>OY997274.1:608492392-609692392 GCA_963921465.1 Triticum timopheevii | reverse complement strand
CACGGGTTTAAACCCTTCAGGGATTTGATGATCCATTACTTCATCTGTGAAGCATAGTGGGTGTGCGGCGCCTCTATACTGGGCAATATCACGACGTAGCTCAAGAGAGCTTTGTCTACTGTGTTCGGCCCGGCCGGAGTTGCTGTATCCGGCGCGACGGTAGTCGTCGCGCATCGTGGGGCGCCCACGTGATCCGTAGATCGACCTTGATTGTCTTTCCTTGTCCTCCAATATGTCTCGCAAGTCCGACGCATTCCCCCGTGGCTTCACGCTTTTCGAGCGGTGCCGGGGTACGGTCCTAATGGAGGGCCTAGAGGCCTCTTTGTCGCGGCCACGAGGTGGTCGGTCTGCCGTATTGTGCGCTGGTGATGAGGGTTTATACTCCTCCTCCTCTAATTGGGGAGCAACTTGCGTTTTGGGTAGCTTTTGGAGGGGCGTTCGAGTTCATACTCTTCGGCCGCCAGGACTTCAGTCCATCTGTCGACTAGCAGATCTTGATCAGCTCGGAGCCGTTGCTGCTTTTTCTTTAGGCTATTTGTCGTGGCCATAAGCCTGCATTTAAAACGCTCTTGTTCGATGGGATCCTCGGGCACGACGAATTCGTCGTCGTTGAGGCTTGCCTCGTCTCCAGAGGGAGGCATGTAATTATCATCCTCGACCTCTTCGTCTGCCGCTCTCTCGTGGGGGTTGGCTTCTCCGTCCTCCTGCGCTGAATCTTGCTGGAGGGGGTTATCTTCGCACTCTCTGGGGTGTTATTATCTCCGGTGCCGGAATCTCCATTCTTGCTGTGGCGGGATTTAGAGCGGCGCCGCTGACGCCGGCGCTTGGGCTGTTTCTTCGAGGAATCTGTCTCCGCTGCTTCTTCGCCATTCCCATCCTTTGGGATGTCCACCACGTATATGTCGTATGACGAGGTGGTCTTCCAGTGCCCCGTGGGCGCTGGTTCTTGGTCGTCTCTGGCATCGTCGTCCATACCGTCGATATCTTCGGAGTCGTAGTCTAGCATGTCGGTTAGATCGTCGACAGTGGCTACAAAGTGGGTGGTGGGAGGGTTTTGAATTTCTTCGTCGTCCGCATCCCAACCATCCTGACCGCAATCCGGCCAGGGCTCTCCCGATAACGAGAGATACTTTAGCGAATTCAGGATGTCGCCAAAGGGTGAGTGCTGAAAGATGTCCGCAGCGGTGAACTCCATGATCGGCACCCAATCGGATTCGATTGGTAGGGGCGCAGGAGGTTCGCAGTCCGGTGAGGAGTCCGGCACCTCGGAGTCACGGGCTTTACAAGGGACAAGGTCAGTATTCGGCTCCATCGCTGTAGAGGTTGCAGCCCCTGAGGCGGTGTCTAGCCACCCGTCCTCGATCTGCACGGTCGGCTCCGAAGTAAGGATCGGAGCGGACTCATGTGCGGCCTCCAGGGCACTGTCCGGCAGCAGAGCTAAATCATGCCTGTCGGTGTCAAAACCGGCGGATCTCGGGTAGGGGGTCCTGAACTGTGCGTCTAGGCGGATGGTAACAGGAGACAAGGGACACGATGTTTTACCCAGGTTCGGGCCCTCTTGATGGAGGTAAAACCCTACGTCCTGCTTGATTAATATTGAAGATGTGTATTACAAGAGTGGATCTACCACGAGATCAAGGAGGCTAAACCCTAGAAGCTAGCCTATGGTATGATTGTTGTAATGGAGGTTGTCCCCTACGGACTAAAGCCTTCCGGTTTATATAGACACCGGAGAGGGCTAGGGTTACACAGAGTCGGTTACAATGGTAGGAGATCTACATATCCGTATCGCCAAGCTTGCCTTCCACGCCAAGGAAAGTCCCATCCGGACACGGGACGGAGTCTTCAATCTTGTATCTTCGTAGTCTGGGAGTCCGGCGGACGATGATAGTCCGGCTGTCCGGACACCCCCTAGTCCAGGACTCCCTCAGTAGCCCCTGAACCTGGCTTCAATGACGATGAGTCCGGCGCGCATAATGTTCAGCATTGCAAGGCGGGTTCCTGCTTTGAATAATCCATAGAAGATTGTGAACACCTGGATAGTGTCCGGCTCTGCAAAATAAATTCCACATTCCACCGTAGAGAGAATAATATGTGCACAAGTTCAATCTGCTGACGTATTCTGCGGTATGACGTCACACCACTACCAAGCTTTTATTTGAATCGTTTTTTATTATACCGCCTCAGCGCGTTTAGCGAAGCGGTTTCCTTGGCACGTCTTGTCGAAGCAGAGATCGTGTTCCCCTTATTCCGGGATTCTCATCAATACGGACGTGGGTAACCCAACCGCGCCATTGATGGTGGCGCTTGGGAGATAAGCGAGTTTTACCAGGCCGGTGGGGACGTATAGTCTTCGTCCGCCTATATATAAGGGGATAAGGATCCGCCTTTTTACCTACGCCTTCTTCCTCCTTTGCTTATCCATCTCCGCGCACTCGAGCTCCAGCGCCCAAGTTCGCACATCTCATCTCAACCTTCTCCGACCATGTCCGGAGCGGGAGGTAAATGGTTGGCCTCCACCGTTAAGGAGGAGCACATCGCCAAACTGCGCAGCGCCGGATACCTTTCCGGCGATATTGCGCACCGGCTGCCCGACAAGGGGCAGCTCATCCCCACCCCCAGGCCCCATGAGAGGGTCGTATTTCTCCCCCACTTCCTCCGTGGACTGGGCTTTCCACTTCACCCCTTTGTCCGAGGGCTCATGTTCTACTATGGCCTGGATTTCCATGATTTGGCGCTAAACTTCATCCTCAACATCGCGGCGTTCATCATCGTGTGCGAGGCCTTCCTCTGCATCCAGCCCCACTTCGGCTTGTGGCTCAAGACCTTCAACGTCAAGCCGAAGGTAGTGAAGGGCACACAGGCAGAGTGCGGAGGCGCCATGTTGGGCAAGATGCCCAACGTCCTCTGGTTCGAAGGGGCCTTCATGGAGTCCGTCAAGGGGTGGCAGTCGGGGTGGTTCTACATCACCGAGCCGCGCGACCCTAAGTGGGCGGCGGCCCCCGAGTTCAGATCTGGTATCCTTGTGCAGCTCACCTCCTGGAAAGAGAAGGGCTTGCTATGGGCTAATTCGAAGGAGCTGACGGGACTCCAAGCCTGTATCCAGAAGCTGGTGAACAAGAAGCTCAGGCTGGTTAATGTGGTCCAAGTCATGCTCGTTCGCCGGATTCTCCCATGCCAAGAACGGGCATTCAATCTGTGGTAGTTTGATCCAGCACAGCACCAGGCGCTGAGCGGGCTCTTCGACACGACGTACGAAGGCGCCTGGAGGGTGTTGTTTAAGGGCGCCGAAGCCCCCGCATCCGCGACGGAAGATCGCGAATTTCACTCGCAGCATCCAGCTGACGAGGTAAGTGATTCTACCCCTTTACGGGACACTTGTTGTTAATAGTTCGACCCTAAGTGGGTTTCAATCTCCCTTTTCCTTTGACAGGAATGGATGAAGAAGGCCGAGCAGCTCATCTCCCCGGCTCCCATGCCAGAAGACCCAGTGGACGCCCGTCTAGCGGGGCTGCTGGTTCCGGCACCGCACGTGGTGCCGGAGAAGAAGGCCAAGAAGGTGGCCACGGGCACTCGAAAGAGTTCCCGTTTTCAGGTGTCCGATGACTCCGAGGCGGATTCCTCCCCCGAGGATGAGGAGGAGGAAGAAGACTCTCTCCCAGAGGAGGGAGAGAGAAAGAGGAAGGCCTCCCCAACAGGGGAGGCCGAAGGGTCCAAGAGGGGAAGAACTATTCCCCCGGACAGCTCCGCCAACACCAACGTTGGCGAAGAAGAGTGGCCCGCAAGGGCCAGGCCTCCGGCGAGATCGTAAGTATCCGGATTCCTGAATGATTTATAATTTCTTTTCATGTCACATAGTGTCCTTCTAATGCCGCATACTGCCTGCAGTCCGGCCGACGATGATCTCCCTGCTTCGTCGAGCGGGTCGTTGGCTGCGTCGGATGTGGATTCCATTCCGACTCCCTCCACCCCTCGCGCCACTGAGGACGCCGAGGTGGGATCCCGGGAAGGGACCCATCAGGGGGAGGCTCTGGAGGCGCCGCAAGGCAGCCTCCCGGACTTTGCGCCGGACTCTACGCCGGAACCTGCAGTGGTTCCAGAGTCCGGCAGGCGGCCCCTTCGCAAGAAGGGCAAGACCGTGACACCGGCGGCCCCCGTCCAACCAGAGGCGCCGGACAACTTGTTGGAGGCGCTCAAAGGCGCTTCCATCGAGGAAGAATACCGCACTATCATGAGTGCAGTGATTCAGAAGGTTCAGCTCGCCAAGAGCGGGCTGACCGAAGCCTGCAGTAGCCTTCTAACAGGCTTTGAGGTAAGAAGTTAAAATTATGTAATGTAATACCGCATAGACAGTAGCCCCTGATGCTCGGTTCGGTGTTCGGAAAGAAAAGCCGGACTGAGGATCTAAAAAGATAAACGTAGGGTTGTTAAAAATTATGTCAATATGGGTTTGCAGGCTGCGCTGCTGACCTCTGCCGCACTGACTGCGGAGGTCGATGCATTGAAGCAGGATCTCGAGCGGTCCAAGCAAGAGCTCGGCCGTGCCAAAAAGCAACTCGAGGACAAAGAAGGTGAGTAACACCACTTTGAAAAATTTACCTTCAGAAAAGGATTTAGGTTGCAATAAAAATAACAAGGATATCGTGGATACTGCAGGGGCCACAAACGAGGTGGCAACCCTGAAGGAAGCTGTGTCCGCGGCCGAACGCAATGCGGCCGCGGAACGGGCAGAGCGAGAGAAGGAGGAGGCGTGGGTGGCGGAGGTGCGGCAAGAGCTCCAGGCTCTCATGGACAAGCATGAGAGTTTGGAGCGCGACTCAAAGACTCGAGAGTCCGAGCTCGCCTCGGCTCTCGAAAGTGCCAAGTCCGCCAAGGCCGAGGCCCGTAAGGCCCTTCAGGAAGTTGAAGATATGAAGAAACTAGTGGCGGGTAAGGCATTTTTCATGCAAAGCAAGCATGTTAAACTACCTGACACTTACCCGAATTCGGAGCTCTCCAGGGGCATTTGCAGATCTTCCTAGCAGTGTATCCGATGCCGCCGCATTCTACCGTGGTGAGGAGGGGAGCTCAATGGAGAAGGTCTTCTGGTCTCAGTACACTGAGGCCGGCCATCCGGTGCCCCCTAGCGACCAGCTGAAGCAGCTGGTCGAGCTCCACAAGGTGGCTGAGGAGGCCATGAAGGGCCTCATAGTCTGGCTGTGGCCTGGAGGGGCCATGCCTGGGAGCTACTTCGGCCTCGTGCGGCAGCTGGTGGATGCGTGCCCCTGGGTGGAGGTCATCAAGCGCTCCGCCTGTATTAAAGGTGCTCGTCGGGCCCTTGCCCGCGCAAAGGTGCACTGGGGCAAGCTGGATGCGGAAAGGCTCATCACTGACGCGCCACCAGCGGGCAAGGAGTATCGTACGCCTGAGATGTACTATAAGACTGTCCTGAAGGGTGCCCGCAAGATTGCGGATGAGTGCCCCAAAGATGTAATCATTGAGTAAACTCGCTATGTATTATCCCGTGCGCTGAAAACTATGTTCATATGCGCTAAGCAACGCTTGTTTAATTTAAAATATTACCTTCTGTGCGGCCGTTTATAAAATCTGAGAGATGGCAAGTCGTCGGCTTCAGCCCCCAAGCCACGAGTGCTGGGGTGTTCGGGATAAATTTGAGCACTCTTGTTCCCATTTTTGGGTCCATCTAGGGAGGCGCTCAACACAACGAACAAGGCAACCGGACTTATAATGCTTAAACACTCTCACTTAGCCATAGAATTCTATAATTTTAAATTTCGGCGAAGCCCCTAGTATTCGGAAGACCGAATTCGCGGCGCTATCCACGCCTTGGCCGGACATTATCCGGTTCTTCGCTTGACGCGGCATAAGTCTTTAAGGACTCGAAAAGACCTCTCGAACAGCGACCAGTCTCTCGCCTTATCATGACAGTCAGTTTTAGCTTTCTCCACTGAGGCGCTCGCCCAGCTCAACCGGGGCGCAATCGCAGTGGTTCTCCCAGTGCCACCTTAGCCGACAGAACGGAACGTAAGGTACAAAAACATGGGAGCCGGGCAAACCCAACTATTGACCCAAGACATGATTCGGAGCCGATTCATATAATCCTATAAGTTCGGGGTGCCGCACTTGTGAAAGTGTTCGGACTTATCACACCATAATGCGGGGAACATAAGCCCCTGGTGTATTTGGCCGTACCAAAATATACGGGTGCAAGATGTCATTAGTGAACATATATGTAAAGTAATGCAATAACAGGCAAAAAGTGTTGCATTGTTTTTTTAAGAGATTCTGCTATGAGTGCGGAATGATACAAATAGTGCGGTAAGCAAGGGATTGGACTAATTAAACATGTCCCCCTCCAGGGGTGGGCTGCGAACTGGTGTATATAATCAAATTTAATGCTCGTAATGGAGACCACCTGAGTGTTCATCGCAGCCTTCTTTCTTCCCTGGCTGTTGCATCGTGAGTTCGGCGGGTTCACCGCCGGACAGGGCCTCTAGTGAACGGAGTCCTGTGTATACAAAGAAAGAAAATAATAAAAAAGAGCGACACACTTGTGAGCCCCTGGTGTGGTCGAGCCGCACTCTGGGTCTGTTGTGGTCGTGCCCCTCCCCCTAGGCCCATGGTATCTCCAGAGCGTAATGATGTACGCGGAGGGTTGGTCTTGCAATTATGCAAGGGCTGGGGTTGGGGCCGCATTGCTACGCGTGCTCGGATCGTGCCAGGTGGTCTTGGTTGATGTTGCTTCGGGCACGTTTGGCCGTGTCCGGCCGTTTAACAGCCGGACTCGAAAATTGCCTTAAAAGGCTGCTATGTACTTCTGCCGCGAGAGCCGCTGTATGTTCCTCCGTTCGGAGGGAGCGTTCCGTATTTCCGTTGACCATGATGACTCCACGAGGGCCTGGCATCTTGAGCTTTAGGTATGCGTAATGCGACACCGTGTTGAACTTTGCAAACGCGGTTCGTCCGAGCAGAGCGTGATAGCCGCTGCGGAACGGGACTATGTCGAAGATTAACTCCTCGCTCCGAAAATTATCCGGGAATCCGAAGACCACTTCCAGTGTGACTGAGCCTGTACAATTGGCCTCGACACCTGGTATGACGCCTTTGAAGGTCGTCTTTGTAGGTTTAATCCTTGAGGGGTCTATGCCCATCTTGCGCACTGTATCCTGATAAAGCAGGTTCAGGCTACTGCCGCCGTCCATCAGGACTCTTGTGAGGTGAAATCCATCGACGATTGGGTCTAAAACCAATGCGGCGAATCCGCCATGGCGGATACTGGTCGGATGGTCTCTTCGATCGAAAGTGATCGGGCAAGAGGACCATGGATTGAACTTAGGAGCGACTGGCTCCATCGCATATACGTCCCTTAGTGCACGCTTTCGCTCCCTCTTGGCTATATGGGTTGCGTATATCATGTTTACCGTCCGCACTTGTGGGGGGAAGCCCTTCTGTCCTCTACTATTCGGCGGTCGGGTCTCTTCCTCGTCGTCGCTGTGCAGCCCCTTGTCATTGTTTTCGGCAATTAACTTGCCTGCCTGCTTGAATACCCAACAATCTCTGTTGGTGTGATTAGCTGGCTTTTCGGGGGTGCCATGTATCTGGCATGAGCGGTCGAGTATTCGGTCCAAATTGGACGGACCCAGAGTGGTTCTTTTGAATGGCTTCTTCCGCTGACCGGGTTTAGAGCCTCGGAATCCGGCATTAACTAACGTATCCTCCTTGTCGTCGCCGTTAATGTGGCGTTTATTTTTGCTTCGACGCGACCTGCCATTGTGGTCCTTAGTGTCCGGACTACCAACATTTTTACTGAGGTTGTTGCTGCGAGCTAGCCAGCTATCCTCTCCCGCACAGAAGCGGGTCATTAATGATGTGAGGGCTGCCATGGATTTCGGCTTTTCCTGTCCTAGGTGCCGGGCTAGCCACTCGTCGCGGATGTTATGTTTGAAGGCTGCGAGGGCCTCTGCATCCGGACAGTCGACGATTTGATTTTTCTTTGTCAAGAACCGTGTCCAGAATTGCCTGGCCGATTCGTATGGCTGCTGGATTATGTGGCTTAGGTCATCGGCATCTGGTGGCCGCACATATGTGCCCTGGAAGTTGTCGAGGAATGCGGCTTCCAGGTCCTCCCAACACCCAATTGACTCTGCGGGCAGGCTGTTAAGCCAATGCCGAGCTGGTCCTTTAAGCTTGAGCGGGAGGTATTTGATGGCGTGGAGATCGTCGCCACGGGCCATATGGATGTGAAGGAGATAATCTTCGATCCAAACCGCGGGGTCTGTCGTGCCATCGTAGGATTCAATGTTTACGGGTTTAAACCCTTCAGGGATTTGATGATCCATTACTTCGTCAGTGAAGCATAGCGGGTGTGCGGCGCCTCTGTATTGAGCAATATCACGACGTAGCTCAAGGGAGCGTTGTCTGTTGTGTTCGGCCCGGCCAGGGTTGTTGTATCCGGCTCGACGGTATTCGTCGTGGGTCGTGGGGCGCCCACGTGATCCATAGATAGATCTGGATTGTCTTGCCTTATCCTCCAATATGTCCCGCAAGTCCGGTGCGTTCCCTCGTGGCTTCGTACTTTTCGAGGGATGCCGGGGTACGGTCTTGATGGAAGGCCTGGATGCCTCTCTGTCGCGACCACGGGGTGGTCGGTCGGCCGTATTGTGCGCTGGTGATGAAGGTATGTATGTTTCCTCCTCTAATCGGGGGAGCAACTTGCGTTTTGGGTAGCTTTTGGAGGGGCGTTCGGATTCATACTCTTCGGCCGCGAGGACCTCGGTCCATCTGTCGGCCAGCAGGTCTTGATCAGCTTGAAGCTGCTGCTGCTTTTTCTTTAGGCTATTTGATGTGGCCATTAGCCTGCATTTGAAACGCTCTTGTTCGACGGGATCCTCGGGCACGACGAATTCGTCGTCGTTGAGGCTTGCCTCGTCTTCGGAGGGAGGTATGTAATTATCATCCTCGACCTCTTCGTTTGCCGCTCTCTCGTGAGGGCTTGCTTCTGCATCCTCCTGCGCCGAATCTTGCTGGAGGGGATTGTCTTCGGCACTTTCTGGGGTGTTATTATCTCCTGTGCCGGAATCTCCATTCTTGCTGTGGCGGAATTTAGAGCGGCGCCTCTGACGTCGGCGCTTGGGTTGTTTCTTTAAGGAGCCTGCCTCCGCTGCTTCTTCGCCGTCCCCATCTTTTGGGGTGTCCACCATGTATATGTCGTATGACGAGGTGGTTTTCCAGTGCCCTGTAGGCGCTGGTTCTTGTTCGTCTCCGGCATCGTCGTCCATACCGTCGATGTCTTCGGAGTCATAGTCTAGCATGTCGGTTAGATCGTCGACAGTGGCTACAATGTGGGTGGTGGGTGGGCTTTGAATTTCTTTATTGTCCGCATCCCAACCATCCTGGCCATAATCCGGCCAGGGCTCTCCGGATAGCGAGAGATGCTTTAGCGAATTTAGAATATCGCCAAAGGGTGAGTGCTGAAAGATGTCAGCAGCGGTGAACTCCATGATCGGCGCCCAATCGGATTCGATTGGCAGGGGAGCAGGAGGTTCGGAGTCCGGCAGGGAGTCCGGCACCTTGGAGTCACGAGCTTTATAGGGGACCAGGTCAGTGTTCGGCTCCATCGCCGCTGAAGTTGCAGCCCCCGAGGCGGTGTCCAGCCACCGGTCCTCGATCTGGGCGATCGGCTCCGAACTATGAGTCGGAGCGGATTCATGTGCGGCCTCCAAGGCACTGTCCGGCGGCAGAGCTAGATCGTGCCCATCGCGACAGTGCGGCACACTCGGCTGCGGATCGGATCCATCGAAGATCAAGTCTCCGCGGATGTCCGCCGTGAAGTTTAGGCTTCCAAATCTGACCTGACGGCCAGGGGCGTAGCTTTCGATCTGCTCCAGATGGCCAAGTGAATTGGCCTGCAGTGCGAAGCCACCAAATACGAAGATCTGTCCGGGGAGAAAAGTCTCACCCTGGACGGCGTTGTTGTTGATTGAAGAAGCCATCGAGCCTATCGATGACGACACAGAGGAACTCTCAATGAAAGCACCAATGTCGGTGTCAAAACCGGCGGATCTCGGGTAGGGGGTCCCGAACTGTGCGTCTAGGCGGATGGTAACAGGAGACAAGGGACACGATGTTTTACCCTGGTTTGGGCCCTCTTGATGGAGGTAAAACCCTACGTCCTGCTTGATTAATATTGAAGATGTGTATTACAAGAGTGGATCTACCACGAGATCAAGGAGGCTAAACCCTAGGAGCTAGCCTATGGTATGATTGTTGTAATGGAGGTTGTCCCCTACGGACTAAAGCCTTCCGGTTTATATAAACACCGGAGAGGGCTAGGGTTACACAGAGTCGGTTACAATGGTAGGAGATCTACATATCCGTATCGCCAAGCTTGCCTTCCACGCCAAGGAAAGTCCCATCCGGACACAGGACGGAGTCTTCAATCTTGTATCTTCGTAGTCTTGGAGTCCGGCGGACGATGATAGTCCGGCTGTCCGGACACCGCCTAGTCCAGGACTCCCTCAATGCCCATCGTGACAGTGCGGCGCGCTCGGCTGTGGCTCGAATCCATCGAAGATCAAGTCTCTACGAATATCAGCCGTGAAGTTTAGGCTTCCAAATCTGACCTGATGGCCAGGGGCTTAGCTTTCGATCTGCTCCAGATGGCCAAGCGAATTGGCCCGCAGTGCAATGCCGCCGAACACGAAAATCTGTCCGGGGAGAAAAGTCTCGCCCTAGACTGCGTCGTTGTTGATGATTGAAGGAGCCATCAAGCCTATCGGTGACGACACAGAGGAACTCTCAATGAAAGCACCAATGTCGGTGTCAAAACCGGCGGATCTCGGGTAGGGGGTCCCGAACTGTGCGTCTAGGCAGATGGTAACAGGAGACAAGGGACACGATGTTTTTACCCAGGTTCGGGCCCTCTCGATGGAGGTAAAACCCTACTCCTGCTTGATTGATATTGATGATATGGGTAGTACAAGAGTGGATCTACCACGAGATTAAGGAGGCTAAACCCTAGAAGCTAGCCTATGGTATGATTGTTGTAATGGTTGTTCGTCCTACGGACTAAAACCCTCCGGTTTATATAGACACCGAAGAGGGCTAGGGTTACACAGAGTCGGTTACAATGGTAGGGGATCTACATATCCGTATTGCCAAGCTTGCCTTCCACGCCAAGGAAAGTCCCATCCGGACACGGGACGAAGTTTTCAATCTTGTATCTTCATAGTCCTGGAGTCCGGCCGACGATGATAGTCTGGCTATCCGGACACCCCCTAGTCCAGGACTCCCTCATTGACCTTGTCAGACCCTTCTGTCATCGACGCCACCACGACGCCGGACACCGCCAGCCTCCTGTGCACGCCCATCAAACAGTATGCAGCCCCGAGACCCCGTTGCACCTTGCCGCCAAGATGTCGTTGTTGATACTGTATATGGCACACCGCTTCACCTTGGTCATCGCACGAGAAGAATACGAAGACCTGCGCCCAGCTAGCCGAACACTTGTCCCTCCAACTTATGTACAACCCCAAAGATGATGCCCCATGGAGGTGACGGTGCAGGAACCTCACCATCATCCGATCCGGAAAAAGCCCGAATATGTGGTTTCCTCCGGGTCATACAGGAAACACAAATCGCCCCACAACGCCTCCAACAAGGAAACAACACTCGCAGGCGCCGCCGTTGACGGTTCTGGCTGAGGTCGAACCAAGCTTTCACTGGCAAATTTGCGCCCATCCCCGGCTGGACCACCAAATCGACCTCCTCCGTCATCAAGCAAACCAGTGGGTGACGTCTGCTACTAGGAAAAACGCACGACCAAAGCCGCACAACCCCGGAACCACTACCCTTCCTAGGCGAGCCATCGACAATGGAGGGGCCCTCACTGTTGCGCCGCTTACGCCGGATGCCGCACACGTCCAGGACACCCGCGTGGATCTCCACCGCAACCGCATCCAGAAGTTGCGGTGGAGGAAGGCCCGGCCGCCGCCATCATCCCCCGCCTGAGCTTTGCCCAGCAGAGCTCCGCGACAGCAATGAGAGGGGGGAGATCGGGAGGGAGGGGATCGAGGAAAGGGGCCGTGCGCGGTGGCTCCTCTCTATACGTGTATTTGGTGTTATAGATCGTAGCAGATTTTTATAAAAAAAAAAAAAAAAAAAAAAAAAAAAAAAAAAACTGGTCAAACCTTAAACAAGTTTGACTTGGACAAACCCACGCGTCCAGCTCGCCGTCGTAGTGCGCCTCCCCGCGGAACGGCAGCAGCCACTCGCCGTGGTAGCGGAACCCGCGGCTGTCGGCGTCGAACGAGTAAGTGCTCTGCTGTCGGATCTGCGCGCCGCCGGGCCGCCACCCCGCGACCGACGCGAACACGGTGCGCCCGTCCGGGTGCCGCGCGTGGCAGGTGACGTACTGCGGGCAGAAGGGCGGGTCGGCGTCGTCGATGCCGGACCAGGACCAGGCGGGCGGGGCCGGTCGTCGTCGTGCGGCGGCTGCGGGCCGAGCTCCTCCACGTGCCCGTAGACCATGACGAAGAGCCGGTCGCCGGCGACCGATGCGTAGAAGGGCTTGCCGGTCATGCCGCGGGTCGTCCCGGGGAGCGGGCACGCCACCACCGCCATCGTGCGGGTGTCGAAGGCGGGGATCGCCGGGCTGCCCTCGGCGGCGCGCACCGCCAGGATCTTGGTGCCGTGCGCGGCGAAGGCCCACGGGAGCGGGTGCCGCGCCTCGAGGCGGGCGATCGGGGGCGTGCCGTCCAGGCAGCCTTCGTCGGGGTCGTCGTCGGCGTCGGCGGCGTCGAGGTCGTCCTCGCCGAACCTGTAGATGCTGCAGCCCCGCTCCCAGTCGTCCAGCAGCACGTAGAGATGCCGCCGCCGCCGCTGGGACAGCCGCTTGGCCGGGCTAGTAGAGCAGCGACCCGACGACCATGGCCGCTTCGACATGTGCGCTCCCGGCGGCTGCCTTGCTCTGCTGAGAATCGCCGGCCGGATCCCCTTGTCTGCGTGCTTTGTGCAGAAACAAAACGTAAATTGCTTGGCGCGAACTTTTCCTTCCCTATATACAAGCGGAGGAGCAACACCGCGTCTGACTAGGATGGGGACCCAACTCCGATTCGTAACGGAGATCAGAGAGAGAGAGGCCAATACCGGTGAACAGAGTTTATTTTGGATTAGTTGCAAAAAAGAAAAGGTTTATTTCGAATTTTGGTACAGACAGCAATTGATCCAAAATGTTCATTTTGAATTTTGATGTAGACAATAATTGATCTAAAAAGAACACTGTTATTTTGAATTTCGATATAGACAATAACTGATCCGGAAAGAAGAAGAATCTGATGAGAACAATATGAACTGCATTTGGAGGTGAAAAGAATGGCAGCACACAGAGTCATCTCAATTCTCAAATCAACAAAACCAGGAGATAGTGACCACTAGTAAGGCCGACGGTGCAGGCAACGGGACACAGATTTACACAACAGCTAGAAGGAACCTCAGAATATGCAGCCGCTATCAACACAAGACAAAGATAGCTCTTCGCTTGCGGAGAACACATACCATACCATAGCTCCTTGTTAACATACCAGATAGCATCCTTCCAAGAAAACAGAAAACATACAAGGTAGCATCATCCATACTTGGCAAACAATCACTCCAACCCATGCAACTAAGACAAGATAGTAGAAAGCAGCAATGAAGAACCTAGCTTAGCCCAGGGCAGCCATCAGACCTCCGGATAGGCAGGCACGCGCAACGCCCAGGTGTATCAGTGTGGTCTGTACATCGAGATTGCGTCGCCTCCTTTCCCATCCTCGTTCTTCTTCTTCCCATTTTTCATTTTCTGGTACTCTGTATCCTGGCACTAGTCTCAGTCCGTGGTCATGGGCTCGGAGATGCAGCAGCGGAACCGTGCCTTACGGACGTTGCTGACAACGTCCGTCTCAGCAGCCTCGAGCATGGTCACGACCTCGTTGAATGATGGGCGGACTTCAGGGTTTGCGTCCCAGCAACGGGTCATGATGTGGCTTAGAGCGGGCAGGCAATCTTGTGGGATCGCAGGACGAGCGTTCTTGTTCACCACAGCAAAAGCTGCCTGAACCGCTGTCATGTTTGTGAAGGGGAGCATGCCGGTCATGAGCTCCCACAGCACAATCCCAAAGCTATACACGTCAACCTTATGATCATAAGGCCTGTGCTGGATCATCTCCCTGTTAAGGCAAAAGACATCAGCATATCAGAGGACCATTTGCGCATGAATAAATACATCGGCAGTGGTTGCAATTGACTTACGGTGCCATCCAGCGGTAGGTTCCTGTCTCTGGAGTCATTCCCTCGGTTTTTACCTCGATTCGAGCAACTCCAAAGTCTGCAATCTTGATGGATTTGTCTGCTGAAATTAGAAGGTTATCTGACTTCAGATCCCTGTGAATAAATCCCAGGGCATGCACATATGCCATTCCTCTGGCAACATCAAGCGCCTGTTTCACTGCCAATCTCAGGGGCACAGACTTGGTCTGCCTTCGCGCAAGGAACTGCCTGACAGAGCCACCTTTTGCATATTCAGTAATGATACACCAAACAATCGACTTCCTGCATGCCCCGATGAACCTTACGATATTTGGGTGCCTCAACGTGGAAAGCATCATAACTTCTTGCACAAACTGCTGCTCCATCAACTGCGCCCTCTCTAGATCATTCTCAGGCTTCTCCAGCAGCTTAATGGCAACATCTTCCCCGTTGTATGTTCCCCGATACAGCTTCCCAAAGGCCCCCTGAGCAAAAGGAGCCCCCATGTCCAGCTTCCCCAGATCAATGGTCCACGCCTCATAGTTAGTGAGTATCTCTGTTGGATGAGTCGGGTCCATCAAAACCCGAGCCAGAGCATCCTCCTTGAGAACAGACGCAGCCGCCTTGTTGGGGTAGATGACGCTGTTGCAAACCGAATAGTTTGGTGTGGGGACATCACGGAGGCCCGGGTGGTTGAGCATGACGGTGCGGGACTCGTTGGAGGCCACGCTGCTGTTGTCCACCGACATGGCGACCGAGCCGCCGACATAGTTCATCGAGTTCATGTTGTCCGCGCTGTCCACCGACATGTGGGAGCTCTCCCCGACCTTGTGGTAATACGGCATGTCGTAGAAGCCGTTGCTCTCGTTCTCCAGCTTCCCTCTGCCGCCGCCGATGCCAGCGCCGCCCAGCATATTGTGGAACCTTGCCCCCTCAATCATCTTTCAAAGATGCAACACACACCGATGGCAAGGTTTCTGAAAATGATCTGTTCTCCTGCAATGAAATGGGTCCCTGCATATATAACCAGGACAGAGTATATTACCATCCATCGAAATGCACAACGCATATAACCTAACATATACTACAACACAAGGTAAATTTGCCCCATTGCACGGCTGTGGAGTATGGATAGCAGGCCCCAAAATCCATCCATCCAGCAGCAGCAGGAAAATTAACCTATGTTGACACAGACCAAATTGAGCTTCACCCACGCGACCGATGCAAGACGCGGCACCGAAGCTTTCCTACCTACGCATTCCCCACCTAAACCAAACAAAACTAATCCTCAGAGGTTAAAAGCAGGGGGCCTCTCACAAACATACTAATTCGGCCCTCCCCCCTGCCGAGACCACCAATCGCCTCCAGAATCAAGCAGGCGGGGGCGGCGACCGAGCCCCAAAAACTAGGCCAGCCTCTCTCGCCGGCCGTCCAACGGATGGATGGACGGAGCGACGGCGGCGGAGAAGAAGGAAATACTCAGCGCAACCCTAGCGCAGCGGGCGGTGAAATTGGGCGGACTGGGCGGGGCGCGCGTACCTCGGCGGGGAGCGGGGCGGCGCCCGGAGGAGGAGGGGAGCGGCGGGGGCGGCCGGACGGCGGGGGGAATCCGGGGGCGGATTGGCGTGCTGTGCCTGCCTGACTGCGAGGCGACGACTCGGAAGGGGAGGAAGTCGGGAGTGGAGGGGAGAAAGAGAGAAGAACAGCTCACTGTGGGATGGATTCCCCGTCGGCCTCGCTCTCTCTTTTTCTTTTCTTTCTTTTTTCACCGTCTTCTCGGTGCGAGCGAGGATAATGTGGACTGAGATTTCGACGGCCCATCTCGGCCCGGCCCTCCGCCTCTGGGCCGGGCAGTTGGTCCGTCGACGGCACGCAAGAAAGGAAACTCTGCTGCAGTTTAATTTCGCAGTACAGTCCTTGACTTCAATTGTTTTAACAGTCACCGGGGGAGAGCTCCCCACCTGAATTTGATCTGATTAAAAAAATTAATCCAGTTTATAATGGAAACCGGGTCAAAAATCTGAACAAGTTGATCCCATTTATGAGAAAAACCAGACCAAAAACCGTACAGGTGGGAGGGGTAAAGATGAGAAAAGAAAAAAAAAATGGACGCTAAGAAGGCACAACCTAGCTAGCAAACACAAGGACCACCACCACAAGAGGCACTGGTAGATGTGGGGTGCCGCCGAGGGATCACAATACCAAAACTTTACTAGTTACACGGCAAACATCTTGAAACATGCAAGATAATTTACTAGCAACAGGCCATACCTTCCTTTTCTAATCGAGAATTTCATTGTCGGCGTCCCCGTGATTAGACTCTCTGTGAGATCTTGCCGCCGTCGATGTTGCACAGATCCTCCCTACTGATCTGCACCCGAATAATCATTGCCACCGACGCCACCATGAACATGGTCGTCTCCACCAACGCCACCACGGGTCAAGTGTCATCACCGCCGAAAAGAGGGTGGGATTTGGGTGTGATTTTACCTTTCCGCGGAGAGGAGCCACCAAAATCGAACATCGCCGCCAAGCAACGTCGGCTCTGATTACTAATTTTTCAGATCCAATCAAGATCACGATGGTCATCGATTATAGTAGGTAATTGCATCTCTCTATGTTCCAGCCTTTGGGCGGAATGGGGAATGAAAAGCATAAAACGCAACCTAGCCACAACCCGATGTTTATATAGGCGGGAATTAACCCAAAGAGGTAAGTGAAGGTAACTGTAATGACGACAACTGGATGGTAAACAATAGGGATAAGATCTCGGCCATTGAGCAACATCCAGACAATGTGGAGCGAGTGTGGCGATCCGATTCACGATATCTGAAGAAATAGACAGCCTCTGAATATGGACAACACTTCATCAGTCACCTTTTTTTTTGAGGCAACCCTGCGAAACTTTTTATTCATCCGTCACAATGTTTACATGGACGAAAGGAATTCCCTCGGACTGGCCTAACCAAACATGGCGGCCAGGCCCAAGACCCAACGCATATTTCGCAAGGTTGTGAGTATCATAATTTGAGCTCCTAAACTCATGAAGTATCTTACATGAAATAAAGGACAAAGCGTGCAACTTGATCTCTTGTACGACTGCACCATAGAACGATGCACCACCGCTGGAAATCTCCTCCACTGCTTCCCTGCAATCTGAAGCCACGTGAATTCTCTGGAGCTATATATCATCAACAAGGGAGAGGGCCTCTCTGATGGCTAAGGCTTCAAGCGTAGCAGGGTCTCCAATTGTCCTGTATACGACTGCCGACGCACCTTCAAAAGTTCCCCTACCATCACGGAAGATTGCTGCAACCGCACCAAAGCGTCCCCGGCCACCAACTGTTGCATCCGTGTTTATTTTAGCATGATTCTCAACAGGCGGCAACCACCGTCGCGGCCTTGTTGTAGTTGCATTGACCACTGCAGCTTTCTGGGGGTAGATCATATTGATCTCCGACAGATAGGATTTTATGAAGCCGTCGATGGAATGAGGACTACGGAATACTCCTTCATGTATTGCCTTTCTTCTAGCTCCCCAGATAGCCCAAAGAGTGACCACTAGTCTGATAAAATCATCGGCATTGAGGCTCTCTTGAAGGGCAAACAACGATATTTTCGCACTATCATGTTGAACAATGCTGAGATGATCCAGTACTACTTCCGAAGACAATGCCCAAGTGCAGCGAGACATCAGACACTCGAGTAACGCATGCTTCCATGTATCCTGAGCTCCACATAGAGGGCACGCTGAAGTCGTTGCCATATGGCGGTGGTGTAGCACCTGGCCGGAAGGGATGGAGTGCTTCGCCAGCCGCCATGTGAACACTTTGATCTTTGAAGGTACATGCAATTTCCACAGACTGTTCCATTCTCCACTCTCCCTGTTTATAAGCGATGACTCCTCTCTTCCTTCCAACCAGCTTTCTCTACTGATTTTTGTTGTCACAAGCATGCGATATGCCGATGCAACTGTGAAAATTCCCCTCGGGGTCTCGCTCCAAGCCCAAAAATCATCAATCCGTCTAGTGCACAGCGGGATTTTCAAAATTTCTTCAGCATCAAAGGGGGTGAACACTGCTCTCACCAGTTCCTCTTTCCATGAAGATGTAGTTTCATCAATAAGCTCAGCTACTCTCTCTGGTGGAGCCGGTACCAGAGAGGTAATTGGTCGCTTGAAACTTGGTCGCGTATCCAGTTATGATCCCAAATGTTGGTAGTCTCTCCGTCTCCAATCCGACGTATCACTCCCTGAGCAAGCACATCTCTGCCATCAAGTATAGCCCTCCAAATCTGAGATGGATGCGGCCCAAGGGTTGCATCAAGTAAAGAGCCATTAGGATAATAAGTTGATTTGAGTATTTGAGCACTCAAAGACTCATCATCAATTAAAACTCTCCATGTCTGTCTTGCTAATAACGCCAGGTTGAACAACTCGAGGTCTCTGAATCCCATACCCCCCCATATACTTGGGTCTGATCATCACATCCCACGCAACCCATGAGGGTTTCCTCTTTCCTCTTTTGCTGCCCCACCAAAATTAACGAATAAGGGATTTGATATCCAGGCACACACCCCTTGGCAACCTGAAACAAGACATAGAATAGACTGGAATTGCTTGTGCAACTGACTTTATCAATACCTCCTTGCCCCCAGATGACAACAGTTTTTCCATCCATCCCCTTATTTTCTCCCATACTCTATCTCGCAGATATTTGAACGTCCCGTTCTTGGAGTGTCCCACATTAGTGGGCATGCCCAAATATCGTTCGCTCAATGTTTCATTCTGGACCTGAAGGTTGTTTTTCACCCCCTCTCTGGTTGCTTGTGGGCATCCTCTGCTGAAGATGATGGATGATTTAGCATGATTGACTCTCTGGCCCGAAGCATTACAATACCTGTTTAGTAGGTTTGATACAAGTTCTGCTCCCTCCACACTCGACTTGAAAAGCAACAGGCTATCATCTGCAAATAAAAGATGGTTAACAGCCGGAGCCGTGGGAGCCACCTTAACACCTGCAAGAAGTGATGACTGAGAACTAGTTTTCAGGAGGCACAAGAGGCCCTCTGCTGCAATCAAGAAGAGATAAGGGGAGATTGGATCTCCCTGCCGAATTCCTCTGGTCGGTCTAAATGCTTCAAGCCTTTCTCCATTGAACAAGACTGAGAACGAAACTGTTGAGACCATGTTCATAACTGTGTCAATCCATACCTGTGCAAATCCCAACTTTTGCATAATAGCTTTCAAATATGGCCACTCCAACCTGTCATATGCTTTTATCATATCAAGCTTTAGAGCACAAAAGCTATTATTTTTTGACCTGTTTCTCTTCATAAAATGCAGACACTCATATGCGCAGATAATATTATCAGTAATCAACCTCCCTGGCATGAATGCCGACTGCTCCTTCGATATGATGTCCGGTAAGATAAGCTTCAATCTATTTGCAATGACTTTGGATGCGATCTTATACAAAACATTGCATAAACTGGTGGGTCTATATTGAGAGAGGAGGGTGGGGTTTGTAACCTTGGGGATTAAGACAAGTACAGTATCATTAACACATCCAGGGCTCGTCTCCCCTCTGACAATCTGTAGCACAATGTTAGTCACATCCTCTCCGCAAACATCCTAGTGTTTCTGATAAAAGTGGGCTGGAAACCCATCGGGGCCCGGCGCCTTCGTCGGGAACATTTGGAACAAAGCACACTTGACCTCATCAGCGGAGTAAGGCGCACAAAGCTACTCGTTCATCGCCACTGTAACTTTCCTTGGTACATGCTCCAATACTGTATCTACTCCTTGCACTCCCTCAGACGAGTACAGGTCTTGGTAAAAAAATTTGGCCAGAGCTCTCAGTTCCGTCGGGTCATGAATAAGTACTCCCAGAGAGTTTTGCAGGGCTCGTATCATATTTTTCTTCCTTCTCAGGCTCGCCCATAGATGAAAAAACTTTGTGTTTTTGTCTCCGGAAGAAAGCCACTCCGTGCAGGCACGCTGTCTCCACATTATCTCTTCTCGGTGGTAAAGTTCAATCAAACGTTCATTAGTTTTAAGTTCCGCATGTGTTGGCCTTGTTCTTAACGGATCTCCCTGCAAATTGTCCAACTCTTTCTTCATGTTCATTATCTCTCGACGCACACTCCCAAAGGATTGTCTACTCCAGTTTATTAGTCCCTTCGAGACATCTTGAAGCTTCTGCTTCAGTTCCTGGACCGTAGCGCAAGGCCCCGCCACTGCCCATTCTGTCCCAATGGTGTCCCGAAGATTTTCATGCTTTTCCCACATCAACTTGTAGCGAAAGTTGTTAGGCTTGAAATTGACTTGGTTTCTTCCAAGGTCTAACACAATAGGCCCATGATCCGACGGTGCTGCCGTTGTGTGTTCCAAGCTCGCCGATGGAAACAGAGACATCCAGGAGGCATTAGCTAGTGCCCGATCCAATCTACACCTTGTGTAGGTTCCACCTGTGACCTTCTTCTCCCACGTCCAGGAGCGGCCTGTGTACCCTATATCAAGCAGCATGCAAAACGTCCACGGTATCTCTAAATGCCTGCATTTGAGCATTGCTACGCCTAGCGATCCCATCATGTTCGTTTGGACGTAGAACTTCGTTAAAATCTCCGATGCAAAGCCAAGGGAGCAAACTTGTAGTGCTAATATTTTTCATGACGGTCCAAGTCTGGTGCCTCAGGTGGGTTTGAGCCTCACCATAAACACATGTGAGCCGCCACATGTCCATCCCTGGTTCTTCCACATAAACATCCAAATGATACTCAGAGTAACCCAAAATCTCCACTTTTATTATTATTCCAAAAGAGGCCTAAACCTCCACTTCTACCGCTGCTATCTACAGCATAAGCCTTATCATAGCCCAAAGTGTCGGCTAAACTTTCTACCCTAGTTCCTTCTATCTGGGTTTCAACGATACATAGTAGGGTAGGGGCAAACTTCTTCTCTAGGTCGCGAAGTTCGTTGACTATTGCGGCATTGCCCACTCCGTGACAGTTCCAGCTCATAACACTCATTGGGCTTGGCGGCGCTCCACGAAGGAGCCCGCCAAAGATGAAACAGTCTTGCCCATATTATCCTTCGCCCTTGCATCTGAATCTGGATTCATTCTTGGCCTCTTTGGCTCCTGCTTGCTACTTGGGCTCAAGGGAGTGAGAGGGGGTGCTGGAAGCAGTAACATTGCGCTGGATGCACTTGGAGCATGCTACACCGTCGACTGGTGTCTCTTCTTATTTTCTTCTGCCTCAACCATATCAAGATCGGCTTCAGCGTATCCATCCTCTTTCTCAAAACTGCTCCCATTGTCACCTATGCGAGGGGCGTTTTCCCAGCCTCCACGTCCTCCCCGTCTGCCTCCACGGCGACCTCGACCGCCACCAGGCCCCTGTCCGGTGCGCATCACCCAAGACGCCCTGAGATCTCGAAAAACCAAAGCAAAAGGGGGGTGAATACCATTGCCGTGCTCCTTAAACAGATGACCCTACATCCCGCAGACCGCACACCGGTCCGGGAGTTTCTCGTATTTCACTCTGTAAATTTGACGTTTCCCTTCCCTTATCACGGAGACAGTATTCCTCAATGGCTTATTCACACTGATCCGAACCCAGATGCGGTGAAAAGTCCCCGCGAAGTCTTGCGATTGTGGTTCAGCATACAAAACTTCCCCGATTTTTGAAGCTAGGGGCGGTATGAGATGAGCATACAGGGGAGGCACATCATATATCTGAACCCATATCTCAATTGTATCCAACTGCACTGTGGATGGTTTTGCCAATCCATCATACAGTTTCAAAATCACTGCATCATCTCTAAAGTGCCACGGTCCATCCCGCGTGACACGTTCCCAATCTCCTAAGCACGAGAATTGCACTGTATACAGGTTTTCTTCAAGCGGCTTAAACTGAACTTCTTGGGCCAGATCCCACGCAGCCCTCATGTTCTTGAAAAACCAGTATTGACTATAGGTTGTGGGAGTATGAACTCTAGCAAGCGCAATCCAGCGAGCTGCCTCTGGTGGTGCATCCTTGTCATCAAAAACCACATCGTCAAGGTCCTCCTCCCGAAGACCCAGCTCCGCCATCAACGCTGCTACCTCCTCCATCTCCGTCGGGTCCGCCATGGCCGATCCCGAAGTTCCAGTCGACGCCATAATTCAGAACCCTAGCCCGATAGATCAAACGGGCCGTGTTGCAGGAACCCTAATCCCTCCGCCTCCCACTGCCCCACTCCGACCAGCTAACAAGGCATCACCAGAACGGAGATAAGGGGGGCGGGAATCCGTGGCGCAGGCAGGGAAATCCAAGTATCGACGGCGGCGATCTCAATCGCCCCGGGAGGAAAAAACCCTAACGTGAGGGAAAATTGCTTCTGTTGTTCCTGGGACGAGCAGTCGGGCCTGTGACACCATCGACAGCCCGGCCCACGTAAATCTACACCACCTCGTTAATCAAGGGCCGCGTGTGCTCACACAAAAAAAGCAAGGCCTGCCAACTCCGCGTCGGTAGAGGCCAGCGTCCAGCGCTCCTGCCCCTGCCGGAGGGAGCCGGATCCTCTAACATTACGGAGAAAAGTCAAGTCTTGACATCCCTTCAGGAAAACAACTAGATATTCATTAAATCAAGACCTTTTCAAGCATGAGCACACAAAATTCCTACTCTCTCGAACTGCCAACAACTACATGAAGCTGTTTGTTGGTGGTTGTCTCCAACAACTTTGTATTCTTCTTGAAATGTTGCATATTTCCCATCAACAAGCCTTCGAATCTAAACCATGTATTCATTGTCTCGGGTAGTATATGAGCACATGTTGCCATTGACCTCCCATATTCAGTTTGAAAAGCTTCAAATATAATAGGAGTATAAAGACTACTGACTTGTTGCAATGTCGGTGTGGGGATTTTGATTCTAGGTAGATTCTTCCTACACTCGTACTCTGAATTTATATCAGTGTCTCTTTTCACTTTCATGGCTCTTTCAAAATGATGAAAAAAGCGGTTGATATCTAAATCTGACTTGAGATGGTTCTTTAGGTCATTGTTCAACCTGTAGGAAACCGGGAGGGGATTGGGAGCTCTTGCTACCTATGTGCCTGCCTACGTGGTGACGACTCGAAAGGGAGGAAGTCGGGAGTGGAGGGGAGAAAGAGAGAGAGAAGAACAGCTCACTATGGCATGGATTCCCCGTCGGCCTCGCTATCTCTTTTTCTTTCTTTTTTCACCATCTCGGTACGAGCGAGGATAATGTGAGATTTCGGCGGCCCATCTCAGCCCAACCCTCTACTCCTGGGCCAGGCAGCTGGTCCATCGACGGACCACAAAAACAGAAAATTGGTTGCAGTTTAATTAATTACGCTTTGCTAAAAAATAGTTTAACTAATTACGTGTTTCTAAAAAATCACAGTATAGACTATAAAATTCACAATACATTACATGACTTTAGTTTTAGTGACTCACAAGTTATTAGTACAAGACAAATGTGCTAATTTCGCTAAAAAGACAAATGTGCTAATCGAGAATCTATTCAAGGGGGGTAACTTGGGAAAAGAGTATCCTAGGGAAGGATCTCTGCTCTGGAGGATTCAACTTTGCTAGTCATCGTCCCTGCAAAAAAACTTCGGTAGTCATAATCCTTGTAAAAAAACTTTGCTAGTCATAATATGCGGTCAGCCATCTTTGTCATACTGCCTACAACGGAAGCAAAGTAAATGAACTAAACAGACAGCCTCATAACATGTCATCAAGGCTTCACTAGTTTCTAGGATTCTAAAATTACATGAATATGAAAAACACATGGTTGAAGTGGCTTACCATACTCCTTCTTTCAAGAACCAAAAGCACGTGAATTTATAACAGAAGTTGTTTGGTTGCACCATAAAAAAATACATTAACTTTCTTATGGCATTAGGTGCATAGCATAGTTACCACAAAACTAAGTGATAAAATCCATCATGTTGGACTAGATAGAACTTTTCATTTGGAGTTGCATGCAAAGTGAACCTAACACCTATGGTTTTTAATAATCCTACAAACAAACAAAGCCCTATGGGAATTCTTACTTAAGGAATAAAATCCTTCATGATTCATTGGAACCAGAGATACCATCATATTTACTTATAGCCAAATATAGTCCAGGACACTCTTGTTTCCACATTCAAGCTCCACAATACAATTCGACTTTAATGCCCCCCATATATAGATAAAAATCATTGTAAGGGTATGAATAGCGATGCCAAAGACCCATTCAACATGTCATTCCTTCAAATAGTGTAGCCTTTGTCACAAATCATAACAATGGCAATAATCTCTTCAACAAGTGAAGGAGCAGTGAGAAACTTTATTCACGCAACCTCTCCTCCACAAACAAGGTTGGCCAACAGGCCGAGCAAACAGGAAGACCACCTCCTACCTCGAGGAGAGCCCCGAACAATAAAGTATATCAGTAACCACCATATTATTATCGATTACACCCAAGAGACTATTGGATATCTACAAAGTAAAAATGCTCAATTTACTATATCAAGTCCATCACGCTGACAAATATTGTATACCATATATAAAAGATATGTTTGATCAATGGAGGCAAATTCGGTTAGGATGATAGTCTCTCACTATTGGGCTTCCAACAGGTTGTTCTGAAATCTAGGCTAATTAGATATATTTTTTTGTAATTTCCCACATGACTTTTTATTTCAGAACTCACTTTAGCACTTTTATATACTACTCTCTCCTTTCCAAAGTAAATGTCGTTGATTTAGTATGATACTAAATGCATTATAGGCGTCTATGTGAGCATACCAAATAATAAATTGTATAGTTGAAAAATCAGTAAAATCGTCTAGGTGAGTTTGCACATGTTTCAACTCGTTACTAAATACATTGTAACTTGAGCATACCTATGTCCCCGAAAATACCCCTAAAGAATCAATGCCAATAATCAATTTTATAATCTAGAAGTTGCTAAAAATATGTTACTTAATCGTGATACACTAAATATATAATTTAAGATATTTTTTTGATCGAATACTTTAGAAATCTCTACTATGATACTTAAAAATAATAAAATGAACATGAACACACACACACACACACACACACACACACACACACACACACACACACACACACACACACACACACACACACACACACACACAGAAACATTAAAAATATGTTTCTGTAATTGTCAAAACTAATTCAAGGATAGATTTTTATGAAATGTATTTTAAATTTAGCACAATATAAAACTATTTTTAGAATGATATATTACAGTTGGATAACAAAGAATGGTGTAACTAATATTTACCATCAATGTTGCGTGGTTAACTATGCCAACTAAGTAAATTATAATCGTTAATATTATAACCTGGTAAAATAAACAATACATAATTAAAAATGTTTAATACAAATTACATTTATCCTAAGTTGTGTCGGTATAAGCTTTAATGTGAATGATGATATTATAAATGAACATTCTAAACTTCTCTTTTAGCGAACCAATGTCAAAATTAATCAGTGTAATTAAGTTCACTATAATAATTCAACACATTTTTTTATAGAAAATGTATATATTTTTTAGGAGATCTGGGTATGGACCCGTAATTTGACCATGGAGGAGCCGACAACGACAATAAAGTAAGAAATATAAAAAAGACGTATTTGTAACATTCTGAATATTATTAAATGTGTCTAATTTTTATAATTCAACTAGTGCATGCCTGTGTGTTGCAACGGGTATAGAAACTTGCAAAACCTGATCCATCTGTTATTACGCACCATAATTTATATACAATTCTTCTAAACATCTATATTATGGTTAGATTAATTATTGCTTCTCGGAGTATGAATTTTGGACGTTAAAAAGCTATCTTAGCGTTCTTCATCTGATGTAAGAATAGTGATTCATGAAATAGTTTGTCAATCGTTTTTTATTTTTGCTTTTTGAAAAAAAAACATGACTCTTTATTTGTTTTTCAAAGTGAACGCTTTATTAAGATTGGATTTTTTTAAAGGAGAATACATGCTTTTGATGTCTACTTTTCGCATACATGATAGACATTATTCATAAACATCAGCAACTCTTTTATATGTACGGGGATACCAGCGTAAACAATACAGACCCGATACGACGAACCAAGCGCTTGGAACAAACTCGCCCGACTTGCTCCTCTCGTCCCTGGCGGCTGGAACCCTAGCCGCAGCCAGGGGAGGCCGATCTTCCAACGCTGCTCTCGAGCGGCTCCCGCTCGCCGGCGACCTCGGTCGTCGGTGGTGAGGGGGCCGCCGGATCCACACGTGTGGATCGTTTTTACTCTCATAGTCTAGGTTTTTAGGTTGTTCATCGTCTTTGCTTTGGCAGCGATGATGACAACGCTGAATAAAGATTCTTCGGATCCTTCCCTGACAAGGCCATCGGTCCTATGGTTGGGGAAGGATTTGGAAACCAGTTTGTTCAAGCAAGGATGGCATGGCGGCGTCGGCATCCTCGTGGTGGACCTGTGTCCTCGGGCTCCGCCGTTGCGATGGCGTTTGCTCCAGCATTGACGCGGAGCTTGAAAGGTAGTCCAGGAGCGGATGCAGATTGTGGTCTGCATCGACGACATCTGAAAGACGGAGCATGTGCTGGGCTCGTGGTTCCTGGATGACAGATATGATTTCCTTCTTCGGCGTTTTAGTCGTGGTGGGGTGCTAGATCTGGAGTTCGATGGCGTGTCTGAGGTGTTGCCCCGGTCTGATTCGTTCAACGGTAAGAGCTTCACTTTTGGTGAGCCACCTTAGAGGTCCGTAAAGCTGCATATCAGCGATGGAGCCGCGTCGAGCTCGGATGAGAAGGTGATTAGTCATTCTTTTCTTCGGTGGCTACTGTGGTGGTGCCAAAGTCAGGTGACGGACGTTGGTGTCAAGCTCAGAGATGTTCTTCTGTCTTTTCAGTTTTGTCATGTCGGTCTTTACGTGACTTGTACTTTGTTCTTTATGATATGAATGAGACATGTATTACCATGCAAAAAACACTCTTTTATATGTACGGTTAACATTTTTAATTGTAGTATTAATTTTTTAAAATACATGATGTAATGTCTACTTCTTTTATACATCACATACTTTTGTCGTATACATTAGGAATATTTTTTAATAAATGGTTTACATTTTAATCATTAAAATAATTAAAATTATTTTTTATGTCTACTTTTTTATACACATTGTATATATTTTTAATACATTTTCATATACACCAGAAACACTTTTTTATACCCATTTAACATTTCCAAATGCATGACTAACATTTTTCCAAAATTTATATAGTTTGTTTTTATAATATTTATATTTACAATATTTGGAAGTATATAAAAAGGGGGGGGGGCGAAAATATTAAGAAAAAAAAACAGTCGCACGCTGGCTTCAGGCGAGGCATCCGTATGTCTCCCTACAAGCCATGCATAGAGGGAGCTCCTATTCGCCGCGTTCTGCGGCAAGTAGTCGTCCCTTCGCACAGGGCGCGCGGCAACTGGGCCGGCCCATTCGAGTTGAACTGAAGCGAGTTGTCTGGCGAAAAATGGACAAAAATAGTAAGACACGGGAGCTGGGATTCGAACTCTAGACCAGCTACTTGTGCATGTATTGAGTTAACAAGTACACCAGGAGAATGTTCTTAACATACTGAGCAGAAGTAACTTAAAAGAACTTTCTTCAGTGGCGGAAACTGAACATTACTTAGAAAATTGCAAACAATGTTAGAAATTTCGAACGTTTTATTGAAGTTATGAATAAATTAAGAAACGCGAATTAATTTATAAATTTCTCATCATCTTTTTAAACTACGAAGAATATTTCAAATTCTGGAACATTTTTCAAATTTGTAAACAAAACTCGAAAAAATGGAACATCTTCCAAAATTTTGAACAATTCATTTAAAACTCGATCATTTTCCAAATAACATTTTTGGAAACATGAACATTTCCCAGAACATTTTTTGAAAACTAATTTTTTTTTGGAATTGGTGAACAAAATTTTAAAATGGGGACAAATTTTTAAATTCAGAACAAGTTTTTTTAACCGAGAATAATTCTGAAAAGGAGAACATTTTTTATATACATAACCAAGCAGTTGAAACCGAAACTTTTTTCTAATGCTTTGAACATGTTTTGAAAGTGTGAACATTTTTTATATAGGTGAACATTTTTCAGCTGCGTAAAATGAACATGATTTAAAAAATAAGTACATTTCTTGAATAATTTGAAAAACAAGAACATTTTTTCATACATGAACAAAAAACTGAAAATAAGAACATTTTTTGAAATTTGTGAACAATATTTTTGGAATTGGTGTACAAAATTTTAAAATGGGGACAACTTTTTAAATTCAGAAAAAAAAATAACTGAGAACAATTTTGAAAAGGAGAACATTTTTATATACATGACCAAACAGTTGAAACGGAAACTTTTTTCTAGTACTTCGAACATTTTTTGAAAGTGCGAACATTTTTTATATAGGTGAACATTTTTCAGCTGCGTAAACTGAACATGATTTAAAAAATAAGAACATTTTTTGAAAATTTTGAAAAACAGGAACAGTTTTTAATACATGAACAAAAATTTGAAAAATAAGAACATTTTTTGAAATTTGTGAACAATTTTTGAAAACAGGCATTTTTTTAAATCCATGCCATTAATTTTCAAATTTCTCAAAAAATAATAAAAAATAATTTGAACAATTTTTGAAAAAACAGGAACATTTTCTAAAAATTCGGAACAAAAATTTGAAAGCAGGAACATTTTTTGAATTTATGAACAAATTTAGCCCATGTGTTTGAGCTAATAAGTGGGTTTTGGGGGCCTTCGTTCGATCGGTCAGTTGGATCGCTGGTGCTCCGTTTTTTTTCCTTTTTCTTTTTTTTCTATGGTCTTCCTTGTTTCTCTTGGTTTTGTTCGATTTTTTTTGTTTTGCTTTGTTTTTTCATCAGTTTTTCCTATTTTTTAAGACTTTTTTCACCTTTTTTTCATCGGTTTTCACTGTTTTCATTGAATTACTTCGGTTATCTTTGGTTTTTTCGGTATCATAGGTTTTCCTTTCTTGTACTTTGCTCTTCTATATTTCTTTCTTGGTTTGGTTTTCATTGTTTTTTGTCTCTTTTATCGGTTACCATTTTGTTCAAGACATGTCTACCTTTTTCTGTACACGATGTACATTTTTATTATACATGTGAAACATTTTGTTTATACACGATGTACATTCTTAAATGGAAATAAACATGTTTTTCACACATAATATTCATTTTTCGTAGGCATAAGGAATAAAAATACATATTTAACATTTTTATACATGTTTAACATTTTTTGTGTACATGTTGAACATTTTGTAAATACATGGGCAACATTTTAAAAAAAAAAAATTGATAGATATTTTCTTTATCATACACATTATACTTTTTTATATTCATATAAAACATTCTTTAATATCCCTTTAATATTTTTCAAATACATGATTAACAATTTTTCATGTCTACTTATTTCCATAGATATTGTAAAAAAAAATACACCCGGAACTTTTTTTATACACGTGTAAACATTTTCTAAATAGAGGATTACCTTTTTTAAATACATGTTTTTTTATATGTTCAAAATATTGCCTGATTCACCGATTTATTGCTTCTCAGTGGGTGACTGCTAAGATTATACCTTATGGTTGCTATTTACCATATTGGCCAATTTATCGCTCTGAAGTACGAATAGTCGGGAATCTAGCGATTAATCGCGCTAGACCCCCTGGTCAGAAATGCCAAAACAAGGCCTCCCTTAAGTAACCTCCACACATCATACTTCATGCCGCTTTCGATATGACATGTGTTGTAGTGTTGACTATATTCTTTGTCACTGGCTCATTGTTTGACCTGTAATATGTAGTTATGCATTGATGTAGTGTTGTCCTATTTAATAGCTTAGAGCACAATGATGATTGTTTCCATTTTTACCTTACTAGTGCTTGGAATCTGGGAATTGCAAGCAAAAACACTCTTATTACTAGTTGACCGGTAAATCTCATTAATCTCTAATCCCTAGCCGACCGAAACGCTAACAACAAGCGATATCCTCAACATTGCTTTTTTCATACACGTTCTACATTTCTTGTATATGATTTTTTATACTTATTTAATAATTTCCAATTATTACAATTTTCAAACATAATAGTTGAATTTTTTTCTAATATGTATTGAAAAATTGAATATGCATTACAAAAATTTGTATATATTTGCTAAAAATTCAAATACATGATTAGTTTTTTTTCAAAAAGTGTGATGAACACTTTAAAAATGGAAAAGGGAAAATGAGAATAAAAATAAAAGACAAGGAAAAAGAAAAAACTAAATAGAAATAGAAATAGAAAAGCAAAACTGAAGGAAAAAAAAAGAAAAAAAACAATTTTGCCGAGACGGCCAAGTTGCTACAACGTTGTAGGCGAGTGCTAGCTTTCATCTCGCATTGAGCGAGGTATACTCGCGCCCTGATTGAAGCTCGAAATTACTTTTTCCAAGCCTGAGCCCAACGAGAAAACAAGCCTGGAGCCTGAGCCTGAGCCGAAGTGCCAAACCATCTTCCGGGCTGCTGATACGTCTTTCAATGTATTTATAATTTATGAAGTATTCATGCTATGTCTACAATAATTTTATATAGTTTTGGTATGATTTGAATGGAACTAACCCGGACTCACGCTCTTTTCAGCAGAACTACCGTGGTGTCGTTTTTTTTTGCAGAAAAAAATGTTTTCGTAATGGCTAAAAATTTAAGGTGATTTTTTGTGGACCAAAAGAGACCCTGAAACTTCGAGGAAGGACCAAAAGCCTCACAAGGAAGCGGCAAGCCCGGGGCGCGCGTGGCAGGCTTGTCGCTCCTCATGGGCCCCCTTGACATGAAACCAATGCCAAAAAATTCTATAAATACCAAAAACCTCAGAAAGAAACCTAGAACTTCCGCCCCGCCGCCACAAGCTTCTGTACCGAAGCGATCTCATCTGGAGGCCTTCTCTGGCACCCTGCCGGAGGGGGAAATCATCATCCGAGGTCATCTTCATCATCCCAACGCCCACTATGACGAGGAGGGAGTAGTTCACCCTCGGGGCTGAGGGTATGTGCCTATGTGTTTGATCTCTCTCTCTCTCTCTCTCTCTCTCTCTCTCTCTCTCTCTCTCTCTCTCGATTTGACACGATCTTGATGTATCGCGAGCTTTGTTAATATAGTTGGATCATATGGTGTTCTTCCCTCTCTATCTCTTGTTGTGATAAATTGAGTCTTACTCTTTGAGGTATCGTTATGTTGGATTGAATATTGAATTTGAGAACACTTGATGTATGTCTTGCATATGGATACCCATGGTGACAATGAGGTATTATATTGAGTCATTTCATATGTGTTTTGGTATTCAACTTGCGGATTCCCATGGTGACATTGGGGTAATTTAGGCACAAAGGTTGATACAAGTTTTCGTCCTACGTTCTCCGATAGAAACTTTGGAGTGAATTTTTGTCGCACGTTGAGGGATTGATTTTATGATTCAATTATGTTAGCACTGTTGAGAGATTGCACTAGTGAAAGTATGAACCCTAGGCCTTGTCTCCAAGCATTGCCATATCTTTTGTGTTCATTTTTGTTACTTGCTACCTTGCTGTTTTTATATTTTCAGATTATAAAAACCTATAGCTACTATCCATACTACACTTGTATCACCATCTCTTCGCCGAACTAGTGCACCTATACAATTTACCATTGTATTGGATGTGTTGGGGACACAATAGATTTATTGTATTTGATTGCAGGGTTATTTGAGAGAGACCATCTTTATACTACACCTCCCATGGATTGATAAACCTTAGGTCATATACTAGAGAGAAATTTATTACTGTCCTACAAAACTCCATGCTTGGAGGCCCAACACGAGTTTACAAGAATAAAGTTGCATAATAGACATCAACCGCAAACAAGAACCAGAGCTAGATCAAGAACCAAGCCGGACCCGACCTAGCCTGGCTTTTTTGGGATGGCCTGTTCATGTGATAGATTTCATTGTCGTCTGTAATCCGTTGCGAGCGATCCATCTGCGCGTGTCACATACCCCTAAAAAAACCTGTGCGCATCACGAGGCAAATGGCCGTCCCGCCAAGACAGAAGAAAATGATGTACATGTCAAATGGGATCCTTCATTCGTGGCTGGTTCCTTCAATTCATGACTTTATTTCTAAGAAACACAGTAAAAATCTCACATACTCGAATATATACTCACCCATATGAATGCATGCATGCACGCCATGTACTTATAAGCTCCTTTGAGAGATCGAGGCAACGGATTGAAACCAACCAAGGCACCACAACGCCACTCTCCTCTGAGTGACTAAGCCAGCAAAGCTTGAGATTGACGAAGGCAGCACAAACGCTTCCCTATCCATGGAAACATTGTCTCCTAGTAGAAGAATGTTCCACTTTTATGAAATATGTAATCACTAAATATCCGACGTCAGTTTTTAAGATTTCAGGTCGAATATCCTCGTAGCCGTCTAATCATTGATATGAATCTTGGTGCAGGTCAACTTGCCACATTGTTGAAGGAAATATGCCCTAGAGGCAATAATAAAGTTATTATTTTATATTTTCTTATTCATGACAAATATTTATTATTCATGCTAGAATTGTATTAACCGGAAACTTGATACATGTGTGAATACATAGACAAAACACCGTGTCCCTAGTATGCCTCTACTTGACTAGCTCGTCGATCAAAGATGGTTAAGTTTTCTAGCCATGGACATGTGTTGACATTTGATGAACGGGATCACATCATTAGGAGAATGATGTGATGGACAAGACCCATCTGTTAGCTTAGCATAAAGATCGTTCAGTTTTATTGCTACTGCTTTCTTCATGTCAAATACATATTCCTCCGACTATGAGATTATGCAACTCCTGGAAACCGGAGGAATGCCTTGTGTGCTATTAGACGTCACAACATAACTGAGTGATTATAAAGATGCTCTACAGGTATCTCCGAAGGTGTTTGTTGGGTTGGCATAGATCGAGATTAGGATTTGTCACTCCGAATATCGGAGAGGTATCTCTGGGCCCTCTCGGTAATGCACATCATATGAAGCCTTGCAAGCAATGTGACTAATGAGTTAGTTGCGGGATGATGCATTATGGAATTAATGAGTAAAGAGACTTGCTGGTAACGATATTGAACTAGGTATGAAGATACCGACGATCGAACCTCGGGCAAGTAACATACGATGACAAAGGGAATAAGGTATGTTGACATAACGGCTCGACCGATAAAGATCTTCGTTGAATATGTGGGAACCAATATGAGCATCCAGGTTACGCTATTGTTTATTGACTGGAGAGTTGTCTCGGTCATGTCTACATAGTTCTCGAACCCGTAGGGTCCGCACGCTTAACGTTCGATGACGATATGTATTATATGAGTCATGTGTTTTGGTGATCGAAGGTTGTTCGGATTCCCAGATGAGATCACGGACATAATGAAGAGTCTCGAAATGGTCGAGAGGTAAAGATTGATATATTAGAAGGTACTATTTGGACACCGGAAGGGTTCTGGAGTGTATCGGGTACATACCGGAGTACCGGAGAGGTTACCGGAACCCCCTGGGGAATGATATGGGCCATATGGGCTATAGGAGGAGGCGCCCACCAAGGGGAAACCGAATTGGACAAGGGTTGGGGCGTGGCGCCCCCCCCTTTCTTTCTCCTTCTCCTGCTCCTCCCCCCTTTCCCCCTCCAGAAAAAGGAAGGGGGGCCGATTCCCACTAGGAGTCCAAGTGGGACTCCCCCCACTTGGGGCGCGCCTAGGCCGGCCTCCTCCCCCTCCTTCCTTTATATACGGGGGGAGGGGCGCCCCTATGAGACACATCAATTGCTCCAATCCGTGTGCGGCGCACCCCTCCATAGTTTACGCCTCCGGTCATATTCTCGCGGTGCTTAGGCGAAGCCCTACGCGGATCACATCACCATCATCATCACCACGCCGTCGTGATGATAGAACTCATCTACTCCTTCGAATCTCTGCTGGATCAAGAGCTCGAGGGACGTCATCGCGCTGAATGTGTGCAGAACTCGGAGGAGCCATACGTACGTACGATACTCAATCAGTCGGAACAAGAAGACGTTCGATTACATCAACCGTGTTGAGCAAACGCTTCTGCTTTCGGTCTACAAGGGTACATGGACACACTCTCCCCCTCTCGTTTCTATGCATCTCCTAGATAGATCTTGCGTGAGCGTAGGAATTTTGTTGAAATTGCATGCTACATTTCCCAACAGTGGCATCCGAGCCAGGTCTAAGCATAGATGATATGCACGAGTAGAACACAAAGAGTTGTGGGCGGTGATCGTCATACTTCTTACCACCAATGTCTTATTTTGATTTGGCGGTATTGTTAGATGAAGCGCCCCAGACCAACCTTACATGACCACGTTCATGAGATCGGTTCCACCGACAGACATGCAACTAGTTTTGCATAAAGGTGGCTGGTGGGTGTCTGTTTCTCCAACTTTAGTCAAATCGAATTTCACCGCGGCCGGTCCTTGTGAAGGTTAAAACATCAAACTTGATAGATCACCGTTGTGGTTTTTGTGCCATAGGTAAGTACGGTTCTTGCTAGAAGCTCGCAGCAGCCACGTAAAACTTGCAACAACAAAGTAGAGGACGTCTAACTTGTTTTTGCAGCGCATGTTGTGATGTGATATGGTCAAGACATGATGTGATATATGTTGTTGTATGAGATGATCATGTTTTGTAAAAGTTATCGACAACTGGTAGGAGCCTTATGGTTGTCGCTTTATTGTATGAAATACAAACGCCATGTAATTGCTTTACTTTATCGCTAAGCGGTAGCGATAGTCGTAGAAGCAATAGTTGGCGAGACGACCACGACGCTACGATGGAGATCAAGGTGTCAAGCTGGTGACGATGGAGATCATGACATTGCTTTGGTGATGGAGATCAAAAGCACAAGATGATGATGGCCATATCATGTCACATATTTTGATTGCATGTGATGTTTATCTTTTTGCATCTTATTTTGCTTAGTACAGCGGTAGCATTATAAGATGATCCCTTAACTAAATTTTAAGGTATAAGTGTTCTCCCCGAGTATGCACCATTGCGAAAGTTCTTCGTGCTGAGACACCACATGATGATCGGGTGTGATAAGCTCTACGTTCGAATACAACGGGTGCAAGCCAATTTTGCACATGTGGAATACTCGGGTTAAACTTGACGGGCCTAGCATGTACAGACATGGCCTCAGAACACTGGAGACCGAAAGGTCGAACGTGAATCATATAGTGGATATGATCAACATAGAGATTTTCACCATTGATGACTACTCCATCTCATGTGATGGTCAGACATGGTTTAGTTGATTTCGATCATGTATCATTTAGATGACTTGAGGGATGTCTATCTAAGTGGGAGTTCTTAAGTAATATGATTAATTGAACTTAATTTATCATGAACTTAGACCTGATAGTTTTTGCATATCAATGTTGTAGATCAATGGCTCGTGCTACCGTTCCCTTAAATTTTAATGTGTTCCTAGAGAAAGCTAAGTTAAAAGATGATGGTAGCAACTACACGGACTAGGTCTGTAACTTGAGGATTATCCTCATTGTTGCACAGAAGAATTATGTCACTGATGAACCGCTAGGTGAAAGGCCTGCTGCAGGAGCAGATGCTGATGTTATGAATGTCTGGCAAGCTCGATCTGATGAGTACTTGCTACGTCTTGAGCTTGTGTTGGTTTTCCTTGAAGAGGAAACGGTGATGCAGCAATAGTAGCGTAAGTATTTCCCTCAATTTTTGAGAACCAAGGTATCAATCCAGTAGGAGGCTCCTCAAAAGTCCCACGCACCTACACAAACAAACAAAGAACTCGCAACCAACGCAATAAAGGGGTTGTCGATCCCTTCACGGCCACTTGCGAAAGTGAGATCTGATAGAGATAGTATGATAAGATAAATATATTTTTGGTATTTTATAATATAGATGCGAAAAGTAAAGATGCAAATAAAAGTAGATTGAAAGCTTATATGATAAAAGATAGACCCGGGGGCCATAGGTTTACTAGTGGCTTCTCTCAAGATAGCGTAAGTATTACGGTGGGTGAACAAATTACTGTCGAGCAATTGATAGAAAAGCGAATAATTATGAGATTATCTAGGCATGATCATGTATATAGGCATCACATCCGTAACAAGTAGACCGACTCCTACCTGCATCTACTACTATTACTCCACACATCGACCGCTATCCAGCATGCATCTAGAGTATTAAGTTCATAAGTACAGAGTAACACATTAAGAAGGATGACATGATGTAGAGGGATAAACACAAGCAATATGATACAAACCCCATCTTTTTATCCTCGATGGTAACAATACAATACGTGCCTTGCAACCCTTTCTGTCACTGGGTAAGGACACCGCAAGATTGAACCCAAAGCTAAGCACTTCTCCCATGGCAAGAAAGATCAATCTAGTAGGCCAAACCAAACTGATAATTCGAAGAGACTTGCAAAGATAATTCAATCATACATAAAAGAATTCAGAAGAGATTCAAATATTTCTCATAGATAAACTTGATCATAAACCCACAATTGATCGGATCTCAACAAACACACTGCAAAAAGAGTCTACATCGAATAGATCTCCACAAGAGAGGGGGAGAACATTGTATTGAGATCCAAAAAGAGAGAAGAAGCCATCTAGCTAATAACTATGGACCCGAAGATCTGTGGTAAACTACTCACAACTCATCGGAGGGGCTATGGTGTTGATGTAGAAGCCCTCCATGGTCGATTCCCCCTCCGGCGGAGCGCCGACGAAGGCTCCAAGATGGGATCTCGCGGATACAGAAGGTTACGACGGTGGAAATTGTTTTTCGTTGGCTCCCTGGATGTTTTCGAGGTACGTAGGTATATATAGGAGGAAGAAGTACGTTGGTGGCCGCTCGTGGGGCCCAGGAGACAGGGGGCGCGCCCAGGAGGGGTGGGTGCGCCCTCCTATCTCCTGGCCGCCTTGATTGCTTCTTGACTTGCACTCCAAGTCCTATGGATCACGTTCGTTCCAAAAAATCATGCTCCTGAAGGTTTCATTCTGTTTGGACTCCGTTTGATATTCTTTTTCTTCGAAATACTGAAATAGGCAAAAAAAACAGCAATAGGGGTTGGGCCTCCGGTTAGTAGGTTAGTCCCAAAATGATATAAATATGTAAAATAAATCCCATAAACATCCAAAAGGGGTAATATAATAGCATGGAACAATAAAAAGTTATAGATACGTTGGAGACGTATCAAGCATCCCCAAGCTTAATTCCTGCTCGTCCTCGAGTAGGTAAATGATAAAAACAGAATTTTTGATGTGGAATGCTACCTAGCATAATTCTCAATGTAATTTTCTTTTATTGTGGCATGAATGTTCATATCCAAATGATTCAAAATAAAAGTTCATATTGATAAAAGAAATAGTAACACTTCAAGTATACTAATCAAAGCAATCATGTCTTCTCAAAATAACATGGCTAAAGAAAGTTCATCCCTACAAAATCATATAGTTAGGCTATGCTTCATTTTCATCACACAAAGATGTTCCCAATTTTCTACACCCCCGATGACAAGCCATGCAATTGTTCCGTACTTAAATAATCTCAAACTTTTTCAGCCTTCACGCAATACATGAGCGTGAGCCATGGATATAACACTATGGGTGGAATAGAATATGATAATGGGGATTATGTGGAGAAGACAAAAAAAGGAGAAATTCTCACATTGACGAGGATAATCAACGGGATATGGAGATGCCCATCAATTGATGTCAACATGAGGAGTAGGGATTGCCATGCAACGGATGCACTAGAGCTATAAATGAATGCTCAACAAAAGAAAACTAAGTGGGTGTGCATCCAACTTGCTTGCTCACGAAGACCTAGGGCATTTGAGGAAGCCCATCGTAAGAATATACAAGCCAAGTTCTACAATGAAAAATTCCCACTAGTATATGAAAGTGACAACCTATGAGACTCACTATATGAAAAACATGGTGATACTTTGAAGCACAATATATGAGACTCACTACATGAAGAACATGGTGCTACTTTGAAGCACAAGTGTGGAAAAAGAGATAGTAACATTGCCCCTTTTTATTTATTTTCTTTTTCTTTTTTTTCTTTTTTTTCTTTCTTCTTTTTTTTGGGCCTTTCTTTTTTTCTTTTGGCCTTTCTTTTTTTTTCTCTTTTTTTCTTTCGGACAATGCTCTAATAATGATGATCATCACACTTTTATTGATTACAACACATGAATTACAACTCAAAACTAGAACAACAATATGACTCTATATGAATGCCTCTGGCGGTGTACCGGGATGGTGCAATGAATCAAGAGTGACATGTATGAAAAATTATGCATGGTGGCTTTGCCACAAATACGATGTCAACTACATGATCATGCAATGGCAATATGATAAAAGTAATGTATGTCATGATGATGAACGGAACAGTGGAAAGTTGCATGGCAATATATCTCGGAATGGCTATGAAAATGCCATAATAGGTAGGTATAATGGCTGTTTTGAGGAAGATATAAGGAGGTTTATGTGTGATAGAGCGTATCATATCACGGGGTTTGGATGCACCGGCGAAGTTTGCACCAACTCTCAAGGTGAGAAAGGGCGATGCACGGTACCGAAGAGGCTAGCAATGATGGAAAGGTAAAAGTGCGTATAATCCATGGACTCAACATTAGTCAAAAGAACTCATATACTTATTGCAAAAATTTAGAAGTCATCCAAAACCAAGCACTACGTGCATACTCCTAGAGGGATAGATTGGTAGGATAAGACCATCGCTCGTCCCCGACCGCCACTCATAAGGATGCACAAGCCAGGTACACTTCATGTTTCAAATTTGTTACACAACTTTAACCATACGTGCATGCTACGGGACTTGCTAACTTCAACACAAGCATTCTTTAAATTCATAATCACCTAACTAGCATGACTTTAATATCACTACCTCCATATCTCATAACAATTATCAAGTATCAAATTGATCATAGGATCCAATTCACTTCCTATGATAGTTTTTATTATACCCAACTTGGATGCCTACCATTCTAGGACCAATTTTATAACCATAGCAAATACCATGCTGTTCTAAAAGACTCTCAAAATAATATAAGTGAAGCATGAGAGACTAGCAATTTCTACAAAATTAAGACACCGCCGTGCTCTAAAAGATATAAGTGAAGCACTAGAGCAAAAACTATCAAGCTCAAAAGATATAAGTGAAGCACATAGCATATTCTAATAAATTCAATCAAGTAGGCTTCTCCAAAAAGGTGTGTACAGCAAGGATGATTGTGGTAAACTAAAAAGTAAAGACTAATATAATACACGACGCTCCAAGCAAAACACATATCATGTGGCGAATAAAAATATAGCTCCAAGTAAAGTTACCAATGAACAAAGACGAAAGAGGGGATGCCTTCCCGGGGCATCCCCAAGCTTAGGCTTTTGGCTATCCTTGAATATCTTGGGGTGCCATGGGCATCCCCAAGTTTAGGCTCTTGCCACTCCTTAATCCACAGTACATCAAATCTTTACCCAAAACTTGAAAACTTCACAACACAAAATTCAACAGGAAATCTTATAAGCTCCGTTAGTGAAAGAAAACAAAACCACCACATAAGGTACTGTAATTAACTCATTCTTTATTTTTTTTGGTGTTAAACCTACTGTATTCCAACTTATCTATGGTTTATAAACTATTTTACTAGCCATAGATGCATCAAAATAAGCAAACAACACACAAAAAACAGAATCTGTCAAAAACAGAACAGTCTGTAGCAATCTGTAACTAACGCAAACTTCTGGAACTTTAAAAATCCTACCAAAATAGAAAGTCCTGGAAAATTTATCTATTGATCAGAATAAAAAATAATCAACGCAAAATCACATTTTTGTGATTTAACAAAACTAATTTCGTGCGTGCAAAGTTTCTGTTTTTTCAGCAGAATCAAATCAACTATCACCATAGGTTATCCTATAGGTTCTACTTGGCACAAACACTAATTAAAACATAAAAACACACCTAAACAGAAGGTAGCTACAAAATTTATTACAAAACAGAAACAAAAACAAAAAACACAAATAGAATTGGGTTGCCTCCCAACTAGCGCTATCGTTTAACGCCCCTAGCTAGGCATAAAAGCAAAGATAGATCTAAGTAGTGCCATAATAATAAGATAGATCTTGAAAACTCATCTCATATTCTATACGTTCAGCAGCAAGTTTTATTTGAGGCAAGCAAAAGTAATCAAAAGGGCTAAATTTGGTGGGACAAAAGTCCCCAAGATCAATCACAAGAGGAACGGGTTCCTCCTTTGGCCCTTCATAATGAACAACTAATTCATCACTATAAGCATTCTTTTGGCAAAATCTCGTGAACCTATACTCAAGAGAGTATCCTAGCTCATTATTTTGAAGAGCAAAATCATTATTAAGTTCGGAAATTCTATCAACTAGGACATTGGTAGGAACCTTTTTTCTAAGGTTTTCATTGAAAGCAACATAGTCCGAAGATTGAAAACGCCTAATTTCCTCTTGATCGAAGAGGACCGCCTCTATGGGAGGACGACCGGTGTCCACCCTATAGTGTGCAAAGATTTCTTTGGCCTCTCTTATTATAAATCTAAACTCATGAGCCAAAAAGATAGTAACAGCGCGCTTAATAGAAGAATGCTCAATATTGGAAAATTCTAGGAAAATCCTTTGTATGCAAGGATGCATATGCATAAATTGTCTTTCAAGTTCAACTACAAGCATAGCGATAGCATCCACAAGACTACTAGTTCTATGAAGAATAGAACCACCCATGGAAGGTAAAGCACCGGCACAAGTAAAGAAATCTTGAATAACACCTTTTCCAATAATGTTACCACTACCGATTCGAAACTTTTTAGTATGCAAGATAAGGTGGTTCTTCGGCCGGAGCCTCAGAATTTTCCATGTTATCATTATTGTCCATATCGATGATAATCTCCCCAATTTCAGACATAATGGCAAACAAAAGCGAGGAGGAAGAAGAAGGCTAACGAAAGAGAGAGAAGAAGATTGGGAAAGAGAGGACGAAAAAAATGGCAAGGGTGAAGTGGGGGAGAGGAAAACGAGAGGAAAATGGAAAATAATGTAAATGCGAGGGAGATGAGTTTGTGATGGGTACTTGGTATGTCTTGACTTGAGTGAAGACCTCCCCGGCAATGGCGCCAGAAATCCTTCTTGCTATGTCTTGAGCTTGCGTTGGTTTTCCTTGAAGAGGAAAGGGTGATGTAGCAATAGTAGCATAAGTATTTCCCTCAGTTTTTGAGAACCAAGGTATCAATCCAGTAGGAGGCTCCTCAAAAGTCCCACGCACCTACACAAACAAACAAAGAACTCACAACCAACGCAATAAAGGGGTTGTCAATCCCTTCACGACCACTTGCAAAAGTGAGATCTGATAGAGATAGTATGATAAGATAAATATATTTTTGGTATTTTATAATATAGATGTGAAAAGTAAACACTACAAAAAAAGACACATCCGTGACATTTTGGGCCGAACAAATTTTTTTTCTGTCATACATATGACACTTCTATGACGATAATTGTGACAAAACCCGGTATCATCATAGATGTGGTGGGCTCCTACTTCTATGACAAAAAATCATGACAGAAAATGGGCTTTTCGTCCTGGGCGGGCCGGAGACGCAGCTGCATGACATTCTTGGGGCCGTCCATGACGGAAAAAACCGTGGTAGAAGCGAGGGCGAGGAAAATTTCGGGGAGTTCCCGGTTATGGTGGGTGGTCGGGGGCCGAGCGATGCACATTTCTCTCGTACACGTACACGTGTGTGTGCGAGGCGTTGGCTCTAACTGAACCCGAGCGATCGCACTGTAGGCTATGCGTTACTGAACCCGAGCGATAGATCGATGGCTGTTAACTGAACCCGATCGAGCGATTCCTTCGCTACTGCTGCTAACTGAAGCCGATCGATGCTGCCTCTCTGGATGAACAGTGAGCATTGTGGGGGGGGGGGGGGGGGGTTGGATGAACAGTGAGCGGTGGGAGTGGATGAACATGACCCGTGGTGTTGCCTCTGGATGAACAGGACCCCGATTGATCGAGCCGGTTGCGGCTGAATGAACAGGACCCCGTGGAGGGCTGGATGAACAGGACAACCCCGTGGAGGGTTGCATGAACAGTAGAAGGTGGAGGGGTGGATGAACAGTAGCCCATGGAGGGGTGGTTGAACAGGAGCCCGTGGAGAGGGGTGGTTGAACAGTAGCCGGTGGAGTAGCGCGTGGTGGAGGCTGGATGAACATGAGCCTGTGGATGAACAGTCGCACGTGGAGGCTGGAGGAGGTCGGCGGTGGATGAACAATAGCCCGTGGAGGCTGGAGGAGGTCGATGGTCGAGATGAACAGTATCCTGTGGAGTCCCGTTTTGCAGTACGCCACACCCCTCACGATGAACAGGACCCCCATTTCGACCGTAGTGCTCCAACACAAGTCCGTTTCGTCCGTTTTGCGGTACGCCACACCCCTCCCAATCAACAGGACCCCCGTTTTGACCGTAGGAGGTCCGTTTGCTTCGTTTTGCGGTACGCCACACCCCTCCCGATCAACAGGACCCCCGTTTTGACCGTAGGAAGTCCGTTTCGTTCGTTTTGCGGTATGCCACACCCCTCCCGATCAACAGGACCCCCGTTTCGACCATAGGAGGTCCATTTCCTCCGTTTTGCGGTACGCCAGACCCCTCCCGATGAACAGGATCCCGTTTCGAACGTGGCCGGTCGAACACAAGGCCGTTTCCTCCGTTCTGCGGTACGCTAGGCCTCGTTTCCATCGCCTGTTCCGTCCAAGCCCTCCCGATGAACACGACGACGCATTTCGTTCCGACCCAGCCGGTTGGCTCCCCATGAACACGATGACAATGTTGTTTCTCCGTTCTGACCTAGCCATGTACACGAGTCTTGGCCGTACGTATGCACGAGTAGGCGTTCGAGACCCCGCCCGTATGTACACATACGTGGCCATATTTTCTTTCTTGTGCACTGGCCGCTGTATGTACGTGTACATGCTATGTGCGCGCCTCTACATCGACCAGTATATATGTACGTACACGTTCGCGACCAGAATGACAACGCTACGTACGCTTCGACCAGGTGGGTCCCGACTGTCAGGCACTTCCTTGCGTGCAAAGATGTAGCTGGTGGGTCCCAGCAGTCAGGGGGCGAATCATTTTTTTTCAGACGCACTTCCTTGCGTGCGAAGATGTAGCTGGTGGCTCCCAGCGGTCAGGGGGGCGAATCATTTTTTTCAGACGCACTTCCTTGCGTAAGAAGATGTAGCTGGTGGGTCCCAGCAGTCAGGGGAAAACGTTTTTTTCGCAAAATATGGTGGCCCGTCTGGTGGGTCCCTGCTGTCAGGTGGAGGAATAATTATTTTGCGCGTAATAAGGAGGCACTTCCTTGCTGCGGCCGTGGACCCAGCTGTCAGCCTCTCCACGTACAGTCCACTTCAGATGCATGTCGGTTGTTGACCACGTTGATCAAGCCGCGCCGAGAGCACCAGGGCGATGGACGACGGCGAGACCTACAAAGGGAATGACACGGAGGCAGGGAAGACTCGACAGTTGTTTCCCATGTGGAGGGGAGTACGACAGTACGAGGGTTTACTGGTTCGTCTGCCGTCGCCGGAGAATAACAGCAGGTGTGGGTGAGTAGAGGGATGGCTAGCCCAGCGATGGGAGTACGGTGGGGTGATGACCCACAAGTGTAAGGGATCTATCGTTGTCCTTTCGATAAGTAAGAGTGTCGAACCCAACGAGGAGCAGAAGGAAATGATAAGCGGTTTTCCGTAAGGTTTTCTCTGCAAGCACTAAAATAGTAGGTGATAGATAGTTTTGTGATAAGATAAATAGTAATGAGCAAAAGTAAATAAAGTAAATAAAGTGCAGCAAGGTGGCCCAATCCTTTATGTAGAAAATGATAAGCCTGGACAAATTCTAATAATGAGGAAGGAGCTCCCGAGGACACAATGGGAATTATCGTCAAGCTAGTTTCATCACGTTCATAAGATTCGCGTTCGGTACTTTGATAATTTGATATGTGGGTGGACCGGCACTTGGGTACTGCTCTAACTTGGACAAGCATCCCACTTATGATTAACCCCTATTGCAAGCGTCCGCAACTACAAAAAGGAGTATTAAGGTAAACCTAACCACATCATTAAACATATGGGCCCATATGAACCCCTAACGAAGCAACGCATAAACTAGGTTTTAAGCTTCTGTCACTCTAGCAATCCATCATCTACTTATTATTTCCCTATGTCTTCCTCTAGGCCCAAATAATAGTGAAGTGTCATGTAGTCGACGTTCACATAACACCACTAGAGGAAAGACAACATACATCTCATCAAAATATCGAACGAATACCAAATTCACATGACTACTAATAGCAAGACTTCACCCATGTCCTCAGGAACTAAAGTAACTACTCACAAAGCATAATCATATTCATAATCAGAGGTGTAATAATATGCATTAAGGATCTGAACATATGATCTTCCACCAAGTAAACCAATAAGTATCAACTACAAGGAGTAATCAGCACTACTAGCAACCCACAGGTACCAATTTGTGGTTTTGGATACAAGATTGGATACAAGAGATGAACTAGGGTTTGAGAGGAGATGGTGCTGGTGAAGATGTTGATGGAGATTGACCCCCTCCCGATGAGAGGATCATTGGTGATGACTTTGGTGATGATTTCCCCCTCCCGGAGGGAAGTGTCCCCGGCAGAACAGCTCCGCCAGAGCCCTAGATTGATTCCGCCAAGGTTCCGCCTCGTGGCGGCAGAGTTTCGTCTCGTAAGCTTGCCCACGAATTTTTCCAGGACAAAACCCTTCATATAGCAGAAGATGGACGCCGGAGGCCCACCAGGGGGCCCAGGAGATAGGGGGGCGCCCTAGGAGGGCGCCCCCCTATATCCTGGACAGGATGTGGGCCCCCTGGCCTATTTCTTTTGCTCATAATTCCTTAATAAATCCAAAAAGTTGTTTCGTGGAGTCTCAGGTCTTTTGGAGTTGTGCAGAATAGGTTTCCAACGTTTGCTCCTTTTCCAGCCAGAATTCCAGCTCCCGGCATTCCCCCTCTTCATGGTAAACCTTACAAAATAAGAGAGAATAGCCATAAATATTGATATATAATGTGTAATAACAGCCCATAATGCAATAAATATTGATATAAAAGCATGATGCAAAATGGACTAATAAGTCATGCATATTTAGAGAGCAATTTTTATTACTTGCACCGATGACAACTTACTTGAAGGATCTTACTCAATCCATAGGTAGGTATGGTGGACTCTCATGGCAAAACTGGGTTTAAGGATATTTGGAAGCACAAGTAGCATCTCTACTTGTTGCAAGGAGTTTTGGCTATCATGAGGGGGAAAGGCAAGCTCAACATGTTTAGAAGGTCACTGACAACATACTTTAACTGAGATGTCGGAAAACATAAACCATTACGTTGTCTTCCTTGTCCAACGTCAACTCTTTTAGCATGTCATACTTAATGAGTGCTTCACAATCATAAAAGATGTCCAAGATAATATATTTATATGCGAACCCCTCTTTCCTTATCACTTCCTATTAATTGCAACGATGACCAAGGCTACGTTCATCAATTCTCAACAATTTTTATGCCTCATACTTTCTATGTGTGAAGTTATCACTATCTATAAGATCAATATGAACTCTTTTGTTCTTTCTACTTTCTCAAGATCATAGCAACATATCAAAGCCCTTGACTCAACACTAATCTTTATTATAGATAGCACACGGACTCGCTTACAAAAAGAGATCACAACGAAAAACTCAAAACTACTTGATATCAAAACTTCGAACTAATAGATCAAGATACTACTAAAAGGATCGAACTAAATAAAGTGGTAAAGATAGGAGTGTGATGGTGATACGATACCGGGGCACCTCTCCCAAGCTTGGCAGTTGCCAAGGGGAGTGCCCATACCCATGTGATTATTTCTCCTTCTTCACGGTTGGTGTCATGATCTTCTTGGCGATTATGCCCTTCAGGATACGGTTCTCCTCCTCGAGCTTATTGACTTGTTGTTTGAGGTCCATATTTTCTTTACGGAGCTTGCCCGTGATAGACAAAGCTCCTTTTACCCAAGGATGATGCATAGCTTCTGGAGAACAAGTGAAACTATTTTTCATATTTTCATAAGAAATAAATCTAGAATTGGAAGGAGTGACCGAAGCAGGGACAGCCAGGCTAGGTAGTTCCCCCATAGTGAATTCCGCTTGGAGGCGAGAGGTAACTTCTTGATATTCCTCCATGGCATCTATCCTTTTCAAATCAGCCTCCATCTCATCCTCCGTTAATGGCCCAAAGTGAAAGGCATCGATATTTGCTCCTGGACCTGGCGTTGGTTGAGACACCCGGCTCTCCCCAACTAATTCCTGAGAAGACATCTTGCTTAATTCTGCGAAAGGAACAACTCGAAATGAAAATAGAGAATAATTGCGTAATACGGTGGTCAAAACCTTCGGGAGTATATATAATGAATTTTTACCGACCAAAATACATAACATACAAGAAAACGGAGTCCGGGAGGCACACGAGGTGCCCACGAGACAGGGGGCGCGCCCTCCTCTCTCGTGGGAGCCTCGTGTCCCTTTCGGACTACTTCTTTCTTCCTAAAATCCTTAAATAATCCAAAACTGGTGAAAATTGCTATTAGAGTTGTTTTGGAGTCGGTTTACTTACCGTACCACATACCTATGCCTTTTCAGAGTCTGGAACGTTCTGGAAAGTGTCTCTTATGTATTCCTCAGGGGTTATGGTTTCAATAATATTGGTTTCAACATTGATAGGATTACCTAAAATATAATGTTTAAATCTTTGACCGTTTACCACCCTCGGATTTGTGCCTTCAAAGTTGTTGATTTTTATAGCACCAGAACGATAGACCTCCTCGATAACGTAGGGACCTTCCCATTTTGAGAGAAGTTTTCCTGCAAAAAATCTTAAACGAGAATTGAACAATAACACATAATCTCCTACGTTAAACTTGCGCTTTTGTATCCTTTTATCATGCCAGCGTTTGACTTTTTCTTTGAAAAGCTTAGCATTCTCATATACTTGGGTTCTCCATTCATCAAGTGAGCTAATATCAAATAACCTTTTCTCACCGACAAGTTTGAAGTCGTAATTAAGCTCTTTAATAGCCCAATATGCTTTATGTTGAAGTTCAAGAGGTAAATGACATGCTTTTCCATAAACCATCTTATATGGAGACATACCCATAGGATTTTTGTATGCAGTTCTATAGGCCCATAATGCATCATCAAGGTTTTTGGACCAATTGTTTCTAGATCTATTCACAGTCTTTTGCAAAATTAATTTGAGCTCTCTATTGCTCAACTCTACTTGACCACTAGACTGCGGGTGATAAGGAGATGCAATTCTGTGATTGACATCATACTTAGCAAGCATCTTATGGAAAGCACCATGAATAAAGTGTGAACCACCATCAGTCATAAGATATCTAGGGACTCCAAACCTCAGAACTCTTTAAGCATTTTAATAGAAGTGTTATGATTAGCACTACTAGTTGGAATAGCTTCTACCCACTTAGTAACGTAATCAACAACAACTAAAATATGTGTATAACCATTGGAGGCGAGAAAATGTCCCATATAATCAAAGCCCCAAACATCAAACGGTTCAATAACAAGAGAATAATTCATAGGCATTTCTTGATGTCTACTGATGTTACCTATTCTTTGGCATTCATCACAAGATACGACAAACTTACGAGCATCTTTGAAAAGAGTAGGCCAATAAAAACAAGATTGTAGTACCTTGTGTGTAGTTCTATCTCCAGCGTGGTGTCCTCCATAGGATTCAGAGTGACACTTGCGTAGGATTTGTTCCTGTTCATGCTCAGGCACACAACGTCTAATAATACCATCTACTCCTTCTTTATAAAGGTGTGGATCATCCCAAAAGTAATGTCTTAAATCATAAAAGAACTTTTTCTTTTGCTGGTATGTGAAACTAGGCGGTATATATTTAGCAACAATGTAATTAGCATAGTCAGCATACCAAGGAGCAGTACGAGAAGCATTGACAACCGCTAATTGTTCATCAGGAAAACTATCATTAATAGGCAGTGGGTCATCAAGAACATTCTCTAACCTAGACAAGTTGTCTGCAACGGGGTTCTCAGCTCCCTTTCTATCAATAATATGCAAGTCAAATTCTTGGAGCAAGAGAACCCATCTAATGAGTCTAGGCTTAGCATCTTTCTTTTCCATAAGATATTTAATAGCAGCATGATCAATGTGAATAGTAACTTTGGAATCAACAATATAAGGTCTAAACTTATCACATGCAAACACAACTGCTAAGAATTTTTTTTAGTGGTAGCATAATTTCTCTGGGCAGTATCAAGAGTCTTACTATCATAATGGATAACATTCAATTTCTTATCGACTATTTGCCCTAGAACAACACCTACAACATAATCACTAGCATCACACATAATTTCAAAAGGCAAATTCCAATCAGGTGGCTGAACAATAGGTGATGTGATCAAAGCTTTCTTAAGTGTTTCAAATGCTTCTACACAATCATCATCAAAGACAAAAGGAATATCTTTTTGCAATAAGTTAGTCAGAGGCCTAGAGATTTTAGAAAAGTCCTTAATGAACCTCCTATAAAAACCGGCATGACCAACGAAACTGCTTATACCTTTTATGTCCTTGGGACATGGCATCTTTTCAATAGCATCAACTTTGGCTTTATCAACTTCAATACCTCTCTCGGAGATCTTGTGCCCCAAGACAATGCCTTCATTAACCATAAAGTGACACTTTTCCCAATTCAGGATGAGACTAGTGTCTTCGCATCTCTGCAAAACTCGATCAAGGTTGCTCAAACAATCATCAAAAGAGGATCCATAGACGGAGAAGTCATCCATGAATACCTGACAAATCTTTGCACAAAAATCAGAAAATATAGCCATCATGCATCTTTGAAAGGTAGCAGGTGCATTACATAAACCAAAAGGCATACGTCTATAAGTAAAAGTACCAAAAGGGCAAGTAAAAGTAGTTTTAGATTGACCCCCCGCTGATACAGGTATCTGAGAGAAGCCAGAATAACCATCTAGAAAGCAAAAATGTGTGTGTTTGGATAACCTTTCTAGCATTTGATCAATAAAAGGTAAAGGGTAATGATCTTTCTTAGTAGCTTTATTTAACTTGCGGAAATCAATTACCATCCTATAGCCTGTAATAATTCTTTGCGGGGTCAATTCATCTTTATCATTAGGGACAATGGTAATACCTCCCTTTTTAGGGACACAATGGACAGGGCTTACCCATTCACTATCAGCAACGGGATAAATAATACCTGCCTCAAGGAGTTTTAGTATCTCCTTTCTCACCACTTCCGTCATTTTGGGATTTAATCGTCTTTGAGGATCTCTAACAGGTTTGGCATCTTTCTCCACTGAAATTTTGTGTTGACATAATGTGGGACTAATGCCCTTGAGATCATCCAGGGTATATCCAATAGCAGCTCGGTGCTTCTTCAGAGTTTTCAATAATCTTTCTTCTTCTTTCTCTGAAAGGTTAGCACTAATAATAACAGGATATATTTCTTTTTCATCAAGATAAGCATACTTAAGATTATCAGGTAATTGTTTGAATTCAAACACAGGATCACCCTTGGGTGGAGGGGGATCCCCAAGAATTTCAACAGGAAGATTATGTTTTAGCATAGGTTCTTGTTTAAGGAACACTTCATCTATTTCTTCCCTTTCCTTCATAAAGATATCGTTTTCATGGTCTAGCAAATATTGTTCTAACGGATCAGTTGGAGGAACAGCAATGGAAGCAAGACCAATAATCTCATCCTTACTAGATGGTTCCTTTTCACGATGTTGTCTACTAAACTTAGCAAAATTAAACTCATGAGACATACCATCTAAGCCAATAGTGACAATATTATTTTCACAATCAATCTTAGCACTAGCAGTGTTCAAGAAGGGTCTACCAAAAATAATGGGACAAAAATCATCTTGTGGGGAACCGAGAACAAGAAAATCAGCAGGGTATTTAATCTTCCCACACAAGACTTCAACATCTCTAACAATCCCAATAGGTTTAATGGTGTCCCTATTAGCAAGCTTAACAGTAACATCAATATCTTCTAATTCAACTGGTGCAATATCGTGCATAATTTCTTTATAAAGATCATAAGGTATCGCATTAGCACTAGCACCCATATCACATAAGCCATGATAACAATGATCTCCAATTTTAACAGAAATAACAGGCGTGCCTACAACAGGCCTACGTGTCTTAGTATCGGGTCTAGCAATATTAGCAGTTTCATCCAAGAAAGAGATAACATGCCCATCTAAGTCCTCATCCAAGAGATCTTTAATCATAGCAATACCAGGTTCAACATTAATTTGCTCAGGAGGTGTTTAGGTCCTAGTATTACTCTTACGAACAACAGTCGAAGCTTTAACATGATCTTTTATCCTAACAGGAAAAGGAGGTTTTTCGACATAAGCAGTAGGAATAATAGGATCACTATATGTAATAGTCTTCTCTTCGACTGTAATAGGTGCAACTACTTTCACTTCAACAGGAGGATTATATTTAAACCACTTCTCTTTAGGGAGATCAACGTGAGCAGCAAAAGTTTCACAAAAAGTAGCTACTATCTCAGAGTCAAGTCCATACTTAGAGCTAAATCCACGGAAAGCATCGGTATCCATAAAAGATTTAACACAATCAAACTTAGGTGTCATACCTGACTCCTTACCATCGTCGGAACCCCAATCTTCAGAGTTGCGTTTAATTCTTTCCAATAAGCCCCATTTGAAATCAATAGTCTTCAGCATATAGGAACCAACATAGGAAGTATCGAGCAAGTTGCGATTATCAAGAGAAAGCCGAGCATAAAAATTCTGAATAATCATTTCCCGAGAGAGCTCATGATTGGGGCATGAATATAACATTGACTTAAGCCTCCCCCAAGCTTGAGCGATGCTTTCTCCTTCCCGAGGCCAGAAATTATATATGTAATTACGACCACGATGAACAAGATGCATAGGATAGAACTTCTGGTGAAATTCCAATTTCAATCGCTTATAATTCCAAGATCTCGTATCATCACATAGCCTATACCATGTCATTGCATCTCCCTTCAAAGATAAAGGGAAGACCTTCCTTTTGACAACATCATCGAGAATACCTGCAAGCTTAAATAATCCACAAACTTCATCCACAAAGATAAGGTGTAAGTCGGGATGCAATGTTCCGTCTCCTGCAAAAGGATTAGCTAGCAGTTTTTCTATCATACCCGAAGGAATCTCAAAGTGAATATTTTCATAAAGTTCAGTAGGTTGAGGAGCATCTCTTTGCTCTTCTGGTTGGGGTGAAGATACCCCAAACAAGCCACTCAAAGGATTAGTTTCCATTGTGACAAGTAATAGAAAATTTCAGCACACTATATAAATGTTTCCTTACCAAGTTCCACTCACCAAGAGTGCTACGCTCCCCGGCAACAACGCCAGAAAAGAGTCTTGATGACCCACAAGTGTAGGGGATCTATCGTAGTCCTTTCGATAAGTAAGAGTGTTGAACCCAACGAGGAGCAGAAGGAAATGATAACTGGTTTTCAGTAAGGTTTTCTCTGCAAGCACTGAAATAGTAGGTGATAGATAGTTTTGTGATAAGATAAATAGTAACGAGCAAAAGTAAACAAAGTAAATAAAGTGCAGCAAGGTGGCCCAATCCTTTATGTAGCAAAGGATAAGCCTGGACAAATTCTAATAATGAGGAAGGAGCTCCCGAGGACACATTGGGAATTATCGTCAAGCTAGTTTCATCACGTTCATAAGATTCGCGTTCGGTACTTTGATAATTTGATATGTGGGTGGACCGGCACTTGGGTACTGCCCTAACTTGTACAAGCATCCCACTTATGATTAACCCCTATTGCAAGCGTCCGCAACTACAAAAAGGAGTATTAAGGTAAACCTAACCACATCATTAAACATATGGGCCCATATGAACCCCTAACGAAGCAACGCATAAACTAGGGTTTAAGCTTCTGTCACTCTAGCAACCCATCATCTACTTATTACTTCCCTATGCCTTCCTCTAGGCCCAAATAATGGTGAAGTTTCATGTAGTCGACGTTCACATAACACCACTAGAGGAAAGACAACATACATCTCATCAAAATATCGAACGAATACCAAATTCACATGACTACTAATAGCAAGACTTCACCCATGTCCTCAGGAACTAAAGTAACTACTCACAAAGCATAATCATGTTCATAATCTGAGGTGTAATAATATGCATTAAGGATCTGAACATATGATCTTCCACCAAGTAAACCAATAAGTATCAACTAGAAGGAGTAATCAACACTACTAGCAACCCACAGGTACCAATTTGTGGTTTTGGATACAAGATTGGATACAAGAGATGAACTAGGGTTTGAGAGGAGATGGTGCTGGTGAAGATGTTGATGGAGATTGACCCCCTCCCGATGAGAGGATCGTTGGTGATGACGTTGGTGATGATTTCCCCCTCCCGGAGGGAAGTGCCCCGGCAGAACAGCTCCGCCAGAGCCCTAGATTGATTCCGCCAAGGTTCCGCCTCGTGGCGGCGGAGTTTCGTCTCGTAAGCTTGCCCATGCATTTTTCCAGGACAAAACCCTTCATATAGCAGAAGATGGACGCCGGAGGCCCACCAGGGGGCCCAGGAGATAGGGGGCGCGCCCTATCTCCTGGACAGGGTGTGGGCCCCCTGGCCTATTTCTTTTGCTCATAATTCCTTAATAAATCCAAAAAGTTGTTTCGTGGAGTCTCAGGTCTTTTGGAGTTGTGCATAATAGGTTTCCAACGTTTGCTCCTTTTCTAGCCAGAATTCCAGCTCCCAGCATTCCCCCTCTTCATGGTAAACCTTACAAAATAAGAGAGAATAGCCATAAATATTGATATATAATGTGTAATAACAGCCCATAATGCAATAAATATTGATATAAAAGCATGATGCAAAATGGACGTATCATGGGGCGGTGAGGCCTGCGCGACAGCACAGCCGGCCGCGGGGAGGAGGTAGCAGGTAGTCCCGCCGGCGCTTGTTTGAGCGGCTAGAGCAGGAAGAGCAGAGATTGAAGAAGGACGACGGCCGTTGGATGGACATCCAACAATCACTGCTTGTGCGTCAACCTTTTTTTTAGGAAAGCCTCAAATCTGTGGAAAACAACATACATCCCATGTGCCATTATTTCTAATAATTTACAGCCCATTTGCTAATTCTTAAGGTTTGTTTTGGAGCCCATATTATTTTTCTCAGCATTACATCCCATATTGTGGCCACGGTTTAAAAATTATACGGAATTTTGCATATTTCGCTGCGGTCTGAACTGTTTTTAATCCCGAAATTTCGAGTTACATTCAAACTGATTTTAAAAATAAATGTATATCAATATAAAATCCAACAAATTGTGCACGCATAAAAATCTAAAATCTCAATATGAAAAAAAGAAATTTGAAACTAAATACCAGTTTGATGTGTTTTAAAAATGTACATCCCATTTCTCATTACTGATAGGCCATTTTCTCGGCCAGCCGAATGTAGCTCTCTTCGTCTTGAAAGATTTGCAGCCCAATAGGCCTGACAAAGCGACTTACTTGGAAAATCACAAAAAAACTAGGCTATGGCTGTGGACCCAGCTGCGGCCGTTCACCCAGCTATCAGCCTCTCCACGTACAGTACTTGTCGGTGTCAAAACCGGCGGATCTCGGGTAGGGGGTCCCGAACTGTGCGGCTAGGCGGATGGTAACAGGAGACAAGGGACACAATGTTTTACCCAGGTTCGGGCCCTCTTGATGGAGGTAAAACCCTACGTCCTGCTTGATTGATATTGATGATGTGGGTATTACAAGAGTAGATCTACCACGAGATCAAGGAGGCTAAACCCTAGAAGCTAGCCTATGGTATGATTGTTGTTCGTCCTATGGACTAAAGCCATCCGGTTTATATAGACACCAGAGAGGGCTAGGGTTACACAGAGTCGGTTACAATGGTAGGAGATCTACATATCCATATCGCCAAGCTTGCCTTCCACGCCAAGGAAAGTCCCGTCCGGACACGGGACGAAGTCTTCAATTTTGTATCTTCATAGTTTTGGAGTCCGGCCGACGATGATAGTTCGGCTGTCCGGACACCCCCTAGTCCGGGACTCCCTCAGTAGCCCCTGAACCAGGCTTCAATGACGATGAGTCCAGCGCGCATATTGTCTTCGGCATTGCAAGGCGGGTTCCTCCTCCGAATAATTTATAGAAGATTGTGAACACCAGGATAGTGTCCGGCTCTGCAAAATAAATTCCACATACCACCGTAGAGAGAATAATATTTACACAAGTTCAATCTACTGACGTATTTTGTGGTGTGACATCACACCACAACCAAGCCTTTACTCGAATCGTTTTTATTATACCACCTCCGTGCGTCTAGCGAAGCGGTTTCCTTGGCATGTCTTGTCGAAGCAGAGATCGTGTTCCCCTTATTCCGGGATTCCCATCAATACGGACGTGGGTAACCCAACCGTGCCCACCACTCCCCCTCCATCAAAGGCGGGTTCCAAACGGTCACGGGGACGGCTCTTGGTATTCTTCCTCTTTATAATGAGACCAAGGCCCGTTCTTTTTCTCCAATCCTCAATTGAATCCGCCCCTCGCTCTGAGTTACAACACCCAGGGCTCCAGATTCGGGTACTTACGACATTCGACAATGTCTGGCTCCGACCTACGAGGCCGGTGGATGCCTTCCTCCGTCACGGAAGAGGACGTGCTAAAGCTGAGAGATGCCATGTACTTAACCTACGAGATTTCGCATAGGTTGCCTGCCCGAGGGCAAGTTATTCCTACTCCCGAGCCCAGCAAGAGCGTCGTGTTCGTGTCTCACTTCCGTCGGGGTTTAGGCTTCCCAATGGATCCCTTCATGAGGGGGCTCATGTTTTACTATGGGATGGAATTCCACGATTTGGCTCCGGAGTCCATCCTCCATATCTCATCTTTCATTGTCGTCTGCGAAGCCTTCCTCTGCACTACCCCTCACTTCGGCTTGTGGCTCAAAACCTTCAACGTGGAGCCGAAGATGATTGGGGGGCGTCAGGTAGAGTGCGGCGGGGCGATTATAAGTAAGAGGGCCGATGCTCCATGGCCCAAGGGCTCTTTTTAGGAGGAGCTCGGCTTGTGGCAACAGGAGTGGTTCTATATCACCGCTCCCAGGGGCAGCAGGCAAAGGCCGTCGTCTGCCTTTCGCCTGGGCCCTCCACAACCGCTGACGTCATGGGTCAACAAAGGGCTTGACTGGGGGCCGTCCAAAGACGTCCCCCTTTTGCAGGGCCGGGTTCGAGACCTCCAAGAAAGGGAGATCAATCTGGTCGTAGTGACACAGGTTATGCTAATTCGGCACCTTCTGCCCTGCAAACGTCACCCTCTCCGCCTGTGGGAATGTAATCCGGAGGGACCACGAGCTCTCCAACACTTCATGGGTTTGACACCCGTGGAGATGTACAAACTGTTCTTCGGATCACAAGAGATGCGTCCGGACTTGACCGAGGACGCTGGCCTAAGCTGCAATCGCCCGGATTCTCAAGTAACTAGCCCTGTGCTCGGACACATTTTCCATTCATCTATCATGGGTTTGCCTTTTAACCAGCTATCCCTTGGACAGGAGTGGATAGCGCAAGCAAAACTGATACGGTGTCCGACCCCCCTCCCTGAGACCACGCCGGATCCCGTATTAATCAAAATGTTGGAAGTTGCACCCTCGGAGGATGACGAAGGGGGGCACAGGGAAACTACCACCTCTGCCAAGGAGGCTTTCAGTAAGGGGGGAATCGAGAATCCCTCCCTTCAGGGGGAGAAGAGGGCCGCTTCCGAAGACCCGGAGGCCAAGGCCTCAAAGCGGGGAAAGAAATCTGCACCGGAAGGTCCTGTGCCGGGAAGAGCCCCGGCCACACAGTCTCCCCAAAGGAATCAGCCCTCCAGCGAGCCATAAGTAAAAAAGGGGAAGTTTTGTAATAGGGGACATTCCTACTTTATTTCTGAGGGTAACTGAAGTTTTCGCCTTGTAGTTCGGATCTCAGCCCTTCTCAGCAGAGCTCATCTTCGGGGGACCTTCGTCCGGAGATGATGGAGAGCGAAACGCCTCCATCTGCCGCCCCGTCGGGCGGGGCGGATGATCCTGAGGTATCGTCACGGAGGGTCTCCCCAAATCCGGCGGGACCGGGGAGTTCGTCACCCACTGGAGTACGGCCGGTGGAGCTGCAGGATTTGCTTGAGAGGGCGTCTATCTCAGAAGATCACCGCACTTTAATGAGTATGGTGATTGAAAGGATCTCATCCGCCAAGAGCGGGTTGCATGAGGCCGTCGGAAGTTTGCTGACGGGGTTTGAGGTACGCAAAAAATGGCATACCTTTTGACAGTTTTGCACATAGAGTGTGCCCTGTATAGATAATAGCCCCTGAGACTTGGGATGCTGTGGAAAGCGATAGCGTGCCGAGGATCATAGTCTTAGTTATAGAATGTTGCCTTTCCTATGTAGGTGGCGGAACATTCGGTGGCCAGCCGGACTAATGGAGTTGCCGAACTGAAGCGGCAACTTGATGTTGCGGATGCGGACATCGCGCTGGTCAATAAACGACTTGATGAGTCACAAGGTAGGTGGTTTCTCCGCGGTCACCTAGTGAGGGAGCTAATGCCCGTTCCTTACAATTAGTATGCTTGATGCAGATGGTGCCGCTGCTGTGGAAAACCTTCGAGCAGAGCTTGCTCGAGCCAAGGAGCAAGCTAGGAAAAGTGATATGGCTGCCTCGAAGGCAGCGGAGGAATTAAAAGCCGAAAAGGCTGCTCATTGCCGAAGCAGGGAGGAGATGGCCGGAACGTCCGTGAAATTAAAATATGCTACCGACCACTATGAGGTTCTTGAAAGAGAACGCCAAGCGGAGCAAGAGGACCTGAAGAAGGCCGCCGCCAAAGCCAAGGATGCCCGTTGCGCGATGCGGGCTATGAAGGAGGAACTACGTCAGGCCAGAGACATTGCGGCTGGAAAGCCCTTTCTACTGCGTAGGAAGTTCACGGATCCGAAGTATGCTCAGTTGGGCCAATTGTGTGGTGCGGAGGATCCTTATATGGATTTGGCGGCGAGTGCGGCGGACGCAGTCGTGCACTTCCGAAGCCAGAAGGATCACGAAATGGAAGAGCTTTTCTGGTCTCAATTCCATAGTCTGGAGCGTCCGCTTCCATTGTCCGATCGGTTGGCTGAGTGGGCTGAGCTGAATAGATTGTCCGAACTTGCCATGACGGATGTGGTGGCTCATCTGTGGCTAGAAAGGCCCAAGCCGAAGAGTTATTTTGGTTTGTTGCAGCAATTCCTTGAGGCGGTGCCGCATATCGAGGCGATGCAGCGGTCGGCATGCATAGAGGGTGCACGGATGGCTCTCGCCCGTGTTAAGACATACTGGGCGGAGATGGATGCTATCGATGTTGCATCCCGAGGTTCGGACAGAAGCCGATTACCCGCCGAGCACTATTTTGAGGAAGTCCTGCAGGGCGCTCGTTTAATAGAGTCGCAGTGCTCAAAAGATGTTATGTTCAAATGACATATATGATTTGTGGGATCATATTTATAATGTAACGGCTTTTTATACTTGTGCGTTCAAGTACTGGACTATCTCCTGTGTGACCGTATATGTGTGTATAACCTGAAAGATGGCAATCTTTGGCTTCAGCCCCCACGCACACCGTGCAGGGGTGTTTGCAAAAAAAGCGCTTTTTCACACTTGATCCAACGTCTTGGTCCTTTGAAGGAGGTGATAGCATAGCAAACTAGGCAACCGGACTATAATGCTTTATCACTTTCACTTAGCCATAGGAGCTCGATGGTGGGGCTACTATATAGCCCCTAGAGGCACCGCGCTCTTCCGAACTCGGGGCGCATATGTGCCTGACCGGGAAGCGGTCCTTCATCAAAGTGGAGGAATTCTAAACATTCCAGTAGCCGGTCGAGTGGTTGACCAGTCTCTCGCTATATCATGACAGTCAGTTTTCGGCTTTCTCTACTAAGGTGCTCGCCCGGCCGAACCGGGGCACAATCGCAGTAGTTCTCCTGGTGCCGCGTTAGCCGATGGAGCAGAACATAAGGCAGCAAAACACAGGAGCCGGGCAAACCCAACATTTGACCAAAGACATGATTCAGAGCTGATGCATATAAGGCCTAACTCGAGACACCGAACACTCCCTGAGGTATTCGGTCTTTGTGATACTGGGCAGAACAATGCCCTAAGCCCCTAGTGTCCAGGTATGGGCGAGAACTTCTGACGCGGCCGATGCCAAAACACCAGCCTCCTCCTCGGTTATGGTAGTAAACCGGGGGATGCGTATCAACAAGAGACAGTAAGAAAGGTTTACGCACGGTCTTAATCTGAAAAGAATCGTTGCAACGGGTCCCTGCTGCACGTCTGCGCCTGTGTCTCCGTTGTGCTGTATCCTGGACGGGTGTAGCACGTGCTTCATCTGAAAAAGAGAAGAACTTAGTTTGGGAAAAAATATCGTGCAAAATATGTATTTAAAATAAAGTATGATTTGGAAGATGAATAAAGTTGAGCTTTATTGGCTCTCATCGTTTATACGTGCAGCCCCTTGTAAAGAGGTATGCGGCTGGGAAGCCCCTTGTTTATTTACGCCGGACTTGCCTAACCGTGTCCGAGGTCTGAATTACCTGTTTTTAGGGGCTTTTGACCAGCAAGGTCGGATTAGTGTGTGGTTGTCAAGGCAGTCTCACGTTTTCCGTGGTCGAGGAACACTCGGAATTACCCTTTAATGAGATTATGCCGCATGGACCGGGCATTTTAAGCGTAAGAGACGCGTAATGCGGTACTGCGTTAAAGCGGGCAAAAGCTTCGCGTCCCAGTAGTGCTTGATGGCTACTTTTGAATGGGGCGATATGGAAAGTAGGCTTTTCGCGACGGAGGTTGTCGGATGAACCGAACACAACCTCTAGCAGTACAGAGCCTTTGCAATTGGCGTAAAGACCTGGCGTCACTCCTTTGAAGGAAGTGCTGCTACGGTGAATTTTGTTAGGGTCTATCCCCATTCTGCGGATGGTGTCTTGGTATAGCAGGTTTATATCGCTGCCGCCATCCATTAGGACTTGTGTGAATTGTAGTCCATTGATTATGGGATCCAATACCAAAGCAGTCCCTCCTGCGTTTTGAACACTCCTGGAGTAATCCTGATGGTCGAAAGTAATTGGTTTAAACATCCAATTTCGGGACTCTACTGAGGTGGAACGTGCGGCGCGTGTTGTAGCAGGTGCCGCACTATTTTTCCTTGTGATCACATGAAGTGAGTTCACTGTTTTGACTTCTAGTGGGAAAGTCTTCTGTTTCCCGGTGTGCTGCTTTGGGGTTCGTCGTCTTCGCTTGGTGTGGCGAGCCCCTTATGTTCGGCGTTAAGTCGGCCGGACTGCTTGAAGACCCAACAATCTCTGTGGGTATGGTTTGCAGGCTTCCCGGGGGTACTATGGATTTGACACATCCTATCCAAGATTTTATTTAGGTTGGATAGCTCATCACTGTTGTCCTTAAGAGGCAGTGTTTTATTATTCGGCCGAGAGCTTTTGAATCCGGTGTTGACCGCCGTGCTATTTGGGCCATTTTCCTTATTCCGGCGCTGATCTTTTCTGCGTCGTGATTTCCCATTTCCATCCCGGACCTCGGATGTACTTGGGTCGCTGGTACTGCATCTTGCTAGCCAGCTATCTTCCCCCACGCAAAAGCGGGTCATGAGGCTTGTTAGCACGGCCATTGTTCTTGGCTTTTCCTGGCCGAGGTGTCTGGCGAGCCATTCGTCTCGGACGTTATGTTTAAAAGCTGCTAAGGCTTCGGCGTCCGGACAGTCGACAATTTGGTTCTATTTGGTGAGGAACCTGTTCCAGAATTTGCGTGCTGACTCTCCGGGCTGTTGAGTTATGTGACTTAAATCGTCTGCATCCGGAGGGCGGACATAAGTCCCCTGAAAATTTGCTCGAAACGCATCCTCGAGCTCTTCCCAACTTCCAATGGTATTTTCTGGGAGGCTTTTGAGCCAATGCCGAACTGGCCCTTTGAGCTTGAGGGGTAGGTATTTTATGGCATGGAGATCGTCTCCTCTGGCCATATGTATGTGTAGGATATAATCCTCAATCCAGACTCCGGGGTCTGTTGTTCCGTCATATGCCTCTATGTTGACGGGTTTGAATCCCGCTGGAAATTCATGATCCAGTACCTCATCGGTGAAACACAGTGGGTGTGCAGCGCCCCTGTATTTAGGTGTGCCCTTGTCAAACACTCGGCGGGTTGTGTTGCTCTCTGGAGTCTTCTTTTTTGGCCCATAGATGGACCTGTCCGGGCCATCCTTTTTGCGAGGATCCTTATGTGGATCGTGTGCCGGCTGGTGTGCGGTGCCGCTTGCCGCTCTTAGCCTTTCATCTGGTCGTCTATCTGGCCAGGCGGCCTCTTTCTTTTTTGACTGTGGGGGCTCTACGGCCTCCTCGTCAAATTCGGGCAACAGCTTGCGCTTCGGGTAGCTCTTTGTTTGGTGACTATTGTCGTATTTATCTGCTGTATTGAGTACTTTGCTCCATTTTATTCTGAGTGCGTCCTCCGCTGTTTTGAGCTTCCGCTTTTGCTTCTTCATACTTCTTGCAGTGGCGACGAGCCTTTTATAAAGGTTCTTATGCTCCAGTGATGTGTCCGGCGTGAGATCGTCTGCACTGTTGTTTTTGCCGGGGATGGGTTGCTTGGTGGCATGTTCGTCTTCCACGGCTTCGCCCTGCTCTAAGGCTGGGTCGGTATGGGTGCCATTGTTATCGAGGCGGGACTTCGGGCGGCGCTTGCGTCGCCATTTTGGTTGTTTGTCGGGGGAGTTGCCCTTCGCCACGTCCCGTTGTTCCTCATTATCGCTTCCCTTTGGAGTATCCACCATGTATACGTCATATGATGAGGTGGCTTTCCAGTGCACGGTAGGCGCTGGTTCTTGGTCGTCTCCGGCATCGTCGTCCATACCGTCGATGTCTTCGGAGTCGAAGTCTAGCATGTCGGTTAGATCGTCGACAGTGGCTACTAAGTGGGTGGTGGGTGGGCTTTGAATTTCTTCATCGTCCGCATCCCAACCGTCCTGACCGCAGTCCGGCCAGGGCTCTCCTGATAACGAGAGATACTTTAGCGAACTCAAGATGTCGCCGAAAGGTGAGTGTTGAAAGATGTCCGCGGCGGTGAACTCCATGATCGGTGCCCAATCGGATTCCATTGGAGGGGGTGCGGGAGGTTCGGAGTCCGGCACCTCGGAGTCACGAGCTTCATGAGGGACAAGGTCAGTGTTCGGCTCTATCGCCGTAGAGGTTGCAGCCCCCGAGGCGGTGTCTAGCCACCCGTCCTCGATCTGCGCAGCCGGCTCCGAATTGAAGATCAGAGCGGACTCGTGTGCGGCCTCCAGGGTACTGTCCGGCTGCAGAGCTAAATCATGCCCGTCGTGACAGTGCGGCGCGCTCGGCTGTGGCTCGAATCCATCAAAGATCAAGTCCCCGCGGATGTCAGCCGTGAAGTTCAAACTTCCAAATCTGACCTGACGGCCAGGGGCATAGCTTTTGATCTGCTCCAGATGGCCAAGCGAATTGGCCCACAGTGCAAAGCCGCCGAATACGAAGATCTGTCCGGGGAGAAAGGTCTCACCCTGGACTGTGTCGTTGTTGACGATCGAAGAAGCCATCGAGCCTATCGGTGACGACACAGAGGAACTCTCAATGAAAGCACCAATGTCGGTGTCAAAACCGGTGGATCTCGGGTAGGGGGTCCCGAACTGTGCGTCTAGGCGGATCGTAACAGGAGACAAGGGACACAATGTTTTACCCAGGTTCGGGCCCTCTTGATGGAGGTAAAACCCTACGTCCTGCTTGATTGATATTGATGATGTGGGTATTACAAGAGTAGATCTACCACGAGATCAAGGAGGCTAAACCCTAGAAGCTAGCCTATGGTATGATTGTTGTTCGTCCTATGGACTAAATCCATCCGGTTTATATAGACACCAGAGAGGGCTAGGGTTACACAGAGTCGGTTACAATGGTAGGATATCTACATATCCGTATCACCAAGCTTGCCTTCCACGCCAAGGAAAGTGCCATCCAGACACGGGACAAAGTCTTCAATGTTGTATCTTCATAGTCTTGGAGTCCGGCCGACGATGATAGTTCGACTGTCCGGACACCCCCTAGTCCAGGACTCCCTCAGTACTCTTTTAATGGAGGTCGGTCGTTGACCACATTGACCACGCCGCACCGAGAGCACCAAGGCGCTGGACGACGGCGAGGCCTAGGAAGGGGAAGACGCGGAGCCGGGGAAGACGCGGTAGTGGATGCCCACGCGGAGAGGAGTACGAGGGTTCACTGGTTCGGCTGCGGCATGAGGCTGCCGTCGCCGCAGAATAACAGGGGGTGTGGGTGAGTAGAGGGATGCCCTGGGCCAGCGGTGGGAGTAGTAGGGGGCGGTGAGGCCTCCGCGGCATCACAGCCGGCCACGAGAGGCAGGAGCACGCGGCACGACCGGCGTTGCTTTGGGCGGCTGGAGCAAGAAGACCAGAGGTTGAAGAAGCACTATGGCCGTTGGATGGACATCGTACGGTCACTGGAGCTAGAATCGTTCATATTGACTAAGTTGACAAAGCCCTCCTTCCCCGTCAACTTAGTAGGCCCACAAGTCAGCCACCCACTATGGTGGGTCCCATCTAGCAGGGGGTATTCATTTTTTTGTGCGTAATAAGGAGGCACTTCCTTGCGTGCGAAGATATAGCTGGTGGGTCCGACCTGTCAGCGGGGGGAATGTTTTTTTCGTGAAATACAAAAGCCCTTCCCACGTACAGTCCACGTATAGTGCGTAATAAGGAGGAACTTTCATTGCCTGCCACCATGGACCTCGTGGGTCCCAGCCGTCAGGCTCTCAACGTATAGTCCTCTTCTGATGACTCTTGTATGTTGACCACTCCGCGCCGAGTGCACCGAGGTGGTGGACGACGGCGAGGCCCCAGACTGGAACGGCCCGGAGACGGGGAAGACGCGGCAGTGGAGTCGCAGACGGAGAGGAGTGGGAAACTTGACTGGTTCGGGTGCGGGTGGGCCTACACTCGGCAGAGAATAACAGGAGGTGCAGAGTGGAGGGATGGCCTGGCCGTCGGCGGGGTAGCATTTCGCTGAGGAGCGCAAAACAACGTCGTTGGACGCCGAAGGCTAGAGCAGGCGGTCCCGACAACGCTGGGGGAAGAAGACGAGAGATTGAAGAAGAATGCTGGCCGTTGGATGTAAATCCAACGCCTTCTTAGGCTACGACCTACTGGCCCACATGTCAGCCAGTCCATTTATTTTTTAGTCCATGTGGTGGGCTGGGTGAAACAATGATGTAGCATCTATGCAGCCCATTTATATATGGTAGAATTTAAATCCCATTTGCATTTTTCTTGAAAATCCGCAGACTTGCTAGGCTGGGTGAAAATATCATGTTGGGCTAGACGGAGAAATGTTATAAAAACATAAACACATGATTGCACGTCTATTACCGCATTGATAGTAAAATCTTTGCAAGCTTATGTACGCAATCACTAGGAGTTAACTTGCCAAGTTATATATAAACAATTATTATTATTATTTTGTAAGAACTTTCAACTTATGAATAAAATATCATTTAAATTTGATGAGTTAATAGTACGTGGGGTATTATTATTTTTTAGGCTAGACGTGGGACAGTTGAGTTGGTTGTTGGGAAAAGTACTGGGAAAAAACTTAGTTTACATCGAAAAAGAAAGTGGGTGAAAATTCAGGGACCTGCTGGGTCCACCTGAGGAGGGGGATATGTTGGGAGGAAGGAGATTCAAAGCACGGCAACCGAGTGAACTAGTTTTTTTAACGGACAAGTGCACTAGTTACATACATAAGCAAATAGCCACTAAAAAAGCAGTTAGGTTAATGGGTTCTTAAAGAAATATTTCGGATAAAACAGATAATTACGACACATAGGCTAATGCATGAAACACTCAGATGATAAAGGTGCTTATAAACAGATAAAGTACAACATCTAGACCTTCCTCGCACGCTTGATCATGACACTGCGGCTGTCTGTGTACTCGTCGGTTACGGGAAGCAGACACACCCTCATGTCCAAGATCTGCCTGTACATGTCGTAGCATGTGTATGCGTCCTGGGCCGCGCAGGTTATGTAGGCTAGATTCAGAGGTACCTCCCACGTGTTCAGGTCCTTGGTATTGTTGTCTTCTTTCATGTTGGCGTATCGGGGGTCGATGATGGTCTCGGCGAGGTCAACCACGGAGTCCTTCTCCTGCCCGTTGCTCATGATCTTGTATTGCTTCTGGATGTCGACAAGCTTGTTACACCAGATGGCCGAATCGTCACGTTCTTCCTTCTCTCCACCGTAGTGAAGGTGCAGTCGGTGCTGCCGATGAAACGGGAGAATGCTCCAGAACCTCTGATGGCCCTGCAAAAGTGGTAGATGAGAACCTCATCCCGCACACATACCTGGGCGACGGCGATCCACTGGTCCAGATGAATGGATGGGCACAAGGTCTAGTCCTGCAACCTTGTGCTTTCTCGTCGTGTAGGTACTGCTTGAACTTGGCGAGGCAGAGCTTCACCGAGTCCGGATCATTGGTGTACATCACATTCAACTTGGCGCAGCCATAGGACTGAACGGCAAACTCAAAGGGGAACTCCTTGCTGAAGTCCATATCCAGCAGGCTCACCCCTCGGATCGCCATTGGAGTCTCTTCAAGTGAACGAGTGTGTAGGCTGCGGCAGCAGTTCGTTTTTCAGCTCTTGGGGAACTGGATTCAACAGTAAACTGAGTGTGTACAGGCAACAACAGTTACTACCCCTCCCTCGTCCGCTGCACGCCCGGTAGAAGATGCACCCTCGGCGCATTCAAATGCCTCCATTAAGAAACCTACTCTGTCCACACGTCGGTTCACGAGCGGGTCTGTATTGGTACTATAATAATAGGAGTTAGTGATCACTTTACTTAAATTTAATTAGCTTTAATAAAAATTTATACTTAAAACAACCAATGCATTGGCTCGTTCTATCAGTGCCACAGGATCAACATGCACGACAATTAGAATTATTATCCTCAGGACGCACACGATCAACACATTTGTCGCACTTTCACAAAGATAATACTACCAAGTTTGAACTGTTTGTTATGGTTGTTGTCCTCTGCATCATCATGTCGTGTTTCCCAGCTTGCAAGATTCAGAACCAACAAATAAGATCCAAATAATAAGTACAACAAAGATGCCTACACATCTCATTGATTCTCAGCTTGCAAGATTCAGAACCAACAAATAAGATCCAAATAATAAGTACAACAAAGATGCCTACACATCTCATTGATTCCCAGCTTGCAAGATTCAGAACCAACAAATAAGATTCAAATAATAAGTACAACAAAGATGCCTACACATCTCATTGATTCCCAGCTTGCAAGATTCAGAACCAACCCATTAGAGCCTGTTGATAAAGTGAATATCGGGATTAAATCCATCTTGGCTAGCCATGTCATACAATCGACGAACTTGGCGAATGATCTTGACCGTCACAACATCTGTAGTTGAGTATTCTTGTTTGCACAGCACAAACAAGAAGAGCATGATTTCACTTTAATAGTGGCCTCCTTGAACTCAACCTACAGCTCCACTTGGATGAGGCCTGCCTGGAGTTTCATGATTCAATTCATGCGCTTGTTTCTGTAGTTCACCTGAAATGAAGCAAAGATTGCATCATTCAGCTAGCAAGAAGTACTTGCTCTCGTGAGCTGGCAGGTTCTTCTTTAGTAGTTGCACTAAAATTGAGGAACATTAAGGTTAGCTGTCCGGCTCATGTAAGGTGCAACTATAATTTTCTTATCCTTTTGTGTAGTTCCACTAAAATAAAGTGCCATTGTAGTGACAGTGACGGCTCATCTTGCAAAGGCTAATAGAATGTTGCACGAGATTACCAGCAGAACTTGACGGAGATTTTGGGAACTCCAATCACCATTTTGTGCAGTTTCACCAAAATTGAGAGATGTTGCCCACGTGACATTTTAGTTGAACTACACAAGACACTCATTCCAAAAAAAAGTGTTTTGTGCAGTTCACCAAAAGGTCACAATAGCAGCAAGGTGAAATGGATATCCCTATCTGCACAAAAAGACAGAAAGTAAACAGTTGTTGGTCAATAAGAATATACGAAACATATACAAAATGAAAAGAAGCATATTAATTATGTTCATGGCAATCACGCAAGGACAGTAGAAATTTTAAAACGTCGGCAATGCTTCATGTTACCAGAAGCATTATGATCAACAATGAGATTCCTCAAATATGGGATTACTTTAATGGTGGCATTGCTTGTTTACCAGACATAGTAAATCAACAGCAGCTAAAGAGTTGGTTTAAGGGCATGGGACCGTGGGGACACCAGGACACTCAGCAACGTAAAGGAGCAACTTACTTATCATACTGGGGAAAACAGCAGGAGTGCCATTTGTAACACAGTTTAATTGCATCTTATCACTGGAGGCATTAGATTAACAATAACACTGGTTAGACATGTCGCTAAGGTAACAGTGTGATCGCTTCATTTTACATGCACCCTTACATTAACAACAGCAAAAGGTTGGTATAAGGACATGCGATAGTGGACGCATCAGCACAATGTACCTACAAGGAGGCATAAAGTGGTGATGCCGAGTTTGTTCATGCTATGTGAGGGCAGCAAACCTAATCCTGGAGACCTTGTACTATGTGAGGGCAGAAAATCTAATCCTGGAGACCTTTTACTATGTGAGGGCAGCAAATCTAATCCTGAGACCTATTACTATATGAGGGCAGCAATTCTAATCCTGAAGACCTTTTACTATGTGAAGGCAACAAATCTAATCCTGTACATACTATGTTAACTTGTCCACCAGTCGCCACTTTCTATCCTTTTTTCAACCAATAATAGATCTGTTCCTTATCCAGTTTGTACTACGTTTTCCCATTATTTCCCTTTTTAGCCAAGAGACAGGTTGGGTATCCGGTCTCTACTACTTTCACCATATTATTTCCTCTTTGAATCAAATCCTAGATTCATGCTACAACTTTCCCCCCTTTCTTCGTTGTTTGAACAAAGCCCTAGATTCGAATGCATGAAGTAGCTTTACCTCTAATAATACTAAAAATTTAGGTGGCTTTGGAGGAGCTGATGGGAGTAGAAAAAGATGCACATGCAAACACGTGGGGAGCTGGGGCAGTAGAGCAAGGCCGCTTTTGAAGAACTTATACCTGAGGGTCGCCGGGGTGTCGGCGGCGGCAGGTTGGATCTGCGGACAATACAACAGGGAGGAAGAAGGGTCGGAGGACCTCCCGAGCCGGCGCTGTGTCGGAGAGAACGGCACGGGTAGAGGATCGGGCCCCTTCGGCAGTTGTGGGTTTCCTCCCTCGGCGGCGATGACCGCGTGAACAATGCACCTTTTAGTCCTCTACACACACCGGCTGAAGGGATCCGGCCGGATCTGTGACCAGCGGTGAGCAGAGAGAAAATGTCGCTACCGCTGTCTTGTTTATATCCGGAGAGGACGAGAGAATGGGAGAGAATGAAGAGAGCAACCCTAGTAAAGCAAGCGCTCAGGCCCCTGCGTACGTATATAGTGGAGTGATTATCTTTTTCTCTCCACAACAAACGTTTCAATTTGTGTATGTGGCATTAAAGAAAAGAAACTCTCTACTATTTAAGGTGACTACTATACGACTCCTACTTACTACTAGTAGTAGTACTAGTATTGTTCACTTGTGCTCCCCGCCCCTCCATTCATTGAACAACCCCACGGGTGAATAAACATACTGTAAGTATTTATATAGAACGAACAAGCTCGAACTATTTTCGCGTAGTTAAAAGTTGAGGGCGGGGCTTTTCCAGGGCAGTACGCGTGGCAGTTTTCGGGTAGGCGGTTTGACAGAGAGGCAAGGAGGGTGAGCGAGTGCGGATTCTCAATCACTAGCAAGATGCCCATGTGTTGCACGGAACATCAAGATGCATTTGTATGAGTAGTTTATCTTGTGGGAGAAAAGGATGAACGAGGGAAGGCCTTATTTGCAAATGTTGAGTGGGTGTGGCTACCTTTTTGCAAAATTTCCATTTTTCCTTCCTATCCGTCAGATATAAATCGGACGGCTTATATTGGAGGATGGCAGGCACACCATCATCACCAACTCTGTTTTTTTTATAAGAGTAGAGATACTGTTGGAAAGGTCGGGCTGTGCGATTTGACGGCGCGTTACTGCTGGAAAGACTTGTGATATGACCACTCACTATAGTCATGAATTACTGGTGCTCCGACCGAGGTGATGCCCCCCTTACGTTCCGCGCTCTAATCTGGTGCATGACACGTCGACCCGGATGCTGACTCTCCCACATGTCGGAGTAGTAAGAAGGAGCAAAGAATGATGCGGTATATACTAGTACTACTACTACTCAGGTCGGAGGAGTGCGAACCACGGAAGCCTAGTGAACCAGCAGTGCGAACCACGGCAGACCAGTGAACCAGCAGTAGAAAACAATGTGGTGATATGGCCATAAAAACAATGTGCTACGGTCCACACTGTAGCATGTACAGTAACACTCATCTTTGTTTGGATCCCTGAGTTAGAGCTAGTTTGGGTTGAAATAGCCTCAAATTATCGAAACACGAGGGTTAGTTCGAGATGGTTTTCTCTAACCCAGCTAAAAAACTAGCCCGGTGGAGAGTGTAACGCCCTAGATGTAACTTTCCATTATTGTAACTCCAACTCTTGCCTTTTCCGGATATGCGATATGATTTTTCCTTCATGGTTGGATTTTTGTCTTTTGTTTTGCATTTTGTTCATGTCATGCATCTCATCTCATAGCATCATGCGCATTGCATCTGCATGTTTTCATAAAACGTGCATCCGTTGTTAATTGCCGCTTCTTCCTCGTCTCTGTTGACCTTTCTTAGACCAACCATTCTGTTGTTGCCCGACCGTTTGACCCTCTTTGCACAATACTCAAACCCCTCGTGCGTGTCCGAAAGCTGTCCCGAACCCGACCCGGGTAGTCATCACCGTTGGGTCCCGATCATACCCAAATATCTATAAAACATCTCTGTTTTCTTATTTGGACTCCCTAGCTATTTATTCACGACCGTCTAATTAAGATCGGAGGGAGCAGATGCACCTAACCAAAATTCACCTACTATATAATCAGCCTGCCTAACCCTAGAACCTAGCCGTCTCATCCATTCCATTCCCACAGCCGCCGCCGCCACTCTCTGGCATCTCCTCGAGATCTCCTCCCGATCCAAATCCTCCTCAACCAATTCCCTTGATTCCCGCCGCCGCCCAACCACTGCATCAAGTCACATCAGCAGCTCCAGGAACCCATCGCTCCACTCCCTTTCTCTCCTCCCTTGGCGCCTGGAGCTCCAAATCGAGATGGGATCGATCCCAAGTAGCCAGCCATCTCCGGCCTCGAGCAGTTGGCCACCGGAGTTCGAGGTCTCGCAACTCCTCTTTTCTTCTTCCTCTGCCTTCTTCTCGTTTCTTTCATGTCTCTCTCTCACTCTAATCTCTCGGTGTTCACAGGAAGCCCGAGGAGACCCATCGTTCCCATGGCCGCCGCGACTCATTCAAGCCCTCTCTATTCGCCGCTCGGTTGCCGCCAAGCCATGGAGCCATTGTCTTTCCTCCTACACCGCCTGGATCCGGCGTGGATTCACCGTTTCCCGCTCCTCCGCCATCCTCACCCGGATCCCCTCGTCCTCTACGCCCCTGCTTATTCCCCTATCTGCCTTCTTCCTCGTCCCGGATCTCAAACTCTCCCTCTGTCTTGTTTTTGGACAGCGAACCGAAGGAAGCCGCCATGGCCTGAGCTCGGCCTCGAGGTCCCATCGCCACCGCGCCATCTTCTACAACTGCTGCTCCGCCGACGTGCCCGCTGGTCACCGGCACCCCTAGGTCCGATGAGCCCCGCCTCGCGTGCCCTCTTCTTCCTTCCCTTTCCTTCTTTCCCTGCTTCCTCTCTCTTTTCCTCTACTCTGAAATCCTCTCTGTTTCTTTGAACAGGAGCACGACCACCCTCAAGCCGGGCTTCCCACGCCCGCGTGTGCGCAAGGACTGCAAGGCTAGGGGCGACCAGCTCCTTCCGCTTACCCAGCCAGCCGAGGGCCAGCATCGCCATGGCCACTAGCCTCTGTTTTTCCCGCTGTGAGCAACTTCCTTCATCTCTGAAGCTTCGTTCTTTTCCTAGATCCATTCTGGTGCACAGGGGCTATTTATACTAGCCACTACATTCTAGCACAATCAGATTAGCTAGCCTATTGGTGCTTCGCTTGTGCACGCAATCAGGGGGTCCGGAGTTTGAATCCCAGGCGCCCCCTATATCTTCTATTGCCCTTCTTATTTTCTCTCACACACAATGGGTCCGATCCGCTTCCAGCCTGTGTATTTTAGCATTTTCCAATGCATTCTTATTTACTGAAATGCCATCATCTTGCATTGCTCATATATAAATAACCATGCTTTGGATTTAAACAAACTATATATGTAAAATGCTTAGAATTTCATCTAGTTTCACATTATGCCACTTTCATCCATGTTTAAAATGCTTAAACTTGTTGTTTGCTTTACTTTTGCATAAATGCCATGCTAAAATGGTTTATTTCAAAACTAAATAACCGTAGCTCGGAATTAAACGTTTTTATATGTAAATGGGGTAGAAAAATGCATAGATTAACTTGCTGCACTTTATTTTGCTGTTTAACAATATTAAAATATGTTTTAGGGAAGAATAGTACCAAATTCGAAATATGCATATGGGGATTTTTCGGAATTTTTGTTTGTTGTTCCGGCCTCATTTAAACTTGCCTAAATAGTTAGTTTACTTATGCTTCACCTCTTGCCATGTTTAACAATATTTAATATTGTTGGGTACAAAACCGAGAGAGAACTAAACAATTGATGTGGTGTTTCATCAACAACGAGTTGCATATTGAGCTCCACTTAATTTGTAGTGTTGTTTGTTGCACTTTGCCATGCCATGCTCTTTAAACCGGACATGCATCATACTTAGTTGTGCACCATGCCATGTTTATGCTTCAGCATTTACCATATTGTTTCCTCCTTTCTGGTTTGCTTCTCTCGTTAGCTTCGGTTTCGTTCTGGAGTTGTGAGGATTCATTTGACTACGTCCGTTTGTCTTCTTCATGGACTCGTTCTTCTTCCTAGCGGGATCTCAAGCAAGATGACCGCTACCCTGGATCTCACTAGTATCATTGATATGCTAGTTGCTTCGTCCTATCGCTTTGCTGTGCTACCTATCTCTTGTTGATCAAGCCTCCCCAAATTGCCATGTCAGCCTCTAACCTCTTTTCACCCTTCCTAGCAAACCGTTGCTTGGCTATGTTACTGCTTTGCTCAGCCCCTCTTATAGCGTTGTTAGTTGCAGGTGAAGTTGAAGATTGCTCCATGGTGGACAGGATTTTGTTGGGATATCACAATATCTCTTATTTAATTAATGCATCTATATACTTGGTAAAGGGTGGAAGGCTCGGCCTTATGCCTGGTGTTTTGTTCCACTCTTACCGCCCTAGTTTCCGTCATACCGGTGTTATGTTCCTTGATTTTGCGTTCCTTACGCGGTTGGGTGATTTATGGGACCCCCTTGACAGTTTGCTTTGAATAAAACTCCTCCAGCAAGGCCCAACCTTGGTTTTACCATTTACCTCACCTAAGCCTTTTTCCCTTGGGTTTCCGGAGCCCGAGGGTCATCTTTATTTAACCCCCCCCCCCCCCCCCCGGGTCAGTGCTCCTTCGAGTGTTGGTCCGAACCGGGCAGACTGCGGGGCCACCATGGGGCAACTCGAGGCCTGGTTTTACTCGTAGGCTGACCTATCTGATGTGCCCTGAGAACGAGATATGTGCAGCTCCTATCAGGATTTGTCGGCACATCGGGCGGCTTTGCTGGTCTTGTTTTACCATTGTCGAAATGTCTTGTAACTGGGATTCCGAGTCTGATCGGGTCTGCCTGGGAGAAGGAATATCCTTCGTTGATCGTGAGAGCTTGTGATGGGCTAAGTTGGGACACCCCTGCAGGGTATAAACTTTCGAGAGTCGTGCCCGCGGTTATGTGGCAGATGGGAATTTGTTAACGCCCGGTTATAGATAACTTGACACTTGATTCAATTAAAATGCATCAACTGCGTGTGTAACCGTGATGGTCGCTTTTCGGCGGAGTCTGGGAAGTAAACACGGTTTTGGGTTATGGTTGATGTAAGTAGTTCAGGATCACTTCTTGATCATTGCTAGCTTCACGACCGTTCCGTTGCTTCTCTTCTCGCTCTTATTTGCGTATGTTAGCCACCATATCATGCTTAGTCGCTGCTGCAACCTCACCACCTATCCTTTCCTTACCCATTAAGCTTTGCTAGTCTGGATACCCATGGTAATGGGATTGCCGAGTCCTCGTGGCTCACAGATTACTACAACAACAGTTGCAACAACAGTTGCAGGTACAGGTAATGCGATGATCATGACGCGAGAGCGATGCTTGCTTTTTGGAGTTCTTCTTCTGCTTCTTCTTTGATCAGGGGATAGGTTCCAGGTCGGCAGCCTGGGCTAGCAGGGTGGATGTCGTTTGAGTTTCTGTTTGTGTTCCATCCGTAGTCGGATGATGCTATTGTGTATGATGTATTGTTGTATTCGTGTGGCATTGTATGCCTCTTGTATGTATCCCCATCTATTATGTAATGTTGATGTAATGATATCCACCTTGCAAAAGTGTATCAATATGCGGTTCTATCCTTGGTGGGACCTTCGAGTTCCTTTAGGATAGGGTCGCATATTGGGCATGACAAGTTGGTATCAGAGCCTCGACCGACCATAGGAAGCCCCTTGATTGTTGGCTGTTGTTGAGTCTAGAACAAAAATGTTTTGAGTCTTAGGATTATATATATCAGAGAATAGGATTCTTTTTACTCCTTAGCCCCTTCGTCGCTCTGGTGAGGTCTCCTGACGTAGATGTTTTGACTTTCCTCTTCTCAAATTTCACAAAAAAAAATAAGGATCACACGGGTATCTTGGGATTGTTTCGATAGTCTTGTGACGAGAACATTGTTCTTGGTGCCTCCTGACATTTAGGGGTTGTGGCGGTGTCCCGGGGAGTTGAGCTCCGAGGTGTTGTCGTCACAATTTTATCGTTGCAGTTCTGGAATACCTGAGTTTTGCCGACATCAAAAATCTCTTTTATGTAGTTGTTGGTGAGAAAACCTCGATGCCACCCAGTACTGGGGAGTTCGGGAGTATTGCCATAGCTCGTATAACGGATGCTTTTCGAAGGTTGAGGTACACGATTTCCGGAGTTTTCTTGGTTATGTGTTGATGGATGGATACAATTGGATGTAGGGATTGTTAGTTTGGTTGAGATATATTCCTTCCCCTGTATCCCCAACACCTGATTGCATAACCAGAAAGTTTCGGGAGTTTATTGGTGGGACCTTCAAGTCTCTTTAGGATAGTATCGCATATTGGGCGTGACAGAGAGGTTCTAATTGGGTTAGTTATCCTCGGGCCCACTAAAAGAGAACTAAAAAACCTCCCCTGCCTGCACCGTATCGCTCCCCCCCTCTCGCACGACTCCTCTCTGTTCCCCATAGGGCCACCCGCCCAAGCGCCGCTCGCCCTCTCTCTCCTCCGTCCACCCTCGATCTCCTTCCGGCCTCCGCCACCCTACTCCGGCCGCCCTCTCCCTCTGGCCTTCGAAGGTCACCCCGCTCCCCCTTCACCGGTCATTTTTCTCCCTCTGTCGTGCGCGGCGGCGGTGCATCTACCAGGGAGGTCGCGAGAGGGGTGAGTTTGTTCGTTCCTTCTCTGTCTCACAGCCATATCATTGATCTTGCTCGCTCTAGCGCTAATTCTGATTTGGAAAAGTAGATCCTGATCAAACTTGGTATAGATTTGTGGTGCACGCATGGAATTGTTTGATACTGCTTGAGGAGGTAATAAATCTTTCTAGAGGCCCAAAGATTCAGTTCACCTTTCTAGGTATTTCAGTTTTAGGCTTGCATTATTTCAAGAGGCCCAAAGATTCAGTTCACCTTTCTAGGTATTTCAGTTTCAGGCTTGCATTATTTCTAGAGGCCCAAAGATTCAGTTCACCTTTCTAGGTATTTCAGTTTCAGGCTTGCATTATTTCTAGAGGCCCAAAGATTAAGTTCCCAGTCGACGGCAAGTGGCCCTGCTACCCATGCCGGTATCGACCTCAACTCGCAAGGGCCAGCATCGGAGGGGTTCCCGGGGCTTCGGCTCTACAGAGCCTTCCTCCAGAGCGACGATGGCGAGCTCCTCTCCCTCAGTGCGTGAGGGGCTCCGGGCTCCCTCCCTATCGTGAATGACTTCCATGATGAGTTAGCTCATGCTTTGTTTCATGGAGTGTTTTTTTGTGAAGCTTGCCTGACGACTTGTATGTTTAAGTGGGATATCTCATTTGTATGGACAAAGTAAAAATTATCATGTTTTGCATGCTTGATTTGTAAAGATGGTTCGTTTATGTCAATTGTGAGCAGGAGGAGGCCACAGAAGAGCCGGCCACACCAAATCCGGCAGGAAATAGGGTCCAAAGTAATCAAATGATTGAGAAAGAGCATTTATTGTCAATCTAACCCTGCCATCCATACACCTCTTTGGTTTAGAGTTAGTTCAGGGTTAGAATCTAACTCTAACCTCTAACTGAGTTAGAGTTCTCCTCGTCTCGGTTCATCGCCATCATACTTTCCCCATTCTTGTGTTTTTAGTATCCTACGAATCAAAGAGGCTCTTTTTTGCCGGAAAAATCAAAGAGGCCCTTAGACTGGTTTAGGCCCGGTCATTTTTTATAAACGTGTTATGTCCAAAATTTAATGAACGTGCTCCAGTTTCTATGAAAATAATCCAGTTTCATGTAGTAATTCATTCATTTATTTATTCTTCTGCGGGGGGTTTGCATGTAATTCGTGAGGTCTGAAATGTAAACTACCCCGGCATATGCTCCAAGTCATGCATGCACTACGACCCAGATGCTCTATGTCCCACATGTTGGCGAATGGGAGCACGTGGAAATAGCCTAGGAGTACATATAGGAGGATAAGGATGGTTGTAGTGGGTAGTGTATCATATACTAGTATCATGCATAGTATCATAGTGTATGATACCACTTCCGTAATGCGTAGTATCATAGGTTAGTACCTTAGGTTGCCTTCTTAATTGTCATGCATGACACAAAGTAGTACGTCATTTCATATGATACGGTATCATAATATGATAGTACATCCTCTCTTTCCTCATTTAATTATGTGCCACATCATCTGAAAAAATCTAGTTGGCATGCATGATACCGCTTATGATACTCCCATTACAAATAGCCTAAATGCGTGAAAAAATATGTACTGTGAAGCGTAGCTGTGGTTCGAAAAGGAGACCTAAAGTGATGACAGCTATAGGTCGCATGAACCCAACTAGTGGTACTACTAGACATACGACTAATTTTTCCCTAAAAAAAAAGAGGCACGAGTGCTCACTACTCCTATTCTATCAACACAAGTCCCATCTGACAACAGCGTCCGTGCTACAGCTAGCTCTCCTCCCTCATTTCTCTTTTCTAATTCTAAACTCGGCCGACGCCCGGTGGGCGGGGTGGGTTTGCTCAACTGCGGCCCCACCTCACAGTGAAAACGTTACGACTGGAATAAAAATGCCATATACTCCCTGCGTTCCTAAATATAAGCCTTTTTAGATACTATTTCAAATGGAATACAACATACAGATGTATGTAGACATAGTTTAGGGTGTAGATTCACTCATTTTGCTCCGAATGTAGTAGTCACTTGCTGGAATCTTTAGAAAGACTTATATTTGGGAACGGAGGGAGTACTATACTAATAAAACATTAAGGCCACGAGGCGATGCAGTGCTGGTTACAGGAGGCAAGAAGAAGAGATGCATCCATCAACGATGTCCACCTCCTCGACTCAAGGCGCCGGTCCACCGAACGGTGCCTAAGTAGCAGCGGCTTTCGTGGCCAGGTCGACGTGCTTCTGAACATTGGCGTCCAAAGATTCCAGCCGCTGGAAGAAGGCCAACGTCTTTCTGTCCTCGCTTGCCTCGTAGTGGCCTATGTAGACTATTTCCTCGTAGACGTGGATGTGCAGGTCGACGGTTTCTTGCATGGAGAGGCACGCGTGGCGAGCGCGGCCTCGAGGTGCACATTCTTTGTCGCGACCTCTGGCACCTGCAGGGCCACCAGGGCTTGAAAGAGTTCGTCACCATGGAGGCCGATGAGGGTGGCAGGAAATGAGGAGCCTGGGCGCGTGGGCTGGAGCAGTACGGCAAGGTCGTCCGCGCGCTTCTTGACGGCGGTGAACTTGCGGATGGAGTTAACCATCATGTCGTCCATGCAAGAGGCGAAGCCGGCGTCGGCGAGGGCTACGATGCCGGCGGTCGCCGGCACCATCTGGAAACGTTGCCTGGTGCGGAGCCGCAGGCCGGCGCCTTGGATGATTTAGCACAGCCGACTGTCGCTCGCGTCCATCGCCTCCATAGGTACTTGTGGCTTCTGATCACTTGGTCTTGGATTGGACTGAGCAGTGTTATGCAGAGACTTGGGAGTAGATGGATTGGAGTGGTGGGGCGCCTTTATATGAGAGTCCAAACTCTGTTGCACTCACATCGTGCTGGCTCTATTCTGCTTCTCCAATTAATTCCCTCTGCATGTAATTGAGGATGCATCATTGACCGTTCAACGTCTCGGGAACTGCTACGCTCTCCCTCCTTGGCATTCAAGAACCTATGGAGGCGACTGCCACTCGCGTCTATCGCGTGTCAGGAGACGTTCCCGTCGATGACGAGGTGCCTATGGTGACTTCGTAAATTTCAAGATGATAGTGTCGTGCGTGTGTGTGTTCATAGGGGTGAGTGTATGCGCGTGTATATGAGCGCTTGCGTCTGTACTGTGTCAAAAAAATGTAAATGCGTGTCAAAAAGAGACTAGTCAGTATACTCAATATTGTGCACCCCGGAGAGGAAAACGATAGAACTAGGTATTTATTTACGGTGCAGATTCACTCATTTTGCTCCATATGTACTCCGTCTTGTAGTCTAGTCACTTGTTGAAATCTCTAGAAGGGCAAATACTCCTTTCTGGTTTACAGGGCTATACTAGCAAGTAGTTGTACGTACTAGTACAATAGTGGGCTCACATAGCAATTTTGTCTCATGCAAGAGCCTGGCTATATGCGTGCTCCAATGGTCGCAACTGCCACGTTCAGGTTGCACTTGGCTCTTCGCCTCGTCGAGAAGACGAACAATGATGTTACTACTACTATTTCTACAGTGTTGAATCCACTGCTGCATGTCTGTCCACCACGAGCGGGAGGGATAGCTTGTTGTAGAAGTACTATAAGCAAAAGCCTGCCCTCATCTGCGAGCAACCGCGCACATGGGCGAGGGAGAAGGCGTGTAGTAGTAAAATCAAGCTTCTCCTCGTTGTACGAGTTGACGCGACACATCATAGCACCGGCCCCACATACTTGCCTCTAAACTTGGCTGAAAGACCCGTAGTGTATAATATATTTGCTGCAACCTCTAACATTTACCCACCTCACAGTGAAAACATTAAGACTAGAATAAAAATGCCATATACTCCCTGCGTTCCTAAATATAAGCCTTTTTAGATACTATTTCAAATGGAATACATCATACAGGTGTATGTAGACATAGTTTAGAGTGTAGATTCACTCATTTTGCTCTGTATGTAGTAGACACTTGCTGGAATCTTTAGAAAGACTTATATTTAGGAACGGAGGGGGTACTATACTAATAAAACATTAAGGCCACGAGGCGATGCAATGCTGGTTACAGGAGGCAAGAAGAAGAGATGCATCCATCGACGACGTCCACCTCCTCGACTCAGGGTGCATGGGCGAGGGAGAAGGCGTGTAGTAGTAAAATCAAGCTTCTCCTCGTTGTACGAGTTGACGCGACACATCATAGCACAGGCCCCACATGCTTGCCTCTAAACTTGGCTGAAAGACCCGCAGTGTATAATATATTTGCTGCAACCTCTAACATTTACCCACCACAATCACCAGGGTGACAGGTAGGGCCAGAATACTATTTTAAATTTTTTAAAAAAAACTTCGAGACAGCCACATAGCATGGAGCCGACCCCAGCGATTTTAAGCTATCCTAGACTACTCTACACATGAAACTGCCACACGAGCGTCCGGGCTGCGCTTGGCTCTTCGCCTCTTCGGGAAGTCGAACAATGATGGAGTACTACTGCATTGGAGGAGTACTACAGTATGCTTCTGGCCATCTGACACCGATTGAACTGCTGCATGTCCATCGCATGCGGGAGGGAGAGCGTGTAGCGAAAGCTTCTCCTAGTCTTGCCAGCCACCACGCTCATGGGCGAGGGAGGGACGCTCCTTCCTTTGCGTGTATGACATGTGGGCCCGATAGGTGGGTGGCCAACCTGTCATACAGCCAAAGGCAGGTGCAGTTAAGTCTGCGAGGGAGAGGATAATCAAACTTCTCGTTGATGTACGAGTTGACGCGACTCATCAAAGCACTGCATTCGATATATTTCAATAATTTGCGGTTACCGATGCATTAATTACAACGCATGCATGCATGCCATGACTCTCCTTTTGATACTTGCATGTGTTGATTTAATGCACCTTGAAGTAGTACTCCCTCCGATTCCTTTTACTTTGCGTATAACTTTTTCTTGTTTTTCTCAGATTAGTGTGCGCGTCCGCGTTGGTTTCCATCTGTGCCCCCGCTCGATTAGTTCTGCCCCCATTAATCGCACCAGTTTCCAAACAAGAAAATGGCTACAGGCAAACACATGCAGCGCCGGATGCGTCTTGACCGCCTGGGGAAGCCAACTCAAGCAAAAAGGAAGGAGGACCAGCCAACCGTTGCATGCGCATTTACTATCGATATTTATGCAGCTTACTCATGCATAGGGGCAAATTTGTCCAGAAAACTCAAACTACTGCCTTCCTTGGTATGCCGGAGGAGAGTTATGCGCAGAGTATAAAATATGTGACGGTAAAGCTTTGTAATGCCCCGGCCCAAGCTAGAGATGGTTGTGCACGAGGAGGGCGAGATCATGTAGACAGAACAGGAACCGACGAGGGAGCTCACTAAGGTCTCGATGGACCTAACCATGCTCCACTGCCCCTTGTGCCTCCGCCCCTTGACGCCTCCACTGTATGAGCTTCGAATACACCTCGTCTGTTTGGCTGATTGAGCAAGGTGCAGGTTTCTTGATTGATGTGATGTTCGATTGATTTCTGCAGTGCAAGGGAGGGCACCTGGCCTGCACGGACTGCTGCGTCGAGCGCCCCGGGAACCAGCGACAGTGCCAGAAGTGCGAGCGCGATAGTGGCTTCGACGTGCAGAACACGGCGGTGGACGCCGTCGTTTCGTCGCTGAGGGTGGAGTGCCCGCACGAAGGCTGTGGGCTCTACGTCACTTACCACAAGCTCGCCGATCACCAGAGCGTGTGTCCGCTCGCGCCCTGCAAATGCCCCGTGCCCGTCTGCAACTATGAAGGCCCGCCACCGGCGCTCTACCACCACATCAGCAACGCGCATCACATGCCCGTGCACAGGATCTGGTACAGCAAGGTGCTCCAGCTGCAAGTGCCACTATCGGAGCCACGGCTCTTGCTGTTCGCGGAGGAGGATGACCGCGCGTTTTTCTTGGTCTGTGGCGTGCTCGACATCGGCGCGCCTATCATCGTGTCGGTGGTCTGCATCAGAGCGGGGCGTCCCCACTGCCGCACTACGTGGCCAAGCTATGGGCAAACGGCCCGCTGGGGGAGCCCAAAGGCACGATCGACACCGTCAAGGTGGAAATGGAGGTGACAAGCAGCAAGGATCCCGGTGACGTCGGCGTGCAGGAGCTGACCTTCTTCAAAGTTCCGACCAAGCTGCTGGCCGGGGCTAAGCTGGTGTCCCTCCACATTCAGATTGACAAGCTCACGTCCTAAATGTTTCTACAGTGCCTTCTGTTTATCTTAGTAATATGCTAATATAGGGATTACCTCGGTATACTTTAGCTTAAGAAATGGTGGGTTTTTGTGGCGATGTAGCAATTACTTCGACATTAGATCAGTAATTTCCAACAGTCGAACGGATATTTTGTGTCTGTTGGATATAAAGTTCCTTCGGGTAAGAAGTACTAGATAAAAGGAGATGTATGTAGACGTATTTTAGTTTTAGATACGCCCCTTTTTTATCCATTTTGATGAAAAGCACTCCCTCCATTCCACAATACATGTCTTCATTTGTCAAAATATAGATATATCTAGACATGTTTTAGTATATAGGTACATCCATGATAGAGCCAGTCGGATGGTTGAGAACACTACAATTCGTAGCTACAGATGCGTGTGTGACTCCCAGATGCAGAAGCCGGGGGTCATCATCCTCCTTTTCGAGAAAAAACAGACACGTGTGTGAGAGGACGAGTGCGTGCGTGCACCTCTTCTCTTCCTGTATAACGTACAAAACTCAGAGTACAAGTTTCTGTGGGTGGCACGATGGTGCGTGCGAGAAGTCCCGACAGAAAGGTTTAATGCTTCTTAAAAAAGACTAGCCTATAGCTCGCCACACGGCTATTCCTGTCGAACGCCCCATTAACCGTAAGATATGTATACGACGGTGCTAGTTATTGCATGTACACAGTAGAAAAAGAACTACTACACCACGACCGACAACACGTGCCCACGTAAGGCCATCCGGGAATAGTGCCGCACTTCGAAACTAGAACCGTCAATAAATTTTGAGCTTGCGTCTCGTCACATTCCAAATTACTCCACGCTATATTGAATTACAAACCTGTTCACACCGATCACAACCTAAACGGTTTCCCACTTAGGAGCGTATTAGTACTCGGTTATAAATACTAGTATGCTAAGATGACTGCACATTCCTCCTCAACTCCTCATCCACAAAAACAAACAAGTCATTCAGCATCCTTCCATTGCGTCCAGGGAGAGGCGAGTACGGATGAGGAAGCACGAGAGATGTCCCGCCTAGCTGCGAAAGCAGCCGACATGTCCCGCCGCGTGGAAGTAGCAGCACAGAGGTCCCGCTGCGCCGCTGAAGCAGCACGGAGGTCCCACCGCGCTGTCGATGCAGCAGACTGGTCCGGCCGCGCCGCGGAAGCAGCAGAGATGTCCCGCCGCGCCGCTAATGCAGCAGAGATGTCCTGCCGCGCCGCGGCGGCCTGGGAAAATTTCTCGCGGGCAGGCGACGACTGTTACAAGCGCATGCATGCGACCGTCCATAGCCATATGGATCAGATCTCCGGTTGGGCGAGGTTGCAGGACGACATGAAAGCCTCGTTTGAACAGGCTACTGGCGTCATCCGGCAACTAAGGGAGGGCAATGAGAGGCTCCGGGCCGAGCGCGACCTGCTGAGGACGAAGATCATCTGAAGTGCAGACCAGCAGGAGGAGACCAGTGCCTTGTTGAAGAGGACCGACGTCATCGTCATGAAACTTATGGTCGAGAATGACATGCTCCGCATCGAGCGCCAAAGGCTGGTGGAGGAATCCGTGGATGTTCTCAAGCAGCGTCTTGAGGACACGAAAGAGCTGATCGCCGCTCGCCGCGGAGACTAGTTCCCGCGGCCTGCAGCAACACATCAAGAAAGTAGAGATCAGCGAGCCAGATCCTTGTCTTCCTTCTTCTTTTGCCCTTGTGTATTTCAGGCGTAGCCGCATGTGGCTTTTTTAATTATCTTTCTAATTATGTAAGACAATTAATCGTCCTTATATATTCATCAGTCTTGCTATAAGTAGCAGTAGATGCTATATAGGTCCGTCGGATCTTACATCAAGATCCGTGCTTTCAGATTTTCTTTTTTCTCTCTTAAATCTCAGTCGAGTGAGACATAGCCACGCCATTAAACAGAGGCTCAGGCGCCATTAATGCAGACCTTGGGAGAGAGGTAGACGACAGATGGAGGTCAAAGGGCTCTCCTCCCGATAAGCACGTGCAGGGGTCTGATCGCACGCCTCTCGCACTCAAATAGCTACCCTGCACAGCGCCTCCTAGATAATAAAAAATGGGGACGTGTGGCGGCACATAAATGGTAGTAAATAGAACACACACGGTTTCAATAATACTTGTGTTTCCGATTGTAACGTGACAACACTTGTTCCAAAATAACTTTGTTGATTGTTAATGTGTGCGCCTTCGCAAATTGGACATGGCACCAATCCAAGTTTCATTATTTTCATGTGTGTTTTGGATTAAAAAACTAAGTTTCTCAATGTTTCCAGCCCAGCCACGACGCCCAGAATTTTGAATTTCATTCCCATTTCTTGCATGGAACCTAGAAATTTACCCGAGGACACACATGTGATTTTTCAACCAACTTTGGTGCACTAGAACATGTGCTTGTATTTAAATTTTGAATTATGCACACAAAGGTGACATGTTCCCTCTCAGAACCACGAGCCTTCTGGAGAGAAGCTTCGATTTGCAAGAAGCTTATACCCAAATTTGTTCCTATTCGACCAATTTTTTTTACCACGGCATGGTACTACCATGACATGACACCATGCCAAGTATCATGATTTTAAAACCAAGTTTCTCAATGTTCTCGACCGAGCCACGATGCCCAGATGTTTGAATTTTATTCTCATTTTTTGCATGGGACCTAGAAATTCACCCGAGGACACAAATGTGATTTTTCAACCAACTTTGGTGCACGGGAGCATGTGCTTGTAGTTCAAATTTGAATTATGCACATTAAATGACCAAAAACTCAATTAATGTGTAAAAAAGGCCAAGCCGGAATGATTTTCAAAATTTAACAGGGCACTCATGTAGTTCTATGTTGCCTTTGTAAATAAACTCAAGGGGGACAACGTATATCGTTTCACACTCAAAGGTGGCACGTTCCCTCTCTGAACCACGAGCCTTCTTAAGAGAAGCTTCGGTTTGCAAGAAGCTTATACCAAAATTTGTTCCTATTTGGCCAATTCTTTTACCACAGCATGGTAGTACCATGACATGACACCCATGCCAAGTTTCATTATTTTCAGACGTGTTTTGGATTTACAAGAATTTAAAAACCAAGTTTCTCAATGTTCTCGGCCAAGCCACGATGCCCAGATGTTTGAATTTTATTCTCATTTCTTGCACGGGACCTAGAAAATCACTCGAGGACACAAATGTGATTTTTCAACCAACTTTGGTGCACGAGAGCATGTGCTTGTAGTTCAAATTTGACTTATGCACATTAAATGACCAGAAACTCAATTAATGTATAAAAAATGACAAACGAACCTGGAATAATTCTGAAATTTAACAGGGCACTCATGTAGTTCTATGTTGCCTTTGTTAAGAAACTCAAGGGTGGGGGAGGGGGCAGCGTATATTGTTTCACACTCAATGGTGGCACGTTCCTTCTTAGAACCACGAGCTTCCAAATCGGCCCAATTTTTTACCACAACATGTTAGTGCCATGACATGACACCATGCCAAGTTTCTTGATTTCCAGACGAGTTTTGGATTTACATGAATTTAAAATCTAAGTTTCTCGATGTTCTCGGCCGAGTCACGACGCCCAGATGTTTGAATTTCATTCTCATTTGTTCCATGGGACCTAGAAATTCAACCAAGGACACACATGTGATTTTTCAACCAACTTTGGTGCACCGGAGCATGTGCATTCAGTTCATATTTAGATTATGCACTTTAAAAGTCCAGAAACTCAATTAATGTATAAAAAGGCCAAACGAACCCGAAATTTCCAAAATTTAACAGGGCACTCATATAGTTCTATGTTGCCTCTGTAAAGAAAATCAGGGGGAGGCAGCGTATATCATTTCGCACACAAAGGTGACACGTTCCCTCTCGTAACCACGAGGCTTGTTGAGAGAATCTCCGGTTTTGCAAGAAGCTTATACCAAAACTTGTCCCAATTCAGCCAAAAATTATACATATGAAAACAGGGTTTAGATTATCCCGAACATCTCGCTACCTAGACCAATAATGTACTATGATTTGAATTTAACATAAAATGGATACAAATATTTGAATTGGAGAGCGTATGGTACATGTAGTGCATAGTGAAATATGATTACTGCTATATGCATTCTTTTTGCTATCAAGATAATATTTAAATTATTGTATAACTTGACAACAATCATACTCAAATAAGGAAAATTGATTCAAATTTAGTCCATATGGTAGACGACAATATATATGTTCACATGGTGGAGTAAAATGTTCATATATGATGGAAGATCAAAATGTACGACTACATCAATTATAAACCACAAGGTCACCTAATGATATATTCGAATTCAACATAACGTGGATTAAAAAATTGAAATTCGAGATCCTGGCATTTGTAATCATATAAAAAGGGACATTACTCTTTCTCTTGGTGGGAATTGATTTGTTTTTTGTTGTTGTTGAGGGAAGTGCGAATCGATTTGGTACTGTGTAGGGTAATCTCATTCTCCCGATTTTTTTTACATTTTTCTTGTAGTTTTTTCAATGGCATCTATAGCAATATAGTAAAAGGGGACATGACTCTCTTGTGTCTTGTATGAATTGTTTTTTACACGTTAAGTTTGTTCTGCCGAACAAGGAATCTGCACCATGTTATCCCGAAATTTTCAAGCTCGAGTATCTTTTGTCTCACCTGCTTTAAAACTCCCGCCTCTTCAACCCGCGCCGCGCCTTGTTATCCCGAAATTTCGACGCGCGCGAAAACTCCCTCCTCATCTGAAATCGGTCCCGCAGTCCAGACACGCGAAATCCCCCTTCTACCCCTCAGCCGGAAATGAAGCTCCACGTCCCGGTGTCAAAACCGGTGGGGGTACGCTGGTAACTTACCCTACATTTCAGACAAGAGCGCCCCTAAGCTTGGCTCCCCCCTCCCCCTTTGCCCCCCCCCCCCCCATTCATACACCGAGGCCGCCAAAACCCACGCTCCTCCGTCGGCCTCCTGACCGCCGCCCAGCCGGAGACTCTTCCCCGACTATGTCGTCCACCGCAACAGCCCTCCTTCACTCATCCACCGCACCGGATGAGGATCCGTCGTCGATCTCGTCGTCCCACCGGACCAGCCGCCCTGCCGTCCACCTCCAAGGAGCTGCCCCAATGTTCGCCTCGTCGATCGTGCCACCTCAATCCCCACAACACCGTCTTGACCTGCCCACCGGAACCGCAGCACGCTCACCAATTCCTCCGATGAAGCCGAGGCCAACTCGGCGCCACCAAGGAGGTTCTGCACTCACCGCTGCATTTTATATTTTATTCGATCTCACGGGGTTGCGGTGCTCGATACCCAGCAGACATGGCGGGTCTCCATTGATGGCGCCATCGCCGGCCACATCATCCAGGACGTCTCTCCCCCATGTCGTTGCTTCCTCGGTGGTGACTTCCACAACGGCTGCAGCTGCTCTGGCTCTCGCTCGCGCTGCGGCTTTGTTCTTGCTGTCGGTCGCGCTGTTGCACTGCTCTTGCTTTCGTTCATGCTGCTGCTCTGCTCTTGCTCTCGCTTGCGTTGCTGCTGCTGTTGCACGACCTCCGGCAGCTACAAGAGTTGCTGCTTTAGCACTCGCTCATGGTGCTACTGCAGGACCTTCTCTTTGCTAGTGCGTTTCCTGCTCGAGCGTCTGCTGATTTAGATCACTGCTTCTCTGCTACTAGTGCTCGAACGCCCTAAACATCTATTGCAACGCTCTACTACTAGTTCAATCAGTTTCGACAGTAAAATCCAGTTTCGACTGTAAAGTTCATTTTCTTCAGTTAAGTTCAGAGTGACCAGTAGTTACAGCATCTGTCGGAGCGGCCGTGGCGTGGCTGGTGCGTTTTACATCTAGCACTTTTTGGTGATGTATTTTACATCATCTATCGCAGATGATATTAGGGTCCCACTTCAGATTAACATTGTCTGTCTTGTCCTGCTTCAGCCTCGTCGCCGTACACCTTACCGGGGCTGCTCCAACGACGGAACCATCCATCACAATGGAGCAGTACCCTTGGCGCCGTTTCTAGAGGCCTCGGATCTTCTTCCCCGCCTCCGACAGTCACACCAGCATCACCATCCTCCACGTCCAACCCAATGATGTTGAGGTCCACAAGGCTATGCCAAAGAGGTTGTACACTCATCGCATCACTTTGTTACTCTGCATTCATGTCGATCCCTCAGGGATCCTTTGCTATGGAACTACTATTCGTGTAAATCTGTTAGAAGGAGTGGAGCAAAGCAAAACTGGAGGATTTTTTTCCTTTGGTGTCTCTTTCGAATAAAAAACATAGGAATTTTATTCACTTGGACGTCCTTTTCAAATTAATATGCATGAAGAACAGAACTAATTGCATTACTGGCATAATAAGATGCTTATTTTTTTCATTTACACGTGGTTTGACTTTAATTTGACCACATTTCTCCATTCTTGTGTTCTTCCAATTCATGTGAACCAAACACCCATGTTGACTGAAATCCTATGTTTCCAAATGCTCTGTTTTGCACATGCATGAAGGAAATATGCCCTAGAGGCAATAATAAAGTTATTATTTATTTCCTTATATCATGATAAATGTTTATTATTCATGCTAGAATTGTATTAACCGGAAACATGATACATGTGTGAATACATAGACAAACATATAGTCACTAGTATGCCTCTACTTGACTAGGTCATTAATCAAAGATGGTTATGTTTCCTAACCATAGACATGTGTTGTCATTTGATTAATGGGATCACATCATTAGGAGAATGATGTGATTGACATGACCCATTCCGTTAGCCTAGCACTTGATCGTTTAGTATATTGCTATTGCTTTCTTCATGACTTATACATGTTCCTATAACTATGAGATTATGCAACTCCCGTTTATCGGAGGAACACTTTGGGTGCTACCAAACGTCACAACGTAACTGGATGATTATAAAGGAGTACTACAGGTGTCTCCAAAGGTACATGTTGGGTTAGCGTATTTCGAGATTAGGTTTTGTCACTCCGATTGTTGGAGAGGTATCTCTGGGCCCTCTCGGTAATGCACATCACTATAAGCCTTGCAAGCAATGTAGCTAATGAGTTAGTTACGGAATGATGCATTACGTAACGAGTAAAGAGACTTGCCGGTAACGAGATTGAACTAGGTATTGGATACCGACGATCGAATCTCGGGCAAGTAACATACCGATGACAAAGGGAACAACGTATGTTGTTATGCGGTTTGACCGATTAAGATCTTCGTAGAATATGTAGGAGCCAATATGAGCATCCAGGTTCCGCTATTGGTTATTGACCAAGAATAGTTCTAGGTCATGTCTACATAGTTCTCGAACCCGTAGGGTCCGCACGCTTAAGGTTTCGATGACAGTTATATTATGAGTTTATGAGTTTTGATGTACCGAAGGAGTTCGGAGTCCCGGATGAGATCGGGGACATGACGAGGAGTCTCGAAATGGTCGAGACGTAAAGATCGATATATTGGACGACTATATTCAGAGTTCGGAAAGGTTCCGAGTGATTCGGGTATTTTTCGGAGTACCGGAGAGTTACGGGAATTCGCCAGGGAGTATATGGGCCTTATTGGGCCATACGGGAATAGAGGAGAGAGGCCGAAAGGAAGGAGGCGCGCAGCCCCCCTCTGGTCCGAATTGGACAAGGGGTGCGGCCCCCCTTTCCTTCCTCCTCTCCCCCTCTTTCCCCCTTTCTCCTACTCCAACAAGGAGGGAGTCCTACGCCCGGTGGGAGTAGGACTCCCCTTGGCGCGCCCCTCCTAGGCCGGCCGCCCCCTCCCCCCTTGCTCCTTTATATACGGGGGCAGGGGGGCACCTCGAGGAACAACAAAAGTTGATCTACGTGATCGTTCCTTAGCCGTGTGCGGTGCCCCCCTCCACCATATTCCACCTCGGTCATATCGTCGTGGAGTTTAGGCGAAGCCCTGCGCCGGTAGAACATCATCATCGTCACCACGCCATCGTGCTGACGGAACTCATCCCCGACACTTTGCTGGATCGGAGTCCGGGGATCGTCATCGAGCTGAACGTGTGCTGAACTCGGAGGTGCCGTACGTTCGGTACTTGGATCGGTCGGATCGTGAAGACGTGCGACTACATCAATCGTGTTGTCATAACGCTTCTGCTTATGGTCTACGAGGGTACGTGGACATTACTCTCCCCTCTCATTGCTATGCCATCACCATGATCTTACATGTGCGTAGGAAATTTTTGAAATTACTACGTTCCCCAACAGTGGCATCCGAGCCTGGTTTTATGCGTAGATGTCATATGCACGAGTAGAACACAAGTGAGTAGTGGGCGATACAAGTCATACTGCTTACCAGCATGTCATACTTTGGTTCAGCGGCATTGTGAGATGAAGCGGCCCGGACCGACATTACGCGTACGCTTACGCGAGACTGGTTTCACCGTTACGAGCACTCGTGCTTAAAGGTGACTGGCGGGTGTCTGTCTCTCTCACTTTAGCTGAATCGAGTGTGGCTAGCCCGGTCCTTGCGAAGGTTAAAACAGCACCAACTTGACAAACTATCATTGTGGTTTTGATGTGTAGGTAAGAACGGTTCTTGCTAAGCCCGTAGCAGCCACGTAAAATTTGCAACAACAAAGTAGAGGACGTCTAACTTGTTTTTGCAGGGCATGTTGTGATGTGATATGGTCAAGACGTGATGCTATATTTTATTGTATGAGATGATCATGTTTTGTAACCGAAGTTATCGGCAACTGGCAGGAGCCATATGGTTGTCGCTTTATTGTATGCAATGCAATCGCCCTATAATGCTTTACTTTATCACTAAGCGGTAGCGATAGTCGTAGAAGCATAAGATTGGCGAGACGACAACGATGCTACGATGGAGATCAAGGTGTCGCGCCGGTGACGATGGTGATCATGACGGTGCTTCGGAGATGGAGATCACAAGCACAAGATGATGATGGCCATATCATATCACTTATATTGATTGCATGTGATGTTTATCCTTTATGCATCTTATCTTGCTTTGATTGACGGTAGCATTTTAAGATGATCTCTCACTAAATTATCAAGAAGTGTTCTCCCTGAGTATGCACCATTGCCAAAGTTCGCCGTGCCCAGACACCACGTGATGATCGGGTGTGATAAGCTCAACGTCCATCTACAATGGGTGCAAGCCAGTTTTGCACACGCAGAATACTCAGGTTAAACTTGACGAGCCTAGCATATGCAGATATGGCCTCGGAACACGGAGACCGAAAGGTCGAGCGTGAATCATATAGTAGATATGATCAACATAATGATGTTCACCGTTGAAAACTACTCCATCTCATGTGATGATCAGTTATGGTTTAGTTGATTTGGATCACGTGATCACTTAGATGACTAGAGAGATGTCTGTCTGAGTGGGAGTTCTTAAGTAACATGATTAGTTGAACTTAAATTTATCATGAACTTAGTCCTGGTAGTATTTTGCAAATTATGTTGTAGATCAATAGCTTGCATTGTTGCTTTCATATGTTTATTTTTATATGTTCCTAGAGAAAGTTGTGTTGAAAGATGTTAGTAGCAATGATGCGGATTGGATCCGTGATCTGAGGTTTATCTTCATTGCTGCACAGAAGAATTATGTCCTTAATGCACCGCTAGGTGACAGACCTATTGCAGGAGCAGATGCAGACGTTATGAACGTTTGGCTAGCTCAATATGATGACTACTTGATAGTTTTGTGCACCATGCTTTATGGCTTAGAATCGGGACTTCAAAGACGTTTTGAACATCATGGACCATATGAGATGTTCCAGGAGTTGAAGTTAATATTTCAAGCAAATACCCGAGTTGAGAGATATGAAGTCTCCAACAAGTTCTATAGCTAAAAGATGGAGGAGAATCGCTCAACTAGTGAGCACGTGCTCAGATTGTCTGGGTACTACAATCGCTTGAATCAAGTGGAAGTTAATCTTCCAGATAAGATAGTGATTGACAGAATTCTCTAGTCACCATCACCAAGTTAGTAGAACTTTGTGATGAACTATAGTATGCAAGGGATGACGAAAATGATTCCCGAGCTCTTCGTGATGCTGAAATCGACGAAGGTAGAAATCAAGAAAAGAGCATCAAGTGTTGATGATTGACAAGACCACTAGTTTCAAGAAAAGGGCAAAGGGAAAGAAAGGGAACTTCAAGCAGAATGGCAAGTAAGTTGTCACTCCCGCGAAGAAGACCAAAGCTGGACCAAAGCCTGAAACTGAGTGCTTACATTGCAAAGGAAATGGTCACTGGAAACGAAAATACCCTGAATATTTGGTGGATAAGAAGGATGGCAAACTGAACAAGGGTATATTTGATATACAGGTTATTGATGTGTACCTTACTAGTGTTTATAGTAACCCCTAAATATTTGATACTTGTTCGATTGCTAAGATTAGTAACTCGAAACAGGAGTTACAGAATAAACAGAGACTAGTTGAGGGTGAAGTGACGATGTGTGTTGGAAGTGGTTCCAAGATTGATATGATCATCATCGCACACTCCCTATACTTTCGGGATTAGTGTTAAACCTAAATAAATGTTATTTGGCGTTTGCGTTGAGCATGAATATGATTTGATCATGTTTATTGCATGCAATACGGTTATTCATTTAAAGTCAGAGAATAATTGTTATTCTGTTTACATGAATAAAGCCTTCGATGGTCATACACCCAATGAAAATAGTTTGTTGGATCTCGATCGTAGTGATACACATATTCATAATATTGATGCCAAAAAGATGCAAAGTTAATAATGATAGTGCAACTTATTTGTGGCACTGCCGTTTGGGTCATATTAGTGTAAAGCGCATGAATAAACTCCATGCTGATGGGCTTTTGGAATCACTTGATTATGAATCACTTGATGCTTGCGAACCATGCCTCATGGGCAAGATGACTAAGACTTCGTTCTTCGGAACAATGGAGCAAGCAACAGATTTGTTGGAAATAATACATACTGATGTATGAGATCCAATGAGTGTTGATGCTCGTGGCAAGTATCGTTATTTTCTGACCTTCACAGATGATTTGAGCAGATATGGGTATATCTACTTAATGAAGCACAAGTATGAAACATTTGAAAAGTTCAAAGAATTTCAGAGTGAAGTGGAGAATCATCATAACAAGAAAATAAAGTTTCTATGATTTGATCACGGAGACAAATATGTGAGTTACGAGTTTGGTCTTCAATTAAAACAGTGTGGAATAGTTTCACAAACTCATGCCACCTGGAACACCACAGCTTAATGGTGTGTCCGAACGTCATAATAGTACTTTATTGGATATAGTGCGATCTATGATGTATCTTACCAATTTACCACTATCATTTTGGGGTTATGCATTAGAGACAGTTGCATTCACTTTAAAAAAGGGCACCATCAAAATCCGTTGAGACGACGCCTTATGAACTGTGGTTTGGCGAGAAACCAAAGTTGTCGTTTCTTAAAGTTTGGAGCTGCGATGCTTATGTGAAAAAGTTTTCACCTGATAAGCTCGAACCCAAATCGGAGAAGTGTGTCTTCATAGAATACCCAAAGGTAACTATTGGGTACACCTTCTATCACAGATCCGAAAGCAAGATTCATTGCTAAGATGGATCCTTTCTAGAGAAGAAGTTTCTCTCAAAAGAAGTGAGTGGGAGGAAAGTAGAACTTGATGAGGTAAACTATACCTTCTCCCTTATTGGAAAGTAGTTCATCACAGAAATCAGTTCCAGTGATTCCTACACCAATTAGTGAGGAAGTTAATGATGATGATCATGAAACTTCAGATCAAGTTCTACCAAACCTCGTAGGTCTTCCAGAGTAAGATCCGCACCAGAGTGGTACGGTAATCATGTTCTAGAAGTCATGTTACTAGACCATGATAAACCTATGAACTATGAGGAAGCGATGATGAGCCCAGATTCCGCGAAATGGCTTAAGGCCATAAAATCTGAGATGGGATCCATGTATGAGAACAAAGTATGGACTTTGGTTGACTTGCTCGATGATCAGCAAGCCATGTTAAATAAATGGATCTTCAAGAGGAAGACGGACACTGATAGTAGTGTTACTATCTACTAAGCTCGACTTGTTGCGAAAGGTTTTCGACAAGTTCAAGGTGTTGAATACGATGAGATTTTCTCACTCGTAACGATGCTTAAGTCTGTCAGAATCATGTTAGCAATTGCCACATTTTTTGAAATCTGGCAAATGGATGACAAAACTGCATTCCTTAAATGGATATTTCTTAAAGAAGTGTTGTATATGACACAACCAGAAGGTTTTGTAAATCCTAAAGGTGCTAACAAAATGTGCAAGCTCCAGCGATCCATCTATGGACTGGTGCAAGCATCTCAGAGTTGGAATATACGCTTTGATAAGTTGATCAAAGCATATAGTTCTATACAGACTTACGGTGAAGCCTGTATTTACAATAAAGTGAGTGGGAGCACTACCGCCTTTCTGATAAATATATGTGAGTAACATATTGTTGATCAGAAATGATGTAGAACTTTTCTGGAAAGCATAAATGAGTATTTGAAAGGAGTTCTTTAAAGACCTCAGTAAAGCTACTTACGTATTGAGCATCAAGATCTATTGAGATAGATCAAGACGCTTGATAAGTTTTTCAATAAGTACATACCTTGTCAAGATTTTGAAATAGTTCAAAATGGAACGGTCAAAGAAAGAGTTCTTGTCTGTGTTGCAAAGGTATGAAATTGAGTAAGACTCAAATCCCGACCACGGCAGAAAATAGAAAGAGAATGAAAGTCATTCCCTATGCTTCAGTCATAGGTTCTATAAAAGTATGCCATGCTATGGACCAGACCTATTGTATACTCTGCCCTGGTTTGGCAAGGGAGTACAATAGTGATCTAGGAGTAGATCACTGGACATTGGTCAAAATTATCCTTAGTAGAATAAGGATATGTTTCTCGATTATGGAGGTGATAAAAGAGTTCGTCGTAAAGAGTTACATCGATGCAAGCTTTTACACCGATCCAGATGACTCTAAGTCTCAATCTGGATACATATTGAAAGTGGGAGCAATTAGCTAGAGTAGCTCCATGCAGAGCATTGTAGACATAGAATATTTGCAAAATACATATGGCTCTGAATGTGACAGACCCGTTGACTAAACTTCTCTCACAAGCAAAACATGATCATACCTTAGTACTCTTTAGGTGTTAATCACATAGTGATGTGAACTAGATTATTGACTCTAGTAAACCCTTTGGGTGTTGATCACATGACGATGTGAACTACGGGTATTAATCACATACAGATGTGAATATTGGTGTTGAATCACATAATGATGTGAACTAGATTATTGACTCTAGTGCAAGTGGGAGACTGAAGGAAATATGCCCTAGAGGCAATAATAAAGTTATTATTTATTTCCTTATATCATGATAAATGTTTATTATTCATGCTAGAATTGTATTAACCGGAAACATGATACATGTGTGAATACATAGACAAACATATAGTCACTAGTATGCCTCTACTTGACTAGGTCATTAATCAAAGATGGTTATGTTTCCTACCATAGACATGTGTTGTCATTTGATTAATGAGATCACATCATTAGGAGAATGATGTGATTGACATGACCCATTCTGTTAGCCTAGCACTTGATCGTTTAGTATATTGCTATTGCTTTCTTCATGACTTATACATGTTCCTGTAACTATGAGATTATGCAACTCCCGTTTACCGGAGGAACACTTTGGGTGCTACCAAACGTCACAACGTAACTGGGTGATTATAAAGGAGTACTACAGGTGTCTCCAAAGGTACATGTCGGGTTGGCGTATTTCGAGATTAGGTTTTTTCACTCCGATTGTTGGAGAGGTATCTCTGGGCCCTCTCGGTAATGCACATCACTATAAGCCTTGCAAGCAATGTAGCTAATGATTTAGTTATGGAATGATGCATTACGTAACGAGTAAAGAGACTTGCCGGTAACGAGATTGAACTAGGTATTGGATACCGACGATCGAATCTCGGGCAAGTAACATACCGATGACAAAGGAAACAACGTATGTTGTTATGCGGTTTGACCGATAAAGATCTTCGTAGAATATGTAGGAGCCAATATGAGCATCCAGGTTCCGCTATTGGTTATTGACCGAGAATAGTTCTAGGTCATGTCTACATACTTCTCGAACCCGTAGGGTCCGCACGCTTAAGGTTTCGATGACAGTTATATTATGAGTTTATGAGTTTTGATGTACCGAAGGAGTTCGGAGTCCCGGATGAGATCGGGGACATGACGAGGAGTCTCGAAATGGTCGAGATGTAAAGATCGATATATTGGACGACTATATTCGGAGTTCGGAAAGGTTCCGAGTGATTCGGGTATTTTTCGGAGTACCGAAGAGTTACGGGAATTCGCCGGGGACTATATGGGCCTTATTGGGCCATACGGGAATAGAGGAGAGAGGCCGAAAGGAAGGAGGCGCGCAGCCCCCTCTGGTCCGAATTGGACAAGGGGTGCGGGCCCCCTTCCCTTCCTCCTCTCCCCCTCTTTCCCCCTTTCTCCTACTCCAACAAGGAAGGAGGGAGGGAGTAGGACTCCCCTTGGCGCGCCCCTCCTAGGCCGGCCACCCCCTCCCCCCTTGCTCCTTTATATACGGGGGCAGGGGGGCACCTCAAGGAACAACAAAAGTTGATCTACGTGATTGTTCCTTAGCCGTGTGCAGTGCCCCCCTCCACCATATTCCACCTCGGTCATATCGTCGCGGAGTTTAGGCGAAGCCCTGCGCCGGTAGAACATCATCATCGTCACCACGCCGTCGTGCTAACGGAACTCATCCCCGACACTTTGCTGGATCAGAGTCCGGGGATCGTCATCAAGCTGAACGTGTGCTGAACTCGGAGGTGCCGTACGTTCGGTACTTGGATCGGTCGGATCGTGAAGACGTGCGACTACATCAACCGCGTTGTCATAATGCTTCCACTTACGGTCTACGAGGGTACGTGGACATTACTCTCCCCTCTCGTTGCTATGCCATCACCATGATCTTACGTGTGCGTAGGAAATTTTTGAAATTACTACGTTCCCCAACAGTGCATTCCTATCCTATTCCTGTGTTTTTCCTGTCCCTGCGTTTATAGAATCCTCCAATTCTAAGGAGCCCTTACAGATTTACTTCATTTTCAGATAGGCGTCAAAGAAAACTCTGTGTGTTATGTCCTGCTCGTGCCGTGCCGTAATCCACCCCACCTGAGGTGCACCATCGATAGAAGCGTTCACAACAGCACAGATCCCCCTGCAGACTTTTTTTCGCCGACTCAGATCATCTTCACCATTGTCGGCAGCCACGCCAACTGCATTACCATCATCGACTGAGCAGATGAACCTGAGGACTACACAGTTCCGGAAGAGAGGTCGCAGTCTTTCGTGTTTGCTTAGGTTATACATCGGTTATTATTACCTGCTACTTTATCGTTCAAACTTGAGTTTTGAAATGCCCATGGGTCTCATATCAAGCCAACAACGAATAGTATCTGTCTACTATCTGGTTCATCTAGGATCTTCTATGTGGTTCATGTTGGGTGGGCAACAAACAATAGATGATCCATTGTCTATCTTTTTAAACTGAAGCTATAATCTACCTGCTATCATTAGTTTTGGATCCATCCACTCGTTTGCTACCATCAGTCTTGATTTTTGCATGCACCCCTTAGGTCTTACAAAATCTAACTATTTTTTAGTATGCATGTCAGATATTGTACACAATCGTACTGAACATGTAGAGAAAAAGAGAAGACCATTGCGTGGGTATATAATGTCATGCAGACACTGCTCCATGGTGGGCGAAGTGCCCCCCCCCCTCCTGCATTTCCAGATTGTATTCCATAGGAAGATAACTATTCAGATGGGGATTCAGAAGGGGCCGACCACGCCTGTTTACCACCTGAGGTGTTTGCTCTAACCTGGCATGCTGATGTTGGTCATATCATGCATATGGCGCCTTGCATTGCTTACATTATACATCTTATATGTCATCAGCTTAGTTTAGATTTGCTTTGTGTGAATGTCACCTGTTTGGTTTCTATATCATACTCCCACCATTCCTAAATATTTGTCTTTTTAGAGATTTCAACAAGTGACTACATACGGAACAAAATGAGTGAATCTACACTCTAAAATATGTCTATATACATCCATATGTGCTAGTCCATTTGAAATCTCTAAAAAGACAAATATTTAGGAACGGAGGGAGTATATGGGAATTATGCAATGCCATCTTCTTTAGCTAGGCATCATATACGTGAATCATGCAATGCCATCCTGTTTAGCCAGTCATCGTATATGTGAATTGTATTGTGCCATATTTTTTCCATAATGTATTCCATTTGTCAACAATGTTTATGCATTCATCTACTCTTCCTGTGCATCATCCATTTGAGTCGGTCATGGGAAAATCTGGAGTGAAAACAAGGACTTTTGAGCAGTCAGTGCTACCTGTCGATGCAAATTTCTTGCTGGTTACAGATAGCTCCTTAGAGGAGGATTCAGAGATAGATGATCAGTCGTATCCCCCCCCCTCCCCCGAGGTGCGTGATCTAAGTTGGCTGGGTTATATTGCTCATATCATGCATATGGTGTCTTGCATTGCCATGCCATCTGCTTAGATTCCCTTTTCAAGAATTCATCCAATTAACTAGTTAACTTGTCGATTAATCCCTACTCGTAGGGTCACCGAGTAGCCTATAAACTGATAAATCGTCCGATTAATTGATTAAATGGCCGATTAACTTGCCGATTAGCCGATTAATCCCCTACTCACCAGCCAACCGAGCAGTTACCAGTTAACGATTCCCTCAACAATGCTTAGATTAGACATGCTTTGTGTGAATGGCTCTTGTTTGCTTTCTATATCAGATATGTGAATTATGCAATGCCATGTTTTTCAGCCAGTTATCATATATGTGAATTATGCACCGCCATGTAGCCAGGCATCATATATGTGAATTATCTCATGCCATCTTTTTTTTTCATTACGTATTCCATTTGTCGACAATCTGTGTATATTGAACTACTCTTCATGTGTATCAGCCATTTGAGCCGGTTATGGAAAAATGTGGAGTGAAAACAAGGTCTTCAGAGCAGGCAATGGTACCTGTTGAAGCATATATCTCGATGGTTACAGGGAGCTCCTCAGAGGAGGATTCAGAGACAGATGACCAGTCCTATATCCCACCTGAGGTGTATGCTCTAAGTTGCAATGTTTTATATTTCTCATATGATGCATATGGTGTCTTGCATTGCTTAGTTTAGACATCATATGCACAATATTGAATTCCATCTGCTTAGTTTAGAGATCACTAGCAAGATGCCCATGCGTTGCACGGAACATCAAGATGCATTTGTGTGAGTAGTTTATCTTGTGGGAGAAAAGGATGAACGAGGGAAGGCCTTATTTGCAAATGTTGAGTGGGTGTGGGTATCTTTTTGCGAAATTTCTATTTTTCCTTCCTATCTGTCAGATATAAATCGGACGGCTTATATTGCAGGATGGCACGCACACCATCATCACCAACTCTATTTTTTATAAGAGTAGACATACATGCGAGTGCCAGCTGCTTAGTATATGAATCAATTATATCATGCCATCTTGTATACTTAGACAACATGTATGTGGATTATTTCATCCCAACCTATTTTAGAAAGACATCATATAGTTTTGTCATGTCATCCTGTTTAGGTACTCATCATATGTTGAATTATGCCATTATATCATGTTAAGTTATCCATCATATATCTGAAACTGTGTCATGCTATCCTGTTTAGTTAGGCATCATATATGTGAAATTGTGTCATGCTGTCCTGTTTGGTTAAACAACATATATGTGAATTACCACATCTGTCTATCATACAATGTCTGTACGTTCAATTTCTTTTCTTGTTTATCAGCCATTTGAATTGGAGGGGGTGATGGTAGTATCTAAGGGAGCAAAAACCCGTTCTTCACAAAAGACAGTGCTACCGTCGATGCAGATAGAACCATGGTTGTACTGGCCCACAAACTAGCCCCACCACACATAATCGAGACTCTTCCAGATTGCACACTTACACCGTTGGGCAGAGAACCAGCTACAACCCATCTAACCGCAACCCCAGCGGATAGTAACCCACTTCTAGTTGACAAAGCACCATGTCCACCACAGAGTACCCCCACATGAGCAGTTTGTAAAGCTACTGCAGTGCCCAAAGCACGAAGACCACCACAGCTAACCCAAACTCCACGTTTAAAGCAGAAGAGCAACTGTTCTCAGGTCAGATTCCGTAGCTATGGTCCATACTCCTTTGCTATTGCATCACTGTATTTACTCATACCAACTACTTTCGAATTTGAAGGATCCAATTGAAACTCCAATGGCGCAACAGCTATGTTTTAAACCTATTTCTTTAACTGGATTGCCATTCTAAGTTCTTGCTCTATGTTGATTTCAGTTTAAATTGTATAAACGGTTATGTTCTCATGTGATGCACATTACAAGTGCTGCCAATGCTGTGTAGTTTCTCACACTTATATTATGTCTATGTTGCTGTGTCTTAAAAATATATGAGTTGAATTGTGTCTCTATCTTGATTAGGCAACATAACCTAGAATGATATGGACAATACAATGACCATAGTACATAGATATATGTTTGTTTCATGCTGTTATCATGTCCACCTTACTACTGAATCGGTTTACCAAAATGAGTTTCGTATACTACAAGCTAAACCTGTGATGTATCTGCTTGTTTCTCTTGTAGTATGCAAACAGTATATTGGAGAAGAGCACCCCACTATGCAATGGTAGAGAAAGTAATGCAGATAAGGTTCAAGATAGTGAGACAACCATGTTGATCTCCAAGAAAGGTGATAAAAACGATCTTGTAGACAATGAGAAAACCCCACAGTCCTGCGTTGATGTAGTGTTCGAGTTACTGGCCAGTACCGCTGGCACAAGCTCTTTGAACTCGCTGCCTGAATCACTTTGGCTTCTTCAGTCTCAGCTACAAGTTGAAAGGCATCAGTCAACTGTGCTGCGGCAAGAAGCCGAAGGACTGAGGAAGTCCCTGCAGAATTCAGATGTGTACTTTCTTGTGCAATAGCAAGAGCTGGAGGATTTAAGCGCCAAACAGGAGAAAGTTAATAAGCTTGCTAAGCATCTTGCCAGCATTATGGGTACCCAGGATACTGTTTCTTGAGCTCTTATGAAGTGCTTTCAGTTCTGGACTTGTTTTGCTGCGGCGTTTATATGCTGTTGTGTTCCCTATATTTGCACTGGTGGCGAACTTTGATGCCCAGTGGATGTAATATGTGTAATATCCGTGATAGCCTAGTGTAAGTTGCTTGCTTATTTATTTCCTTGTTGTCTTGTTTATTTGTTTGCTTGTAGTCAGTGCAGTTCTTTTTCTGCGGTTTGCTAGTGGCTGCAATAACCTATTTTTTAAAACTAGGCCACAATAACCATGGGCTAATATTTACTGTAGTGACACTGGGCCTCCTACGGGCCGTAGAAACAGTGGGCCTTCTACGGGCTGTATAAACAGTGGGCCTTCTACGGGCCGTAGAAATAGTGGGACTTCTATGGGCCGTAGAAACGATGGGCCTTCTACGGGCCGTAGAAACAATGGGCCTTCTACGGGCCATATCATCAATGGGCCTTATACGGGCAGTATGATCGATTGGCCAAATATGGGCCAATAACAGGCCGCAATATGGCCGTAAAGGGGCTAGAGTTGGAATCGTCTGTTCAAGGGCCGACCATAATGGGCCATCATTAATAGGCTGTATTTGATGACGCTATGAAAACGGCCCAACGTATTAACGGACCACAAACGGGCCGACTGTAACCATGGGCTGAATTTGGCCCACAAGCAGAAAATGACAGTAACGGGCCGTAAGTAAACGAATGTTGGAAATGAGCCCAAGAATAAATGGGCTTTGAGAAGGCCGAAAGATAACATGGGCTGGAAATGGCCCAACGGAATAACGGGCCGTTAATGGGTATAAAGTGATACACTGTTCTTTACGGGCCAGTTTCACCACGAGCCGTTAATGGGTGTAAAGTGATGCACTGTTCATTACGGGCCAGTTTCACCACAAGCCGTTAATAGGCCAAGAGTTACATGGGGCCTCATATGGGCCGAAAGACGTCATGGGCCATACATGGGCCAGAAGTGAAAACGGGCTGGAATCATATTGGATGGCCCAGATGACGCTACTGGCCCTAATTCGAATAGGGCGTAATAGGCCTTGGGTTAGCGGGCTGTAAATGGGCTATATGCGAACAGGGTGTTAACAAGCTTTTCATGGGCCGACCCGCCACCTTTTGACCAAGTCAAATGGGCCGTCCTTTTCACAGGAATGGGCCTCTGTTGGGCCGTGCCACGTGTCGACGTATCATAGGCGCCTTATGTCCAATGAGTGGATGACATCTGTCCCAGCGATGATTGGACACGTGTTTCCTCCAGCCAATGATGATTTTACACTGGAAAATCCCCATTGGTCGGGGCTGTTAACGGGTTATCGGATCCAAAACCCGACCCGATAGCTTAACGGCGTTCCATTACGGTGGATGCCACGTGCCGGTCACCCTTGATGAAAGCACTTCTGTGACACGCGATTTATCGTCATGGAAGTGGACACTTCCGTGATGATAATTTTGGTAATGTCATGGAACACTTCTACGACAACACAGGTATGACTATCTTGATTCTGTCATAAAATCGTCATGGATGTACATGCATGACAGAAAACGCGACCTACTGTGACAAACACGTATCATCATGGAAGTGTATTTTTTTTGTAGTGAAAGATGCAAATAAAAGTAGATTTAAAGTTTATATGATAAAAGATAGACCCGGGGGCCATAGGTTTCACTAATGGCTTCTCTCAAGATAGCATAAGTATTACGGTGGGTGAACAAATTACTGTCGAGCAATTGATAGAAAAGAGAATAATTATGAGATTATCTAGGCATGATCATGTATATAGGCATCACGTCCGTAACAAGTAGACCGACTCCTGCTTGCATCTACTACTATTACTCCACACATTGACCGCTATCCAGCATGCATCTAGAGTATTAAGTTCATAAGAACAGAGTAACACATTAAGAAAGATGACATGATGTAGAGGGATAAACTCAAGCAATACGATATAAACCCCATCTTTTTATCCTCGATGGCAACAATACAATACATGCCTTGCAACCCTTTCTGTCACTGGGTAAGAACACCGCAAGATTGAACCCAAAGCTAAGCACTTCTCCCATGGCAAGAAAGATCAATCTAGTAGGCCAAACCAAACTGATAATTCGAAGAGACTTGCAAAGATAACTCAATCATACATAAAAGAATTCAGAAGAGATTCAAATATTTCTCATAGATAAACTTGATCATAAACCCACAATTCATCGGATCTCGACAAACACACCACAAAAAGAGTTTACATCGAAGAGATCTCCACAAGAGAGGGGGAGAACATTGTATTGAGATCCAAAAAGAGAGAAGAAGCCATCTAGCTAATAACTATGGACCCGAAGGTCTATGGTAAACTACTCACAACTCATCAGAGGGGCTATGGTGTTGATGTAGAAGCCCTCCGTGGTCGATTCCCCCTCCGACGGAGCGCCGGCGAAGGCTCCAAGATGGGATCTCGCGGATACAGAAGGTTACGACGGTGGAAATTGTTTATCGTTGGCTCCCTGGATGTTTTCGGGGTACGTATGTATATATAGGACGAAGAAGTACGTCGATGGCCGCTCGTGCGGCCCAGGAGACAGGGGTGCGCCCAGGAGGGGTGGGCGCTCCCTCCTATCTCATGGCGGCCTCGATTGCTTCTTGACTTGCACTCCAAGTCCTCTGGATCACGCTCGTTCCAAAAATCACGCTCCCGAAGGTTTCATTCCGTTTGGACTCCATTTGATATTCCTTTTCTTAGAAATACTGAAATAGACAAAAAAAATAGCAATACGGGCTGGGCCTCCGGTTAGTAGGTTAGTCCCAAAAAGATATAAATATGTAAAATAAAGCCCATAAACATCCAAAAGGGGTAATATAATAGCATGGAACAATCAAAAATTATAGATACGTTGGAGACGTATCACTACTCGATAGTTCGGTGTGCCATGCTTTACGGCTTAGAATCGGGACTTCAAAGATGTTTTGAATGTCATGGAGCATATGAGATGTTCCAGGAGTTGAAGTTAATATTTCAAGCAAATGCCCGAGTTGAGAGATATGAAGTCTCCAACAAGTTCTATAGCTGCAAGATGGAGGAGAACGGTTCTGTGAGTGAACACATACTCAGAATGTCTGGGTACCATAACCACTTGACTCAGCTGGGAGTTAATCTTCCAAATGACAGTGACAGTGTTATTGACAGAGTTCTTCAATCATTGCCACCAAGCTATAAGGCTTCATGATGAACTATAATATGCAAGGGATGGAGAAGACTATTCCCGAGCTCTTTGCAATGATCAAAGTTGCGGAGGTAGAAATCAAGAAGGAGCATCAAGTGTTGATGGTTAACAAGACCATTAGTTTCAAGAAAAAGGGCAAAGGAAAGAAGGGGAACTTCAAAAAGAATGACAAGCAAGTTGCCACTCCCGGGAAGAAGCCCAAGTCTGGACCTAAGCCTAAAAATGACTGCTTCTACTACAAAGGGATTGGTCACTGGAAGCGGAACTGCCCCAAGTATTTGGTGGATAAGAAGGATGGCAAAGTGAACAAAGGTATATTTGATATACATGTTATTCATGTGTACCTTACTAATGCTCATAGTAGTGCCTGGTTATTTGATACTAGTTCAGTTGCTCATATTTGTAACTCGAAACATGGACTATGGATTAAACAAAGTTTGGCTAAGGACAAGGTGACGATGCGCGTCAGGAATGGTTCCAAGGTCGATGTGATCGCCGTCGGCACGCTACCTCTACATCTACCTTTGGGATTAGTTTTAGACCTGAATAAAATTGTTATTTGGTGTCAACGCTGAGCATGAACGTTATATCTGGATCTTGTTTAGTGTGAGACGATTATTCATTTAAATCAAAGAATATTGGTTGTTCTATTTATATGAATAATATCTTTTATGGTCATGCACCCTTGAAGAGTGGTCCATTTCTGTTGAATCTCGATCGTGATGATACACATATTCATAGTATTGATGCCAAAAGATGCAAAGTTGATAATGATGGTGCAACTTATTTGTGGCACTATCGTTTGGGTCATATCGATGTAAAGCGCATGAAGAAACTCCATAAAGATGGACTTTTGGAATCTCTTGATGATGAATCATTTGATACTTGCGAACCGTGCCTTATGGGCAAGATGACTAATACTCCATTCTCCGGAAAAATGGAACAAGCTAATGACTTATTGGAAATAATACATACCGATGTATGCGGTCCAATGAGTGTTGAGGCTCGTGGCGTGTATCGTTATTTTCTGACCTTCACAGATGATTTGAGTAGATATGGGTATATTTACTTAATGAAACACAAGTATGAAACATTTTAAAAGTTCAAAGAATTTCAGAGTGAAGTGGAGAATCAATGTAACAAGAAAATAAAGTTTCTATGATCTAATCGTGGAGGTGAATATTTGAGTTACGAGTTTGGCCTTCATTTAAAACAATGTGGAATGGTTTCACAGCTCACGCCACCTGGAACAACATAGCGTAATGGTGTGTCCAAACGTCGTAACCGCACTTTATTAGATATGGTGCAATCTATGATGTCTCTTACCGTTTTACCAATATTGTTTTGGGTTATGCATTAAAGACAGCTGCATTCATGTTAAACAAGGCACCGTCAAAATCCGTTGAGGCGAGCGTATGAACTGTGGTTTGGCAACAAACCTAAGCTGTCGTTTCTTAAAGTTTGGGGATGCGATGCTTATGTCAAAAGGCTTCAGCCTGATAAGCTCGAACCCAAAACGGAGAAGTGCGTATTAATAGGATACCCTAAGGAAACAATTGGGTACATCTTCTACCACAGATCTGAAGGCAAGATCTTTGTTGCTAAGAACAGAACCTTTCTAGAGAAGGAGTTTCTCTCGAAAGAAGTGAGTGGGAGGAAAGTAGAACTTGATGAGGTAGTTGTACCTTCTCTCAATTTGGAAAGTAGCTCATCCGAGAAATCTGTTCCCATGATGCCTACACCAACTAGAGAGGAAGCTAATGATAATGATCATGAAACTTCAGATCAAGTTGCTACAGAACCTCGTAGGTCACCCAGAGCACGATTCACACCAGAGTGGTATGGTAATCCTGTTTTGGAAGTCATGTTACTTGACCATGACGAATCTACGAACTATGAAGAAGCTATGATGAGCCCAGATTCCTAGAAATGGCTTGAGGCATGAAATCTGAGATAGGATCCATGTATGAGAATAAAGTTGGACTTTGGTGGACTTGCCCAATGATCGGCGACCATAAATGGATCTTCAAGAAGAAGACTGATGCTAATGGTAATGTTACTGTCCATAAAGCTCGACTTGTCACAAAACGTTTCGACAAGTTCAAGGAGTTGACTACGATGAGACTTTCTCACCCGTAGCGATGCTCAAGTCTGTCTGAATCATGTTAGTAATTGCCGCATTTTATGATTATGAAATCTGGCAAATGGATGTCAAAACTTCATTCCATAATGGATTTCTTCAAGAAGAGTTGTATATGATGCAACCAGAAGGTTTTGTTGATCCTAAAGGTGCTAACAAAGTGTGCAAGCTCTAGCGATCCATTTATGGACTGGTGCAAGCATCTCGGAGTTGGAATATACGCTTTGATGAGGTGATCAAAGCATATGGTTTTATACAGACTTTTGGAGAAGCCTGTATTTACAAGAAAGTAAGTGGGAGCTCTATAGCATTTCTAATATTATACGTGGATGACATATTGTTGATTGGAAATGATGCAGAATTTCTGGATAGCATAAAAGGATACTTTAATAAGAGCTTTTCAATGAAATACCTCGGTGAAGCTACTTATATATTGGGCATAGAGATCTATAGAGATAGATCAAGAAGCTTGATAGGACTTTCACAAAGCACATACCTTGATAAAGTTTTGAAGAAGTTCAAAATGGATCAACCAAATAAAGGGTTCTTTCCTGTGTTACAAGGTGTGAAGTTGAGTCAGACTCAATGCCCGACCACTGCAAAAGATAGAGAGAAAATGAAAGTCATTCTGTATGCCTCAGCCATAGGTTCTATCATGTATGCTATGTTGTGTACCAGACCTGATGTGTGCCTTGCTATAAGTTTAGTGGGGAGGTACCAAAGTAATCAAGGAGTGGATCACTGGACAACGGTCAAGAACATCCTGAAGTACCTGAAAAGGACCAGGGATATGTTTCTTGCTTATGGAGGTGACAAAGAGCTTGTCATAAGTGGTTACGTCGATGCTATCTTTGACACTGATCTGGATGACTCTAAGTCATAAACCGGATACGTATTTTTATTGAATGGTGGAGCTGTCAATTGGTGCACTTCCAAGCAAAGCGTCATGGCAGGATCTACGTGTGAAGCGGAGTACATAGCTGCTTTGGAAGCAGCAAATGAAGGAGTTTGGATGAAGGAGTTCATATCCGATCTAGGTGTAATATCTAGTGCATCGGGTCCAATAAAAATCTTTTGTGACAATACTAGAGCAATTGCCTTGGCGAAGGAATCCAGATTTCACAAAAAGACCAAACACATCAAGAGATGCTTCAACTCCATCCAAGATTTGGTCAAGGAGGGAGACATAGAGATTTTCAAAATACATACGGATCTAAATGTGGCAGACCCGTCAGCTAATCCTCTTCCACGAGCAAAACATGATCAGCACCAAGACTCCATGGGTGTTAGATTCATTACAATGTAATCTAGATTATTGACTCTAGTGCAAGTGGGAGACTGAAGGAAATATGCCCTAGAGGCAATAATAAAGTTGTTATTTTGTATTTCCTTATTCACGATAAATGTTTATTATTCATGCTAGAATTGTATTAACCGGAAACTTGATACATGTGTGAATACATAGACAAAAGACCGTGTCCCTGATACGTCTCCAACGTATCTATAATTTTTGATTGTTCCATGCTATTATATTACCCGTTTCGGATGTTTATGGGCTTTACTCTACAATTTTATATCATTTTTGAGACTAACCTACTAACCGGAGGCCCAGCCCGAATTGGTATTTTTTTTTGCCTATTTCAGTGTTTCAAAGAAAAGGAATATCAAACGGAGTCCAAACGGAATGAAACCTTCGGGAGCGATCTTTTTGGAACAAACACAATCCAGGAGACTTGGAGTGGACATCAAGCAGCAAACGTGGCGGCCATAAAGGTGCCCGGCACGCCCTAAGGGGGTGGGCGCGCCTCCCACCCTCGTGGGGCCCTTGTGTCTCAACCGACCTACCTCCTTCGCCTATATATACTCACGTACCCTGAAAACATCGAGGAGCACCACAAAAAACTATTTCCACCGCCGCAACCTTCTGTATCCATGAGATCCCATCTTGGAGCCTTCGCTGGTGCTCCGCCGGAGGGGAATCGACCACGGAGGGCCTCTACATCATCTCCAAGGCCTCTCCGATGAGTTGTGAGTAGTTTACCACAGACCTTCGGGTCCATAGTTATTAGCTAGATGGCTTCTTCTCTCTCTTTGAATCTCAATACAAAGTTCTCCTTGATCTTCTTGGAGATCTATTCGATGTAACTCTTTTTGCAGTGTGTTTGTCGAGGTCCGATGAATTGTGGGTTTATGATCAAGTTTATCTATGAGAAATAACTGAATCTCCTCTGAATTCTTTTATGTGTGATTGGTTATCTCTGCAAGTCTCTTCGAATTATCAGTTTGGTTTGGCCTACTAGATTGATCTTTCTTGCAATGGGAGAAGTGTTTAGCAGGGGAAGCAAGGCACATATTGTATTGTTGCCATCGAGGATAAAAAGATGGGGTTATATCATATTGCTTGAGTTTATCCCTCTACATCATGTCATCTTTCTTAATGTGTTACTCTGTTCTTCTAAACTTAATACTCTAGATGCAGGCAGGAGTCGGTTGATGTGTGGAGTAATAGTAGTAGATGCAGAATCGTTTCGATCTACTTGTTGCAGACGTGATGCCTATATACATGATCATGCCTAGATAATCTCATAACTATGCACTTTTCTATCAATTGCTCGACAGTAATTTGTTCACCCACTGTAATACTTATGCTATCTTGAGAGAAGCCACTAGTGAAACCTATGGCCCTCGGGTCTATCTTTTATCATATAAGTTTCCAATCTACTTTATTTTGCAATCTTTACTTTCCAATCTATATCATAAAAATACTAAAAATATTTATCTTATCATATTATCTCTATCAGATCTCACTTTTGCAAGTTACCATGAAGGGATTGACAACCCCTTTATCGCGTTGATTGTGAGGTTCTTGTTTGTTTGTGTAGGTACGAGGGACTTTTGAGGAGCCTCCTACTGGATTGATACCTTGGTTCTTAAAAACTGAGGGAAATACTTACGCTAATTTGCTGCATCACCCTTTCCTCTTCAAGGGAAAACCAACGCAGTGCTCAAGAGGTAGCAAGAAGGATTTCTGGCGCTGTTGCCGGGGAGGTCTTCGCTCAAGTCAAGACATACCAAGTACCCATCACAAACTCATCTCCCTCGCATTACATTATTTGCCATTTGCCTATCGTTTTCCTCTCCCCCACTTCACCCTTGCCATTTTATTCGCCCTCTCTTTCCCGTTCGCCTCTCTTTTTCGCTTGCCTCTTGTGTGCTTGTGTGTTGGATTGCTTGTCACAATGGCGCAAGATAATACCAAATTGTGTGACTTTTCCAAAACCAACAATAATAATTTCCTTAGCACTCCGATTGCTCCTCTTAATGATGCTAAATCTTGTGAAATCAATGCTGCTTTGTTGAATCTTGTTATGAAAGATCAATTCTCCGGCCTTCCTAGTGAAGATGCCGCTACTCATCTAAACAACTTTGTTGATTTGTGTGATATGCAAAAGAATAAAGGCACGGATAATGATATTGTTAAATTGAAGATATTTCCGTTTTCACTTAGAGATCGTGCTAAAACTTGGTTTTCGTGTTTGCCTAAAAATAGTATTGATTCATGGAATAAGTGCAAAGATGTTTTTATCTCTAAGTATTTTCCTCCCGCTAAGACCATCTCTCTTAGAAACGATATTATGAATTTTAAACAACTTGATCATGAGCATGTTGCCCAATCTTCGGAAAGAATGAAATTAATGATTCTCAATTGCCCTACACATGGTTTGAATTTATGGATGACCATACAAAATTTTTATGCTGGATTGAATTTTGCTTCTAGAAATCTTTTAGATTCGGCCACGGGAGGCACTTTTATGGAAATCACTTTAGAAGAAGCTACTAAACTCCTTGATAATATTATGGTTAATTATTCTCAATGGCACACCGAAAGATCTACTAGTAAAAAGGTTAATGCGATAGAAGAGTTTAATTTTTTGAGTGGAAAGATGGATGAACTTATGAAATTATTTGCTACTAAGAGTGCTCCTATTGATCCCAATGATATGCCTTTGTCTATTTTGATTAAGAATAATAATGAATCTATGGATGTGAATTTTGTTGGTAGGAATAATTTTGGTAACAACGCGTATAGAGGAAACATTAATCCTAGGCCGTTTTCTAGTAATTCCTCTAATAATTATGGTAATCTATTATATATAAAAAGTATTTGATGGGTCAATCAGAAAAAAGAGAAATAATCTAGAAATTACCATAATAATCAGAAACATCTGTCCTTTAATTTTGTTTTTCAATAAACCACAACCGTTAGATCCACTTTTACAGCTGAAGAAATAACCCACCAATGCCATCCTCTCTAAATTACCCACCACTGCCATTACACAAAACATTATGGACCTAAATAATTTTCGTCGCGTCTAGCTACAAGTATCACGTGTCCATATAAAAAAGAATACCCATCCTCTAGCTATAAAAAACCACGTGCCTAGATAAAAAAAATTAACACCCGTCCTCATGTTTCCATGCCAAGAGAATCACGTATCCAGGTAAAAGCAAACTATCCGTCTAGCTAGCTAAAGAAAATCATGTGTCCTGGTAAAAAAAATTGTCCTCACGTCCAGGTCATAAAAAATAACCATCCATCTTTTTTTTCGTTGAATAACCTGTCCATCTAGCTAATGAAAATCACGTGTCCAAGTCAGAAAAAAATAGAATCACACATTCAGAATATTTTTGCATACGTACATCCATTAGGTGTATACGTAGATGTGTTGCATTGTATTTCCGGCCGGCCTGGAGGGAATCAATCAGGAGCTAGGCTAGGTTTACACAAGAGAGGAATCCATCATATTTATCGTCAGGTTGTGTACGTACGTGTTGAGCCTTGGCAAAATCAATCAGTTAGCATGGCTAGCTTAGGAACCGGTCAGCGTTGAGGACTCATGTGTACATGTGCGTTCAAGCCAGCTCAATCCATCGATCCATAGTGCGCCTCAACTGCACGCAATCTACAAAACTTTATCAGATCACAATCAACAACGTAGAACAGGAGGTGGATATCTATGATAGCTATGTGCATTACTGTAATATGAAAGAATCATATAACCATGCACGTACGAATTTAAGCATATGAAAATGAATTGTGCTTAAATAATGTTTCCTTAAATATAGAGACTTGGGCCAACATTTTACAAACGTGGTAATTGAGAAGAGGAAATCGAACAAACCAAAAGCTCGAAATTCATCAGGTCTAAATGGTCCACTCAAAATTGACCAGAATAGATAATTGTGAAGAAAAATTAAGTGATTTCTCCTCTAAACCTAGGTATATCATCTATTACCGTCTAGAAATTATCGGTCATATCTATATATACATACCATTGGGGTAGAAGAAAACTTGGTTTTCCACAAGAGTATGTGTGCATCATAAACAGAGGAAAATAAATCAAACCTAGGGAAGGTCAAAGTAATCAAGATTTATGGAGCAAGCGGATGATGTAGCATGCATGTGGACGGGGTGCCGTTCTTAACAGTGGCTGGAGAACCAGCTGTACTTACACACGGATATCAAAGAAGGCATCCTAGGATCGTGAACACGAGCATCTACACGCTGGCAAGCTAAGCTGATCTTGGGAGATTTCACCCTACAATGATAGAACTTCCTTTCTCAAGTAGTTACATTCTCATGCCACTTTATTTTGACTATCATGCTAATCTCACCCTTTGTGAAATTCATGGCAACATGGTAGAACAAGTGGCAGCGATGACCGATGGGGATATCTGAAGTATCCAATCAGTTAGAATGGCCATGCAACGCATCATGCTTTATCTATCAAAATGATGTCATGAAAACAAACTATGTATCTGCATCATCGGTCTTTTCACACTATGTCGGCATGTTCTATTGTACAACATATGAGTGAACCGTGATGCACCCCAATCGTAACATAAATTATGTTCGAATCAAAAGTAAGAGAATGTGGTTTATAAATGTGTTATATTATATGGTATGCACTCTCTACATGCATCAACCAAAACATCTTGCGTTTTTCTACTAATAAAAGAATAAATAACTGGAAATATGAGAATATCCAATAGCATGATTGCTTCTTACTTATATTGAAAATTTCCTAAAGTGCTGGCCAACATCAAATTTATTTATCATGTGCCAAGTTCGTGATATATAGTGGTGATTTCCTTGCATATTTTTATCATCCTTTTCAGCTTAAAGGAAAGACAAGAACATCATTTTGTTATTTTTGCAACGTTAGAAGGTTGTGGCGCTTATTAATTATGATGTTGTCATACATGAATCTTTTAAGTACAACAATAGAGACATATCTTCATCCAAACATTTCTATATTGAGGAATAGTGCATGCCATTTTTAATTACTCTTTGTACTATTCCCACAATACAATGCGGAATTTAATTATCATATGAATATATGAGACATAAATTTGTATGTGGTTGAGCTCCAAAGACCTCATTATAACTGCTTCCATTTAAGCACCTACGTCATGGTAAGTGATAAAAAAAAGAAACATATTCTTCCATATGTTGTAGCACATGAATTGTAATGGGTTTTCTCTTTGTGAATTTAATATTCATTTTTTACAACAAATTTTCTGGAGTCACATGTTCTAAGGTGTACACATATAATATAAATATATAATCCAAGTAAATGTTGTAATTCTTCAAAGAGTAAGACTACACGAAACACAATAATATAACAATATCCATAATGTTTAATCTCTTTGAAAGATTTAAAAAAATTAAACTCCGGAAAACCTCATTGGTAGAGTTTGAAAATTTCAAAAAATATTAGTACACCTAGGCGTGAAATGATAAATTTATGTTAACGCTTATTCATTAGGATTTGATTTATTATTACTAACATCTATGTAACATAACATAATGAATTGTGATCAATTTTTTTGAATGGATTCTAGGATACTTGCAATCTCACATTATATAGAAAGGTTAATGATGAAATATGCAATGGTTAAAAGACATTGTCCGCGCATCGAGCGGGCCACTTTACTAGTTGTTTGTAATGGCCATATGTGAAATGTAGGAAAACAGGAATAGTTCTTTTTCCTCAACTTAGCATTTTTTTTGTATTCCATGACCCTTTTCTCAATTTGCCGTGCCCTTTTTTGAGCGCAGCAACGTGGCGGCCGACCGGTTCCTTGGGGCGGCCGTGGCGGCAGCCTGGCTATGCTCTGCCTAATCTGGGGCAGATGTTGCTGGATCCGAGGCGGCGACCCCTAGGCTGGCCTCCTCGTCCGGGTGCGGCGGGGCAGGTGGGCTGCCGAGGATCGGATCGGGCGCCCGGTGATCCTCCAGTGGTTTGGTGTTGCGGCGTCAGATCTGGTGGTTCCCCTCCCTCCTGTTGCCTCTCTCGTCGTCCCGGTGATTTGCAGCTGTAGGCTCTGGTGATGGTGAGCCCTAGTGATGTACCTTGGGTCCGAGGGAAACCTTGGTCGGTCTGGCCGGCCTAGCGGCAGCGTCGTCCATGGGCGTCGCTTTCCTTCATGAAGGCGCAACTGAGGGCCCAATCTACCCACCCCGATCTCATGCCGGGTGAAAACCTACAATCCTCTTCGGATTTGGCGGCAGCGGTGCTTCACGTCGCGACCTTACTGGAGGTGTTGTCAGGGGTCTTGGGGCTCGGTTGGGAGTGTAGAGGGACTGCAGATGGAGGGGATGGGACCAGTGGCAGCAGGTGGTGTTCCCGAAGGAGGTGTGGCGTGGCATCTGACACGTCGACAACGGCGGTTCCCAGCGGCATGGAGCGGCGGGGTCTCGCTGTTGGGCTTGGGTTGATGGACGAGTGCAGGATGGCGGTGTTGTCTGGCGTCATGGTGGCATAACAGCTAGACCGGGCAAGGTTGATGCGTCAGTACAGCTCTGAAGATGGATTGGTGGCAGTTGGCGGCGGTCGCCTCTGAGTGTGCGCCGGGCGGGTGGGTGTCCCATACCCGGCAGGTGGCTTGTTGCTTCAGGCCTTAGATGTTAGCTTTGGCTGTGAGGTCTGTTTCGTATTAGGCCCAGACTATCAGCATCCCTTCATCAACTAGATCGGAGTAGCGACAGATATAGTCTAGACGGTGGCTTCAGTCTTACTGTTGTATTATTTTGTAAGGTCTTTTCTGAATAATTAATAAAGTGACTGCATGCACGGCCTAGATGCAGAGGCCGAGGGTCTTCGTCCTTTTTCAAAAAAATGTCCAAAAGTATAAAAACAAGATAATGACATGTGTCATCTACATTTTTTAAAGACACATGGCAATTTTTGGACATGCTCGTATTCAAGATGTAACTATAATTGCCATGTCTGAACACCATTTTTTTTCTGGTGAGCAAAACCCCTAAAGTTGTCATGAACATTCTTTTATTGAATTTTTTCATCTACTTATGAAATTGTTGGCAAACCCATGTGGTACCATGAAATCAATTTTGTCATGGCAAAAAAAAAACCATGCCAAATTTAGTTTATGTATCATGGCAAATTTTGGTAATTGACCCTGGCAAATTTAGTTCATGCACCATGGCAATTTTAGTTTACATACCATGGAAATTTAGTTCACGCATCATGACAATTTTTATTCCGCCCATGACAATATTCACTTTTCGAACCATGGAAACTTTAGTTGATGCCTTTTCTTTGAGAATCATGGGAATTGGTTTGTATGTAGCATGGTTATTTTACATCATGGCAATACACTAAATTTTGCCGCAAAATTGCGCACATTTTTTTGCATTAATATATTTTTTCTCTTACAATCATGGCAAGCATTTCTTGTAAAACCGTGCAAACTTATACCACTATGGCCACCATGACAAACTTACACACTTTTTTCTTAATGTCTGTTTTTAGGAGCATGGCAAAATCCTTCCTTTTGAAACATGGCAAAAATACTTTTTACGGGACCATGGCAAATGTAGTTTATTGGTCATGGTAATTTTAGTTTTAACCATGGAATATTTTTTGGTACGCCAACAATCTGTCTCAAACATGCATCAAGTCAGCTGGTTGTTTGGGTACACGACGATGCATCATCGATCCTGACCGGGTCAGCAGCTGGAGGCTGGAGTGCCCATACGTGCGTGCACCCCCGGGCACGCGACCGGACGACCAATCAGCGAACCAACCAATCAATCGGCGAGCGAGCGAGCGAGAGGGAAACGCGTCTCCGGTCTACGCCCGCCCGCCCGTGCTGGCTGGCAGGGGCGCCGCAGATCGCTCCGTTTTGCCTCGGTCAACGAACAAAGACCGTCCGAGCGCAAGACAGAACGACCGGAGCCGTCCACCCCCCGGGCCCGCCGTGCGCGTGGGTGGAGTCCGGAGAGCGAGTGGCGACAAGGGAAACCGCGTGGCGCCCCTGCGCCGTGCGGTGTGGACGCGCCCGTGCGGCGGGTCGGTGGCAGGGCAAAGAGGTCAGACTGACACGGCGCAAATTTTTCTCCGTCTCCCCCCGCGGACCCGCTCCGGCCCGTGCCCTTCACTCCCGTCCCGAGTCAAACATGGCCAGCCCAGCTCACTCGTCCAGTGCCCGTCCATCTTTGGTAAACGGTAATGATGCCTGCTGCTGGGCATGAGCGTGACGCTGCCAGCCAGGCTACGAGCCTACGATGACAATGCGCGTCGCCGTCTTCGTTTCGGCCCAAGCTGCACGCACGCACGACGACGTGGACAAGACCACGGAACCCCCAAGCCTCCGTCCGTCGCCGACCAGTCATCCATCCGTCCGTGATCGATCCGTCCATCGAGCCGAACCTTCCGTTCCCAACGAACCTGGGTTGACAGGCAACAGAGATCGTTCCTAACGAGCAGCCCTCCCCGTCTTGCTTGTCGATCGTTACACGTCGCCCTCCAGCCATCATACACGGCCCATGTGGGGGTCTTGGATTTTGTTCGGATTTTCGCACGCATGAACGGGCGAACGATGATGCATACCAATCACGTTGGTTAGTTGCCGATTTAATTAGGCAGCACTTGACACTGATTCTGCTCGCAATTTGGTGGGCCGTTTGGTGGTTCGTGTCGTGCTAGCTGATTGCTGTTCCATCCATTAGGGCACCTGGAATTAGGGGCATGCCTGCCCCTTGTTTTTGCAACTTGTATGTTGGGTGCCGGATCGATCGATGATGCCTTCGATGTGCTCCTCCTCAACCTCGACCTCCTTGGGGTAGGTTAATTAGGTCCATGCCCAACCACAACAACCTACTGTAGCTAGCTAGTCTATGTACATACATACCCCGTGTTGCAAGCAACCGGCCTAAACACGCACCGTCTTTTCTTGTCTCACATCCATCGTGTGGTCACTTTCATCATGGCAACGCGGTTTGTCATAAAGATGGTCATGCTCGGTTTCGTTTAATTTCCGCTCGCGACATCGAAACATCAAGTCTTCCGGATGTTTAAGCACGATGATGATGCTAGGGGCACGTCGATGTAGTGTATCAACTTCAAGTATAGATCCCCGCAAAAAGAAAAGTGTAGACCAAAATGGCGAGTTTAGTGGTGTCTTTTTGCTCTTTGTGAATGCCGCGTCTTTGATTGTCTAGAAGCCTAGACGAAAGAAGCCGTCTTCGGTTTTCTCAACGGCGATGCTGCCTCTTATTGCATCATTGTCTCCACGGTGACGATGGTGTCTCATAGGGGCTCTCCGCGAACTACTTACCCACAAGGATTTACCATCATCTTCACCGAACGATGCCTTTTTTTTTTGTTTCAGCTTTGGTTTAGAAAAAAACGGAGCCGAAACAAACAACTATTTCAGAGCAGCAGTGGATTCACAACCCAAAAGTCGGAGCCTGACGAGTGTATCTCTAAGAGCATATGCAGCCGCGATGGGCAAATCCAGGCCCTCGCGTCTGTGGGCACTGACGGACGGTCCTCATATCATGTTGTCCACATCCGTGTATCTCATATTCGGTACCCTATATCCATACTAAGCATGCAACGTGGAACTAACTACGTAGATCCAGTGGCGGAGCCAGGAATATTTGATTAGGGGGGCCAAATGAGGCTAACACGGGCTGGGGAGGGCCAAACACTGAAAAAAATGAGCTTTTTACAGCAAATGATCACTAAGACATAAGCACATTAGTATTAAATCACTGATGTTAGGGGGGGCCAGGGCCCCTGCTGGTCCCCCCTGTCTCCGCCACTGCGTAGATCATCAAACAGACATAGACTTGCACATTCTGATCACCAAAAGATCACCAACAAATCTCCAAAAGATCGCAAAAGTTCACACAATTCATATAAACAACGGACACATTTAAACTAGATTATTAAAAAACTTGAAATTAAAGACGGAGACGATGGAGCTTCACCACTTCCTTGCTGGGCCTTTGCCCTTCCGGTCGCCGGCGCAGTTGTACGCGTCCGCGGCTGGTGGAGGGTCCTGGTCATTCGAGAAGGAGGTGAAGCTGTCGCGGTCGCCGTCGTCGTTGTCGGAGTTAGAGAGGACGGTGAGTCCCTTCATCCGACGGACTGCCCTATCTTGCGTGCAGGCTGGGAGGGTCCAGCTCCGGCGTCCGCGCTGCGGCGATGCTCCAGATCCGGAGCTGTCGCGGTCGCCGTCGTCGTTGCCGGAGTTGGAAAGGACGGTGAGTCCCTTCATCCGACGGACCCCCCCCCCCCCGTCCTGCGTGCAGACCGGGAGGGTCCAGCTCCGGCGTCCGCGCTGCGGCGATGCTCCAGATCCGGAGCTGTCGCGGTCGCCGTCGTCGTTGTCAGAGTTGGAGAGGTCGGTGAGTCCCTTCATCCGACGGACCGCCCCGTCCCGCGTGCAGACCGGGAGGGTCCAGCTCCGGTGTCCGCGCTGCGGCGATGCTCCAGATCCGGAGCTGTCGCGGTCGTCGTCGTCGTTGTCGGAGTTGGAGAGGACGGTGAGTCCCTTCATCCGACGGACCACCCTGTACTTCGTGCAGGCCGGGAGGGTCCAGCTCAGCGTCCGCGCTGCGCGATGCTCCAGATCCGGAGCTACCACCGGCTTCCACCTTGGACCGCTCCAACGCAATGCTGAGGGCCATCTCCTCCTCGTAGCCGAGCTCATAGCCGGAGACGCTACCGTAGCTGGACATCGAAGTGGATGGGATCGGAATCGGAGAGGGAGAGGAAAGGATGGAGTGTGCGTGTGTGAGAGAGAGCGAGCTAGGATTCGAAGCGAGGCACCTGAATTGGGGGTTTTTGTGGGACAACTGTGGGGTCGATGGTACGCCGGGCCTCTCAGACGGACGCCCTCGGGCCGCACTATATTTGGGCTGGATATGATAGGTGCTGGTCAGTCCGAACGCTTGTCCACGATTTGGGAGGTGCGGTTGGGTCGTTTTTCTCTGACCAGACGGCTTGACCGGACGTTTGAGACGGGTACGAGAGGTCCGGCTGTAGATGCCCTGACTTACTCCCTCCATTCCAAAAGTAACACCGATACCAGTACTACTTAGCGAAAGATCCTCGGTGTAGTTAGTTATAGTTAACAAAAAGGTTACTCCCATTGGCATCCACCTAGCAGCACCACAAAGACCAATCCACTGTCACTGTCCAATAATCCCTCTCTCTCTCTCTAATCATGCGCACTAACCACAATCAACCATACATACACAAAGCAAAGAAAATTAGCGCCCCAATTGCTGCGCGTTGTTGCTGCAGCGGCGGCTTATTTATTATTTCCCGAAAGCAGCAGCAGCAGCTTCCTTCGGCCCTCTCTCTCTCTACTCTCTGGCACAGCACAGCCAACCCGGCGCCTCTTTTCCCCTTCCATCCATCCATCCAACCCCCCGCCCCGAGAAAGAGAAGCAAAAGCTGCCGCTGCCAGTCCAAAAGGCCGCACCGCAAATTTCGGCGACGGATTTCCGGGCCGGTGGTGGCTGGCGCGCCCGACCCTTCCCCGCCCCCCTCCCTCGGCTCCGGCGGTCGGTCGGGGACAGCGATTACGGCGGGAATTTGCCCGGCTGGTGTGGAGCGGTGCGGCGCGCGGATCTGGCCGGAGGCGGGCGATGGGGCGGGGGGAGTAGGGGAGGGGCCGAGGGGAAGCAGGCGCGGCGATCTCGGGGCGGTCTCCCATGGGGGGCTGCTTCTCGCTCGAGGAGCAGCGGCTCCAGAGCAGGACAGGTTCGTTGGTTCGTACTTCGTTCGCTCGCGCTCCTTGTGCTCCACTCGTGCGCTCGCTGTATCCCCGGATAGTTTGGTTTAGCTGCTGGGCGAGGCGTACGGCTCCTGCGTGTGCGGGCTGGTGCCTGGGCTTTGCCCGATTCCAGCTCAGAAGCGTGGATTTCTGGGTTATCCCTGGTCGGTCTGGGTGCTTAGGTGTTGCTTTGTTTGCCATCTCGTCTTTGGGGTTGATTATGCCGCGGCCAAGGCTCGATGAGAACCGGCGTGACGCTATCCTCGTGCCTGTCAGCTGCTGTAACGAGTGATGGAGAATGCCGCGCTATATTTGGTGCTAAAATTCTGGTTCGCGTTGGATGGATATACCTCTGTTTTGTGGCTTTTAGGCTGGGCTTGCATGGAAGGCGTGCTGTAGTGATGTGCTGACGGCGGCTGCTGATGCAGCTGCAGCCTGAAGCGAATATCCATGGGGGTAGTAGTTTGTGGTGGAATATGTACCATATTTAGCTCATGTTTTGGTGTGGAATCCTCTATTTTGGCTAACTTTGTTGATGATGGAGACTGAAAACCGCTGAGGCGAAATTTGAGTGCTCTTGTAATGCCAGGCGCGGTTTCAGACAGTCTTCAGAGTGAGTAGAAAGTCATGTCTCCTAGATCGCCAGGCATAGCGTGAGACATTCCGTGCCGATGTTTGAGAATTTGCACAGGGGCTGCTTTGCCCATAGGAACGGGGAATTAAAGAGATGGCATATTCCGCCCGGCCTTAGACATATGCACACCAATGCTCTTTTAGAACTATTCTTGAGATGGAGGCAATTCCCTGTCCATGTCAAGACCTTAGCTGCACATTCAGGACCTGCTGAGTTAACTTGGAGATGATCTATGGATAACTTTCATCATTGTAGGTCTGCCCGTGCATTGTATTTTCGGTATGGATAGTCATCAAGTTTTTGGTCTCTATTCTTCTAGGAATACATTTTCAGTTTCATGGAATTGTTCACAAGCTTGCTGATAAAATAGGACATTCTGGTCAGCATAGCTTACAAAATAATGTAGTACAGCTAAATAGGGGTTTCGGTGGAATGTCGTTTGTGCATTATCTTTGATTCTCTGCTCCCACCAATCTATGCAGTCCTTGCCTCTTTGAGTTCATTGGCATCTCCTTACCTTCCATTTTGGTGCACTCAAGTTACGCTCTTAACTGTACACAATACAATTACAGGCACTTCGGCTGAAGCTGGTGGACCAGATGGGTTGAGGAAGTGCAAATCTGATTCTAAAGCTATTTCAAGTGTTCTTGCTCCTCCGAAAGATGTGGAGGACCTGCAAACAGAAGGATATGGAAATGTCAATATTTTCACATACAACGAACTGCGAGCAGCCACAAAGAACTTTCGGCCTGATCAGATACTTGGGGAGGGTGGGTTTGGAGTTGTTTACAAAGGCGTCATTGATGAAAATGTTAGAATAGGTTTTCCATCCAGACAGGTTGCTGTGAAAGAACTGAACCCAGAGGGTTTTCAAGGAGACAAGGAATGGTTGGTAAGTCTCCTTGCATCCTTACGTTTACTGAACCTGTATGTACATCAATAAGTCATGTTAATTTCTACATTATGTGTATTGATCAAAGCATTTGTTCCTGATCTTTGTCCGAGCATAACTCATCTTGTTTATCTTTTAAGAATTGACTTTTAACGTAGTATCAGCACTAGGTGAAAGAGTGCATCTCTACTTAAAGAACATACTGTTGTGGTTGGTCATAGGTGGGTGAATGACTGTAACACTACACCTGTCATCATTTAATGGTTTTCTGTTGTGTTTTCAGGCAGAAGTCAACTATCTTGGGCAACTTAGTCATGCAAATCTAGTCGAACTGATTGGCTATTGCTGCGAGGGTTCACATAGATTACTTGTCTACGAGTACATGGCTTGTGGCAGTCTTGAAAAGCACCTTTTTCGACGTAAGCTCTAACTCTCACCTTCTTGAGAACTCCACTAACGTGCTCTTTAACTTTCATCGGTTATGGCAGCATAACCTGCGCCCATTTACCTATGCAATGAAATATTAGTTCTGAACAAGATGTTTTAGAATAAGCAAAGTCAACATTCTCAAACCTTGACTGACAATGAGTGGTAGTGTCTGCTTCCAAGTAGCTCTTGAAATTTAGCTACTGCATTTGTCAAGTTTGTCAGGTGACAACTATATAAGTGATCTGAATTGTTCAGTTGGTTCGTGATAGCATATTATGAGTTTATGACCTACCATCTGCATACAGTACACATGGCAACTTGGCTATAAAGATACTACCTCTGTCCCGTAATGTAAGACGTTTTCCGACACTAGTGTAGTGCTAAAAAATGTCTTATATTATGGGACGGAGGGAGTACAATGTAATAAAATTGAAGTGGCAGATAAACAGCAATTACCATTCACCAACATGGTAAAAAAATGTTTGCCTGGTAGGTTCTGAATCTAGCTTGCTTCCTTATTATTTATATATTGATTGAACATGTTTAGTTGATTAGGTCATCAACATAAAATATGTGAACAATGAGAAGACAATCGGTGACAGGAAAATATGCCAAGCGGATTGGTACAAATACCATGTTGACAGTAGTCATATGCGTGTTTTCTGTTAAAGGGAACATTTCATTGATTATCTTCTTGGTTGTAATTAACAGGGGTTTGCCTTAATATGCCATGGTCGACTCGCATGAAGATTGCGCTTGGTGCAGCAAGGGGGCTTGAGTACCTCCACGGAGCTGAGAGATCCATTATCTATAGGGATTTCAAGACATCAAACATCTTGCTAGATGCGGTTCGTATTTCAGCTTTGATATCATTGTCCAATTCGATCACTGTTATGCCCGTCAATATATCAAGCTTTTTTGTGTTCCCAGCTGAGTGACTTATGGCAAAATATATTTTCTGTTTACAAGCGATGCAGTAATTATGTTTTTCTGATGTATTTTGCCTGTTTATGAAGAATATTAATGTTAATATCCAGATGTGTAACTCTGTATTAAATGTCAAATGAACTGCCAAATTGATCATATGTTTTTAGTTTTTACCCTTGTTGCTCCACAATGCTTCTGCAGTTCTGCGTGTCATGGCACCATCATTTAGAAGTAGATGACGTCTCATTAACTGTATCCTCATTCATACTGTAGAAATTCAGGAGACTTCATGACGTGATGTTATGTTTGAAGATAGTGTCTCGGTCTCCCTCTGTATTTTTTTGAGACTTCATAACTCTGTGTCTAACTCTGTGTTACCATGGCAGGATTATAATGCTAAGCTTTCAGACTTTGGCCTAGCAAGAACTGGACCTAGTGGAGACCAAACCCATGTCTCAACTCGGGTCATGGGAACTTATGGCTATGCAGCTCCTGAATATGTGATGACTGGTGAGCCAATCCTCTCCCAGAAGGAATTTTAGTGAACATTTATGGTTTCAAGAAAGAATACACAGTGCATTTGACTCACAATTTTGTGTGTGTGTTAATTCAACCATGTGTTTTGTTACAGGCCATTTGACAGCACGGAGTGATGTTTATGGGTTTGGTGTTGTGCTTCTCGAGATGATTATTGGGAGGAGGGCTGTGGACAAGAGCCGGCCGAGCCGTGAGCATAACCTTGTTGAGTGGGCACGCCCCCTCCTTGTCCACAACCGGAAGCTCTTCAGAATCATTGACCCTAGAATGGAAGGCCAATACTCCACCAAGGCTGCCATTGAAGTGGCCAGCCTCTGCTACCGATGCTTGAGCCAGAACCCTAAAGGGCGGCCTACTATGAGCCAGGTCGTCGAAACCTTTGAGGAGGTTCAAAGCATGCCGGAATGCCAGGACATACTCCTGCAGAATTGCATGACCGGATCTGTGACGCTATACGAGGTCCCAAAGGAGCCTGTTGAGCATGTCGAGACAGAGAAGGCGAAGCAAGAACCAACAGCAAAGACTGATGCCGTGGCCGTGGGCGTGCCACCGACGAACGGAAAGCCAGTGCCCCAGAGCAGGAGGACGCGGCCGGCGAACGGCAGGAGCAAGAGCGAGCCGCCTCTGGAGTGCAAGCTGTACATCCCTTCGCCTGACTCCGACGGGCATCAGCTGGGGCTGGAAGCCCTGGCATCGCCCCCTTCCAGAAACAGCAGCAGGGACGATCCTCTTCCCGTGGACGAAGATCTGTACAAGATATAAAGTAATAACAGCAGTTTTTGACGAGGCTCAACAAGCCTCCGTTACCCGTGTCGTCTCGTGTCGCCATCCATCTTGTTGTCAAGATCGATCAGTCAGTCAGTCAGTCAGTCAGCTGGTGTTTTTGTTTTTTCTTCTGATGGCGGAACTACCGAAGCTAGGGTTCTTGTTCTTGCGGTTAGCGAATTGTATGTAGAGAGAGGGGCGTCGTGGGAAGCATGTAATGTGAGTTCCATGATGGTGTTCGTGCTGTAAACTCGGAACAGTTCTCTGGGAAAGATCCACACCAAAATGGAAATGGAGAGATTTGTCTTGTTGTCGCCGCTGCCCGTTTCTGTTCGAGTTAATTTGCATGCATATATGATTGTTCTCCATTGTAAGCATGAACAGGTCTTACTGGAAATCATGGCCAAGATGGGAAAAGCTTGAATGTTCAGTGACAAGTTGGAACTGAAACTGTGATCCGAATTCTGGGGTTACGGTTCCAGTTTAGATTATCGAGACGGGTTTCCGTTTCGATGATGTCGTAGTTGGACTGGGTTCGTCGATTCAACTTTCAAATACGAATTCAAATCGGCTACAAAATACAATGTTGTTTCTCTCTCCCTTTTTTGTTTGGCTGGCAAAAGAAATAGTTGAGCCCGGTGTTCTGTTCATCTAACCCTGAACCTGAACTCAACTGAACTTTCTGAAACCCTTCGAGATCTGTGAGTTGCTGACACCATCGCCGCCGCCACCATATCCCCATACACAGCGACGGCAAGGTGGCAGCCACCGCTCACCGTCGCTCCCCGCCGCCGCCGCCGCCGCAACCCCTTGGGGCACGGACACGCACGAGTGCCCTAATCCCCAAATCCATCTGCACCGCCGAGCCCGTACATGCTCGCCAAGTTCCGGCCCCTCATGGCGGCGGCACCGACGACGAAGGCTGCCCCCGCCGTGGCGTTCTCCACGGCGGCGGAGCGGGACGGCTACGCGCAGTACAACCACACCGACGCGTGCCAGCACCTCCGGTGGACAGCCAGGTAACCTCCCATCCCCTCCCCTCCTCGCCTCATCTCACATGGCGTTTCAGGGCATAATATGGGTTGCTTGGCTACCTGTTTCGGCTGTACAGGGAGAGCTACGAGTACATGTACGCGCGGCCGTGGAGCAGGGTGGTCGACTTCTACGCCGAGCTCGTGCGCACCGGCGCCGGGGCGCAGGGGCTGGCCGAGCTGTTTAGGAAAGACGAGGTCTGTGGAAAACAGTAGAATTTGGCACCAAATTTAGATTCTGAATTTCATGGTTTGATTGATGATTGGATGCATGAATAAGTGTTCATGCCAGTAGCAATTCTTTTTCTGTTGTGATGACAAATGCTGATTCTTTTCCCAACTAAGTATATTTAGTGCTTATCTTAATAGAAAATTGCAAGTGAATATCTTCCAAAAATAATTCCAAGACCAGTTGCTTGGACAAACACTAGAGTATTTTGCATTAACCTGCCATTGCTAACGTAGAAGCGGCACAGAGCCATCGGCGGTGGTGACTAGAAACTCTGAGATCACTCGTATTAGTGCACATGATGGATTTTCAGGATTTCCAAGTAGGGCCTTTTAATGCATTTTATACTGTTTACTGATGTCTTATCAGATTTTCTTTCTGCAGAAAGATCATACTCGTGATACAAATGGAGAGGAGCCTTTAACATCAACTGGAAAACAAATGTCTGTTAAATCCTCCAAAGCCCGAGGAGGCAGGTGGGAAAGAGCAAACTTTAAGGTTGTTCTTTCATATCATGGGGGGTCGTTTGATGGTTGGCAGAAGCAGCCTGGCCTCAACACTGTTCAAGGGTAAGAATAATCTCATTACTGTAAGTTTGTTTTACAGTTTTCTTCAACCTTTTCTCCGGATCACTTTCTTTATATTTGAAGGCGGATTAGAACTACTGAAGTTATTTATTTCACTCTGTGTTGATTGCAGGTTAGTGGAAAAACATCTTGGACAATTTGTCGATGAGAGAAAAGCTAAACAACTTCGAGAAAGATCTTTGCCGGTAGAAGGCTGTGCCACTGTTGCTGGGCGCACTGACAAAGGGGTGACTGCTCTTCAGCAAGTCTGCTCATTTTGTTAGTTACACTTGAGAACACATACTGACGCATTGCCTCTATCTACTTTTAATCATGTCTATAAAGTATAAACTTGTTATGATCATATCAACTTGTCTTGAGTCTGAAAGCTTATGTTTAGTTGTTGTTAGAACTTTGGCGTGCTTGACTTTAAACTGTGGTTCTCGATGGATAGAAGCAAATCATAGAAGTTATTTGCTTCTCGTTGACCTACTTTAGCAAATATTTACCTGTCACAGTGTACCGCAACTCTGGTGGAAAACAAAAAATTGCCTGAACATTTCTTTGTGTGCTAATGTTCCTTTTTGGCTGATTTTACTCGAGTAATGCATGCCATGTATTTAACTGGGTTTGAGTGACAGAACTTACTGGTTGCATAGACTTACTGAAGTTAGATTGTCCATGTGTGCTTATGTGAAAATTTACCTCAGTAGGCTTGGTCCACCACTTCTGATAACTGATGTGAAATGCTTACTTTTAACCGCCTTAGATACGTGGAGAAAGGATGTACAGCCTGGTGACATAAAAGACACAATAAATGAGGCTGCACCAGATAAAATCAAATCTTTGGCTGTGTCAGAGGTATTTTCCCTTGCTCTTGCAGAAGATATCGTTGCTAGTAATATGAATGCTAGCGATTGTATTCGATATCGAGTTATTGACTAGCTTCCTTTAATAGCTATTTTCTGGTTTGAGACTACCACAGCATGTTTTATTTTTGTGTTTGAATGTTTTGAGAATACCTTGATCCCCACCATACAGGATGTTATGCTAAATATTAACTGATGCCCTCATTTGCAGGTCTCACGTGAATTTCATCCTAATTTTTCAGCCAAATGGAGGAGATACCTGTATATATTTCCTCTTGATGGGGATGCTAAATCAATATCAGAGGATGAACAATCCTCTACGAGACTAGAGAATCCTGAATTCAAAGCACCTCAGAGCTTTGATGTGGCCAAGGTTGACAAAATCATTAGGCAACTGGAAGGAAAAATGCTATCTTATAAAATATTTGCACGTGATACACAAGCTTCACGCAGCGAGTAAGTTTCATATATCATAACATGCTTTGTATTTTTCAAGTATAGAGATTATTCCTCATGTGGATTAGCAATAGTTTCATCATGTAATTCTGACATGGTTGTTCACTACAGACCTTCCTGAATTTGCATGCCACTCTTCATTAGTGCTTGCTATGAGCATTATGCGTTCTTATTAGATAATCTCAGTGTCTCTTATATTATACATGCTCTCGAGTTCAATAAACTCATCAGTCACTTCACTTGATGCCCTGCTGTTTTTGCAGCGGCCCAGCTATGGAGTGTTTTATGTACCATTCTCGGGCTGCAGTGACCAAACTCTATTCTGCTGATGAGGTGATTCTAGTATGCTAACTTTGTCTCCGCTTAATGCATACATTCATTTATCAAGTGCAAAAGATCTGTGCACATACATCATCTCTGTTGAAATCTTATGTTCAGTTCTTGTCTTCCATTTTCACAGAATTGCAAAGAAGGCACAACGGTCATGTGCGTTGAGCTAGTTGCGAACAGATTCCTACGCAAGGTAATAATACAAGACACTGCTATATGTCCTACTCCCTCCATTCAACAATTATAAGATGTGCCAACTTTTTTTCTGATTCCGAGGTATATAGACACATTTTTAGTGTGTTTGTTCATTCATCTCAGTCCATACTAAAATATAAAAAACATCTTATAATTATGAACGGAGGGAGTACTATTTATTCTCAACCACTCTCTGAACTCTGGTTTAATTTGTGACGAACAGATGGTTAGGGTTCTTGTTGCGACCAGCATCAGAGAGGCTGCTGCTGGAGCCGACGAAGACGCCTTGCTGAACCTGATGGACGCCACTTGCAGGCGTGCAACGGCTCCCCCGGCGCCCGCAGAGGGCCTCTGCCTTGTAGACGTTGGCTATGAAGATTTCGACGAACAGAGGTGCTTCATTGTTGACTAAACAAACTCTCCATGCTAGGGCAAAAAGAACAACATGCCCGATTCTTCAACAAGTTTAGATCAAACCAGCCCGGTTCTGGTTTGAGGATCCTACTCCTATATATGTCTCAGACGTCAGCCTGGCATGCTTCTCAATTGAATTTCGGAGCTGGAGCTCAGAAATATTCCTATTCCTATTCCTCTATTCATTCACAATTGTATTTCGGCGGTGGAGCTCTTCAAATATTTTGGCGTTGAAATCACAGATAAAACATTTGTGAAGCACACATGATTTAATACATTGCCGAACAAGCCACATAGAATCAACACGAGGTAATAAGCTTTCTTAACCATCCATGCAAAAGAAGCAACACAACAAACCTCTCAGATGGTACAACAAAAGGGAACTAAGATGACATCTTCAGCTTAACTCTCACAAGCCAAGCCGTCAATGAGATGCTGCTTTGTAAGAGCTCGGATTCTAACCTTGTGTCTTAATTTCTGTGGGGCTGTCGGGATTGATCTCCAATGTTGTCCATCAAAACAAACACACAAAATATCCGCGGACACGTCCTGGACAGCGGTGGTGGAGCCGACCATTCAACCCGGTGCACCAATTGACTGCCCCTTAAAAAAACCCAAACCAAATGCTCATCATGTAGTCTCAGTCCGATTCATCGATCGATAGCAATTCAACCGTGGATATAAATCCAATAAAAGCGCCGGATGCCCATCGGTGAGAGGAATGAGCAGAAGTAGGAGACGAATCAGCTGAAGTACGAGAGGAATCAGCTCAAAAGTATGAAGGCTGCTTTTATCAAAGAAGGACAAGCGAATAGGCAGAAGCTTCATAAGATCAAGGCAATCATTGAAGAGTAACACTATTATGTTAAGTTCATCCACTACCTATCTTAGTTGTTAAGCTACTATGTTTAGTTGATCAAGTACCCATTTTAGTTTTTAAGCTGCTATGTTTAGTTGATCGAGTACTTATCTTATTAGTTGTTAAGCTGCTATGTTTAGTTTGATCGAGTACCTATCTTATCAGTTGTTAAACTCCTGCTGCCATTTTTGGTTGGGAAACCGATGTTGTGCAAATTTTCTTTTATACATATTTTTTTTCACATTGTGGCTTGCCGCCAACATGGCATGTCACTGCTGATGGAATATTATTGATGACGCTGCACATGAGGCACGTCATTAGTACATATGTTAGTGGTGGCGTGACCTGCCAACGCTCCAGCGCCAGCCTTCAGGTGCTATCTAACCCTCCAGCTGGATGATTCGGATACCGGTCTGAATGACCAGGGCAATACCCAAATGATCCAAGGACGGGGCGTCGACCCGTTGGTTGGGCAGCTGGGTAGCCGCCAACCCATCCAAGTTCAAGCTCCGGCTTTGACATGCAGTGCTCGTGAAGTTTCTTCTATAAAAAATGCCAACGAGGGTTAGCCTTTGTGTTGGTCTCTTTTTTTTAATACCCGGATGATCCGGAATGATGTCCGGATGATCCGGTAGAGAGCACATGAAATGATGTTTTTCACGAGGGATTTTACCTAAGCCATTTTTGTGATATGGTGAGAATGGGATAATGGCTAAGGCACTGTTTGTAGGGCTGTGAAAAAGTAAGATGACTGCGACCAAATGACGACTTAAGCAAATCTTGAACGAATCCCTTTGATCCCCTCTTAATAGTGCATGATTCCTACAACTCAAGATTTAAACGAAAAGCCCAATTTTTTTCTCGTTACCGTCACACTTGAGTCATATCTCATTTGATGAGTCCATGATCCCTACTCAATGATGCCAAGGGAGCAAATGTCTTGTGTATACACTTGACAAATGCAAGTAGTCCCCCTATATGTATTGTCATCAACATCAACATATGATTAAGGGCATGCTTGCATTTTCAGAGGCGCTCGTCCTCGAGCTGGTTCCCGAGACGGAAGGGAGCACGGTGGAAGAATGCAGGGCGGCAGCGGGCACAACTCCATGGACGACGTGGTTCCCTTGCCGCTTCCGCTTCACGCCAGTGGTGGAAGGAATTGGCGCGGCAGGGAAAAAGACGGCCGCGGGAGGCGCAGGAGGACAAAGCGACACCACCGATAGAGGCGGCGACAACGGTTCTGTGGAGCGGTTTTTTTTTTTTAGTTTTTCACCTTTTCATCAAAAAGTTGAACAATGAAGCATGAAATCCGACGGTCGGTGGCTGCAGGTACAAGGAACGAGCGGAAAGTGTCCCTCCCACCAAGTCACAAGGAAGATAGAGGAACCGGCAAATCATGGAGGAAGGGATGTCGGGATGGGGAATCAGACATATGTCGCATGTGTCTGATTCCCCACTGTCGCTAGCCTGAATGCTCGAGGGATCGGCCAAAGACACTCACTCATCACCCGTTCCCCACTCCTACTCCCCAGCCCGAACTCCGCCGCCGCCGCCGCCGCCACCGCCGCCATCCATCTCCGCCGCCGCAACCTACCTATTCCAGCCGCCACCCATTCCAAGCTATGGAGAAGCCGGTGGAGGAGCCGATGTCCAGGCTCACCCACGACCTAATCGCGGAGATCCTCTCTCGCGTGCCCTACAAATCACTCTGCATCTGCAAGTGCGTCTGCCCGGCCTGGCGCGACCTCATCGCCGACCCCGCCCACCAGAAGAAGATGGCGCAGACCCTGGCCGGCTTCTTCTACCACATCAACGACGAATCCACGGCCGTGCCCCGCGGCTTCGCCGGCGTCAAGTACGCGGATATGTCTGCTTTCCCTTGGTCGAGCGTCCCCGAGATCCACCCGCGCCTGCCACTACCGCCCGACAGCACGGACTGCTTCGTCTTCCTCGAGGGTTCCTGCGATGGACTGTTTCTTGCCTGTATTTATATGCGCACCCCTGCTGGAACAACTCGCTACATGGTCTCCAATCCAGCTACCAGTGAGTATATTGTGCTGCCTCACTCTGGCTATGCTGGCAACGCTGGCAACGCTTACCTGGGTTTCGACAGGGCTGCATCCACTGAGGGGTTTCATGTGTTCGAGTTTGTAGAGGACTGGTCACCCCCGGACCACCGGGGTAAAGAATCCATGGTTGTGACACGGGTGAGGATTTACTCTTCAAAAACTGGTGCATGGGTAGCAATGGAACCCAAATGGGACATCCAAGTTAGCTTGTGCTTTGGTCAACCTGGAGTTTTCCATAAGGGCTGTTTGCACCTGCTCACAGATGAGTCCGGATTGGCGATAGTTGATGCAGAAGGGCTAAGATGGAGAACCGTCCCGCTGCCAATACTTGTTGCTAGGAGTTTCTCAGGTTTCATCGGGAAGTCTGCCGGACAGCTACTTTATATCGCCTCCCTTGATAGTCAGGGATACGGCTCAGACAGATCTTTGACTATATCGATTTACGTTCTTAATGTTGAGATTTATAACTGGGATGTCTGTCATCAGGATGACAAACGCATGTACTGGAAATTGTACAAGTTTTCAAATGTAATTCCAAAGAAGAAGTTTCTCAAAGTCATTGGAGTACACCCACATGCCAATCTGATCTTCATAGCTCACTCAAAAAACGAAATGTTGGCATACGATCTGGATCGTCATGAAAGTCCAGTTGTATATCACCTTGACCATAACTACCATAGGTTTATGCAATTTTGCCCGTATGTGCCGCTGTTGTCCTACCTACCGTTGGACGGAGCAATACGGCTGGCAGCTCCCAATTGATGAATGATCTGCTGATTGAAAAATGGGCAGCCATGGGTGAGGCACTCTGTTTCATTTCAAGTGAAATCTTCACAAAGATTCAAATGGAGATGATGTATTGTCTGTAGAAAATGCCAACTTTAGTTTTCAGTTTGATCTGTATTCTTTTTCATGACTATTATTGCCTCTGGCTGGATGTTTCACTAGTGGCTGTGTTGGTGCGGGTTGTTGTATGCTCTATGCCTTTTGATATGCAACAAGTATAGCTGTATGAGACATTTCAGTGTGTACCTGTTTTGGCTAAGCCAGATTTGTTTGTGTTAGTATATGAACACATACATACAATCTGAGCCGTATAAATGGGTATGAGACATTTGGTATGAGCTGTTGTATGTTCTAGCTCATTGGAACAGTGAACTGATTGCATATGATTTGAACTGAAGGCACGACTGAATATCACATTGAGCCTAACTACCAGTAGTTTAGGCCTTTCAGGTTTCAGTTTGATCTGTACTCCTTTTCATATCTAGCACTGTCTCTTGCTGCATATTTTCCTCATGGACATGTTGGTACAAGACTACAGGTTGTAGTATGTTTTTTCGAGAAAACGCAAATGGCTTTTGCGTTTCATTGCATTGGAAAGAGAGGGTATTTACATCCTCCTAGGAGGCAGTTTCAGGTTTCATGTTGTAGTATGTTGACTATGCCTTTTGATGTGCAACAAGTTGAGCTGTATGAGACACTTTAGTGTGTCCTATTTTGACATGTACCAGATATAGCTAATTCTCTATTGCTCCCTCCGATCCATAATAAGTGTTGTGATTTTAGTTTAAATTTGAACTAAAACCACAACACTGATTATGGATCGGAGGGAGTAGAATCTTATGTTCTGACATGAAAAGGCATAGTCTGATATGGTGCACACACAATCTGCATTTGTCTGTTCTATGATCTATCTAGGTGTTTGCATTGCAAAGATTTACTTGGTCTCTAGTTTTCTGTTTTTTGGTTTGATATTCATAGAAGTTTGCAGCATATAATGTGATCATGCTATCTCAAAAGGCTGGTTTATATTCTGTATCAGAAAATGATCACAATCTCCTAAAGGGACTTGAAAATTTCATGCTCTTTTTTCTTCTTCTAATGGCTCCAAATTGAAAATATGACCAGAGTATCTAGTTTCGTTTCCCCTGTCCTCACTATAGCATCACTTTAGTTGGTGTGTGATTGATTGGTGGAGCCAGGCAACCCCCCCCCCCTGACAATTATGTTTCCTCTATGAGAGGCACTAATATCTTCCTCTGTAATTAATTATGTTCCAATTCCGACAGTTTTACTCATCGCCAACCAACGGAATTGAAAACATTAGCCCTCATCTGTGGGATCTTCGTCTCTCTCCAAACCTGATTGCTTTTTCTAGCAGGTTTTCAAGATTCTGTGTGCAAAATCAGAGGTCCTAGTCCTGCTTTCTTGTGTTAATCAGAGTAGTTCCATTGCATCTACCAGTATCCAGCAGATAGTGTAATTTGCAGTATGCTGATCACTCAAGGTGTAGAGTAGAATTAATCATTTCAGGGACATAGTTAGCAGAATAATGATAGACTTATTTTTTTCCAGTAGATAAGCATGTTAGGGATAATATGAAACTTTTTAACCCGGTGCTTGTTAAGTTTAGCACTTATCAGATGCATTTTTAGTTAGGTTAATGTAATTGTATGATGTTAGGCTATCACTTTATAGACCTTTTGTTGCTCTGACCTATGTCCTTTCATATTCACTGCTTATTTCCTGGCTTCCTGCCTTTATTAATTTTAAGGCTAGACAACTTTTGTTGCATGGATTGGTTATATACTGCTTTCCACAGATAACTTTTACAGCCTTGCTAGTAATTACCTATGGTTATATCCTTACTCCTTGGACAGAATTTTGGTAGCTCTGCACCAATTCTTTATAAATAATGGTCATTAGTATTTATGTCAAGTTCTTAAAAGTCTTATGTTGAGTCAGTTCTTCAATAATATATACCCCTCTGCCCCATAAGTATGGCTGATTTAGTAAGTTAGTATAAAGTTGTACTAAATCAGCGACACTTATTTTGGGATGGAGGGAGTATATACTAATCTGGAGAATCATTACCTGTTCTTCTGTAGCCATCTGCCTTACAATGAGGCGGCAAGAAGCAGTCTATGTTGGGTTGTTGCTCTATTATGCAGAATCAAATAGACAATGCTCCACTCACACGCAACCTCAGATTAAATGGTAGCAACTCTCAGTGATCAGATGGGTGTGCATCTGCAGACCACATTTTCTAAAACCGTGGGTTTAGTTTGCTTAGTATACTTGCTAGTTTCTGGCTTTCTCTGTTGCCCTTTTCTTGCTTTTTTTTCTGTACAGTTCGAATGTCTGGTACCTTATCTTGTTTTTCTAATTATTTATTTTTACCGCAGTTCAGTGATTTCAGACTGATCTAAGCCCAGATTATGCTGTGGAAGACAGGTTCATCAGAGGTTGCCTGATCTCAGCCTAATCTTCTACCCCTTTCAAGCACAGCTACTGTCCGGATGCCAGTTCTTCAAGACAAGGCAGATGCATCGGCCAAGCATCGATCAGTGCACTTCCATCAGCATGCTACATTATTCCTTGTCATCGATGGCCGGGTGCCCATAGACCGTGATGCCCAAGACACAGGGTATAATGTTGGAGAAATTTGGGGGCAGAAACAGTGATAAGTGGGGGTTCTGAGTGAGTCTCAGAGCCGCTGGCTGCAGATGACTGTCACCCCGCAGCAGCTGAGGAGCAGGAAATGCTGGCTGGACCACATCATGCGGGTGTTTCCATATATCCTAGAGTGGGAGCAGGAGGAAAGTTGCAGGCCCTCCTTGTGGTTACATCGCATATTCTCATTGACAGAGAAATATTTGATGGTTCCTTGATATGACACCTCATATTTGGTAACAGTGAAACACCTGTTGGTGACCGTGCTGAATAGTGGCCATCCGCGGCATCCTTTGGGGCAAACAACGCAGCACAGGGCGCAGGTCAGGTTTGGAGATCCCACACGCCTACCAGCCACAGATTATTCACGACAGCGAATAGGCTTCAGCACCCTGGGCTTTCAGCGTCCAGCTGCCGGAGACGATGCCACATTTGCTGCTTGGACGTGTCATCGCACGGGAGGTCTGTCATTCCATCCTCCGCGAATGGCAGCATCTGGAGTGGATACCTGACCACGACGAGCAGCTGATTCGCATGGCAGACAACACGCTCAACGCGACAGAGAGACACAAGAGACATGTGGACATCCATCATGTTGGTGTCGTGGTGCATCTGTCTTGGCAGCACCGTGAATGATGTGATCGTCAATGACGTGGAGGTTTCAGGGGCCACTGCTGTCTATGCCTAGAAATAAGTGAATCTTGACACTTTGTGTTCAGGAACTGAGTTTAGCTTTGACGGATTGTTGTGTAATTGTGCCACTGTTCAATTCTGACTATAGCCTGTTGTCTAGGAGCATAGTTTGCACCAGAAGATTTGGCAAATGACATAGAAATCTTATTGAACATGAGTATATTTTTCTTGGAAGGAAAGTCTATATATTCAACAAGTTAGTACCACCGGTGGCCCCAACATGTGTGCATCTGTAGCACCAGCGGCTACTCATCTATTGTCATGCCATCTCGCAGCGACCACATGCATCTGTAGTAGTTCTGACAGAAGAAGCAATACATTTTTATCAACATGAAATTTGTTTGGTAAAATCAATGAGAACTTCATTAGTAACCAATTGATTGGTACCCCACATAAGACAAGCAGGCGTGTTCCTTTCGAAAAAAGTTCAAAATGGACATCACTTTTTCATGAGTTCTTTCAGGAGTAAAGTAAGGTAAGGTCTTTGGTCACCATTTACCTACCATTTTAGTTAGTTCTACATGTACAACTGATTCAACAACTCGAATTTGAAAGGAATTCTTTAAAAGGAAATCTGTTAAGCAACTCGAATGAATCCATCATGCATTGGTCCCAAATCCAAGGAAATATGAGCAAAACCTCCCAAATCTAAACGAAGCACCCGAACATCTTTCAGAAGGAAATTAACTCTTTCAGAACCTTTCAAAAGATGACATATCAAGGATCAAAATCGACCACATAGATTGATGACCAAGACTTCATCCATTAGTCTGGATGCCTCATATGATGATAATTCAACAATGGAACCACATGTGTGGTGATCCGTGATAGCCCATATACTCTTATTCATGCACAGGCCCTCTGGTATGATTTTGCTGCTAGTCCAATGGCGACGGAAGCTGTAGTGATTTGCAATGGAGTGCACATGCCTCTTGAGAGGGGGGTTCTGTAGAGTAATGATTTAGAGTGATGCACAAGCTAGCATCAAGCTATGGGAGTCATGCAGCTTTGATCATGGAGAGATTGCTGGAGCCTTGTGGATTGAAGAACTGAGTGTGCATTTTGAGGGTTCTGTGCTGAGCTTTGTTGGACAAGATGCTAGTATGGTAGCTCATCTATGTGTTAAACTGGTGACCAAGTTTAGGAAGAGATGTTTATGGCTTAATTTTACCCCTCTACTCCTAGTGTACACATTGCATTGTGATTGTATGCTTGATTAAGTAAGCAATAAAGCTCTTTCACTCACAAAAAAGTAGAAATTGCAATGCGGCCATCCCAACATATCAAAACATTTCTGGTTGTGGCGATGACCTTTTTCTTCATATGATCCTAGAAAATGGATCGGGTTCCACTATCAAGGGATAACGAAACAACAAATGCACAAAAAACATCCCGGTGCAAGAACATAGCCTAAAACTGGTTTCAACTGCTAACAACAAAAGCTAATGGATCCAAATCTACTGCAAGTTGACTTGGGGTTCACAATCATCCCAAGCAAAATGTTTTCGATCACTAGCATCATCATTCAGAAAACTCCATTGTGTCGTTCCTCGTCCAGTCTTTCTCCATTGGTTCACCTTCACCCACTTCTTGTTCCTCATTTTCTCCAGCGTTACTCGCCTCAATCCTCAACACAAGATTTCTTGGCTGCACGCGCCCACCAACACGATGTGACAGTGCTTCTCGCTTCAAAGCAACAACACCTTGTTCCAGAATCGCACACTCTTCATTATTTTGTAGATATCTGCGCAATAAAGCATAAACAAGCATGCATAACAGACGAATTCAGCAAGAGATCTAGTAATTTTTTTTTCTCAAAACAAGATCTATTACATAACTTGGATGGGAATGTAGTGGCTTATCGTGAAGGTGATGCACTCATGGACTTGTAGTAGAGCTGGTAGCTGCCACAACAGCTTCCCTATATGTGGGTGGCCTTGAGGCAGGCGTCGCAGAGGGGCATCTCTCCTCCATCTCCTATTAGGTCACATCTTTGGAGTCCCTCGGCGTCTACCATGACGTTGCTATCAGGTCCCATGGCTATGGCTACTTCAAGTTCCACTCACAGAAGGATGGTGAGATCTGATCTATTAGATCCCAAAATACCTAAAGCATTATATCTCCATGAGCATGCATGCTAAAGGTAGCAGATCAAACCCAAACGAACAAGTAAAAAAGACCAAGACACTCACCGTCCTCTTGGGGTGGAAATCAATGTAGTCGTAGCCACACGACCTATAAGCAACTTTGTGGCAGATGCGCAAGGAAGCCACGGGCGCGACTTGGTCATAGATCTAGAAGAGTTGCCCCTCCGTAACACCTGCCTCGGGGTCATCATTGAGGCCAGGAATGGTTGGTTTGTCATTGCTGCAACCCAATGGATCTAGGAGGCAACGGCGTCATCGGAGCCAGGGCAGAACGCTTGCCATTGGCAGTGGATGTTCACTAACCAGAGGAGTGAAGACCAGAGGAGTGAAGACTACTACACTATGGGTAACCGGCTGGTCTAGTTGTATCGACTATATATTGAGTCCTTTCTTATCGGCATTGAGTCCTCCTATCCGGTGGATGCTCTCTCCGGTATGCTTTTGTATAGGTGTTAATTAATGACATTTATTTGCTACCTTTTAGATAGGCTTCGGGTGTAACTGTTAGAGGAGACGAGTATTTTTTGTGTATCTGCATGCTGGAGAGTTGCGGTAATTGGGTCCACATGCCAGTCTATATGCGCGTGATGGCCTGCTGCATGTATGTAGGTATGGACTACAAAAGTCTTCTATTTATTTAGTGCGATATCACTACCGATTAATGTTTGAGATAGAGTAGATATCACTACAAATTAAAGTTTGAGATAGATTATATCAAATTTACCACGTCTTGCTCAATGATCATTGATTCGTGAGGGGTCCCTCGCTGCCTTCGGGTATCTCCAACATCGATCCTCAAAATTTCCGTGTCCGTCCTGACAGTGCTGTCCGGACAGTGAAATTCATCAAACGCGATACTGTATCGGTTTGCGGTGCGGTCCGTGATACCTCTCCAACGTATCTATAATTTTGATGTATTCATGCCATGTTTATAATATTTTTACATGATTTTGGTATGATTTGATTAGAACTAACCCGGACTGGCGCTGTTTTCAGCAGAACTACCGTGGTGTTGTTTTTGTGCAGAAATGAAAGTTCTCGGAATGCGCTGAAAATCAACGGAGATTTTTTTGAAAAATATAAAAAATACTGGAATGAAAAGTTACCAGAGGGGAGTCACAAGGCCCCACGAGGGTGTAGGGCGTGCCCCCTGCCTCGTGGACTCCCTATGGCCCCTCCTGACGTGAGACCGACGCCAACTCCTCCTATAAATCCTCAAACTTCCAGAAAGAAACCTAGATCAGGAATTCCGCCGCCGCAAGCCTTTGTAGCCACGAAAAACCAATCGGGACCCTGTTCCGGCACCCTGCTGGAGGGGGGAACCCTCACCGGTGGCCATCTTCATCATCCCGGCGCTCTCTATGATGAGGAGGGAGTAGTTCACCCTCGGGGCTGAGGGTATGTACCAGTAGCTATGTGTTTGATCTCTCTCTCTCTCGTGCTCTTGATTTGGCGCGATCTTGATGTACCGCGAGCTTTGCTACTATAGTTGAATCTTATAATGTTTCTCCCCTTCTACCTTCTTGTAATGGATTGAGTTTTCCCTTTGAAGTTATCTTATCAGATTGAGTCTTTAAGGATTTGAGAACACTTGATGTATGTCTTGCATGTGCTTATCTGTGGTAACAATGGGCTATTCACGTGATTCACTTAATGTATGTTTTGGTGATCAACTTGCGGGTTCAGTAACCTTGTGAATTTATGCATAGTGGTTGGCACACGTTTTTGTGACTCTCCGGTAGAAACTTTGGGGCACTCTTTGAAGTTCTTTGTGTTGGTTTGAATAGATGAATCTGAGATTGTGTGATGCATATCGTATAATCATACCCACGGATAATTGTGATGACATTGGAGTATCTAGGTGACATTAGGGTTTTGGTTGATTTGTGTCTTAAGGTGTTATTTTACTACGAACTCAACGGTTGTTTGTGACACTTATAGGAATAGCCCAATGGATTGATCGGAAAGAATAACTTTGAGGTGGTTTCGTATCCTACAATAATCTCTTCGTTTGTTCTCCGCTATTAGTGACTTTGGAGTGACTCTTTGTTGCACGTTGAGGGATTGTTATATGATCTAATTATGTTATCATTGTTGAGGGAACTGCACTAGTGAAACTATGAACCCTAGGCCTTGTTTCGAAGCATTGCAATACCGTTTTCGCTCACTTTTGTTACTTGCTAGCTTGTCGTTTATATATTTTTCAGATTACAAAAACTATCTCTACCATCCATATTGCACTTGTATCACCATCTCTTCGCCAAACTAGTGCACCTATACAATTTACCATTGTATTGGGTGTGTTGGGGACACACGAGACTCTTTGTTATTTGGTTGCGGAGTTGTTTGAGTGAGACCATCTTCATGCTACGCCTCCCACGGATTGATAAACCTTAGGTCATCCACTTGAGAGAAATTTGCAACTGTCCTACAAACCTCTTGTGACGCCCGGATAATCAAGCCACAACAACCTCTGCTAATGATGCCACGTCATCTCCGTTACCGTCGCTAATCTCGGGTTAGTTCAAAACGATTCGAATTCATATTTGAATTCTTGTCAAACATCAAAAACTTTCAAACATTAAACAAAAATGTTCGGTATGTGACTTAATTAAGTTTACTAAATTAGGTACAACCTATGTATTTTTACAAAACTAAAATGTTAGGTAGATAAAGAGAAAACAGAAAAGAAATAAAATAAATAAAAGAAAAGAAAACAAAGAACCCCCCACCCCACCCCCTGGGCCACGGCCCAGTTGGCCTAGCGACCAGGCCGGCCCACCCCGCGCCCCAGCCTACTAACCCTAATCTACACGACCGAAACCCTACCCCCACCTCTCCCTCGATCCCTGACTCTCTCCTCGCACCCCTCCTCTCGGTCCCGATCTGGATCGGGGGCAGGCGACCCCGTCGCCCCGCTTCTACCTCACCAGCGCCGCTTCCTCGTCGGACCGCCCCACCGTCGTCGTCACCTCCTCATCCTCCTCCCCGTCGGAAACGCCCCGAGCCTGGAGCCGCTCGACCTCGATGCCGGAACCTCCCCCGAACGACGCCGCCCCGTGCTGGGCTTCCTCCTCGGGCCGCTGCATGCCGCCACCAACTCCGGCCACCCCGAGCCTCCCTCGAGCCTGCTGCCATGCCCTACGGCTCCACTGTGAGCTCCGCCGTGAAATCCCTCTCCCCTTGTGCTTGATTCCGCTGCCTAGCCCTCATCCCTTTGAGCACCGAGCTCTAGCCGCCGCCATGGGCGACGAGCACCATGCTCCCGAACCCCCTCTGCTCGTACGCGCTATGCCAACACATTCATGGAGCTCCGTAGAGGCCGCATGTGCAGTTTGTTCGGTCAACTCCCTCGCGTAGCCCGCTTCTGCTGAGCTCCCGCTCCGGTCACCGCCTTAGTTCATCACCGTCGCCGTTCCCGACCATCTCCAGTCGAGATAGAGCCCCCGTTTGACGCGCGCTGTTGCGTGCGTTCGAATGCATCTGACCTCATCTAAAATGGTGCCCGGTGCGCGTTTTCCAACGCGTTCCGGCGTGTCGCCACCGTCGGTTTGGTCACCGGCGTGCCGGCCGTTTGAAACGCCCCGTGGGCCACCAACAAGTGGACCCTGCAGAGATTAACCACTAACCCCCCACTAACGTGTGAGCCCCTGCCTCTAATTAGGTTAGTTAAAAATAATAAACACTGTTATTAGAGTACTCACTGACAACCTGGCCCACATACTAATTTGTTCAATTAATTTATTTAGAACCTATTATTATAAATAGTCACTGACTACTGGGTCCCGCTGGACCCAGTTGACTAGTCAACTCTACTGACTAGGCACTCCTAGTCAGTGACAGGTGGGACCCCCTGGGCCCCTTTGAGTTCGTTGACCAGTCAACTAGTCAACAGTTGAATGGCTGACTCAGCCCCTGGCCCCACATGTCAGTCTTAGTAGCACATGTGTGGGTACACTTCTGTTTGCCCGTAGTAATTCTACTTTTATTTTCAATTTAAATTAAATTCAAAAAATGTATAAACTTTGAAAATTAATATAAAATAATCCGTAACTCGAATGAAAATACTTTGTACATAAAAGTTGCTCAGAACGACGAGACGAATCCAAATACGCAGTCCGTTCATCCGCCACACATCCCTATCATAGCGAACATTCAACAATCCCCCTTACGTTCGTCTGTCCGAAAATGCCAAACACCTGGATACTTTCCGGGATGTTTCCCCCCTTCGCCGGTATCACCTATCCCCGCGTTAGATCACCCCTAGCACTACGTATTGCCATGTTGTACTTTGTGATGCTTTGATTGCTCTGTTATTTATTGTGTTCCCCTCCGTTACTTCTTTCTGGTAGACCTCGAGACCGTTGTCGATACCCCTGTGATCGACTACATCGACGACGACCCCTTCTTCTTGCCAGAGCAACCAGGCAAGCCCCCCTTGATCACCAGATATCGCCTATTCTACCCTCTACTGCTTGCATTGGAGTAGTGTAGCATGTTACTGTTTGGGTTAATCCTATTCTGTTGCATAGCCTGTCATTGTTGCTATAGTTGTTGATACCTTACCTGCAATCCTAAATGCTTAGTATAGTATGCTAGTTTATCATTTGTGTCCCTACATTCTTGTCCGTCTGCCATGCTATACTATCGGGCCATGATCACTAGGGAGGTGATCATGGGTATATACTATACATACATACTATTCAGGTGGTGACTAAAGTCGGGTTCATTCGTTGAGTACCCGCAAGTGATTCCGATGTGGGGGATGGAAGGATAGGTTGCTCCATCCCGGTAGAGGTGGGCCTGGGTTCCCAACGGCCCCCGACTGTTACTTTATGGCGGAGCGATAGAGCAGGTTGAGACCACCTAGGCGAGAGGTGGGCCTGGCCCTGGTCAGCATTCACGGTTACTTCTAAATAACATGCTTAAAGAGATCTTGGTATTTGATCTGAGTCTGGCCACTGGCCTATACGCACTAACCAACTAAGAGGGAACAATTATGGGTGTCGATGTCAAAATCGGCGGATCTCGGGTAGGGGGTCCCGAACTGTGCGTCTAAGGCTAATGGTAACGGGAGGCGGGGGACACAATGTTTACCCAGGTTCAGGCCCTCTCGATGGAGGTAATACCCTACTTCCTGCTTGATTGATCTTGATGATATGAGTATTACAAGAGTTGATCTACCATGAGATCGTAGAGGCTAAACCCTAGAAGCTAGCCTATGATTATGATTGTTGTCCTATGGACTAAACCCTCTGGTTTATATAGCCACCGGAGGGGGCTAGGGTTACAATGAGTCGGTTACAGAGAGGGAAATCTACATATCCAAATTTCCAAGCTTGCCTTCCACGCAAAGGAGAGTCCCACCCGGACACAGGATGAAGTCTTTAATCTTGTATCTTCATAGTCCAACAGTCCGGCACAAGTACATAGTCCGGCAGTCCGAGAACCCCCTAATCCAGGACTCCCTCAGTAGCCCCTGAACCAGGCTTCAATGACGATGATTCTGGCACACAGATTGTCTTCGGCGTTGCAAGGCGGGTTCCTTCTCCGAATACACCGAGGTAGATTTTGAACACATGAATCGTGTCCGGCTCTGCAAAAATAAATTCCACGTACCACCGTAGAGAGCACAATATTCCACAAATATAATTTGCTGACAATTTTCCATAGCGTGACATCACGCCGCGGCCCGGTCATTATGCGAACCATTTTTCTCAACCTGCTACTGCACATATTGCGAGGCGGTTTTATTGGTACGTCTTGTCGAAGCAGAGATCGTGTCCCCTCATCTCGGGATTCTCATCAATACGGGTGTGGGTAACCCAACCGCGCCATCAACGCGGCGCTTGGGGAATAAGCGAGTTTACCGGGCAAGTGGGGAGGCACAGGATCCCTGCTGCCTTTATAACGAGATAAGGACTCCCCTTTTTCACCCACGCCTTCTTCTTTCTCTGCTTATCCATTCTCTCTCGCTCGAGCTCCAGCGCCCAAGCGTTCGTCTTCTCCGCCCACCAAGGCCCTCCGAAAATGTTCGGATCCGGAGCAGGAGGCAAGTGGATGGCCTCTACCGTCCGGGAGAAGGATATCAAAAAGCTTCGGGAAGCCGGGTATCTGTCTGAGGGAGTCCTGGATTAGGGGGTGTCCGGATAGCCGGACTACCATCATCAGCCGAACTATCATCGGCCGGACTATCATCATCGACCGGACTCAAGACTATGAAGATACAAGATTGAATACTTCGTCCCGTGTCTGGATGGGACTTTCCTTGGCGTCGAAGGCAAGCTTGGTGATACGGATACATAGATCTCCTACCATTGTAACCGACTCTATGTAACCCTAGCCCTCTCCGGTGTCTATATAAACCGGATGGCTCTAGTCCGTAGGACACAACAACAACCATTACAATCATACCATAGGCTAGCTTCTAGGGTTTAGCCTCCTTGATCTCGTGGTAGATCCACTCTTGTAAACATCCACAATATCAATATCAATCAAGAAGGACGTAGGGTTTTACCTCCATCAAGAGGGCCCGAACCTGGGTAAAACATCGTGTCCCCTGTCTCCTGTTACCATCCGCCTAGACGCACAGTTCGGGACCCCCTACCCGAGATCCACCGGTTTTGACACCGACATTGGTGCTTTCATTGAGAGTTCCTCTGTGTCATCACCGATAGGCTTGATGGCCTCTTCAATCGACAACGACGCAGTCCTAGGTGAGACTTTTCTCCCCGGACAGATCTTCGTATTCGGCGGCTTCGCACTGCGGGCCAACTCACTTGGCCATCTGGAGCAGATCGAAAGCTACGCGCCTGGCCGTCAGGTCAGGTTTGGAAGCCTAAACTTCACGGGCGATATCTGCGGGGACTTGATCTTCGATGGATCTGAGCCACAGCCGAGTGTGCCGCGCTGTCACGATGGGCATGACCTAACTCTGCCGCCGGACAGCACCTTGGAGGCCGCACATGAATCCGCTCCGACCCATAGTCCAGAGCCGACCGCTCAGATCGAGGACGGATGGCTGGACATCGCCTCGGGAGCTGCAACTTCTACGGCGATGGAGCCGGACACTTACCTTGTCCCGCATAAAGCTCATGACTCCGAGGTGCCGGACTCTCTGCCGGACTCCGAACCTCCTGCGCCCCTGCCGGTCGAATCCGACTGGGCGCCGATCATGGAATTCACCACTGCGGACATCTTTCAGCACTCACCCTTCGGCGATATCTTAAATTCTCTGAAGCATCTCTCGCTATCCGGAGAGCCCTGGCCGAACTATGGCCAGGATGGTTGGGACATGGACGACGAAGAAATTCAGAGCCCACCCACCACCCACTTCGTAGCCACCGTCGACGATCTAACCGACGTACTCGACTATGACTCCGAAGACATCGACGGTATGGACGACGATGCCGGAGAATATGAAGAACCAGTGCCTACAGGGCACTGGAAGACCACCTCGTCATACGACATATATATGGTGGACACCCCAAAAGATGGGGACGGCGAAGAAGCAACGGAGGCCGATTCCTTAAAGAAACAGCCCAAGCGCCGACATCAGCGGCGCCGCTCTAAATCCTGCCACAGCAAGAATAGATATTCCGGCATAGGAGATAATAACACCCCAGAAAGTGCCGAAGACAACCCCCTCCAGCACGATCCAGCGCAGGAGAAGGCAGAAGCAAGCCCTCACGAGAGGGCGGCAGACGAAGAGGTCGAGGATGATAATTACTTACCTCCCTCCGGTGATGAGGCAAGCCTCGACGACAACAAATTCATCGTGCCTGAGGATCCCGTCGAACAAGAGCGTTTCAGACGCAGGCTAATGGCCACGGCAAACAGCCTAAAGAAAATGCAGCAATAGCTTCAAGCTGATCAAGACCTACTGGCCGACAGATGGACCGAGGTCCTCGCGGCCGAAGAGTATGAACTCGAATGCCCCTCCAAAAGTTACCCAAAACGCAAGTTGCTCCCCCGACTAGAGGAGGAAGCGTACAAACCTGCATCACCAGCGCACAATACGGCAGACCGACCACCTCGTGGCCGCGACAGAGAGGCATGCAAGCCCTCCACCAAAACCATACCCCGGCATCGCTCAAAAAGCATGAAGCCACAGGGGAACGCGCCGGACTTGCGGGATATATTGGAGGACAAGGCAAGACAATCCAGATCTATCTATGGATCACGTGGGCGCCCTAAGACCCACGATGAATACCGTCGCGCCGGATACAGCTACTCCGGCCGGGCCGAACACAGCAGACAACGCTCTCTCGAGCTACGTCGCGATATTGCTCAATATAGAGGCGCCGCACACCTACTATGCTTCACTGACGAAGTAATGGATCATCAAATCCCTGAAGGGTTTAAACCCGTTAATATCGAATCCTACGATGGCACAACAGACCCCACGGTTTGGATTGAGGATTATCTCCTCCATATACATATGGCCCGCGGCGACGATCTTCACGCCATCAAATATCTCCCGCTCAAGCTTAAAGGACCAGCTCGGCATTGGCTTAACAGCCTGCCCGTAGAGTCAATTGGATGCTGGGAAGACCTGGAAGCCGCATTCCTCGACAACTTCCAGGGCACGTATGTGCGACCACCGGACGCAGATGACCTAAGCCACATAATCCAGCAGCCAGACGAATCAGCCAGGCAATTCTGGACACGGTTCTTAACAAAGAAAAATCAAATCGTCGACTGTCCGGATGCAGAGGCCCTCGCGGCCTTCAAACATAACATCCGCGACGAGTGGCTGGCCCGGCACCTAGGACAGGAAAAGCCAAAATCCATGGCAGCCCTCACGTCACTCATGACCCGCTTCTGTGCGGGAGAGGATAGCTGGCTAGCTCGCAGCAACAACCTCAGCAAAAACACTGACAGTCCGGATACCAAGGACCACAATGGTAGGTTGCGTCGAAACAAAAACAAACGCCGCATTAACGGCGACAGTAATGAGGATACGACAGTCAACGCCGGATTCCGAGGCTCCAAGCCCGGTCAACGGAAGAAGCCATTCAAAAGAACCACTCCGGGCCCGTCCAATTTGGACCGAATACTCGACCGCTCCTGTCAAATACATGGAACCCCCGAAAAGCCAGCAAACCACACCAACAGAGATTGTTGGGTATTCAAGCAGGCAGGCAAATTAATCGCCGAATACAATGACAAGGGCTACACAGCGATGACGAGGAAGAGACCCGGCCGCCGAACAACAGAGGACAAAAGGGATCCCCCCCCCAAGTTCGGACGGTAAACATGATATACGCAACGCATATACCCAAGAGGGAGCGGAAGCGTGCACTAAGGGATGTATACGCGATGGAGCCAGTCGCCCCAAAATTCAACCCATGGTCCTCTTGCCCGATCACTTTCGATCGAAGAGACCATCCGACCAGTATCCGCCATGGCGGATTCGCCGCATTGGTTTTAGACCCAATCGTCGATGGATTTCACCTCACAAGAGTCCTAATGGACGGCGGCAGTAGCCTGAACCTGCTTTATCAGGATACAGTGCGCAAGATGGGCATAGACCCTTCAAGGATTAAACCTACAAAGACAACCTTCAAAGGCGTCATACCAGGTGTCGAGGCCAGTTGTACAGGCTCAGTTACACTGGAAGTGGTCTTCGGATCCCCGGATAATTTCCGAAGCGAGGAGTTAATCTTCGACATAGTCCCGTTCTGCAGTGGCTATCACGCTCTGCTCAGACGAACCGCGTTCGCAAAATTCAACACGGTGCCGCATTATGCATACCTTAAGCTCAAGATGCCAGGACCTCGTGGAGTCATAACGGTCAATGGAAACACGGAACGCTCCCTCCGAACGGAGGAACATACAGCGGTTCTCGCGGCAGAAGTACAGAGCAGCCTTTTAAGGAAATTTTCGAGTCCGGCCGCTAAACGACCGGACACGGCCAAACGCGCGCGGAGCAACATCAACCAAGACCACCTGGCACGTTCCGAGCACGCGTAGCAATGCGGCCTCAACCCCAGCCCTCGCACAATCGTAAGACAAACTCTCCGCGTACATAATAACGCCCTGGAGATACCGTGGGCATAGGGGGAGAGGCACAACCACAACAGACCCAGAGTGCGGTTCGACCACACCAGGGGCTCCCAAGTGTGTCGCTCTTTTTATCTTTTATTTCTCTCTTTTTTATACAGAACTCTGTCCGGCGGCGAACCTGCCGAACTCATGATGCAACAGCCAGGGAGGGACAAAGGCCGCGACGAACACTCAGGTGGTCTCCATTACGAGCATTAAATTTGTTAAGTACACCATTCCGCGGCCTACCCCTGGAGGGAGACGCCTTTAATTCGTCCAATCCCTTGCTTTCCGCACTATTTGTATCATTCCGCACTCATAGTAGCTCTTCTCGAATAAAATGCAGCACTTTTTGCCCATAATTGCATTACCTTATATATATATATGTTCATTTACGACATGTTGCATCCGTACATTTTGGTACGGCCAAATACACTAGGGGCTTATGTTCCCCGCATTATGGTGTGATAAAGTCCGAACACTTTGACAAGTGCGGCACCGCGAACTTATAGCATTATATGAATCGGCTCCGAATCATGTCTTGGGTCAATAGTTGGGTTTGCCCGGCTCCCATGTTTGGCACCTTACGTTCCGTTCTATCGGCTAAGGTAGCACTGGGAGAACCACTGCGATTGCGCCCCGGTTGAGCCGGGTTAACGCCTCAGTGGAGAAAGCTAAAACTGACTGTCATGATAAGGCGAGAGACTGGTCGCTGTTCGAGAGGTCCTTTCGGGTCCTTAAAGACCTACGCCGCTTCGAGCGAAGTTCCGGATAATGTCCGACGAAGGCGTGGATAGCGCCCCGAATTCGGTCTTCCAAATACTAGGGGCTTCGCCGAAATTTAAAATTATAGAATTCTATGGCTAAGTGAGAGCGTTCAAGCACTATAAGTCCGGTTGCCTTGTTCGTTGTGTTGAGCGCCTCCCTAGATGGACCCAAAAATGGGAACAAGAGCGCTCAAGTTTATCCCGAACACCCCAGCACTTGTGGCATGGGGGCTGAAGCCGACGACTTGCCATCTCTCAGATTTAATAAATGGCTGCACAAAAGGTAATATTTTAAATTAACAAGCATTGCTTAGCGCATATGAACAAAGTTTTCAGCACACATGATAACATATTGCGAATTTACTCAATAATTACATCCCTAGGGCACTCATCCGCAATTTTGCGGGCACCCTTCAGGACAGTCTGATAGTACATCTCGGGCGTACGATATTCCTTGCCCGCTGGTGGCGCGTCAGTGATTAGCTTCTCCGCATCCAGCTTGCCCCAATGCACCTTTGCGCGGGCAAGGGACCGACGAGCACCTTCAATACAGGCGGAGCGCTTGATAACCTCCACCCAGGGGCACGCATCCACCAACCGTCGCATGAGACCGAAGTAGCTCCCAGGCATGGCTTCTCCAGGCCACAGCCGGACTATGAGGCCCTTCATGGCCTGCTCGGCCACCTTGTGGAGCTCGACCAGCTGCTTCAGCTGGTCGCTAGGGGGCACCGGATGGCCGGCCTCAGCATACTGAGACCAGAAGACCTTCTCCGTTGAGCTCCCCTCCTCGGCTTGGTAGAATGCGGCGGCATCAGACACGCTGCGAGGCAGATCTGCAAACGCCCCTGGAGAGCTCTGAATTCGGGTAAGTAACACGTAATTTACATTCACATGCTTGCTTTGCATGAAAAATGCCTTACCCGCCGCTATCTTCCTCACCAACTCAATCTCCTGAAGGGACTTATGGGCATCGACCTTGGCAGTCTTGGCACTTTCGAGAGCCGAGGCAAGCTCGGACTCTCGAGTCTTTGAGTCACGCTCCAAACTCTCATGCTTTTCCATGAGAGCCTGGAGCTCTTGCTGAACCACCGCCACCCGCGCCTCCTGCTTTTCTCGCTCTGCCCGTTCTGTGGCCGCATTGCGTTCGGCCGCAGACACGGCCTCCTTTAGGGTCGCCACCTTGTTCGTGGCCCCTGTAGTACCCATGTTATCCTTGTTATTTTTTGTTGCAACCTAAATCCTTTTCTGTAAGGTACAAGTTCAAAGTGGTGTTACTCACCTTCTTTGTCCTGGAGCTGCTTCTTGGCGCGGCCGAGCTCTTGCTCGGACCGCTCAAGCTCCTGCTTCAAAGCACCGACCTCCGCAGTCAGTGCGGCAGAGGTCAGCAGCGCAGCCTGCAACCCATATTGACATAATTTTTTAGCAACCCTGCGTATATCTTCTTTTTTTTTCAAATCCTCAGTCCGGCTTTTCTTTCCGAACACCGAACCGAGCATCAGGGGCTACTGTCTATGCGGTATTACATTGCATATTTTTAACTTCTTACCTCAAAGCCTGATAGAAGGCTACTGCAGGCTTCGGTCAGCCCGCTCTTGGCGAGCTGTACCTTCTGAATCACCGCACTCATAATAGTGCGGTGTTCTTCCTCGATGGAAGCGCTCTGGAGCGCCTCCAACAAATTGTCCGGCGCCTCCGGTTGGACGGAAGCCGCCGGCGTCACGGTCTTGCCCTTCGTGCGAAGGGGCCGCCGGCCGGACTCCGGAACCACTGCGGGTTCTGATGTGGAGTCCGGCGCAAAGTCCGGGAGGCTGCCTTGTGGCGCCTCCGGAGCCTCCCCCTGATGGGTCCCTTCTTGGGATCCCACCTCGGCGTCCTCGGTGTCGCGAGGGGTGAAGGCGGTCGGGATGGAGTCTACATCCGACGGAGCCAACGACCCGCTCGATGAAGCGGGGAGATCATCATTGGCCGGACTACAGGCAGCATGCGGCATCCGAATGACACTATGTGACGCAGAAAAAGAAATTATAAATCATTCAGGAATCCGGATACTTACGATCTCGCCGGAGGCCTGGCCCTTGAAGGCCATTCTTCCTCGCCAACGTTGATGTTGGCGGAGCTGTCCGGGGGAATAGTCCTTCCCCTCTTGGACCCTTCGGCCTACCCTGCTGGGGAAGCCTTCCTCTTCCTCTCTCCCTCTTCTGGGAGAGAGTCCTCCTTCTCCTCCTCGTTTTCGGGGGAGGAGTCCGCCCTGGAGTCGTCGGACACCTGAAAGCGGGAACTCTTTCGAGCACCCGTGGCCTCCTTCTTGGCCTTCTTCTCCGGCACCACGTGCAGTGCCGGAACCAGCAGCCTCGCTAGACGGGCGTCTACTGGGTTTTCTGGCATGGGAGCCGGGCAGATAATCTGCTCCGCCTTCCTCATCCAGTCCTGTCAAAGGAAAAGGGGAAATTAAAACCCGCATAGAGTCAAACTATGAAAAGCAAGTGTCCCGTAAAGGGGTAGAATCACTTACCTCGTCGGCTTGGCGCTGTGAGCGAAATCCGCGATCTTTAGTCGCGGATGCGGGGGCTTCGGCGCCCTTAAACAGCACCCTCCAGGCGCCTTCGTACGTCGTGTCGAAGAGCCCGCTCAGCGCCTGGTGCTGTTCCGGATTGAACTCCCACAGATTGAATGCCCGCTCTTGGCATGGGAGAATCCGGTGGACGAGCATGACTTGGACCATGTTAACCTGCCTGAGCTTCTTCACCAGCTTCTGGATACAAGCTTGGACTCCCGTCAGCTCCTCCGAACTACCCCACAGCAAGCCCTCCTCTTTCCAGGAGGTGAGCTGCATGGGGATACCAGATCTGAACTCGGGGGCCGCCGCCCACTTAGGGTCGCACGGCTCGGTGATATAGAACCACCCCGATTTCCACCCCTTGACGGATTCCACGAAGGCCCCTTCGAACCAAAGGACGTTGGGCATCTTGCCCAACATGGCGCCTCCGCACTCCGCTTGAGTGCCCTTCACTACCTTCGGCTTGACATTGAAGGTCTTGAGCCACAAGCCGAAGTGGGGCTGGATGCAGAGGAAGGCCTCGCACATGACGATAAACGCCGAGATGTTGAGGATGAAGTTCGGCGCCAGATCATGGAAATCCAGGCCGTAGTAGAACATGAGCCCCCGGACAAAGGGGTGAAGTGGAAAGCCCAGTCCGCGGAGGAAGTGGGGAAGAAAAACGACCCTCTCATGGGGCCTGGGGGTGGGGATGAGCTGCCCCTCGTCGGGCAGCCGGTGTGCGATGTCGCCGGACAGGTAGCCGGCGCTGCGTAGTCTTTCGATGTGCTCCTCCGTAACGGAGGAGGTTATCCACTTGCCTCCCGCTCCAGACATGACTGGGGAAGGTTGAGACGAGGTGTGCGGGCTTGGGCGCTGGAGCTCGAGTGCGCGGAGATGGATAAGCAAAGGAGGAAGAAGGCGTAGGTGAAAAGGTGAATCCTTATCCCTTATATGGGCGGGCGAAGTCTACGCGTCCCCCACCGGCCTGGTAAAACTCGCTTATCCCCCAAGCGTCACCATCAATGGCGCAGTTGGGTTACCCACGTCCGTATTGATGAGAATCCCGGATTAAGGGGGAACACGATCTCTTCTTCGACAAGACGTACCAAGGAAACCGCTTCGCTAAATGCGCTGAGGTGGTAGAGTAAAAAACGATTCAAGTAATGGCTTGGTAGTGGCGTGACGTCATGCCGCAAAAAACGTCAGCAGATTGAACTTGTGTATATATTATTCTCTCTATGGTGGAATGTGGAATTTATTTTGCAGAGCCGGACACTATCCTGGTGTTCACAATCTTCTATTATTCGGAGGAGGAACCCGCCTTGCAATGCCAAGCAATATACGCGCCGGACTTATCGTCATTGAAGCCTGGTTCAGGGGCTACTGAGGGAGTCCTGGATTAGGGGGGTGTCCGGATAGCCGGACTACCATCATCAGCCGAACTATCATCGGCCGGACTATCATCATCGACCGGACTCCAAGACTATGAAGATACAAGATTGAAGACTTCGTCCTGTGTCCGGATGGGACTTTCCTTGGCGTGGAAGGCAAGATTGGCGATACGGATACGTAGATCTCCTACCATTGTAACCGAGTCTATGTAACCCTAGCCCTCTCCGGTGTCTATATAAACCGGATGGCTCTAGTCCGTAGGACACAACAACAGCCATTACAATCATACCATAGGCTAGCTTCTAGGGTTTAGCCTCCTTGATCTCGTGGTAGATCCATTCTTGTAAACATCCACAATATCAATATCAATCAAGTAGGACGTAGGGTTTTACCTCCATCAAGAGGGCCCGAACCTGGGTAAACATCGTGTCCCTTGTCTCCTGTTACCATCCGCCTAGACGCACAGTTTGGGACCCCCTACCCGAGATCCGCCGGTTTTGACACCGACACTGTCCAAGAAAATCAGCCATTGTCTCTCAACGGCGGGTCAGATCGTCCCAACCCCGGAACCCCATGAGAGGGTTGTATTCCTCCCTCACTTTGTCCGCGGGCTAGGGTTTCCCCTCCACCCATTCGTTCGCGGCATCATGTATTACTACGGGATCGATTTTCATGATCTATCCCCCAATCCCTTCCTCAACATATCGACATTCATCGTCGTGTGCGAGGCCTTTCTCCGCATCTCTTCACACACCGGCTTATGGCTGAAGATCTTTAATGTGAAGCCCAAGGTAGTGAGCGGCGAGCATGCCGAGTGTGGAGGTGCCATGGTGAGCAATATGCCCAACGTTACATGGCCATCAGGTACTTTCAATGATTCCGTCAAAGGGTGGCAACAGCAGTGGTTCTATGCCACTGAGCCGCGCGGCCCAAAATGGGCCGCAGCTCCCGAATTCCGATCCGGAGCTCCCCTGCAGCTTACGTCCTGGCCCAAGAAGGGCCTGAACTGGTCTTCGCCCGACGAGCTGTCGGTGCTCTAGACGCGCGTCAAGGATATGGAAGACAAGAATATCAAACTTGTCAATGTAGTCCAGGTGATGTTAGTTTGCCGGATTCTTCCTTGTCAACACAGGGCTTGCAATTTATGGGAATTTGACTCGGCCAAGCACCAGACCCTGCTAGAGCTCTTTGGCTCCTCGCACAAAGACATCTAGAAGGTGCTTTTTAAGTCCGGCAAATCGTGGCCGGACTCAGGCGAGGACCGCGGGTGCCAACTGTCCCACCCTGCAAGTTCGGTAAGTCATTGTATGTTGGCAAGTCATTCGTTTTATTTGCATAATCCAAGGGAAATGCTTAATGTGTTTTCCACAACTCTCCTAAGGCTGGACGAAGAAGGCGGGGCGGATCTACTGTCTGGCCCCACTACCGGAAGAATCGACTGGCCCACTTCTGACGAAGATGCTGGTCCCGGCGCCTTACTAGGCGCCGAAGAAGAAGGCCGAGAAGGAGGCCTAAAAGACCAGGGGCGGCCTTCGTCGCCGTGGCACTTCGGACACAATATCCGAAGACTCCAATGCCTGCTCTTCCTATGGAGAGGACGAGGAAGAGGAGGAAGACAAATCCCCAGTGAGGGGAAGAAACAAAAGGACGGCCTCCACATCCTTGGAGGCCGAGTCGCCTAAGAAGGGGAAAACTCCCCTTCCGGAGGAGTCCACCACCGCTACCGATAGCAGCCCGGAGTGGGATCCCAGGGCCCAGCACCTGGTGAACTCGTGAGTATAAAATCCGAACACGTTTGCGCATCTAGACTCACTATGGCATGACATTTTAATCATTGAGCCATACTTTTTTGCAGTCCAGCAAGGTCCCGCACCGAACAATTCTCATCGAAGGATTTACTGGGCTCAGATGCTATGGACAGCGGGACACCCCCGAAGGCCCCTTCCCCAAAACACGTGAACAACACCGAGGTATCGTCACAGAGGGAACCAGGCCAAGAAGGAGGGGGGGGGGAGATTGTCAAGGCGACGCCAGGAGGTCAAACTTCAGGGGCTGGACACACGGGAGAAAAGGCTCCCATGGATGTCGATGGCGGGGGCTATTTCGAATTCGGCCCCCAGCCGGACACAATTCCAGAGACTGACACAACTCCGGAGTCAGGCAGGTAGCCTCCCTCGGCTGGAGGGGGTGCGCCTGTTCCACCGGCAACCTCTGTCCAACTAGAGGTGCCGAATACTTTATCGATGGCGCTGAAGAGCACCTCCATCGTTGAAGAACACCGTGGCATTATGGGTGCGGTGATTGAGAAGATTCAGTCCGCTGAGAGTGGACTGAATGAGGCCTGCATCAGCCTTATAACGGGCTTTGAGGTATGTCGTGTGAGGTTTCGAAGATTGTCATAGTATAGCTAGTAGCCCCTGATGCACAGTTCGGTGAAAGAAAGAACCGGACAGAGGATCAAATATATGTTCACAGGAGACTAACTTTATGGCATCTTACCACCTCTTTTTTATAAGCAGTTATCTGTAGCGACTGCCGCCTCTCATACTGCGGAAGTCTCCGGACTGAATCAGAGTCTAGAGCGGGCCGAAGAAGAACTTGGCCAATTGAAAAAGAAGTTGGAGGATAAATAAGGTATGCAGAAAACCTTGCTCGCGTTCAGCGCAAATGAATAATTTAGCATGATAAAAATATGTTCATGGTTTGCTCTAGGGGCGATGACCGAAGTCGAGGCTCTTAAGCAGGCTGTGGCTGAGGCCGAGAAAAAGGCAGCCGCAGAGCAAGCTCTTCATGAGAAGCACGTGGCTAGGGTTATTGAAGCTGATCAAGAGCTCCAAGAGGCTGTGAAGAAATGCGAGACCTTGCAGCAGAGCTTAACGGAGAAAGAATCCGAACTCACCAAGGCTCATCAAGCCGCACGCGATGCCCGGGGGAAACCCAAGGCGCCCTGCAGGAAATCCAGGAGGCGAGGAAGATCGCGGTGGGTAAGGCTTTTTCTATGCAAAGCAAGTATTTGAGGAGAAAATCACGTTGCTAATTTGAATTCGGATTTCTCCAGGGGTATTTGCGGAGCCGCCGCGCAGCATATCTGATGCCACCCAATTCTACCGAGACGAAGAAAGGAGCACCACGGAGAAGCTCTTCTGGTCGCAATATCTGGCGCCGAAATATACAGTGCCCTTTGCCGATCAACTGAAGCAGCTAATCAAACTGCATAAGGCGGCCGAACTAGCCATGAAGGATGTAATTATCTGGCTATGGCCTGCCGAGCCGATTCCCAACAGTTACTTTGGGCTCATAAAGCGGCTTGTGAGTGCCTGCCCTCGACTTGAAGTCATCAAGCGGCCGGTCTGTATGGAGGGTGTGCGAATGTCCTTCGCCTGCGCAAAGGTGCACTGGGCGAAGATGGATGCTGAAAAGCTGATGACTGAGGGACCGCCGAAGGGGAAGGAGCACCGCAAGCCTGAGTTATATTATGATAGTGTCCTAAAATGATCCTACCTTGTGGCGGAGCAATGCACCAAGGACATTATATTTCCATGAATACAGTCATGTTGTCCTTTGTAATGTTAAACAAGGTCATTTCTATTATTTATTGCCTGTTATTTGAAAGTTTTTCCTCCTGCACGGCCGTTTTATATATTAATCCTGAGAGTTGGCCAGTCGTCGGCTTCTGCCCCCATGTAGGAAGTACGGGGGTGTTCGGGATAAACCTGAGCACTCTTTATCCCAGTTTTGGGTCCTTGAAGGAGGTGTTCAGCGCAACGAACCAGGCAATCGGACTATAAGGCTTTATCACTCTCACTTAGCCATAGGAGTTTGACAAAAGGAAGGTAGGCGCAGCCCCTGGTGTTCGGAAGACCGCACGAGGGGCTTTATAAGCACCTGATCGGAAGAAAAGCCGATCCATCACATGCTGCATTAGTTATCGCATAATGCGGAAGAAATCCTTAAAGATTTTACAACCTCTCGAACAGCTGACCAACTCTCTCCGTATCATGACAGTCAGTTTTTGGCTTTCTCTACTGAGGCGCTCGTCCGGAAGAACCGGGACACAATCGCACTAGTTCTCCCTATGCCACCTTAGCTGATATAGGGGAACGTAAGGCAGCAAAACATGGGAGCCAGGCAAACCCAACTATTGACCCAAGACATGATTCGGAGCTGATGCATATAATGCTATAAGTTCGGGGTGCCGAACAACCGTGAAGCTGTTCGGACTTTATTGCCGTATTATGGGTACAATAAAGCCCCTGGCATATTAAGGCATATCGCGGTGTACGGATGCCATTTGACAAAGAGTGTCAATAAGAAACAACAACAGATAAGTGTCATATAAAGCCACAAGTTGTGATTGAATAACACGTCGATGTGTACGAGTACAGGTAATGTGATAAAAAGAGATATGACTCCGGAACCTGCTGAGACCAGGCGAGAGGAGGCTATGTGCAGATCCGGAGTGTAATCGGATGGTCATTGAGGGGAATATCTAAGGATTCCCTTGCGTGTTCGAGCTGTTTCCCGTCCGTTCATGGGTCTGGTCTCCATGTCGCCAGTCCTGGCCTACACAAAAGTAAACCTGTAAAGAAAATGCAAAAAACGTTTGTGTGCCACGGAGCGGTTAAGCCGCGGTGTGTGGCCTATCCTAGCTTTGCCTCCGTTTACTGCCAGAGTGTTTTAATTGAGCTCCTTACAAGCCGGTCTATCCTTCCGCGAAGTAGTTCAGACTCCTTTGACGGTGTCCGGGAGCTTGGCTGTCGACTCAAGGTTCGATTGAAAGATGTCACTCATTGCTTCTACTGTTAAGGCGGCGGTATACTCGTCGACACAGAGGGGGTGTTCGGCCTTGCCATTAACTGTTATGATGCCGCGGGGACCGGGCATCTTGATCTTAAGGTAGGCATAATGTGGCACCGACGTTGAATCGAGCAAACGCGGTTCGTCCGAGCAGTGCATGATAGTTACTGCGAAGATGGACGATGTCGAAGATTAACTCTTCGGTACGGTAATTGTCCGGTGATCCGAAGACTACCTCCAGAGTGATGGAGCCTTTATAACGGGCCTCCACACCTGGTATAACACCTTTAGAGGTGGTTTTAGTGGGCTTGATCATCGAAAGATCAATACTCATCTTGCACACCGTGTCCTGATACAGCAGGTTTAGATTGCTGCCTCCGTCCATAAGGACTCGTGTGAGGTGGAATCCGTCAATTATTGGGTCAAGGACTAGTGCGGCTGAATTGCCCTGATTGGTATTGGTCGGACGATCCGTACGGTCAAAGGTGATCGGCCATAGGTTATATTGTGGGGCGATCGGCTCCGTTATGTTGACATCCCTAAGAGTGCACATCCGTTCCAGTTTGGGAATGTGGGTGGTGTTTATCATGTTCACCGTTTTGATTTCCGGGGGGAATTTCTTTTGCCCTCCTGTGTTCGGTGGCCGGGGCTCCTCGTCATCGTCATAGCTTTGAGACCCCTTCTCCTTGTTTTCGGCACGTGACCTGCCGGCTTGTTTGAAGACCCATCATTCTCTGTTGGTATGATTGGCTGGTATTCCTGGGACGCCATGAATTTGGCATGGACGGTTGAGTATGTGGTCCAGACTGGGCGGGCCCGGATTGTTCCTTTTGAATGATTTTTTCCGCTGACCGGACTTAGAGCCACTGAATCCGGCATTAACGGTCATGTCTTTGGCGTTATCGCCATTATTGTGACGCTTGTGTTTGTTGCGTCCGGGCTTCACGTTGCTATCTCTGGCGTCTGATGTGCCAGGTTGCCTACTGTGTGCTGTTGCTACGAGCCAACCAGCTATCCTCACCCGCACAAAAGCGGGCCATGAGTGTCGTGAGGGCTGCCATGGACTTCGGCCTCTCTTGGCCGAGGTGTCGGGCGAGCCACTCGTCACGGATGTTATGCTTAAAGGCCGCTAGGGCTTCGGCATCCGGACAATCGACAATTTGGTTCTTTTTAGTTAGGAACCGAGTCCAGAATTTCCTAGCTGGCTCTCTGGGCTGTTGGGTTATGTGACTTAAATCATCAGCATCTGGTGGTCGCACATAAGTGCCCTGGAAATTATTCAGGAATGCGTCTTCCAGGTTCTCCCAACTTCCGATGGAGTTTGCCGGCAAACTATTCAGCCAATGCCGGGACGATCCCTTGAGTTTTAGTGGGAGGTACATGATGGCGTGTAGATCATCCCCGCGGGCCATGTGAATGTGGAGAAAGAAATCTTCTATCCATACCGCAGGGTCTGTAGTCCCATCGTAGGGCTCGATATTCACGGGTTTAAACCCTTCTGGGAATTCATGATCCATTACTTCGTTAGTGAAGCATAGGGGGTGTGCGGCGCCTCTATGCCGGGCTACGTCACGACGCAGTTCAAATGAGTCTGGTCTATTGTATTTGGCCCGGCCGGATTTGTATTTAGTATATCCGGCGTGACGGTCATCGTCACGCGTTGGGGCGCGCCCCCGTGATCCGTAGATCGATCTTGACTGTCCTGCTTTGTTTTTCAATTCGTCTCGCAGGTCATGCGTGTAGCCCCGGGCCTTCGCGTTTTTGCTTCTTTGGCGACGGGGTGCGGGCTGGTGTTCAGGCTGATATGCAGCTTTGTCTCGGCCACGAGGTGCCCGGTCAGCCGCATCCTGCGCTGGTAGTGTAGGGTCTAGTGCCTCCTCCTCGAGTTGAGGGAACAACCTGCGCTTTGGGTAACTTTTGGTTGGGCGCTCGAGTCCGTATTCCTCGGCTGCCAGGACCTCAGTCCATCTATCAGTTAGCAGATCTTGATCAGCTTGAAGCTGCTGCTGCTTTTTCTTCATGCTTTTTGCAGTGGCTATAAGCTGGCGCTTGAAGCGCTCCTACTTGACGGGATCCTCGGGCACGATGAGTTCTTCGTCGCCGAGGCTCACCTCATCTTCGGAGCGGGGCATATAATTGTCATCCTCTGAGTCTCCATCCATTGCCTGTTTATTAGGGCTAGCTTGCCCATACTCCCGTCTGGCTTGCTCTAAGCTTGGTTGGGCAGGATTGTTTTCGTCTTCGCCATTATCCGGAGTGCTATTGTCTCCTCTGCCGGTATCACTATTTTTGCTATGGTGGGGCTTAGAACGGCGCCGCTGACGCCGGCGCTTAGATTGCTTCTCAAGGGGGTTATCATCCGTTGCCTTATCGCCATTGCTTTCTTTGGGTGTGTCCACCATATATATATATATATCATATGATGAGGTGGCTGTCCAGCTCGTCTCTGACTCCCTCAATGGGCACTCGACATCGTGGTATCAGCCGAAGCCTTCTTGACGTCAGCGATTGAGCGGCGCGCGCCGGGTTGGACCGCGTAACACAACTTCCTTTGTAATGGAGGTTGCTAGGTTTGCTCACTGGCCGCGTTCGCAACGTGCAAGTGTGCAATGGGCCCAGACCCCTACGCACATAGGATTTAGACCGGCGTGCTGACCTCTCTGTTGTGCCTAGGTGGGGCTGTGACGTGTTGATCTTCCGAGGCTGGGCATGACCCAGGAAAGTGTGTCCGGCCAAAGGGGATCGAGCGTGTTGGTGTAGGACCTTGAGAAGAGGTGTCTAGAGGGGGGGGGGGGGGTGATTAGACACTAAGTACCAAAGTTGCAGTTTTTAAGTTCTTAAAGTTTAAGTGGAGTTTAGGCACAAGTTTAACATTCACAACACATATCAAGCAAGCATGCAAAGAGTATATGAGCAGCGGAAAGTAAAGCATGCAACTTGCAAGAATGTAAAGGGAAGGGTTTTGGAGGACTCAAACGCAATTGGAGACACGGATGTTTTTGGCGTGGTTCCGATAGGTGGTGCTATCGTACATCCACGTTGATGGAGACTTCAACCCACGAAGGGTAACGGTTGCGCGAGTCCACGGAGGGCTCCACCCATGAAGGGTCCATGAAGAAGCAACCTTGTCTATCCCACCATGGCCGTCGCCCACGAAGGACTTGCCTCACTAGCGGTAGATCTTCACGAAGTAGGCGATCTCCTTGCCCTTACAAACTTCTTGGTTCAACTCCACAATCTTGTCGGAGGCTCCCAAGTGACACCTAGCCAATCTAGGAGACACCACTCTCCAAGAAGTAACAAATGGTGCGTTGATGATGAACTCCTTGCTCTTGTGCTTCAAATGATAGTCTCCCCAACACTTAACTCTCTCTCATAGGTTTTGGATCTGGTGGAAAGAAGATTCGAGTGGAAAGCAACTTGGGGAAGGCTAGAGATCAAGATTCATATGGTAGGAATGGAATATCTTGGCCTCAACACATGAGTAGGTGGTTCTCTCTCAGAAAAAGGATGCTGGAAGTGTAGGTTCAGTCTGATGGCTCTCACAACGAATGAAGAGGAGGTGGAGGGGTATATATAGCCTCCACACAAAATCTAACCGTTACACACAATTTATCAAACTCGGTGGGACCGAATCATCAAACTCGGTCGGACCGATTCAGTAAACCTAGTGACCGTTAGGATTTTTGGTGGGACCGAAATGCAACTCGGTAAGACCGATATGGTTAGGGTTAGGGCATAACGTAATCTCGGTAAGACTGATTACACAAACTCGGTGAGACCGATTTTGGTAATTAGCTAACCAGAGAGTTGGTCAGGTAAACTCGGTGGGACCGATTTACTCTTTTCGATGAGACCAAAATGTTACAAAAGGGAAACAAAGAGTTTACATTGTAATCTCGGTAGTGCTGATTGCTCAAACTCGGCGAGACCGATTTTGATGATGTACATACACACAGAGATTACAATCCCATCTCGGTGAGACCGAGATCCCTATCAGTGAGACCGATTTGCCTAGGGTTTGTGGCAGTGGCTAAGACATCCAAACCCGGTGGCGCCGGATAGAGAGAATCAGTGGGACCGAGTTTGAATTTAGGTTTAGGACATATGTGTGGAAGTGGGAAAGTAGTTGAGGGTATTTGGAGCATATCACTAAGCACTTGAAGCAAGAGGCTCATTAAGCAACACCTCATCCCTCCTTGATAGTATTGTCTTTTCCTATAGACTCAATGTGATCTTGGATCACTAAAATGTAAAATGAAGAGTCTTGAGCTTGAAGCTTGAGCCAATCCTTTGTCCTTAGCATCTTGAAGGAGTTCCCACATCCTTTAGTCCATGCCACTCCATTGTTGAACTTATCTGAAACATACTAGATAAAAGTGTTAGTCCAACAAGAAATATGTTGATATTAATTACCAAAACCACCTAGGGAGCACTTGTGCTTTCAATCTCCCCCTTTTTGGTAATTGATGACAACATACATCAAAGCTCTAGATAAAGATATAGAGAATAGCAAGTAAAGCTTTGGAAGGACATGTAACAAGCATAGGCTCCCCCTACATGTATGCAATCATGTGAATATGGAATATAGAATCATGTGAGAGCATAACCATGATAGAGCAGGCAATGTGTTACATGTATCTTGGCCATATGCATCAGAGCAAAGAATATTGAAGAGAATACCTTCATGCCCATGAGTCCTTCTTGCAAACAGTATGTACATCAGCAAGAATTCCTCATACACATGATTGTGATGCATAAACTTACCTTGTAGTCTTGAGTTGGCATAGGATGGAATGAACCTGTGAAAATAAGGTTAGATAACACAGATGCACCTACTAGCCAGAGCAAACAAAAGAAACCACAAGAATACCAAGACTGGGATGACATGTAGAGAGTGAGTACTAAGTACTACATTGGATTAGACATGTCCCCAAGAGGAAAGATATGCAAAGAATTTGAATGATTTCTTTCCCTTAGATGTCTTGCTCCCCCTGAATCTAGCATAGGATGCTGGAAGAAGATAGGGAACAAAAGATCAGAGCTAAAAGATATAAATGAACAGAGCTAATGCAAACTAATACAAATAAGCACATATGAACATGTCTTTCCCCTCAAGAAGACATGTGGCATCTCTCCTCTTGAACACCAAGCATCTGGGATCCTTGAGAAGTACTTTCTACTTAAGTATTCTCTCCCCCTGGAGATCTCTCTCTCCCCTGAAGGATCTCTCTCCCCCCCTGAGGAGGTGATACTCTCTCTCTAATGTGATCTCTCTAAATGTTAAGCTTTGATGTGATCTCTCTCTCCCCCTTTGACATCAATTTCCAAGAAGGGCTTCTGGAATTTGTCGTGAATGGGTGTGATCCTTGAGTCACAACATAAAGCACTAATAAAAAATGTGATGCTTGTAGAGGACAAGATTCATTGAGTGGAGCTGGATCAGAAGAAACACAGAATAAGTGGCAAATTGATTTTCCTGTTGTGAAATCGGTGGCACCGAGTGGTGTGCTTCGGTTGGACCGAAAGGATTCGGTTGGACCGAAAATAACAAATTGGTGTAACCGAGTTCATCACAGAGAAAACACTTGTCACCTCAGCTCACTAGACTAATAAGATCTCACAAAGATTTGCAAGGAATTAACTGAATGATATGTAATGAATTTGATGAAGAAAATGCAGAGCAAACAGAAAGAAATCTAGATGAAGTTTTTTTTGAAAAGGAGAAACAAATATGCATGAGACAAATGCAAAACACAGAAAAGAACACAAGAGAACTTCATATAGAGATGGTTGGCGACAAAGTCACCTATGTTAGAGTATATTGACTTAGGAGTCAAGTGAGATCACTTGATCATAGGTCATACTCATCGTTTAAGCACAAAATGGGGTTGCCATTTTTCGTTTAAGCATCTTGATGTATTCACATCTTGTCAAGTTGCTTTAACTCATGACTTGGAGTAAAGCTTCTCTAAGATGGAATAACATACCTTGGTTGGTGGTGTTGTCCAAGTAGTTGAACTTGTGTGGGTTGCTCAAGGTTGATGTTTCTCATCAAAAGTTGGGAACACCACTTGGAATTTGAGTCCATCTACCTACATGGGTTAGTTCTTGCAAGGAAGAGCACTTGTGTATCCAACAATGACAATCATGAAGCTCAACATAGAATTTGTCAAAGGATATGTTTGAATGGTTCCGTGCTTCCTTGGCTTCAACCACCTTTGTATAGAGACTTAGTGATGTAGAGATTGCTCAAGATATGAGTAGGTTACAATCTCATGAAAATAGATTCAACCAAGTACCTACATGGGTTAGATAACATGCAAGATACAAATATATCCAAGACATAATATTTTCATCATAAGAGAAATATCAAGGATTAGTCATAAGCTAATGTCTTGCATGTATCCAATGAAGTTTCTACTCCAAGTTTGAAGCATCAATGATGTTCAATTCTCCTCTTAACCTGCAAAACACTTTCTCATCAAGAGGTTTAGTGAATATATCCGCTAATTGCTTTTCGGTGCGAACATGCTTAAGATCAATGTCACCCTTAGCAACATGATCTCGAATGAAATGATGACGAATGTCACCCTTAGCAATCTACCATTACTACTACACCTGAAACGGTTCAAAACCTATACTCCCTTGCCAGCGCGCACTTCCCACGTGAAACGGTCAGCGTCGCCCTGGAGCGTCAGTGCCGCATTAATGCCCGGCCAGAGCGGAGGCGACCTCTCACTGGCGCCGGCTTTGAAGTGGCGCGACGGCCGAGAGAGCGCCGCTTCCCAGTGCACGCGACTGCTCCGCGTCGAGACTGGCCATAGGCCCTATTTGGATCCATGGGTTAGAGTTAGTTTGAGCTAGTTGGGGCTCAAATAGCCCTAAAGTATCCAAGTATGAGGGTTTAAATTGGAGCAAGTTGCACCGAACCCACCAAAAAAAAACTATCCCACCCAAGAGGTGCTAACTGGAGATAGTTCTCATTGGGACCACTGAAAAATCACTTTTCTCTCTCCATGAAGTGCACTTATTGTCAATCTAACCCTGTCACCCAAACACCTCTTTGGCTATAGTTAGTTCAGGGTTAGTCATGAGTTAGTCTAACCTCTAGCTAAGTTAGAGTATCAAACAGGAGCAGTATAGGACATGCAAGTTGCTCAAAGCATACATGCAAATTCGTACGTGAAAGGATTTTTTTCTTTTTGAAAACAGAACATGAAAGGAATTTTTTTAGAATGCTCTTGGCATGTCGCTAACATGTGATAGTTAACCGACCTCAATAGACGGCAGAAACGCCAGCCCGCCGCACTTTGATATAGACGAGGAGGAAGAAGCGATACAGGCTGCTGGATTACTAGAGATAGGTGTCACACGGAAGCCAAGAAATATGGTGATAGCGTGGGTTAGCCATCTAGTAGTATGATGTAACTACACTGGGCTGCCGTGTTTCGTACTCTTCCAGTCCACTGTGGAGATGATTGGTTAATTTTATATCGCTGAATAATATTAAATATTATGAGTGCAGACGCTCCACCACGAGGTTCCTTGCTCCTTCTCGGTCGTCCAGAATCTATGTTCTTCCACTCTATTTTTTTATGTGAGCTTTGTTCATCCTTTTGCCAACACGCGAGGCATCTAGCATCAAGGCGCACGTGTTATGCAATGATCGTTCCATCTATATGAAGAACACGTGGCACTGGAACTACGAGACGGACATGTACCCAGGAGTGGACGTACGAACCTGAGTAATGTAGCGCAGTAAGTGAAGTAGAAAGGCACAAATGGTATGAACATGCGTGGCATACAGGGTGTGTTTGGTTGCGTTCTCGTCTCAGCATAGTTGTTCCCTCTTCATGTATGCTCAACTCAACACCCCTCTTTATGCATGCTCTCTTCATGCATGCTTCTAGTGTATTTGTGCTAAACTAGTGTGGACTCATGCACCCTCCATACACTCTACCAAACACCCAAAAGTAGGTCGAGAAGGGAACTCTTGGGCGGCATTTGTCTCTTACTACGTACTACCACTAAATGTTGTACGTGCAATGCACGGTGATGTTATGGAGTACGTGCCTAAGTACTCTACTACTACTATATTAGTTGGAGGCACATATTAACTTTTATATTTTTTTACGTGTATGCCCTGAGACCTTCCAACTAGACGTGTCTTTCTCTCCAGGTCGCACTTTGTATCGTTCATACCACTAAGTACTACTATGTGTGGTCTCCGACCCAGAAGTGGAAGAAGTGGAGACGCTCTACCACGCTGTTTTTTTACGCTGGGCTCTACCACACTGTTCATGTCCCACTCCTTTCGCTGACGTGTGGGACATCCAGCACGTGCTGTGTTTGGCACCCTTCATCGTAAGAGTTGAAACGCTAGCATTCATCAGAAATAAAAAAATAATTATAAATCGGCAGTGATACTATTTTTTGCAAACGAATCAGCAGTGATACTATACCACGCGGTTTCCTTGCTCCTCGATATCGGAAAGGAATACTCCCTCCGTCTAGGTGAGTAAGTCATCTTATGAAAACCAAATAGTCCTAAAACACATAGGCGCAGTGCATTAACTCTCATGTTGTTTCTTATTTTTTGACATAAATAAAGGAATCAACCAATAAGAGATGTGGGGCATGTATGCTTTTAATGACTTGAGACTATCAAACATGACATGCAGTGGTCAGTTTGTTGCATGCAATAATATTAATTAGCAAATAAACATTAAGTTCTCTTGTTTTCCTCTCCACCTTGGTCATGGTGCACAATCTAAGATGACTTATTAACCTAGACGGAGGGAGTACTTCCGTTCGCCAACATGTGGGACGTCGACCATCCTGGTCCACTTGCCATGCACGCAGAACTCCAAGGGAGAGTCACCCAGGTCGTCGCGCCGTAGTAACAATGACTAATGAGTCGTCAAATCACAAGCCCACTTCCCACTTTGAAGTTGCTCGGACGAAGGAACCATCATGACTTCGTTGAATTCCGCTTCTTGAAGAAAACTACTGTACCAGCAGTACTGCTAGCTACAATATTTACTCCAACAGAGGCCTCCTTTCGTTCATAGGATAGGAATATGAAAATCATAGGAAGTGAGATGACATGCATCTCAATTCCTATAGAGAAAGAGATGCCATTTGATGCATAGGATAGGAATTTTTCCATTTAGTCTAGGCTAATGTACTGGTAATTTGCTCTAAAAACTACAGTAGTAACTAGTAGTACTGGTACATGCTCGTACTCAGACACAGACACACACACTAACTACTAGTACTACTACTTCTCACATGCTGTCCAGACGCCGTCGTTCTCGTACCCGGCTTTGTCGGCGACACCCCACCGTGCTTGGATCTCCGCCGACCTCTCCGAGCAGCGCGTGCGTCCTTTTCTTTCTTGCGGCGGCGGGCCTCTCTTTTCTTGAGTGCTTTCTGACTTTTCCGCTCCCTCTGTGCGGCTTTGGCCGCCTCTTGCTGTACCGCCCATTCGGCCTTGGCATCTTCAAATTCCTCCCACATAGTTGTGAGGTCGCGAGTGGCGATGAACTCGGCACGGCGGGATGACATCGCTTCCCTACCATTTTGTGTGTGTTTGTGGGCGGCGAGGAACTCGGCGCCGCGGGGTGCCATCGCTGCCTTACCGGTTAGTGTGCGGCATGGTAGCATGAACGACGCTTGGTGAGAGCTCTGGGGTGGAGTGGCCGGACAACCGTATAGTGCATTGGTTTGTCAAGAGCTCAAGGACAGAAGACGAAACCAATTAGGATTCCCCTTCAATCCTGGTCATTTATTACCGAGTAAAATGCATTGGCGGTCATCGAACTTGTCTTGATAGCTCACTTTGATCATTGTATACGAGATATGGTGATTATATGATCGCTGGCTCAGCGTATAGCTCCGTATTTGTATGGTTGACCAGTCAAACAGTCCGCATGCGCCTCATCAGCTCGTGTTCTTTATCTATCTACGCGGGCCTACCTGTGGATGGAGAAAGAAATACTGTAAAAACCAAAATTATGCGTATGTGGGGAATCAAACCACAGACTCGTCGCTGCAACGCACCCTCATCAGCCAAATGAAAATGAAATACTTCGCGTGAGACACTCACGCTCACGCTGTCAAAGCATGCTAATGCATGCACGTCGCCCTCTAAATCAAAGTCCTGCTCATGGCGCAACGCAAACGGCAAGCCCATCACCTGCGCGCCCCGGCGGTGCCTGACATTACTGTTTAGACATTTGATGGAGGCCTACGCGAACGCCGAGCATGTATTCACCTGGCTCAACACCAACGGTCATACTCGGACCGCCTTGCTCATGTATATCGCCCATCACAATGACAATCTATTAAACAGCCTAAGCTAGAGAGGGTACTATGGTAGTATGGTACGGAGTATGTACTATCGTGAGCGACTGATCTTAGTGCCACTGCACACCGAAACCCCTTCCATCGCTAGCGTGCGCTTCCCGCCTGAAACGGTCACCGTCTCTCCAGAATGTCAAAGCCGCATTCACCGGACTTAACTGCACGTGCAATTGGTGTGTCACTAACATGCGGGCCAGACGCCCGTTGGGCCCACATGTTAGTAACCCAAACACATCTGTAGTTAAGTCACTGAAGCAGCGTCCGCATTCACGCCCGACGAACCTACTCCGGCGCCAGTTGTCCATCCGTCTGCCGCGGCTCATTGCCATTCGCCCGCTATAGTAACTTGAGCCCCAGCTCCCAGCCATAGCCAAAGACCCACACTTATTCTCCTCCGGTCCCTTCCTTTTGTTGGCACCACTTCAACCATGGACTCCTGGCGCTCCGAAGCTCTCTTGGACGTACTGTCGCAGGAGCAGACAAGGGACATCGGCGGCTCCACTCCGGGCGCGCTCCAAAGCTCTCTTCGACGTACTGTCATAGGAGCAAACGAAGGAGATCACAGGCACCCCCCGGGCCGCCCTCCGCCGCCACGACCACGAAGCCGGCGCGCGTGCGCGAGCGCAGCCGACAGCGAGGAAGAGTAGTACACGGTAGGTCGCTGTCGCTCTGGTCCCGGGAAGGCCACCGCTACGCCACTCAGTCGACGCCAAGCTTGGTGGGGTAAACATCGGCGGCCGATTAGCCGCTTGACGGTGACGTGGAGGCGGAAATCTTCATAACCTTGTGCTCCAGCCGGAGGAGGAGGTTATCGAAGTGGATGAGGAGGAGGCAAAGGCAATGGCCGGCTTTCTTGGGTTCATGGCCGAACATGGTGGTCGGGCGCCGGCGCTTGTTTAGATTAGGTTTACAGTAGGTTTAGTACGGTTTGTGCGAAATATGTAATGAATTTTGTCCAGTTTGTAGGAAAAGTTTTCGAAGTGTAATGAATTTCATCTGGTTAATTTCATCCGGTTAATTTGAAATTTGCTTTGTTTGCACGAATTTTGTCCGATTAGTTCATATAGTTGTCGAAACGTATGCGGGCAGCATCGGATGGCATCCATCAGTGTCCTCGGACAGATGCCGGTGTAAATTAGTGGGCCAACGCTGGAGATGCCCTAACTATCATGCTATAATCGCTAACAATCCTCCATTATTTGGCAGGGAGTAGTTATCCCTCGATCAAATTCAGATCTGCGGTGTTTCGCACTCCTCCCGCATGAGAGTGTAAACTCTTGCTTACATAAAAATGGAGCAAGTAGACGGCACTGTATCACGTCATATCACTCGAACTAGCCCGCCTAACGAGCGGGAAAGCACCGCCCTCGTCATTTTGTTCTGGATTTCTATCGATCGATCGCGCGAAAATGTTACGCTTCACAAGTTCTAAAGGAAAAGGCGGCACACTTACGACTCGTACGCGTCGCAACCCCGACAGTCTGGCTCGCATGCCGCTCACCAGAGGGGACACACGTTGTCTTGCAATTTCAGTGACATGTGGGACCATAATTGAATAAACCGTCGATAGCCGAAATCTAATCGCTCGATGGGCGTTGGCTGAGAAGAGAGAAACGGGGGAGGGAGAAGATATCGCCCGCCCGCCGCGCATGGACTCCAAGAAATATATGGTGATAATGTTAGGTGGGCCATGCTAGAGTCCAGACCGCTTCCGGAGCCCGCTCTCACCGCCCTGGCCCCTCAAGACGCCAACTGCTTGATACGTCTCCAACGTATCTATAATTTTTGATTGCTCCATGCTACTTTATCTACTGTTTTGGACTATATTGGGCTTTATTTTCCACTTTTATATTATTTTTGGGACTAACCTATTAACCGGAGGCCCAGCCCAGAATTGCTATTTTTTTGCCTATTTCAGTGTTTCGAAGAATCGAAATATCAAACGGAGTCCAAACGGAATGGAACCTTCGGGAACGTGATTTTCTCACCAAACGTGATCCAGGAGACTTGGACCCTACTCCAAGATGTAACAGAGGCGGCCACGAGGGTGGGGGGCGCGCCCCCCTGCCTCGTGGCCCCCCTGTTGCTCCACCGACGTACTCCTTCCTCCTATATATACCTACGTATCCCCAAACGATCAGAACAGGAGCCAAAAACATAATTCCACTGCTGCAACCTTCTGTATCCACGAGATCCCATCTTGGGGCCTGTTCCGGAGCTCCGCTGGAGGAGGCATCCACCACGGAGGGCTTCTACATCAACACCATAGACCCTCCGATGAAGTGTGAGTAGTTTACTTCAGACCTTCGGGTCCATAGGTAGTAGCTAGATGGCTTCTTCTCTCTTTTTGGATCTCAATACAATGTTCTCCCCCTCTCTCGTGGAGATCTATTCGATGTAATCTTCTTTTTGCGGTGTGTTTGTTGAGACCGATGAATGGTGGGTTTATGATCCAACTTATCTATGAACAATATTTGAATCTTCTCTGAATTCTTTATGTATGATTGAGTTATCTTTGCAAGTCTCTTCGAATTATCCGTTTGGTTTGGCCAACTAGATTGGTAGTTCTTGCAATGGGAGAAGTGCTTAGCTTTGGGTTCAATCTTACGGTGTCCTTTCCAAGTGACAGAAGGGGCAGCAAGGCACGTATTGTATTGTTGCCATCGAGGATAACAAGATGTTTTTTGTCATATTGCATGAATTTATCCCTCTACATCATGTCATCTTGCTAAAGGCGTACTCTATTTTTAACTTAATACTCTAGATGCATGCTGGATAGCGGTCGATGAGTGGAGTAATAGTAGTAGATGCAGAATCGTTTCGATCTACTTGTCTTGGACGTGATGCCTATATACATGATCATTACCTAGATATGCTCATAACTATGCTCAATTCTGTCAATTGCTCAATAGTAATTTTTTCATCCACTGTAGAATATCTATGCTCTTGAGAGAAGCCACTAGTGAAACCTATGGCCCCCGGGTCTATTCTCATCATATCAATCTCCATTACTTTATTACTTGCTTTATTTTTACTTTGCCTTTTACTTTTCACTTTGCATCTATATACCAAAAATACCAAAAATATTATTTATCATCTCTATCAGATCTCACTCTTGTAAGTGACCGTGAAGGGATTGACAACCCCTAATCGCGTTGGTTGCGATGAGCTCTCGTTTTGTGTAGGTACGAGGGACTTGTGCGTGGTCGCCTACTGGATTGATACCTTGGTTCTCAAAAACTGAGGGAAATACTTATGCTACTTTGCTGCATCATCCTCTCCTCTTTGGGGAAATCCAACACAGTGCTCAAGAGGTAGCAAGAAGAATTTCTGGCGCCGTTGCCGGGGAGGCTCACGCAAGCAAGTCAACCATACCAAGTACCCATCACAATCCCTATCTCTCGCATTACATTATTTTCCATTTGCCTCTCATTTTCCTCTCCCCCACTTCACCCTTGCCGTTTTATTCGCCCTCTCTTTCCCAATCTCCTCTTCTCTTTTCTGTTTGCCTTCCCGTTGCCATGACCGAATCAAAAAGAACTATGGGTTTTCTCCCGAGCTTTCGTGCCTTGGACAACCCCTCTATCCTCTCTATGCTCATAAATCATGATGCTATAGAAAGACCCACCGGGGTCTCCAATGAGACCTTGAATAATTTTGATGAGGATGACTCTGAATTTTTTTGCTATTTACTTGATGAGTCTTTAAAAGATGCTTGGGATAGGTTACTTAGGATTCAGGCTAGTTATGTACCACAATATCAAATTGAAATTTACTTAAAAAGTTTTTATGTTGGCTTGCCCGCTTCCTTCAAACAAGTTTTAGATTCCATCTTTGAAGAAGGTTTTCTTGAAGGGGATGCTATAGATACCTATGAAAGAATGAAAACTATATTTGGGCACCCCATGAATGATAAGGTTGAATCAACTACTCTCCTGTGCTAAATGAAATTATTAAAGAGATGAAGTCTAGTTTAGAGGCAAATTTCCGTAACGTTCTTAATCTTAATTCTTCCATTAATGGACATGTGCTTAACTAAAATAGAAGAATGAATGCCATAGAAAGGAGATCCTCCTCTCCGAGTGCCAAAGATGGCAATACCTAGATCTATCCTTGCTTTTATGCCTAGCTAGGGGCGTTAAACGATAGCGCTTGTTGGGAGGCAACCCAATTTTATTTTTGTTTTTTGTTTTTTCTTATGTTTAGGAATAAATAATCCATCTATATTCTGTTTGGATGTGTTTTTATCTTTTAATTGGTGTTTATGCCAAGTAGAACCTATAGGATAACCTACGATGATAGTTGATTTGATTCTGCTGAAAAACAGAAACTTTGCACGCACGAATGTAATTTTGTTAAATTACAGGAACGTGCTTTTGCGTTGATTCTTTTTTATGATGTTCAATAAACAAATTTTCCAGGACTTCCTAGTTTGGTAGGATTTTTAGAGTTCCAGAAGTTTGCATTAGTTACAGATTGCTACAGACTGTTCTCTTTTTTGACAGATTCTATTTTACGTGTGTTGTTGCTTATTTTGATGAATCTATGGCTAGTAAAATAGTTTATAATCCATAGATAAGTTGGAATACAGTAGGTTTAACACCAATGTAAATAAGGAATGAGTTCATTACAGTACCTTGAAGTATTATTTTGTTTTATTTCTCTAATGGAGCTCACGAGATTTCTATTGAGTTTTGTGTTGTGAAGTTTTCAAGTTTTGGGTGAATTCTTTTGATGGATTATGGAACGAGGAGTGGCAAGAGCCTAAGCTTGGGGATGCCCATGGCACCCCCAAGATAATCCAAGGACACCAAAAAGTCAAAGCTTGGGGATGCCCCGGAAGGCATCCCCTCTTTCGCCCACTTCCATCGGTAATTTACTTGGAGCTATATTTTTATTCACCACATGATATGTGTTTTGCTTGGAGCGTCTTGTATCATTTGCGTATTTGCTTGTTAGTTTACCACAATCATCCTTGCTTTACACACCTTTTGAGAGATCCATACATGAATAGGAATTTGTTAGAATACTCTATGTGCTTCACTTATATCTTTTGAGCTTGATAGTTTTGCTCATAGTGCTTCACTTATATCTTTTGAGCGTGATAATTTTTGCTCTAGTACTTCACTTAGATCTTTTAGAGCATGGTGGTGGTTTTGTTTTAAAGAAACTATTGATATCTCATGCTTCACTTAGATTATTTTGAGAGTCATTAATAGCATGGTAATTTGCTTAATATTAATATACTTGGTATTCAAGATACGTGAAACTTTCTTTTGAGTGAATTGAATACTAAGATAAGTTTGATGCTTGATAATTGTTTTGAGATATGGAGGTGATAATATCAAAGTCATGCTAGTTGGGTGATTATGAATTCAAAGAATGCTTGTGTTGAAGTTTGCAAGTCCCGTAGCATGCACATATGGTTAAAGTTGTGTAACAAATTTGAAACATGAAGTGTACCTGGCTTGTGCATCCTTATGAGTGGTGGTCGGGGACGAGCGATGGTCTTTTCCTACCAATATATCCCCCTAGGAGCATGCGCATAGTACTTGATTTTTGATGACTTCTAAATTTTTGCAATAAGTATATGAGTTCTTTTGACTAATGTTGAGTCCATGGATTATACGCACTCTCACCTTTCCGCCTTTGCTAGCCTCTTTGGTACCGTGCATTGCCCTTTATCACCTTGAGAGTTGGTGCCAACTTCGCCGGCGCATCCAAACCCCGTGATATGATATGCTCTATCACACATAAACCTCCTTATATCTTCCTCAAAACAGCCACCATACCTACCTATCATGGCATTTCCATAGCCATTCCGAGATATATTGCCATGCAACTTCCATCATCATCATCATGACAGACATTACTTTTGTCATATTGCCATTGCATGATCATGTAGTTGACGTCGTATTTGTGGCAAAGCCACCATGCATTATTTTTCATACATGTCACTCTTGATTCATTGCACCATCCCGGTATACCTCCGGAGGCATTCATATAGAGTCATATTTTGTTCTCAGTTTCGAGTTGTAATCCTTATGTTGTAATCAATAGAAGTGTGATGATCATCATTAGTAGAGCATTGCCCAAAAAGAAAAAAAGAAGAAGAAAGGCCAAAAGAAAAAAAGGAAGGCCCAAAAAAAAGAAAAAAAGGAAAAAAAAGAAAAGAAAAAAAGGGGGCAATGCTACTATCTCTTTTTCCACACTTGTGCTTCAAAGTAGCTCCTTGTTCCTCATGTAGTGAGTCTCATATATTGTGCTTCAAAGTAGCACCTTGTTCTTCATGTAGTGAGTCTCATAAGTTGTCCTTTTATACTAGTGGGAATTTTTCATTATAGAACTTGGCTTGTATATTCCTACGATGGGCTTCCTCAAATGCCCTAGGTCTTCATGAGCAAGCAAGTTGGATGCACACCCACTAGTTTTATTTTGTTGAGCATTCATAGCTCTAGTGCATCCGTTGCATGGCAATCCCTACTCCTCATGTTGACATCAATTAATGGGCATCTCCATAGCCCGTTGATTATCCTCGTCAATGTGAGACTTTCTCCTTTTTTGTCTTTTCCACACAATCCCCATCATCATATTCTATTCCACCCATAGTGCTATATCCATGGCTCATGCTCATGTATTGCGTGAAAGTTGGAAAGGTTTGAGATTATTTAAGTATGAAACAATTGCTTGGCTTGTCATCGGGGGTATAGAAGTTGGGAACATCTTTGTGTGACGAAAATGAAGCATAGCCTAACTATATGATTTTGTAGGGATGAACTATCTTTTGCCATGTTATTTTGAGAAGACATGATTGCTTTGATTAGTATGCTTGAAGTATTATTATTTTTATGTCAATATGAACTTTTGTCTTGAATCTTTCGGATATGAATGTTCATGCCATAATTAAGAAGATTTACATTGAAATTATGCCAAAGTATCACTCCACATCAAAAACTCTTTTTTATCATTTACCTACTCGAGGACGAGCAGGAATTAAGCTTGGGGATGCCTGATACGTCTCCAGCGTATCTATAATTTTTGATTGCTCCATGCTACTTTATCTACTGTTTTGGACTATATTAGGCTTTATTTTCCACTTTTATATTATTTTTGGGACTAACCTGTTAACCGGAGGCCTAGCCCAGAATTGCTGTTTTTTTTGCCTGTTTCAATGTTTCGAAGAAACGGAATATCAAACGGAGTCCAAACGGAATGAAACCTTCGGGAACGTGATTTTCTCACCGAACGTGATCCAGGAGACTTGGACCCTACTCCAAGATGTAACAGAGGCGGTCACGAGGGTGCCCCCCTAGGGCGCGCCCCCTGCCTCGTGGCCCCCATGTTGCTCCACCGACGTACTCCTTCCTCCTATATATACCTACGTATCCCCAAACGATCAGAACAGGAGCCAAAAACCTAATTCCACAGCCGCAACCTTCTGTATCCACGAGATCCCATCTTGGGCCTGTTCCGGAGCTCCACCGGAGGGGGCATCCACCACGGAGGGCTTCTACATCAACACCATAGCCCCTCCGATGAAGTGTGAGTAGGTAACTTCAGACCTTCGGGTCCATAGCTAGTAGCTAGATGGCTTCTTCTCTCCTTTTGGATCTCAATACAATGTTCTCCCCCTCTCTCCTGGAGATCTATTCGATGTAATCTTCTTTCTGCGGTGTGTTTGTTGAGACCGATGAATTGTGGGTTTATGATCCAGCTTATCTATGAACAATATTTGAATCTTCTCTGAATTCTTTTATGTAGGATTGAGTTATCTTTGCAAGTTTCTTCGAATTATCCGTTTGGTTTGGCCAACTAGATTGGTAGTTCTTGAAATGGGAGAAGTGCTTAGCTTTGAGTTCAATCTTGCGGTGTCCTTTCGAAGTGATAGAAGGGGCAGCAAGGCACGTATTGTATTGTTGCCGTCGAGGATAACAAGATGTTTTTTTATCATATTGCATGAATTTATCCCTCTACATCATGTCATCTTGCTTAAGGCGTTACTCAGTTTTTAACTTAATACTCTAGATGCATGCTGGATAGCGGTCGATGAGTGGAGTAATAGTAGTAGATGCAGAATCGTTTCGATCTACTTGTCTCGGACGTGATGCCTATATACATGTTCATTACCTAGATATGCTCATAACTATGCTCAATTCTGTCAATTGCTCAACAGTAATTTGTTCACCCACTGTAGAATATCTATGCTCTTGAGAGAAGCCACTAGTGAAACCTATGGCCCCCGGGTCTATTCTCATCATATCAATCTCCATTACTTTATTACTTGCTTTATTTTTACTTTGCCTTTTACTTTTCACTTTGCATCTATATACCAAAAATACCAAAAATATTATTTATCATCTCTATCAGATCTCACTCTGTAAGTGACCATGAAGGGATTGACAACCCCTAATCGCGTTGGTTGCGATGAGCTATCGTTTTGTGTAGGTACGAGGGACTTGTGCGTGGTCGCCTACTGGATTGATACCTTGGTTCTCAAAAACTGAGGGAAATACTTACGCTACTTTGCTACATCATCCTCTCCTCTTCGGGGAAATCCAACATAGTGCTCAAGAGGTAGCACTGCCCGCTGCATGCATAGCAAGTAGTCCCCTCTTATATGGAGGAGAGAGAGGCATTGACAAAGTCAAGGAGTAACAGTGGAGACAATAGCTTTCATAAAAAATAAACAATGAATACTTGTTGCTCGTCCTCTATATCAGAAAGAATACTTTCATTCGCCGACATGTGGGACGTCGACCATCCTGGTCCACCTGCCATGCACAAAATTATCCTGGTCTACCCCGGTCGTATCGCAGGCCCAACCTTTCCCACTGTAAGTTGTTCGGACGAAGGAACCATCATGACTTCGTTGAATTCCGCTTCTTCAAGAAAACTTACTGCACCCGCAATACTGCTACCACACGCGAAGACTGGACGACACTGTACCACGTCATATCACTGAAACCCACTAGGCCAAACTATCCCGCCTAGGTCATCTATTTTGGAACGGAGGGAGTACGTCTCTGCACTACTATGATTTTGTGTTGCACGTTCTTTGTACTTTTGCTACAATTTTCCTACCCTATGAACCAAATGAGGCCTGAATGTATGTCGACTATTGTCTGATCGATCGCTAAGCCTACAATTTTAGGAGCTAGGGCTATTGGTCGATCGACGAGGGATAAGTATAAATGTACCACGAGCTCATCAGCCCCAATGTTACCCCTCGGTGAGTGTTTTGCAAGTACTATAGCTCGCACAGTAGCTAGCCTACTAACACTAAGAATCATCAAACAAGCCCTGCTGATATGATAAACAGTTCAAACTTACATCTAAGCATGCCATATATTACATCAAAAGCTGGTGAGGATACATCTGCTTCCATAACTCGGAGAGGGTTCGCATGATTCACTATCAAACAAAAGTAGCAAGATCCGCCCACACAAGACAGTGCACTAGCCCTAAGATGGTTTGATAACATGCATTGTTCTGGTAATTAAACACAGGGCAATGCAAATTACCTTGAAGGATTAGCGCGACCAACTATTTCTTGTCATCGATCTCTCGGGGAATGACCACAGCACGGACATCGGCATGGGAATCGATTTCTGGGGCGATATCCATAGGACTGACCGCGACATCGGAATCGATCTCTGGGGCGATGTCCATAGGATGGACAGCGGCATCGGAATCGATCTTCGGGGCGATGCCAATAGGATGGGCCACGACATCGAAATCATCAAGGACAACCACCGGCACCTACACAACCTTAACATATTAGCAAGCACATTGCAAATAATCAAAAAGCAAGCACATTGCAAATAATCAAAAACCACAACTATGGTAATAAGCCATTATTTTTTACCTTGTGCAGCTCACCGGGGGATCTCATCCCTCCGGGGGCCATCTCCTCGTCCTCGATGGGGGCCATCACCTTGCCAGGGGAATACTGCTTCTCAATGGCGACTATCTCCTCAAACTCGGTCTTGAGCCTCACATAGGTGGCAATCAGAGTTCCTGGGGTAGGCACGGTGGGGCCCCTGCTGTTCTTCCAACTTTCTTTGAGGAGTTCGTCCGCCAACGTCCTCAACTCTTTGGCCAGTGCTTGTTTCTTGGCGTTCTTCGTCTCCATGGGTTGGCCCACCAACATGGTCAACTCGTTGGTCGGTGCTCTCTTCCTGGAGATCGCTGTCTCCAGTGGGTTGTCCGCCGGCAACTCTTTGCCTAGTGCTCCAGGATCCATCAATGAACTGACAAACAAAAAGCAATCGAAAGGAAACCACAATCACAATGAAAACGGGAAAAGAATAGGATGTGAGAATCAGTCGGTGCACTACAAAAAAATACACTTCCGTGATGATAAGTGTTTGTCGCAGTAGGTCGTGTTTTTTGTCATGCATGTACATCCATGACAAATTTATGACAGAATCAAGATAGTCGTACCTGTGCTGTCGTAGAAGTGTTCCATGACATTACCAAAATTACCATCACGGAAGTGTCCACTTCCATGACGATAAATCCTGGATCACAGAACTGCTTTCGTCAAGGGTGACCGACATGTGGCATCCACCGTAACGGAACGCTGTTAAGCTATCGGGTCGGGTTTTGGATCCGATAACCAGTTAACAGCCCCGACCAATGGGGATTTTCCACGTGTAAAATCATCATTGGCTGGAGGAAACACGTGTCGGCTCACTGTTGGGACAGATGTCATCCGCTCCTTGGACCGAAGGCGCCTATGATACGGCGACATGTGGCACGGCCCAACAAAGGCCCATTCCTATGAAAAGGCCGGCCTGTTTGACTTGGTCAAAAGGTGGTGGGCCGGCCCACGGAAAGCCTGTTAACGGCTTGTTCGCATATAGCCCATTTACAGCCCGCTAACCCAGGGCCCGTTACGCCCTATCCGAATTAGGCCCAGTAGCGTCATCTGGGCCGTCCAATATGATTCAGCCCCATTTAACTTCCGCCCCGTGTGTGGCCCATGACTTCTTTCGGCCCATATGAGGACCTTTGTAACTCTTGGCCCATTAATGGGCCGTGGTGAAACTGGCCCATAATGAACAGTGTATCACTTTATACCCATTAACGGCCTGTTATTCCATTGGGCCGTTTCCAGCCCAAGTTATCTTTCGGCCTTCTCAGGGCCCATTGATTCTTGGGCTCATTTGCAGCATTCGGTTACATACGGCCCGTTACTGTCATTTTTTGCTTGTGGACCAAATTTAGCCCGTCGTTACAGTCGGGCCGTTTGCGGTCCGTTAATACGTTGGGCCGTTTTCATGTCAAAAAAACCCGTTGGGCTGTTTTCATAGAGTTATCAAATACGGACTATTAATGGCCCGTTATGGTCCACGAATAGTATGGCCCATGATTGGTGAAATGATGATACGCCCCGTAGAAGGCCCATGGATCCTACGACCCGTATGAGTCCCATGGATAGTACGGCCCGTAGAAGGCCCATGGACCCTACGACCCGTAGAAGGCCCATTGATCCCTAAGGCCCGTATAGAAGGCCCATTGATCCCTAAGGCCCGCATAGAAGGCCGATGGATCCTACGGCCCGTATAGAAGGCCAATGCTCCTACGGCTAAACGAAGGCCCATGGATCATACGGCCTGCAGGAGGCCCATGGTTACAACAGTCCGTGTGTTGCCATGATTATTTTGGCCTAGTTACCAAAAATAGGCTATTGTGGCCACTAGAAAAACACAGAAAAAGAACTGCAGTGACTACAAGCAAACAACTAAACAAGACAATAAGGAAATAAATAAGCAAGCAATTAAGGCTAGCCTATTACCACTATTACACATATTACATCCACTGGGCATCAAAGTTCGCCACCAGTGCAAATATAGGGAACAAAGCAGCATATTACATACACTTGGCCGTCAAAATTGGCCACCAGTGCAAATAAACGCGGCAGCAAAACAAGAGCATAACTGAAACAACTTCAGAAGAGCTCAAGAAACGTTATCCTGGGTATCCACCATGCTGGCAATTAGCTTAGCAAGATGATTAGCTTTGTCCTGTTTGGCGCTAAAATCCTCCAACGCTTGCTGTTGCACCAGAAAGTATGCATCTGAATGCTCCAGGGACTTCCGCAGTCCTTCCGCTTATTGTCGCAACACAACTAATCGATGTCTTTCCGCTTGTAGTTGAGACTCAAGAAACAGAACTGATTCAGACAGTGAGTTTGAATAGCTTGTGCAAGCGGTAGTGGCCAATAACTCGAACACTAAACCAAGACAGGACTTTGGGGTTGTCTCATTGTCTTCAAGATAGTCTTCCTTAGCTGTTTTATCAGCTTTGTTGGAGACCAACAAGGATGTGTCACTATCCTGAACCTTATCTGCATTACTTCCTTTACCATTGCTTAATAAGGCACTCTTCCCCAATATTTTGTCAGCATTCTAAAAGAAGAAACAAGCAGACACATAACAAGTTTAGCATGTACTAGTATATGAAACTCATTTCGGTGAACCAGTTCATTAGTAAGGTGGACAGGATTAAACTACCAAGTCTTCTACTGCCAAGTACTAGTACATAATAAAAGCATCAAACAAACATATATCTATGTCCTATGGTCACTGCATTGTCTTGCCAAATCAAAATAGAGACACGGTTCAAATCATATCAGTTCAAGACAAAGCAGCAGTGAAAGAATACAAAGCGTGGGAAACTACACGGCACAACAAGATTTCAGATGGGTACCACGGGTCTACATGTACAACAACACTATTGGCTCTGTTGTGATGCTAGTAATGTGCATGATATGAAAGTCAACTGTATACACAATTGAAATTGAAATCAAAAGAGCTATTGATAAGAGCAAACCTATTAAAGAAACATGCGTGAACATACCTGCCGTGCCATTGGAGTTTCGATTGGATCCTTCAATTTAAAAATAAGTTTGTATGAGTAAATACAATGATACAAGAGCAAAGCAATCATAGTTAAAAAAGGCGCGCCTAAGCGAGCGCTTAAGCGCGCCTAGGCTCTAGGCGTTGGCAAAACGCATTGCGCTTAACTACGCTTAATCTATGCATAACTGCGCATAAGCATGCGCTTTGGTCAGTAAAGTGCAAGGCGGTGGCAAAATGCACAATTAACGCCTAGCACTTTTTTGAACTATGATAGCAATGGAATCTTAAATTAGAACAGTTGTTCTTCAGGTTTAGGTACTTGTTCTACATGCACGGAGTACAGTAAGACGCAAGAATATAATACTTAAAAATAGAAAATGAGCTCATAGACCTTACCACATTCTTGGTTCGGGACCAGTACAGAACAAGGCGTTCCCAGTCATCGTCCAGTAAATGTGTCTCAGGAGTATGTAAGGGAATTTGATGAGTTTCTTTGCCGGTGAAGTACGTTTTCTTCAGGTAATTCCGGTACTTCCACCAAGCATTCTTGAAGATAGCAGAGGTATTAGCACAGGTTACCTCATCCTGAGTTTCCAAATCGGTCCTTCTCTATAGAGAAAAATGGGAAAATTTGCTATATTATAACCATCATGGAGGTAGAATGTATGGGACGACGCAAAGTAATTGCCATGAATAACATTACTTACACATAACTCCTGGACAAACACCTGCAACTAGCATTTTCCTTCATCTTCAGTATAATATTTCCAAGATGGGAAGATACGCACATACGATTTAACAACATCAAATGCGATAGATGCTAAACTACGACTGGCTGGTTGTGCTTCCTCCACGGGAATAGGCGTACTAATTGGTGGAGCTGGGGTTCACCGTGATAGTACTGGCCCTTTGGGCACTAGAGCTGCCTTACTAACTGCTCTTGTTTGGGAGCTCTGTGGTGGAGATGGTGCTGTTTCAATAGGAACTGGGTTACTATCGGCTGGGGTTGGGGTTAGATTGGGTGAAGTTGGTTCTCTGTCCATCGCAGTAGGGGTACAATCTGCGAGAGTTTGGGTTATGTGTGGTAGGGCTGGTTCTTGTGCATGTACAACCGGGGTGCTATCTCCACCAACCGGGGTGCAATCTGTTTTATTTGAAGACCGTGTTTTTATTCCGCTAGATATTGGCATCACCCGCTCCAATTCAAATGGCTGATAAACAGGAAACATAGTTGAATGTACAGACATTGTATGAGAGATAGATGCAATAGATAGTGTGGAAAAAGAGGGCATGAAATAGTTGACATGTATATTGTTTAACTAAAACGGATAGCATGACATAATTTCACATATATGATGTCTATCTAAACTGGATAGCATAGCATAACATAATTCAAAGATATGATGAATAACAAAACAGGATCGCATGACATAATTCACCTACATGTTATCTAAGTAATCAGGATCGCATCATTTAATTCACGTATGTGATTTATATGCTAAACAGAGGGCATTCGATATGATGTCTGAACTAAGAACATGGTGTTGAATATTGTGTATATGATGTCTAAACTATGCAATGCAAGACACCGTACGCATGATATGAGCAGTATAACCGTGCCAAGTTAGAGCATACACCTCAGTAGGGGAATAGGACTGGTCATCTGTCTCTGAATCCATCTCTGAGGAGCTATTGGGACCCAACAAGAGATCTGCTTCGACATGTAGCACTGTCTGCTCTGAAGGCCTTGTTTTCACTCCAGATTTTCTCCCACCCAAATGGCTGATTCACAGGAAGAGTAGTTTAATGTACAAACATTGTCGACAAATGGAAATGTAATGAAGAAAAGGATGGGCAAGATATCATTCAAATATATGATGCCTGGTTAAACAGGATGGCATTTCACATTTCACATATATTATGGCTGGCTAAAAGACATGAGACTGCATAATTCCCATATATGATATAGAAACTAAACAAGTGGCATTACAAAACATGTCTAAACTAAGCAGATGACATATATGATGTCAAAAGTAGGCACTGCAAGGTAACATATGCATGATATGACTAACATCATCATGCCAAGGTAGAGCAAACACCTTGGGGGGTAAATAGGAGTGGTCAGCGGTGTCTGAATCCGCCTCAGAACAGATATCTTCCTCTGGATTACAATCTGGAGAGGGGTGGGAAGGGTTTGCCATTGAACCCACCATGGAGCGATGTCTGCATGACATTGTATTGCCGCGTAAAACTCTTCTCTTTTTCTCTACATGTTCAGCATGACTGTGTACAACATCTGACATGCATACGAAAAAATATGGTGAGATTATGTAAGGAGAGCATGCAGAAATTTAGAGTGATGGTAACAACCAGTGGATGGATCCAAAAATAATGATAGCAGGCTGATGATTGCTTTAAATTAATAAAAAGACAGACGATGATTGCTTTACTATTTGTTTCCCACCCAAGATGAACAACATAGGCATACCCTAGGTGAACCAGATATTAGACAGACATACTATTCATTGCTGCCTCGATATGTGCCCCATAACTAATTTAGAACTCAAGTTTGAACATGAATTTGGACCTGAGTTGGGAGTCCAAGAGCTGAACATGACGATGAAGTAGCAGGTAAGTTTAAGCAATGCATAACATAAGCAGAAACAAAAGAGTGCGACCTCTCTTGTGGACCCGTGTACTCCTCAGTTTCATCTGCTGAGTCGATGATGGTGATGCCGTGGGGTGCGTGCCGGCGGCAGGGAAGGAGATCTGAGGCGGCGAAAGACGGTCAGGAGTCGTGATGTCTGGTTTGGTGGATGCTTCTGTCGATGGAGCAGCTCAGGTGAGGTGGACGACATCGTGGCAGGAGCAGGACAAACCACACAAAGTTCCCTTCGACACGTACCTGTAACTGAAGTAATTCTGTAAGGGCTTATTTGGCTTGCATGATTCTTAAAACGCAGGGATAGGAAAAACACCGGAATAGGATAGGAAAATGCACATGGTAAACAGAGCATTTGTAAACACATGATTTCTATCAACTTGGGTGTTTGGTTTACAGGAACTGGAAGAGCAGAGGAATGCAAAGAAACATGGCCAAAATAAAGAGAAACCATATGAAAGCGTGTACAGTTAGAATGTTATTCTGGCACTAATGCACTTAGTCTTGTTTTCATGCATAGGATTTTGAAAAGTAGGTCCAGGTGGATGTTTTGCTTCATTCCTTTCAACAAAATGCATGAATAATTGAATAGTAGAGTGCCATTGGAAAATTCCCTATTGCTATGTTTTTCCGTTGAACCAAAATAGCCCTAATGGATCGACGTGAATGTATAGTAATAAGTGACGCAACAAGTGTACAACCTCTTTGCCGTAGCCGTGTCGACCTCTGCATCATTGGGTTGGTCGCTGAAGCAGTTGAGGCAGAGGTGGCCGTCGGAGGTGTGGAGGAAGATCTGAGGAATCTGTAGACGGCGTCCAGGGCACTGCTCTGTTGTGATGGATCGTTCTGTCGTTGGAGCAGCTCCGGTGAGCCGTAAGACGTCAAGGCTGAAGCAGCACAAGACAGACATCGTCAATCTCAAGTGGGATTCTAATAGCATCTCCAATAGATGATGAAAAATAGATGTAAAATTAACATCACCAAAAACCACCTGACTACAACAGATGAGGTAAAAATTGTTGACTCTAAACTTAACTATCGAAACTGAAATTAACTGTAGAATCTGAATGCTACTGTCGAAACTGAACGCAATGGTAGCAGAGAGACACTTGACATGTAGTTTAGGGAGGGCCTGCAGTTCATCTTCAACTTGCACACCCCTGAGCCGCCTGCCACCACCAGCCGAACCACTGGCCCCAGCGCCGCCTCGCCGCCCCTAAACAACTCGCCACCGCCGCCACGACCAGCCCTCTAGGCCCCCCGCCCACCCCCCACCCTGAACCCTAAGATAGATAGTGGGTACCTCTCAGGCGAGCCCCCGTGCCCGTTGCGGGTGGTTCTTCCTTAACTCCGGCGAGCCCCCCCCCAACCCCTGAAAATCGACTGACCCAAAAGTCGATTCAGTCGACTGAAGTGTGGCTTAATCAGAGCAGAGCAGCAGCACGAGTGAGGGGGAGAGCAGCAGCAGCAGCTGGGCGAGCGAGCGATCGAGCGAGAGCCGGAGCAGCACCAGCAGCGCGAGCGAGAGCCGGAGCAGCAGCAGCTGCGCGATATGGCCGCCGCCGCCGAAGGGGCCTCGCACTGGGGGAGAGCCGCCGTGGAGATGTCGCCCGCGGTACCGGCTTCAAGGTAGCCGCTCCATGGGGGTGCGGGATGGAGCACCGTCGGTGCCGGGAGGTCGAGTTAAGGAGAAGGTGTGATGCGATGAGTGTACGACCTCTTTGGTGGCGCCGAGTAGGCCTCGGCTTCGTCCGAGGAGTCGGTGAGGATGCTGCGGTTCCGGTGGAGCAGGTTAAGGTAGCGCTGTGGGGATGGAGCAGCCGCGATAGACGAGGCGATCGTTGGAGCAGCTCCTTGGAGGTGGAGGACGGGGTGGCTGAACCGACAGGACGGCGAGATGGACGACGGATCCTCATCCGGGGAGGTGGACGAGGGACGTCGAGCTGTTGTGGTGGACGACGTCGTCGGGGAAGAGGCTCCGGCTAGGCAGCGGTGACGTGGCGGACGGAGGGTGGGGTTTCGCGGCTGGAGCGGAGAGGTTATGGCGGCCTGGGATTTTGAATGGTGAAAAGAGGGCGATGGGAGGGGGTGAAGCATGACTTAGGGACGCGCTTGTCCAAAATGTAGGGTGTGTTAGAAAAGTACCCCCCCCCCCACCGATTTGAACTAGAGGCCCTATTGGCTCATGGTTAGAAGGGGGATTTCGCGTGTCGGGATTTGGCAGCTGGAGGGAGTTTTCGCGCACGTTGTAATTTCCGGATAGCAAGGCGCGGGTTGTGAAGGCGCCAGTTTAGGGAGCACGATATCTGAATTTTTGGGATATAACAAGACGCGAGTTGAATTTTAGGGACAAGCCTAACGTGTAGTAATATTGTACTTTTTTTGACTGCATAGTAATATTGTACTTGTACGTACCAAATCAATTCGCACTTCCCTCAACCAAAAAGAAAATGAAAAAAATAAAATTATTCACACCACACAAAGAGAGAGTCTTGCTCCGTTTTACTATACAAAGCTATTCAAAGCTACTCCCTCCTTCCATCTATATAGGGCCTAATGCATTTTTTGATGCTAACTTTGACCAAATATTAGAGCAATGATATATGACATGCAACTTACACAAAGCACACCGTTAACTTCGTCTGTGAAAGGTTCTTTCAATGATATAATTTTCACATTGTGCATGTCATGTACTATTAATCTTGTCAATAGTCAAAGGCGGTCTTAAAAATGTCATTACGCCCTATATAGATGGAAGGAGGGAGTATGAATCCAGGTTATGTCCGATTAATTTTTTTCTCTTTGCTGTATAGTGCATGTAACCTACTCATACCAACATTTTAGTGTATTCCAAATGTCTATACTACCGCTGCAATTCGAACTAAAGTCGAATTCATTTCTCTATTTCAATAAGAATCTATAATCATGATTGTTGCCAACTTCAACCATCATTCGTGTATTACCTTAATAACACACCACATGATTACTATAGAGATAGATATGAACTATGTGTACTACATGAACACGAATTTTATTTTTTGAATACACTTGATGTTGATTCCAAATAATAGCACATTTGATGTACTAACTATATATTCATAATCTAAACCATGTTCCATACGTACACCGTGTTTATCACACAAAGTATAGTGCCCCGCCCCCTACATTATGACAAGTATTTAGACCTGAGTTGCAAAAGCCACACATTAGCCCAAATTATAATCAATGTTGTACATTATGATATCTTCTTCAAGTATTCGTATCCACCTTTTTATAATGAATTATGATCTTTGTTCGTCTTTTACACCTTCACGATCCTCTTCTATTTGTAGCTAGCTAGCGCTAACTTTCTATCGTGCATGCACACGCCCACCCCCCTCACACACCCTTAGCGTCCCCTCCATCGCGCATGTTCATTATTTCTCTTTAGGTCGTCCACCAACGGTGTGTGTAGGCCCCCGACTCCTTCTTTCTGGCACACACCGGTCGATATACCTCTCTAGCCAAGTGTGCCTACAACAAACACATATATACTTCCCCTCTTCTCTTCTCACCGTCCATGCCCCCATATGTACAATACGATTCCACGCAGGTGCACACTCCCGCCCCTCTTTTCATTAGTCACATGCTCGCACACTCCTCCCCCCTCGACATGGTAGGCCTCTCGCACCACCTCCTGGCCACACTCTCTCCCCCTGTCTGCCTCTCCGGACCTTATTTGCTTCTAACACATGCATGCGTGTATATGAACTGATCTCCCTACATATATCCAGGTCGACTATAATTCGTTTTCACCAAGCACCGATACACTTACCTCGCTAGTTATGTCTCTCCTTTTCTCGGACACACGACGGTTAATCTTCCTATGTAGTTACGCATGCTTACCACAACCATATCTTCTCCCATCATCATCCTTGAATACCTCCCAACCTATCTCTCACACGCACGTGCATAGACAGACAGACATGCATCCCCCGCCCTCTCTTATTGATATTGCACTCATACCCTCCGTTTGTCTAGCAGGCCTCTCCCACCATTTGTGAGACGCCACTCCACCACCAACCCTCCGACGCTCTATCTTTGTCTTTTTCCCAACCTTATTCCTCTGCTACACATATCCATGGATGTCGATCGATCTCCCTCAATACATAGCTAGGTCTATCTCCTTCCCCAGACATATACTAGTCAACCGGTCTCTACCCCCCCCCCCCCCCCCACACACACCGATAGTCGAACGTTGTAGGTAGGTATCCATGCCACAGAGAAGAACTGCACCTCTTCCCTCTCAAATTCTAGTAGGCCAGCCGCCCTATATCTTTGATGTGGGCAAACACAAATTCGATGGCACTCTTTATCGATCGCGCAGCCACACACTTCATCCCTGTTTTCAATTCTATCGATATCTCACGTCCATGACTCTGTTTCACACACATTGCATATGTTACGTTTTTCTGATTGAGATATCATCAACACATTGCCTCTGTTTCGCACAAACCATGTCTCTCACACCCACCCACGTACGTACCTGCACCTAAAGAAGAAGTGCACGCAGGACGCACGTACTCATGTCTCGTTCCCGGCCACACCCACGCGGGTACACGGTGGAGTTTGTTTCTGTATGAAAAGGCAGCCCACGTGATAATTTGATGCGTGTAGCGGTTGTTTACTCGAAGGAGGGTCAGGTACCACGCCCAGAATATAAAACGATTGCCGTGGGGAAAATGGAAAAATGGGTTTGTCTCTCATGAGTCTCGTCACACAATCTCACACAAGGCCGCCGTGGCCTCTCTCTCTCAGCGTTGGTAAGTGATCCGGCCGCATCCCGTCCGCCGGCGGAAAGGGAGGATGTGCATCGTCTCTCCGTTCGACGGCGTTGAGGCAGCTCGTCCCGATCTGCGGTACCCGCCGTTCTCTCTGACCAAGCTCCGGCGCGGTAGGGCCTTCGCCACTTCCTCGCTGCCGCAGTATGGGCAGATCTCGGCCGCCGGCGCCCTCCTAGTAACATCCCGACGGCCCTCGGGTACAGCTTCCTCCGGACTTGCTCCACTGCCCATCTTCCCACGTTGCTGCATGTGGATCTTCTTTAGTTGTTTGCTTAAATCGTATCTCGGCCGGCGTACTTTCCATCTTGCAATCTCGTCCTCAAACCATTTTTGATAAACCACCATGTGCTATCTTTCCCTTTTTACATGGAACATGCTTCTTTTTTGTCGGCATATGTGTCTTCAACTCGTGTTATTGGGCAGTAATTGTTTCCTTTCGACCTCCTTTTGCAAACAGGGCTATCCATTTTCACCTCGTTGCTATTGCGACCTTTTGGTGAACTACACAAATCACTTTTCTGAAGAGTGTTTTGTGCAGTTCCGCCAAAATGTCACACGAGCAACATTTTTACATTTCTGGGGGACTGCGGAAAGGGAGATTGGTTTTGCTATCCTCCTCATCCAACTCCGTGCCTAATCTTCTCCGACAATAAGTTAGTCCTAAAGAGAGATCGTAGAGGTGATTGGCTTCTATTTATGTGTGTTATGTTTCATCATCTAGTTCCACTATTATTGTAATCACACTGACTGGATATCTTTGCAAACCGGGATGGTCTGCTCGATTTTAGTGGAGCTGCACAAAATGATCGGATTGTGGTGTCCTTCATACACCTCTTTTTTGGCTACAGAGCTGGGTGAAACTAGCTACCAAGCAATGAACACTGTGCCAAGGAAATGGAGCCATGCCTACGAACAACATTGATCAATTATATTTTTTCTTTATTTGTACACCTTCTCACAACTTTGTCTTCAGTTGTGATGTGAATATTGGCGCTGATCTGTGAACCATTGAGATGCATTAGCCATGGTAGTTTCATTTGTATTTGATGGAATGTTGTAACGAGATAATCTCGAGGCAAGACACATGAATCCTAAGTTGAAACCTTTTCTTTTCCTGCGGGAACCAGAGTTGGAACCTTCATAGCATCACAGTACAATTTCATCAAAATTATGCATACATATAAACAAATCCTAAAGGATTGATAGCAATGTCAGAAACAATTCAACTTCGTTTCGCCGACATGTTGGACATCCTTCATCGGGCTCCACCTACCATGCAGCAATATTGAGTGCACAACACAACTTCAGGGAAAGATTCATCCCGGTCGTTGCACCGCAGTAGTAATGACTAGTGAGCAGTCAAATCACAAAGCCCCACCTTCGCCACAGTAAGTTGCTCGGACGAAGCAACCATCATTTCTCTGTTCCTTGAATCCGCTGGTACTCCCATATTCCCACAGTAAAGTTGCTCGGGTGAATCAACCATCACTTAATCCTCTCACGTGTGATGACCACAGGAGCTATCCATTCAGATTGCATGTTAAAAAAATAAAGGTCGATAACTAATGCGGCAAACTTTCAAAAAAAAAAACTAATGCGGCACTTCGGGCCAACGCGGCCAGATCGCATTTTGCACGAGAAATTACACACTATGTCTCGTTGGCATGTGGTCCTGTTTAACATATCAGTGAGACGACGGCGAGTAGTAGGAGTATTTCCGAACCGACGTGTAGGCCGGGGCGCCCCTTCGTGAACCGTGGCAAACTGGCAACCGTCCACCGACGCTTCACCTTTCCCTCTCGATTTGGAACTGCTGTCGCACGCTCTTCCTCTCCCTCCTCCATTTTCCTTCAGCCCTTCACGCTTTCTTCTGCCATTGTTCGATCGTCTTCTCCATGGAGGGAACAGGACGGAAACGACCCCGTTATTCTTGCCCCGATCTAAAAGATGACGTGGTGGAGGAACTCATTGATCGGTGTGACGTCATCACCTCGGCTAGCATGGCAGGTTCGTTCAAGCCCATTCTTGACTCAACTAATAACATCATTACAAGGAACCCAAGAGTCAAGGAACGGTTTGATCTCCCCTATCTTCTTCGCCGTGACCCTAATGACCAGCACCGGCACGACGGAGGCCTCGCCCTGTGCAAGTTGATGCCGCTTGATAATGATACATATGATGTTAAGATGCCATCGCTTGAGGGCAAGGCCTGGGCAGGCACAAATGGAGATTGGGTTGTTTACATTGGGTCCAACTGCGAGTGGGAACTTGTGAATGTGTACACTCGTGACCGGGTTCCACTTCCAAAAATCTCAGCAGACTGCCCACAGGTTGAGCACACCGGTATTGTACGCACGTTCAAATACAATAATGGTGACTATCTTCTACGAAAGATAGCAATTTCTCGAGTCCCCACCCGCTCTTGGAATTACAACAACTATGAAGTTGTTCATATCTTCGACAAGCTTGTTGCCGTCGTTGCTGGTTTGACTCGATGGACATTGCTCAAAAATCAGTTTCTGTACACGGATGAGTACAGTGATGCAATTGAATACGAGGGCCTTGTGTTTGCTGCCACCACTCATGGCACTATTTTTTGCATGGAATCGTTATGATTTTGGTACGTTTGTCTTCCACCGTAATTATAACTGTTTCATCCACATGCATGCGGGTTAGCAAGTTTCCCTTTACTAATTAACCTTCTTCTTGTGTTTCCAAGGTCCTGTGAAAATTCCACCACTTATACTTGAATTTTTTTATAACCAAGGGGGAGATGATGATGGTGATGATCAGGAGCATGAGGACGAGCAGCGCCCATATACTCGTTGGCGCCTGGTAACTAATTCCGATGGATCACCTCTTCTCGTGTGTATATAGCCCACTGATGATGTTACTGCTAAGGAAGCAGGTGTAGTCTCCCATGGTCGCACTCTCCAGACCTATTCCAACACCCGTTGCATGGTATTCGGGATGGATACTAGTGTGCTAGCGCCAACACCTTCTCCCTGGTACATAATTGATAGTCTTGGAGAAAACTCGCTCTTCCTTGGACAAAACTATCCGATGATGGTGAAAGGCGATCCAACTGCTGTTGACACAACGTTACTAGCACCATTTATGAGAAGCAACTGTGTCTATACCTCGGACATTTGGGTGGTTCCCCACCCTGGTACTGATATAGTAGGCCGCTTCAGCCTGGATGATCAGTCCTGCGTTGGTCTCGAGATCGACAATAGATGCCCCGTCCGAGAGAATCACTTGTGGTTCAAAGCAAGCGTTTCCAACGCCGAGGAATGGTTGAGTTGAAGTTCATTTCATTGTTTGTTATTTGTTGTGTGGTGAAAACTTTAGTATTTATAATGTATCCTCGTTGTCGATGTGGGTTGATGACCTGTTGTATGTAATAAAATGATATGCCTGTGATAAACTTACTAAATTTATGAATGGCTTTCGAGTTGCTTTTGTGAGTGAGTGGTGCGACGAGGCAAAAATATATTTTCTGAATACATAATTGTATGTGCATTGCAATAGGTTATCGGATGAGGCCAATCATCAACAATAGTAGTACACTATTTGTACTAGCTTCACATGCTTCGCGCGTCGTGCGGGTGTTTTTACTGTAGCCATACGTAACCAGCACCTCGAATCCTCGATACTATTAGTACTATATACTAGTAAGTAGTAGGAGTAGTAGGGTGGCATGGGCCAGAACAAGCATTCACGTCCAGGAGTACGGCACACGCCACCAGCACGACTTCCATCTGACACCAAATTTTTGGAGTCCGTGCTAGCGCAATCTCTTCAACCTCATCGTTTCTCTAACTCAGCCATCGTGTACGCGCGAGGTGGGGGTTTGCCGATAGTCGGTTTCCTCAACTGCGGTCCCACTTGTAAGGCCAACTCCAACGCTCTATCAATATATGGATGTACTCTTCTTCCCAATACAAAAACTTGCATCCATTCTACTCCCTCCGTTGCACAATACATGGCTTCTACACATGTATCTAGACATGTTTGTCAAAAAATATATGTATCTAGACATGCTTTAGTATATAGGCACATCCATTTTTGGACAAATGGAAGTCAAGTATTTTGGAACAGAGGGAGTACACAATAAAAATTTTAAGTTAGCACAACTAGTGTAATCCGAGAGCACAACCGAAGATTTGGTCGGGTTCTTCCTCCTTTTGCCGACACGTGGGACATCCAACATCCAGGTCGTGTCAGGCTGGCCATAGTGGGGGTAACATAACTAGTATCATATACTTGGGACTCGCAAACATGCTTATGTGGCAGACAATTAAAGAAGAAAGAGAGGGTAGTGGTAACATAGGTAGATACCGTATCATAATTAATGGTATGCTACTATGTCTCATGCATGGCAATAAATAAGACCATCTATGATACTACTTTATGATACTATGCACTATGGATGTAGTATCATACACTAGTATCATAATGCATGATACTAGTATATGTTACTCTCCACTATGACCAGCCTCATGAAAGAAAATAGAGTGGTAGTTGATAAGTTGAAGCCACGAGATGTGCATCTTGGGTTAAACTGTAAATAGAATCTTACTACTCTTGAGTAACTCCAAAAGCAGCCACCGAAGATCTTTCTTGGATTTGTTTTTCATCACCAGCACGTCGAGGTGAAAGATGTGCAGGTTCAGTGGGTCCTCTTGCGTTTTCACTGACATGTGGGGCCGCATGTGAGCAAACAGATGATGGGCTCCGCGCGTCTTCTGGCTGGCTGAGAAGAGAGATAGAGGAGTGTTGAGCACGAACTACAGGAAATTTGTTCTGCGTAACCAGCACCTTGATATTCGCGTGTGGTTGTTTCTAGAATAAAAAAAGGAGATACCTCTACTTATGTTACTCCCACTACGCCTAGCCTAAGATTAGTAGGTGACCTTGCGCTTGGCTCTTCGCCTCTTCCAGAAGTTGATGGTTCTACAGTAGTGCTTCTGGCAATCTGACACCAAATGAACTGCTGCACGTCCATCGCTTGTAAGAAAAAATTTCTCCTCATGTTGCGAGCCACCGCGCACGCATTGGCGAGGGAGAAGGAGTAATCAAGCTTCTCGTCGTTCTGCGAGTTGACGGGACACATCAAAGTTATTTACTAGTAGTACGTACTCTCTCCAAAAAAGGGCTAACCATGTCATTGCTACCATCCCGTGCTCCGTCGTTGAGTACATGCACTATTCACGTTCCATTCACGTGCCATCGAGGAGAAAAAATATTGCGTAGGTGCCATCGAAGTGCACGAATCACTTATGGAAAACGGTTTCCCCCCGCTTTCCCCCCGCACGACTCACTTACGCACTGCTTATCTGATTATCTCCATTTTCTTGCATGACACGTGCACCTTGATGCTAGATGTCTCGCGTGTTGGGAAAAGGATGAACAAAGCTCACGTAAAAGAAAAGAGTTGAAGAGCATAGATTCCCGACGACCGAGGAGGAGCAAGGAACCTCGCGGTGGAGCGTCTGCAAGGAACCTTGCGCGTTTTCCCCTATTTTTTGCTGCCTGCCCACCAATAAATAACTAAAAGAACATGAACTTTTCGCTAACCACTAGAAATGGTACATCAGGATGCTAAATTGAAGATGTTTTATACTCCCTCCGTTCCCAAATATAAGTCTTTTTAGATATTTCAATAAGGGACTACATATGAAACAAAATGAGTGAATCTACACTCTAAAATATGTACACAAGCGAACACACTTACTCCATCCGATCCAACTCATGCACATACGCGCACATCATGGAGCATACAATGCACATACACAAGACGTGCATGCACACACGCTCAGCCGCAGAATGCACGTGAATAACACATGCATGCGCACACAGTCGGCTGCATGGAGGCGTGCGCCATCCGTGGCGACGTCCGGTTCGTCGTGCTACGGCGAAGCTCGCACGCAACAGTGCATACGCATCTCTTGCAGCACCTCTTTGCCGTCGTTGCTCAACTACTAGTCGGAGACGAAGACGACCGCAGCCTCGGCCTTAGAGCTAGCACCGATGGAAAAACATGCACGCTGCACGCACACGAGCACATACAGAGTGCCCACGACGTGGTGGTGGTGCGTCCCCAGTCGCCTCTACTCCTTCTGCACACGTTGTCTATCAAGGCGGCTGCATGCTAATGATGATGTGGGTGAGATCTTCTAGGACTCAGATGATGACGAGGAAAATTATGAGACACAAGGTGACGTACACCGTCAAGGTCCACGGTCAAGGGGGTGCTAGCAAGGGCTTAGATGTGCTTAGAGCAAGTACAATAGAGCTGACTCAGCGGGCTATAAGGAATAAACAGTAGTATATTTCTGCTTAGTTGGAGGAAAGAGAAGATGAGAGAGAAGGTAAGTGGGCTCTTCGTGAAGAGCCAGCTCTAGCACGTGCTCCTAGGCACTTTGTAGTACATGTTGACTATAAGATGGGCTGTAGGCTTATAGCCAGCAGCTCGCTATACTATTAACGCTCTTTAGATGAGGTGCTAAGTGCATTAAATGGCTTAGTAACTCAAGTGTTCAATGCATAGGTGCTTAGTTTATTGGTGCCACATCATATTTTATGCCTACGTGGTAGGCTTAGCAGCTATACATGGTGGAGCACTAGGAGAGGCCAAGGCTGGTCATAGTGGGGAGTAACTTGTATAGTAACATATTGCTATGTTACTCTAAACATCTCTATAAACCGGAAAGGAGGGAGTAGTAACATACACTAGTGTCATATGCAGAGTATGGGAGCACATGATATTTTCCCGTCCGGACTGATCCCAAGTTGGCTTCTCACCTTCTTGGCCCAACAAAAACCCCTCCCCCCTCCCGCGCGCGCTTCCCGCCCGGCGCCAGCTAAGCCCGCCGCTCCACATTGATGGCAAGTCAGGGCGACGCGACCTCTCATTGCTTCTGTCATTGAAGCGGCGCGCCAACCGAGGGCACCACCCGCTGCACGCCCGGCATTTCAGACTACACAGTGGATAGTAACTTTTAGAGCAAGTACTACTATAATTAGATGACATAAGCAGGCTATATGGATTTAAATATAGTATGTGTGCTTAGTTGAAGGAGAGAGAAGAGGAGAGAGAAGAGAAGCAGTTGTAAACATGTAGCCGGTTATACTCCCACATACTCTACTTTGTGAGACAAAAGGTGGGGCCATTATTAATGATATTGTATTTATACTAAAGGGACTAACGGATGCCTTAATTACTCCGTTTTTTAGACAAACCTTGGTGGGGCTATTATTGACTTTTTTGAGCTATTATTGACTTGGTCATGCGGTTTGGGGGCCAAAGGCCTACTATTATACTCCCACCTGACATGCTCTACCCTAGCCGCCGCTGTATCATATGGTTTCGCACCGCTCCAGATCTTAGCGCCGCCACACAATTCTTCTCCAGCCCTGCTTCCGGCGTGCACCGCGAGAAGGGATAGCAGTCCTCTGAACCCCGCCTTTCGTGATCCTGTACGGGAGAGGGGCGATCAGGTTTTTGGGGAGCACACTCCTGTGACTGCTGCCAGCGACGACTTCCTCAATGACAGCCTTCTTCCCCGACCTCGGTAACCTCTTCATCAACGACATGAGTGACAACATCAACCACATCGGTTTTGCTCCCGTTGTACAGTATGTGATTCTGTCCTCCTGGTTTAGTCCGCATCATTACTTTGATGTTTGCAATTGTCGTCATGATCTATTTACTGCTGATTCGGATTAAATATCATACTAAATTGCTCATATTTTCAACAATCCAATCCAAAAACCTGATCACAGGCAATTTACTCCGAGTTGTTTTGCCGCGCTTTTGAAGCCGCCTACTTTTAAGGGGGTGCAATATAAAAGTTGGCGCACAAGAGCAGTATATTGGTTTCAGATCATGTGCTGCTATGACGCCACTAAGGGTAAGCCCGAGGGCGATCTTAATCCTACACAGCAGGAAGCTTTTCAGAACATGGATACCCTCTTCTAAGCCGCCCTGCTGAGTGTTCTTGACGATTCTATTCTGGATTCGTATATGTTGTTTGACAGCAGCAAAGACATGTGGGCTGCGCTCGAGGCCACATTTGGGCCCTCGGGTGCTGGCAACGAGTTGTACGTCATGGAGCAATTCTGTGACTACAAGATGACTGATGAGCGCTCTGTTGTTCAGTAGACTCATGAGATACAGTCACTCTCTAAGGAACTTGAGTACTTTAAGTGTGTGTTGCCGAACAAATTTGTTGTTCGGACCATCATTGCCAAGCTTCCACCTTCGTGGAACGATTTTGCTACTTCTCTGAAAAACAAGAGACATGAGTTTTCTGTTTTGGATCTCATTAGCACTCTTGATTTTGAGGAGAAGGCGAGAGCAAAAGACACACGTGCTCGGGTCGCCGAGGGAGCTTCTAGTGCCCACATGGTACACGAGAAGAACTTCTAGCCCAACCTGCCCCAAAACAACAAGAACAAATCTCAGGGGAAAGGCAAGTTTGATGCAAAGAACAAGCCGTCACATTCTACCAACTTCAAGAAGAATTCTCATAACGGGAAGGGATACAAACCTCACTTTTGGTAGCACCGCACAAAATTTATATGGCTACATCTACCTGCTATCAGCTAACCTCATGGTTCTCTAGGTATTCCTACATTCGTAACTAGGTACAATGACCACCGCAAGATGAAATTAGCTTATTCGCACGTTGACTTGCTGAATGCAGTGCGGAACGATCCTGTCATGTCTGGAGGAGCAAACAAGCAGTGAAGCCGAAGGTGGAAATCAACCAAGGACTTATGAAACTATATGTAATCTTCCTCAGGCAGGTCAGTATACCCTTCGTCCAGATGATCGTGTTTGGTCATGCCGAGCTATTGATATGTGCTACTATTTTGCAACATCGTTTAAGTATAGCTACTATTTTCCTATCTTTTCAGATTCAGGACAATGAATAGGATATTAGGGGAACTGCACAATTTGGACCCATGTTGAGTCATCTCTATTGCCTCATGTGTTTGCTGCAAATGTGTCAGCATCAATTGCAAGATGAGGCAGCTAGATAGCTGTGGAGTTGCCAACATGTTCAAAGTGCTCTCAACATTGAGAAGAAACAAGCATGCCTAGGAAATTAATGCGTGTGCAGGGAGGCCCTTTGCTCAGAGAAGCATCGACCGATATTCTTTATTTCCACACCTTCTCACAGTTTTGTATATTGGTTATAGTATGGTGAATCATTGAGATGCATAGACATGCTGAACTTTTGTTCTTCTAAATGTTAGTTTAATGTGAGTGTCTGCATCCAGTACCGCATCCTCTAATTTGGTGGATGCACATAGAGAAAATAAATCTCCTTAATTTACTCCATAACCACCCTATTAAATAGGCCTAGTAAGAAACCAGGCGCATGCAGTGGCCGGCGGGCACATGCATCCTGCATGCATGGCCAGTCATGCAGCAACGCAAAAGAAGAGAGCGGTTCTTGGGAAAAAGCGAGTAGTTAGTGCAGCGTGCCTTATAAACACGAACAGCTCGCTCTCCCGCTTCCGTCTCCCCACCCAATTCCCCCCGCTCCCCAATGTTCCTCACTCGTCCAGAAAACCCCGCTCACCTTCTTCCTCACTCGTACAAAAAACAACTGCTCCTCTTCTTCCACTCCTACAGAAATCCCTAGCCCTCCTTCTTCCCCACTCGCACTACCACTAGGCTCGTCTCTGGCTACTCTGCTCAAACCCGTGAGCTCGGCGCGACACCCACAAGGAAAATGGAGTCGGCTGGCCCCAACGCCAAGAAGATGAGGCTCCCGCCAGCGGCGACGCCGGTTGTAGATCCCACACCCGGTAGCACGGGGAGAAGCGGCGAGCCCCCCCCCTCACCCGGATCTGAGGAACCGGTAGAATCTCTGGTGGACCGCATCAGCGATCTCCCGGACGTCATCCTTGAGGAGATCATCTCGCTTCTCCCCACCAAGGATTGCTGCCGCACACAAGTCCTCTCAACTCGGTGGCGCCCTCTATGGCGCATCGCGCCCCTCAATCTCGACTGTCGTCAGATATCTGTCCTTCCTAAATTTGATCACATTAGAGCCATTGTCTCTTTTCACCAGCTGGGCCCCGTTCAATGCCTCTGCATCCCGACAAGCTACCTGCTGTCCATATCCGGCAAGGTGGATGCTTGGCTGACATCCCCTGAATTCGGAAAACTCCAGCAGTTTGAGTTCTACCATTACCACGAAAGTTTCATACCACGAACATTCCAAGAATTCATGCCCACACCACCGTTGTCCATCTCGCGGTTTTCCTCCTCTCTCCACACCGCCACCTTCGCCCGGTGCCATCTACCAGACGATCTGGTACAAATGCTTCGACTCCCACTGCTAAAAAAACTTTCGCTTGTGGTGGTTTATCTGTCGGAGGCCTCACTGCACAGCATCATCCACTCCAGTTGCCCTGCCCTGGAGCACTTGCTGATTGTTTTGGGAATAGAAATCGATATCAGTTGTCTCCAAATAAAGTCGCCTCACCTTAAAAGCATTTAAAGGACAACAGCTCATCATCGAAGATGCCCCTTCACTTGAAAGGTTGCTCCTTCATAGTTGTTATACACCTTTAGAAATAACTGTCGTATATGCGCCCAAACTGGAGACCTTGGGTGTAATTCGTGACCCGTTTAATAATCACAAGGAGTTGGTGTTTGGCTCCTCACTTTTTCAGGTACCGTATATTTTCATCTACACATTTGTTATCATATGCTGCATTTTTCATTTGTGCGCATAAGTTTTATATCATCGTGGAGTACACTTTGGGTACTAATATTATGTTATATGCTCAATGAAGAGTTCATCCATTGATAGCCTATCAATGCTACTGCATTCTGTCAAGATCATATATATCAGAATGTATTGTTTTGATCTGGACATAATTATTGGCTTGCTGCGATGCTTTCGATCTCTGGAGAATTTATACATAGAGGTGATGATTTCATGCACATTGAAAACCCGTATATATTGTACTAGAATTAACTGTTCAGCCATCGTTCTTTTGACATACTCTTTTTTCAGACCTTAACTGTTTTCAATCTTCATGTCTACTTAGGGAGAACCACATGGACAAAAACATATAACCAATCGTTGGCATAATAAGCACAAGGATTTTCTCAATTCTCATGACATTCGTTTGAGGACAATAACAATGGGACAATATGCATCCAACCAGGCAAACAGAAGCTTTGTCACATTCTTCCTGTTGAACGCGAGGTTACTATTGTCCATGAGGCTTAATTTTTACAGCAAGAGATTTCTCACGGACGAACATGTTGAACAGCAAAAAAAGAAGTTTCAGGTGGACAAATGGGCTTCTAAACGTGCTCGACTTATATTTACAATAAGTTGTAGACATCCTGAATTAATTCTTTTTGCACAGGATGTTGATTTTATGGATCAGACCGATCCATTTGTTTGGGACTGCAAAAACGAGTGGTTGGGTTAGATGTTACTGTCATGTTCAATCTGGGTTTTGTATAAAAATTTGATGAACAATTAATCCTTGGGCTTTTTGTACCATTTGTATGCTTGACTTGCATGTTGTTGCCCTCGTACTCCCCTCGACCTGCCACTACACTGTCGCATCTTTCATGGCTGCTGTTTGTTCCCGTCCGAGGCCTTGCCGTCGTTATCCGCCTTGGTTAGCTCGCTGTGCTCGCCGCCGTCTGGTGTTGTCAACATGGTCAACAACCAAGAGGAATCAAGAGATGACTGTACGTGGAGAGGCTGACAGTAGGGACCCACCAGGGTCATTGCATTTCGCAAGAAGGTGCCTCGTTATTACAAGCCAAAAGAATACTTCCTCCTAATGGTTTGACAACTAGGTTCCACGCCATTGTCAATGTAGTCAATAAACGAGAAAATTACACAACGAGCGGATAACACCAGGGACCCAACAGCTCACCCAGTTGTTTTTCAGTTTCAGAGACGGAGCTCAACTGCGCGCTGTGCGAGGGCTGTGGCCCGTCTAGCCCACACTTACGCTTTTATTAAGCACATGACGAGCCCAGTTGATATTTTTTTCTTTCTGAAATTGGCTAGCCCAGTTCTTTTTTTTGGAGAATACCAAAACCGAGGCCTACTTGCTTTTCTCCGCCCTGCTGGGCTGCAAATCTTTCAAGACGAGGAGGGATAAGAAATGGGCTTCCCCAGAAAACGGGCTATAAGTTGTAAGAAATGGGTTGTAAATTTTTAAACCAAAGCCAACCGACAATTGCATTAAAATATCATTTTTTCAGGATTTCTCTACTCTCTACTCTTATAAAAACCAAAGCCAACTGGCAATTACATTAAAATATCATCTTTTCACCCACAAGATAAACTACTCATACAAATGCATCTTCATGTTCCGTGCAACGAACGAGCATCTTGCTAGTTAAGATTCTAAATTTCATTCTTTTTTGGCGGAAAATTGTTTTTTGAATTTTATTTTGATATAATTTTTTGAAAACTATTTTTAATGTGACTCGAAATTTCATGATAAAAAGAGTTCGGACCCCACCGAAATATGCAAAATTTTGTTGAATTTTTTAGCAGTGCCCAGAATATATGGTCTGTAATGCTAATAAAAAGAATATGAGCTTCAAATATCCTTAAGAATTAGCAAATGGGTTGTAAATTATTGAAAATAATGGCTAATGGGCTGTATGCTGTTTTCCACAGATTTGGAGGCTGACTTCTGGGCCTACTAGGTTGACGATGACGTTGTCCTAATTTTTTTGACGCGTATGCAAGGCTTTGTCAACTTAGTCAACACACAGCAGTGACTGTTGGATGTCCATCCAACGGCCGCCGTGCTTCTTCAATCTCTGATCTTCCTGCTCCAGCCGCCCAAACCAGCGCCGGCGGGACTGCCTGCTCCCTCCTCCCGTGGCTGGTTGTGCTGCTGCCAGGCCATCCCTCTAACCACCCTCACATCTTGTTATTTTCCGGCAACGTCTGCCTCACCCCGTAGCCGACCAGTCAGCGCTCGTTCTCCCCTCAGCATGGGCATCCTCTGCGGTGGCTTCGCTGGCTCTGGGTGGTTCTCTTCCTGGGCCCCGCCCTCGTCCACCACGTTTGTGCTCTCAGCGCGGCGAGGTCAACATGGTCACCAAACAACAGCCATCGGAAGAGGCTGACAGTAGGGGCCCACATAGGAAAATGCCTCCTTATTACGCGCAAATATAATGATTCCTCCACCTGATAGCTGGGACCCACCGAAAGGGTCTCTGTATTTCGTGAAAAAAATGTTCCCCCAGCTGTCAGCTCGGACCCACCGGAAATGCCTCCTTATTATGCACAAAAAATGGATACTCCCCCTGCTAGCTGGGACTCACCTTGGTGGGAGGCTGACTTGTGGGCCTACTAAGTTTACGGGGACGGAGGGCTTTGTCAACTTAGTCAATATGAATGACTCTAGCTCCAGTGACCGTACGATGTCCATCCAACGGCCGTAGTGCTTCTTGAACCTTTGGTCTTCGTGCTCCAGCCGCCCAAAGCAGCGCCGATCGTGCCGCGTGCTCCTGCCTCCCATGGACGGCTGTGATGCCGCGGAGGCCTCACCGCCCCCTACTACTCCCACCGCTGGCCAGGCCATCCCTCTACTCACCCACACCCCCTATTATTCTGCGGCGACGACAGCCTCACCCTCGTACTCCTCTTCGCGTGGGCATCCACTGATGCGTCTTCCCCGGCTCCGCATCGTCCCCTTCCTAGGCCTCGCCGTCGTCCACCGCCGTGGTGCTCTCGGCGCGGCATGGTCAATGTGGTCAACGACTGACTTCCATCGGAAGAGTACTGTGCGTGGAGAGGCTGACAGCTGGGTCCACGGCGGCCGCAAGGAAGTGCCTCCTTATTACGCGCAAAATAATTATTCCTCCACCTGACAGCGGGGACCCACCGGACGAGCCACCGTATTTTGCGGAAAAAACATTCCCCCTGACTGCTGGGACCCACGAGCTACATCTTCGCACGCAAGGAAGTGCGTTCGGGCAAAAAAAAAATGATTCGCCCCCTGACTGCTGGGACCCACCATCTACATCTTCGCACGCAAGGAAGTGCGTCGGGGCAAAAAAAACGATTCGCCCCCCTGACTGCTGTGACCCACCAGCTACATCTTCGCAGGCAAGGAAGTGCCTGACAGTCGGACCCACCTGGTCGAAGCGTACGTAGCATTGTCATTCTGGTCGTGAATGTCTACGTACATACTGGTCGTAGTAGAGGCGCGCACGTACACGTACGTACAGCGGCGAGGGTGCAAGAAAGAAAATACGGCCACGTACGTACATATGGGCAGGGTCTCGAACACCTACTCGTGCATACGTACATGGCTGGGTCGGAACGGAGAAACAGCATCGTCGTCGTGTTCATGGGGAGGCAGCAGAATGTGTCGTGTTCATCGGGAGGCAACGGAACGCGTGGGAGCCAACCGGCTGGGTCGGAACGGAATGTGTGGTCATGTTCATCGGGAGGGCTTGGATGGAACAGGCGATGGAAACGAGGCTTGGCGTACCGCACAACGGAGGAAACGGCCTTGTGTTCGACAGGCCACGTTCGAAACATGTGACACCCCAAAATTTTAACCTTATTTTACTAATTAAAATTTGCCTGGAAACTTAAACTTTTATTTTCTGGATTTCCTTTTGATTTCAGAACCATTCTTTTCTTTGCTATTATTGAGTTTTTACCCCTAGTGAAAACTTTTCAATCATTGTTGGACTTATTTCCCCTCTCAAATTAAACAATTCTCTTATCTATGGGATTATCTATATAATCATTTTTCCCTGAGTTTTATTTCTCTAAATTGGGTTTTCATAAGTTTTAGGGTTCCATTTGCAGTGCAACCCTTTGATAAATTTATTTAAAAATCCCACCAAAATTTGGAGATGTCATGTGATGTTTCTAAATCACTTTTATGCAAAAAGATATTTGATTCATTGGATATTTTGAGTTCTACACCAAGTTTTCAAATCTGGTCCAGTGGGCAACTTTGCACTACAACCTATTTAAATATTTCTTTAAAACTTCTACCAAAATTAGGGGAGGTCAGTAGGAGCATATTATTCCACTTTGTGCAAAAACCCATTGATGTTCTTTGAAAAATTTGAGTGAATCATCCTCTTTTTCATTCTGGTCCAACTTGATGATTTGTACTGCAACCATCTTCGAACTTGCTCCTTTACCCATGAGCTTTCTCCTGCTTGTAGTACTCCTTACCAAACCCTTAAGTCCAGGAGAGTGGACCCATTGGATGATTTTTAGTGCTTGTAATCATGCCCTTTTCTTCCTGTCCAAAACTGAGGTTTTGCAAATATGGCACTAACAAGTTTCTCCTTTTGACAAACTAACTTCACCACCCTCTCTTGCATCCAAAGAGACACTAGCCTGGAGAATTTGGCCACTCCAACAAATGCCTAAGTGCCCTTGGCATTTTGTCAAACACCTTATGGGCATGATCAGTTTTGACATGATTTTTGTTTTGCTCTGTGAACTTGCACCTCTGGGCAGACTAGCATGTCCACTAAACTCCCAGCTGCTTCTAACCTAGGTCTGCTAAGTGCTAACCTCACCCAAGCCCTGTAGCATGCACTGGCATTTCGCTGAGCACCTGGTGGGTGTGCCCCGGACGCGCCCAGAGCGCGCGTTTTGCACGTGTTGCTCGCGCGTGCACTGAGCCGCCGCGTCTCGCCCCGCACCCGTTCAGGCCCTTGGCCAACCGCAGCCAGCACGCCACGTCTCCTTCTGCACCCCGACCACCCCTGGCACCCCACAGCGCCACCATCAGGTCGGCCGTGGCGGCTAGCTGACGATCGCATGCAGGCCCCGGCCGTGTCGGCGCCGCCCGAGCCACTCCCGCTCGCCAGCTCGCCCCTGGAGCAGTGCCCCGCTTGTCCGCTAGCTCTTGCCGCCGTCCCCAGCCTCGATACGTCACCCTGTAGCACAGAATGTCGGTCGCCGACGATCTTATCCTCGGCCGCCGCTAACCGACCTCGTCGCACTATAAAAGGAGGCCCCCGAGCTCATCCAAGGACTCAGGCGACCTCAGGCCACCCCCATGGCACCCCCGCAGCCAGCAATCGTCGGGGGGAAGCCATCTTCCCCGACTCCGGCCGGTTCGGCCGCCGCCATGTCCCAGCTCCATTCACCGCAACCAGAGCCCTCCCGTCCGTCCAACGCCACCACCAGACTCCACATGATCTTGCGGAGCCACCCAGACCATCAGCCTCAATAGAGAGCCACCGTAGCGCGGATCCCCAATCGTGCCCGAAGCCATCTCCGCCGCGAAGCTCGTCGCCGGCGACTCCGTCCACTTCGGCGACCATGGCGGGTACCCACGGGTTCGTCTCGAGCACCGGAACCCACCCATGTGCTCAGATCACCGAGGGATACCCCTATTCGCCGGCGAGACTCGCCGGAGCTCCGCCTCTGTTCGGTCGAAGGAGGCGACGCGCGCGTGGACTGGTCAAACCTGACCAGTGGGTCAGGCGGGCCCACTGTCAGTGACCCAGCGTCGTTCCACGCAGGCGTAAGTGGAGACGTATTCACAGAGTACGTGTTCGACGTGTACATTTTGAAACGTTTTCTTTTCTTTTTCTATTTTATTTTAAAACTAGAAATTTGTCTAAACTTTGACTGGCTATATCTTTTTAAATAAAACTCCAAATGAGTTGATTCTTTTTCCTACCTCCCTCAAATTTAATCTAGTTTATTTTAAGATTTATTTGAAATATTTTCAGACAACTTCTTTGCACTATTTTTGAAGTATGTGCTATTTGAATATTTTCAAAATAGGATTTTTGGAGAAGAGAAGAAAACTTTCAAAAGTTTTGGAGTGCACCTCACCCCTCCACAACTTGAAGGCAAGCATTCTGAACCTTGGCATAATATTTTTGTGTGTTAGTTGACACGCTTATAACACCACCCTAATACGGAGAACGCGTTATTTTATGTGGTGACGCAATCATTTACTTGAATTACATATTTGTGATTTCCTTGATGTTGGAAATGAATCTACTTGTGATGGTAATCATCCTCATGTGCCTTGCATGCATGCCAGAAAAGAATCCGGGAAAACCTCTGCCTTGGGTAGGCGTGAGCTTGTCGCCGGTCTCCGTCGGGATGGTTATGTCCGGTATGGCATAGTAGGGTATAATGAGTGGTGATTCTGTTGGTTGTAATATTTTTTGTTACACATATCATGCAGGGAATTTATAAACCTCCTGAGTCGACCGTAGACCGAGTCTTGTTCCAGCAACCCCCATGCTTGTTTCGTACTACGACTTGCTCTGCCGTAGGTAGGGTGCGGTTCAGTAAGTTGTCAACCCCTTTCTTGGCACACACCGTACAGAGAGGCCATGGTGGAAGATACCGGCTGCATTCGGTTGGCAGGCCACCTGGTCCGGGGGCATGGGTGTTTCCGGTTGGGACCGAGAGGGGGGCACCCCTTAAAGCGCGCGTCATAAATTTGATCCCATGCTACGCGAGGTTGTAGCCTCCCCACTTAGAGTTTTACTTGACAGGTGTGGTGGGTGATTCCAGACACTGGTAAGTTAAGTTGGTGTGTGCAAGTCAGGTGTGTTTTCAATTAAAAGACCGTAGACGGAATTAGTCCCGATGGACTAAAGTAATCTGTTATTAGTGGGTAAAGAGTACACCCTCTGCAGAGATAATATCTATTCGAATAGCCGTGTCCATGGTTAAGGACTACAGTCTGGGTCGGGTCAAGTGTCGGTCTTCGGAGGAGAAACTACTAAACCAGAACATGGATCATGACCTGTGATGATTGTGATTATTATTGTTATAGACTAACACTCTATATTATTGGATTTATTGGATATTCCCGGGAAGGTTCTACCTCCTAGATATTCACTGTCATTAATTTTCTTATAAGCCCTTTATGTGGTGTCGCTCAGACGCCTGACTGTGGCATGCTTATTATTTACTTTATAAGCCCTTTATGTGGTGTCGCTCAGACGCCCGACTATGGCATGCTTATTATTTACTTTATAAGCCCTTTATGTGGTGTCGCTCAGATGCCCGACTGTGGCATCACTGTTATTTATTTTCATTATAAGCCCTTTTTGTGGTGTCGCTCAGACACCCGACTGTGGCATGCTTGTCATTTACTTTATAAGCCCTTTATGTGGTGTCGCTCAGACGCCCCACTGTGGCATGCTTATTATTTACTTCATAAGCCCTGTATGTGGTGTCGCTTAGACGCCCGACTGAGGCATGCTTCATATCATGATCCCTTCGAGGCGTCGCTTCAGACACCCGATCGGTGCATGTCATTTCTACTCCATTATTGCATACGCATTTTGTATATAAATAACCAGCTTGCATGCATCATGGATTTTATTTTACGACTGACATTATGATCATAGGATAATTCAGAGCATGACTATTGTTTGTCATTTTATTCCCGTGTTCATAATGTTTGTGAGTACATTCAAAGTACTCACTGGCTTGTCCCTGGCTATTGTCTTGGCCAGATTTCTTGCTTGGAGAGGAGCGTTGCGATGACAGCCCCGGAACCTAGGCAACGGTGATAGCAGCCTCGCGAAGATAGGAGTTGACCTGGTCTGCTGTTCCTGTTGGGAAATGGAGTCCCATAGACACTGATGACCCACAAACCGCTTCCACCATCAACCACTAGAAACCATTTGTTGTACTCATAGGCCAGAATGGTCTTGTACTTCATATTTTATATTTTTCTTGGAATTTCTGTATCAAGTTGGTGCGTCATCAGCTAACAGTAATCCTGGGGCTAGTGAGCACAAAGGCCATTTTCTGGGAAATCAATACCCGGAAAATCAGTCCTGACAAAACAGGGTCCTGTTGATCAGGAGGGGCCTGGCATACCGCAAAATGGAGGAAACGGACCTCCTACGGTCGAAACGGGGGTCCTGTTGATCGGGAGGGGTGTGGCGTACCGCAAAACGGAGGAAACGGACCTCCTACAGTCGAAGCGGGGGTCCTGTTGATCGGTAGGGGTGTGGCGTACCGCAAAACGGACGAAACAGACTTGTGTTGGAGCGCTACGGCCGAAACGGGGGGGAGGGGTGTGGCGTACCACAAAACGGGACTCCACGGGCTACCGTCGACCTCCTCCAGCCTCCACGGGCTCGTGTTCATCCAGCCTCCACCGCGCGCTACTCCACCGGCTACTGTTCAACCACCCCTCCACGGGCACCCCTCCACCGTCTACTATTCATCCAGCCCTCCACACCACGGGGTCCTGTTCAACCACCCCTCCACTAGCATCCCTCCACCGTCTACTATTCATCCAGCCCTCCACACCACGGGGTCCTTTTCAACCACCCCTCCACGGCCACCCCTCCACCGTCTACTGTTCATCCAGCCCTCCACACCACGGGTTCATGTTCATCTAGAGGCAACGCCACCGCTCACTATTCATCCAACCCCCCCCCCCCCACCCCCCCCACAACGCTCGCTGTTCATCCAATCGATCGGCTTCAGTTAGCAGCAGTAGCGAAGGAATCGCTCCATCAGGTTCAGTTAACAGCCATCAATCGATCCCTCAGGTTCAGTAACGCATAGCCTGCAGTGCAATCGCTCGGGTTCAGTTAGAGCCCAACGCCTCGCTCGGTTTCAGTTAGAGCCAACGCCTCGCACACACGCGCGTACCTGTACGAGAGAAACGTGCATCGCTCTCCCATCGCAATCGGCAACTCCCCAAAATTTTCCTCCCCCTCGCTTCTACCACGTTTTTTCCGTCATGGATGGCCCAAAGAATATCATGCAGCTGCGTCTCCGGCCCACCCAGGACAAAAAGCCCATTTTCTGTCATGATTTTTTGTCATAGAAGTAGGAGCCCACCACATCTATGATGATACCCCCACAATTATCGTCATAGAAGTGTCATATGTATGACGGAAAAAAATTTCGTTCGGCCCAAAATGTCATGGATGTGTCTTTTTTTTGTAGTGGTGCTTTGCAAAAAGAAGATTATTGGAATGAAAATATAGCAGCATAACTGATTCGCCCACCTTTCCTTCGTCGGTTAGAGAAGAAAAATGGCAGAAGTGAGTAGCCTGGAGTGAGGTTTTCTTCAAGAAAGGGAAGAAAGGGCTTGAACGAGCGTTCCAATGAAATGATGGTTGCTTCGTCCAGTCCAACTTGGAGGCCACCTTACCACTGCTGGTAAAGGTGTGGGTTTTGTGATATGACGGGTCATGACGTGCACACCGGGGTGACAAGTGAGTCTCGACTGTAGCACCTCGCTGTGATTTGGTGGATGGCACGCGGGCCCGGATGCTTTGAAATGTCATTAACTTGATTTTAGTCTCTTTAGTATTTGGATCCAAGCATGGATGAGGATAACAAGTTTTAGTCCCACTACTTTTAGTCATGAGACTAAAACCTATCCAAGCACTCTCTCAATATTGTGCACCGCGACCAAGGCGGAGAGGAAAACGAGAAAACTACGTAATTAATGCATGAGTTTAATTAGGGTAGTTTTGTAAAGTATGAGATACATTCCTCCAATCGCAAAATGCCTTGGTTCATGAGATTTGAGATTTGAGCCCTATAAACCGGAAGGGAGGGGGTACTGCACACGGTGTAGTCTAGTCACTTGTTTTTTTTAGCCGAAGTCTAGTCACTTGTTGAAATCTCTAGAAAGGCAAATACTCCTTCCCGGTTTACAGGTCTATACTACTCCCTCCGTCTAGGTGTGTAAGTCATCTTACGAAAACTAAATAGTCCCAAAACACTTAGGCGCGGTGCATTAACTTCTACCTTGTTTCTTGTTTCTTGACATACGTATCAACCAATAAGAGATGAGAGGTGTGCATGCTTTTAATGACTTGCAATGGCTAGTTCATTGCATGGAATGCTATTAATTAGCAAATAAACATTAGTGACCCCAGGAGGAAACGGTGCTAAGTGCGTGGACCTATGCAGAATGAGTATCAACCAATGGATAATGGAGTTTAATTGTTAAACAATAGCAATTTTGTCTCATGCAAGAGCCTGGCTAGTACTCCAAGGAACCGCACCACGCGAGCGTTTGCAACTGCCACGTTCGGTTTGCGCTTGGCTCTTCGCCTCTTCGAGAAGACGAACAATGATGTTACTCCTACTTCTACAGTATCGAATCCACTGCTCCATGTCCATCCACCTCGTGCGGGAGGGATAGCGTGTAGCGAAAGCTTCTACTTACTACCCCTGCCTTTGCATCCATGACAGGTGGGCCCAACAGGTGGTTGGCCCACCTGTCATGCAGCCAAAGGCAGGTGCAGTTAAGGCACCGGAGCTCAGTCCGCGAGGGAGAAGGCGTCGTAGTAATCAAATTTCTCGGTCTTGTACGAGTTGGCGCGACACATCAAAGCACTGCACTCGATAAAAGTCTTTTTACACATTTCAAATGGGCTACTTCGTATGTAGGAGTAGACATATTCTGCTTCGTATGTACTCCCTCCGTTCCAAAATATAAGTCTTTTTAGAGATTTCACTATGAACTACATACGAAACAAAATGAGTGAATCTACACTCTAAAATATGTCTATATACATCCGTATGTAGTTTGTAGTGGAATCCCTAAAAAGACTTACATTTAGGAATGGAGGGAGTAGTCACTTGTTGCAATATCTAAAAAGACTTATATTTGGAAACGGAGGGAGTACAACGCATGCATGCATGCCGTGACTTTCCTTTTGATACTTGCATGTGTTGATTTGATGCACCTTGCCAAATTTTGACTATAGATTTAACTAACCAAATTTTCATGCATGTCACAAAAAATCACGGGGCTGTTTGGATTGTGACTATGTTTGTCTTATGTTGCCACATTATTTTTCCTACACTTGCCACACTTGCCTAACCTGAGTTTCTCAAATTGTTAGACACACTTTGGCTTGCCTAAGGGAATCTTGCCACAATTTTTCTGTCTATGACATGTGGGGTTCAATGCTAATAAAAAAATTCTGGTCTTAGGTGTGGCTAATAAAAAAGACTTATATTTAGGAACGGAGGGAGTAGAAAATATAAATAATAATGCATGTTGGGGCAACCCACGTTTTCGCTAATTTTAGCCGTGGGCTTGTTCACAATTTTTACGAGGGGTGATTGTTCATTTAATGGAGGGACTTGTAGTACCATACTTGAACGATACAAAGTGCGACCTGGCACACCGTAACACCACTTGGAACAAGCGGGTAGCTATCTCAAAAAACAATCAACAACTAAAAAAAACCGCGACTTGGCATGCAGTAGTACACAATTTTTAAACGATTGTTTTGATGGAGTGAAAAAGGAAAACTACCCCACTACTTATATATAGGCCGGAGCCTCCGCGCTTGCTTGCTAGGGCTGCTCTATTCACACACTCTCATCCTCTCCAGATCAAAACAAGATAGGGGTAGTAACACTGTCTTTCTCCCTTCAAAAAACACTGGCTTTCTATCCTCACTGCTGGTTATAGATCCGGACGTATCCCCCTCCGCCGGTGAAGGGGAGGAGGGGTAGCGTTTAGGCCATTGTCGACAGCGAGGGAGGAGACCCACTGCCGGCTGCACCGTTATCTCTGGCCGAGCGCCGGCGCGGGAGGTCCTCCGATCCCTTCGTCGTTGCCTGTGGGAGGATCCGGCCTCCCGCCGCCCACCTATCCACATCCCGACGACCTTCAGGTATATCTTTGTTCGAAACCGCCTTAGCTCTACTTCCCCAGCTTGCTACGTCACTGCATGTGCATCATTTTCTACCTCTCAGCCCCTCTCGATCGGATGGTCCAACGTCACCTATTTTTTTTTTCTATTGTTAGAGGTAAAGCTACTTCATGGAGTCGAATCTTGTACTCCCTCCGTCCAAAAATACTTGTCATGGAAATAAAGTGGGGGTGGGAAATTTAGTATGTACATCGAACTTGGTACAAACAGGAAGGAAAGGGGATGAAAGTAGTACAGACTGGTCATCCAACCGGTCTCTTGGTCGAAAAGGGAAATATAGGGGTAACACTGTACACAGTGGTATGACAAGGACTAGATTTGCTATCCACACATAGGAGTAGGTGGCTAGAGTGAACAAAAATGGGACCAACCCAGATATGTTTCTTGGATGTTTGTTTCTCGGGGCAACAAACTATGAATCACCACTTTATGCCCCTGTTTACGTACATGGTGCTGTACTGCTGGTGCACCCACTGTCCCATGCCCTTATACCAAATATTTAGGCTCCGGTCGGAATAAAGGGGCAGAAAACTTAGGTCTTGATGAAAATAGAGGAATAGGAAAGGAATGTGGGTATAAAACTATGGTACAGCGAACCGGAGGAAACTCTCAAGAGAATGTGTTCGGATGGACTACGAAATGTACAGATTTGTTTTTTTAGAGTAGCATGCTTGGCACTATGAGATGCTATTTGTTTATTCAGTTGTACAGTGACTACTCTTGTCCTCACCTCATGTACCACACATAGGTTGATTTTTTTATTCCGGCAAACACAGCACAACAACCTGTCTAATGCATAGCAGCGAGCGCCTGCCTCGGGCTTCCGCCCAAAAAATGAGCAGCGCGTGGATGTTTCTAATCCGATGGAATCAGTACTACCAGACCAACTTTCCTATGAAACACTATTCACCTTTTCCATGTTCCGAACGGTTGGAAGGGAAAGAATACCGTAGGAATTGTGTTACTACGAAAATTCTGCACCAAACCTGTGAACCGAACGCAGCCTTAGTTGTTCTTAATATAATGTTCCTGGTAAAAATGAAGCCATGCCACTGTTTTTGCCTGTAATTGTTTGAGACTCTGACAAGTTTAGCCAAATGTTTTTGCCTGTAATTGTTTGAGACTCTGACTGTTTCCTCTGTGCCTTTTTGTGCAAACAGGGATATCCAATTCACCTGGTTGCTGTTGTGACATTTTGGTGCACTACACAAAACTCTTATTAAAAGAAGTGACTTTTGTGTTGTTTAACTGGAATGTCAGATGGAACAGTTGGTTCATTTTGGTGGAACTGCACAAAGGGAGATCTGTTTTCCAATCCTCATCATCCATATTGGCGCCATAACCTTCCTTTAGGTCAGAATGATATTTAATGCATGTGTTCATCTCTATTTTCCGTCTGCCATGAGAAAATAATGCTGTTTTTTGCTAGTACACTTGTACTCCCTCACTGACAAAACCAATTCTGAATTAGAAGGCCAATCATGTACTTGGTTTCACCAACTGGCGAGGAGAAAGAGAAACAGAGCATGAAGAGGAAGAAGAAGAAGAATAAACAGTGCCAAGGCGATCTTGCTGAAGCCAGAGGCCTCCGTCGAGGCTATTCAAGGGCTCCGACAATGACTACCTTACATGTGAGACGATCCTCAAGGGAGCCCTTCCACTTCTGCTGTCTCACTTAATTAATTAGGAGTACTTAAGTACCACTAATTTATTACTGCCTAATTTTCCTGTTGGAGTTAAACAAATCTTTAGTAGGACCCTATGCTGAATCATGTACGTGTGAATGTTTGTCTATGGAGGTGAATCATGTGGTGGAGCAGGGAGGGAATATTATTAGTGTCATGACATAATAGTGCTATTGTTTTGCAAGTCAATTTATTGCCATTGGTTCAATGAGGCAATGTTTTGCGTATTGTCCATCATGAATTTGATGTTGTTGTTTGAGTAATATGCTAATGTCTTCCTATCCTTTCTCACAAAGCTAATGAAGGTTTCACCTTGTTCCTACAAACAGGGATCATGTTGTGCCAATCATACATTTTAGTGGAACTACACAAGACAATACAATGAACTATATCCCAGCCAGTGCTTTAACTCTACTGGAAGTTCTTGATAATCTTTCGATATAATCTCAGCACTGGTAAACAAGAGTGATTTCAACCATACATTTGAAGTGCACAAAAATATATACTATTGTGTGATTCCAGTGAGTGCTTTATCATCTCTTATGGGACTACATGAATAAGCTTTTTTTCTCAGGTTGGTACGGGCCTAAGGCCTTCATCCATATTAGTTTGCTGTCATCTCTATTTGTATCGTGCTACTGTCATGAGAAACTACTTTATCTTTGCACTTTTAAGTTTTGCAACCTTTGATAAATGGCAATGCTTTGAGTGTTGAGTTGAGCTAATTGGCACTGATTAAATAAACTAATACCTCTCTTTAAGCAAGACTACTATGTTGCTAACTTTACCCATTAAGATAATGAGGGTGCTTCTATTTGTTAGTGTATGTTTCATCAACTAGTCCCACTATTACAGTAATCTCACTCTCTCAATATATGTGCCAACAGGGATGCTCGATTTTGGTGGAACTGCACAAAAACTTTGGGTGCTTCATTGCCTCGACAGCTTCCGTCCTTTCCTGTCAGTCACTAATCTCCGCTTGCTTTCTTCCTTTGCTGTCAGTCGCTTGGCTTATCTCGGCTTCCAGTCAAAGGAAATAGTAATTGATATGCTACCTCACACAGGTTGGTACTGGTCTTTATCCTGATTATTGTGCCTGTCATATGTATTGGTAATTTGGTATTGTGCTACTGTTTGCTGATTTCATAAAGGAGTAATTTGGAGCCTGAACTCGCAGGCAAATCATTACCTCGGGTGATTTCAGTAGAACTGCACAAAATGATCAGATGGACAGGTACTTATGCTGCTGCTATGTACTCCAAAGTTCACTCAGACAAGCATCGATGTTGACAAGAAGTGCCTATATTCATTCGAGTATCAACCGGCATCAACCAATTGTCAAACTCCAAGTATTAGGAGAGTGAATGCCAAAAATATTGCTTGGTGCATAGCCCAGAAAATAGCAGTCCAGTATTTGGTCCCAACTTGTGCCTTTTGGTTATCGGCACATATGGTAGCGAACTATATGGCATGGAGTCTAAAGATTCCAGACAAGTTGGTTGACGCGTATATTCATCTGGCACTTAATCAGTCTGCATGCCAAGGATGCTCCATTTTAGTTGAACTGCACAAAAAATTTGGGTGGTTCATTTTCTCAACCGCCTCCTTTCTCGTCTGCAATGTAGAATTTTGGCGAGATACAGGACCAAGATGAGCCAGTAAACTAGTTGGATGAAAGTAGTGGCCAAGTTGCTCAAACCTCCCTCGGCACGAGGCCACTATTTGAGGATAAACCTACAAGCAGAGTTCAGATTGTCTATGCTGCCTCTTATGTACTCGAAAGTTTACTCGTACAAGAACTAATTTTAGCAAGAAGTACCTCTGATTGAACACCATTTACCAGTCTGTACCCTAGGTAATTAAAGTTCGTCCATGGATCATATTGGATGTGATGTCAATCATTTGGATGCATAAACATACTGAACATGTGTATATCTGAATCATTTTGTGAATTATGTATGAATATTGTCGTGTGATCTATCAATCATTTGGATGCATAGATATGCTGAGCTTGTGTATATGTGAATCTTTTGAGTTGTTGATAGTGAATGTCGGCTATGAATATGAACGTGTCCTGTGAACCTGAGTTTGATATGAATTGCAATAGAACCAATTATAACCCTTCTCCTCCTCTCAATCTGCGACTCCACTGCCGCGTTTTCCCATCTCCGAGTCATTCCCATCCAGGGCCTCGCTGTCGTCCACCGCCTCGCTGTGTTCGGTCTGGCGTGGTCAACAAACGAGAGTCATCGGAAGAGGAATGTACGTGGAGAGCCTGACGGCTAGGACCCACGAGGTCCATTGCTGCACGCAAGGAAAGTTCCTCCTTATTAACCTGAAAAAAAATGTTTCCTCCACCTGACAGTTGGGACCCACCGGCTGTATGGAAGGAAGTGCCTCCTTGTTTTGCGAAAAAAATTATTCATCCCGTTGACAGCTGGGACCCGTCAGATTTGGTTACTGAATTGTGGGCCTGCTAAGAGGACGTCTACGCACGTCTTTGTCAACTTAATCAACAAATGATTCTAGCAGCTGGACCGTTGGATGTTAATCCAATAGCCGTGCTCCTTCTTCAACCTCTGTTCTTGCTCCTGTCTCCCGTGGGCGGCACCGCGGCTGTGCTGCCGCGCACCCAAACCAGTGAAGTTTCCCACTCCTCTCCATCTGCGACTCCACTGCCCCGTCTTCCCCATGTCCGGGTCGTTCCATTCTTGATGCGCTCGGCACGGTGTGGTCAACGTGGTCAACAACCAGGAGTCATCAGAAGATGACTGTACGTGAGAGGCTTACAGTGGGGACGCACCATGCCCATGGACGCATGCATGCAATGGAACGCGGTGAGGTCAACGTGGTCAAGGAACGACTTCCATCGGAATTTTACTGTACGTGGAGAGTCTTAGCTGGGTCCACGGCCGCAACAAGTAAGTGCCTGCTTATTACGTGGAAAATAATGATTCCTCCAACTGACAGCAGGGACCCACTGGACGGGCCACCGTATTTTGTGAAAAAATGTTTTCCCCCTGACTGCTGGGACCCACCTAACGGGCCACCGTATTTCGTGAAAAAACGTCCCCCCCACTGTCAGCTCGGACCCACCGGAAGTGACTCCTTATTATACACAAAAAAATGAATACTCACCCTGCTAGCTGGGACCCACCTTGGTGGGAGGCTGACTTGTGGGCCTACTAAGTTGACGGGGACGAAGGGCTTTGTCAACTTAGTCAATATGAACGATTCTAGCTCTAGTGACCGTACGATGTCCATCCAACGGCCATAGTGCTTCTTCAACCTCTGGTCTTCTTGCTCCAGCCGCCAAAACCAGCACCGGTCGTGCCTCATACTCCTGCCTCCCGTGGCCGGTTGTGCTGCCGCGGACGACTCACCGCCCCCTACTATTCCCACCGCTGGCTAGGCCCTGCAGCGACGGCAGCCTCACACCGCAGCCGAACCAGTGAACCCTCGTACTCCTCTCCGCGCGGGCTTCCACTACCGCGTGTTCCCCGGCTCCGCGTCGTCCCCTTCCTAGGCCTCGCCGTCGTCCACCGCCGTGGTGCTCTCCACGCGGCGTGGTTAACGTGGTCAAGGAACGACTTCCATCGGAATAGTACTGTACATGGAGAGGCTGACAACTGGGTCCACGGCCATAGCCCAGTTTTTTTGCAATTTGCCAAGTAAGTTGCTTTGTCAGGCCTGCTGGGCTGCAAATCTTTCAAGACGAGGAGAGCTTTCAGTCGGCTGGCCGAGAAAATGGCCCATCAGTAATGAGAAATGGGCTGTACATTTTTAAAACACATCAAACCGGCAATTAGTTTTAAATATCTTTTTTTTCATTTCGAGATTTTAAATTACATTAATTTTTATGCATGGAGAATTTCTTGGATTTTATATTGATATAGATTTATTTTTAAAATCAGTTTGAATGTGAGTCAAAATTTCGGGATTAAAAACAGTTCGGACCGCACCGGAATATGCAAAATTTCGTATAATTTTTTAACCGTGGCCACAGTATGGGCTGTAATGCTAACAAAAAGAATATGGGATCCAAAAAAACCTTAAGAATTAGCAAATGGGTTGTAAATTTTTAGAAATAATGGCAGATGGGATGTATGCTGTTTTCCACAGATTTGAGGCTTTCCTAAAAAAAGGTTGACGCACAAGCAGTGACTGTTGGATTGCCATCCAACGGCCGTCGTGCTTCTTCAATCTCTGCTCTTCCTGCTCCAGCCTCTCAAACAAGCGCCGGCGGGACTGCCTGCTCCCTCCTCCCCACAGCCGGCTCTGCTGCCGCGCAGGCCTCACCGCCCCACCGTACTCCCATCGCTGGCCTAGCCATCCCTCTACTCACCCACACATGCTGTTATTCTCCGGCGATGACAAACGAACCAGTAAACCCTCGTACTCCTCCGCGTGGGAAACAACTGCCGAGTATTCCCTGGATCCATGTCGTTCCCTTCCTAGGCCTCGCCATCGTCCACCGCCCTGGTGCTCTCGGCATAGTCTAGTCAATGTGGTCAATGAACGACATCCATCGGAAGTGGACTGTACGTGGAGAGGCTGACAGCTGGGTCCACGGCCGCATGCAAGGAAATGCCTCCTTATTACACGCAAAATAATGATTCCTCTACCTGACAGCTAGGACCCATAGGAAGGGCCTCTGTATTTTGCAAAAAAAATGTTCCCCCCGCTGACAGGTCGGACACACCAGCTATATCTTCGCACGCCAGGAAGTGCCTCCTTATTACGCCCAAAAAAATGAATACCCCCTACTATTTGGGACCCACCATATTGTTGGGCTGACTTGTGGGCCTACTAAGTTGACGGGGACGGAGGGCTTTGTCAACTTAGTCAATACTCTAGTGACCGTATGATGTCCATCCAACGGCCATAGTGCTTATTCAACCTCTGGTCTTCTTGCTCTAGCCGCCCAAAGCAGTGCCAGTCATGCCGCCTGCTCCTGCCTCCCGTGGCCGGCTGTGCTACCGCCTGCTCCTGCCTCCCATGGCCCGGCTCTGTGTCGTCCCCTTCCTAGGCCTCGCTGTCGTCCACCGCCGTGGTTCTCTCGGCGCGGCGTGGTCAATGTGGTCAATGACTGACTTCCATCGGAAGAGTACTGTATGTGGAGAGGCTGACAGCTGGGTCCACGGCAGCCGCAAGGAAGTGCCTCCTTATTACGCCGAAAATAATTATTCCTCCACCTGACAGCGGGGACCCACCGGACGGGCCACCAGTATTTTGCGGAAAAAATTGTTTCCACCTGACTGCTGGCACCCACCGGACGGGCCACCGTATTTCGCAAAAAAATGTTCCCCCCGCTGTCAGCTCGTACCCACCGGAAGTGCCTCCTTATTACGCACAAAAAAATGAATACTCCCCCGGCTAGCTGGGACCCTCCTTGGTGGGAGGCTGTCTTGTGGGCCTACTAAGTTGACGGGGACGAAGGGCTTTCTCAAATTAGTCAATATGAACGATTCTAGCTCCAGTGACCGTACGATGTCCATCCAACGGCCGTAGTGCTTCTTCAACCTCTGGTCTTCTTGCCCCAGCCACCCAAAGCAGCGCCGGTCGTGCCGCATGCTCCTGCGTCCCGTGGTCGGCTGTGCTGCCGTGGAGGCCTCACCGCCCCCTACTATTCCCACCTCTGGTTAGGCCCTGAGGCGACAGCATCCTCACACCGCAGCCGAACAAGTGAACCCTCATACTCCTTGATACGTCCATTTTGCATCATGCTTTTATGTTAATATTTATTGCATTATGGGTTGTTATTTCACGTTATGTCACAATACTTATGGCTATTCTCTCTTATTTTACAAGGTTTACATGAAGAGGGAGAATGCCGGCAGCTGAAATTCGGGGCTGGAAAAGGAGCAAATATTGAAGGACTATTCTGCGCAACTCCAAAAGTCTTGAAACTCCACGGAATATCTTAGAATAAATAAAGAAAAAATGTCGCCAAAGATGAAGGCCAGGGGGCCCACACCCTGCTCACGAGCCCCTACCTCGTGGGCCCCCTGGTGGCTCTCCGACGCCCATCTTCTCCCATATGAAGTCTTTCGATGAGAAAAAAATAGAGGAGAACCTTTCGGGACGAGACTCCGCCGCCATGAGGCGGAACCTTGGCGGAACCAATCTAGGGCTCCGGCAGAGCTGTTCTGCCGGGGACACTTCCCTCTGGAAGGGGGAAATCATCACCATCGTCATCACCAACGGTCCTCTCATCAGGACAGGGCAATCTCCATCAACATCTTCACCAGCACCATCTCATCTCCAAACCCTAGTTCATCTCTTGTATCCAATTCTTGTCTCCAAGTTCGGGATTGGTGCTAGTAGGTTACTAGTAGTGTTGATTACTCCTTGTAGTTGATGCTAGTTAGTTTATTTGGTGGAATATCATATGTTCAGATCCTTTATGCACAATATTACCCCTCTGCTTATGAACATGAATATGCTTTGTGAGTAGTTACGTTTGTTCCCGAGGACAACGGAGAAGTCTTGCTATTAGTAGTCATGTGAATTTGGTATTCGTTCGATATTTTGATAAGATGTATGTTGTCTAACCTCTAGTGGTGTTATGTGAACGTCGACTACATAACACTTCACCATTATTTGGGCCTAGAGGAAGGCATTGGGAAGTAATAAGTAGATGATGGGTTGCTAGAGTGACAGAAGCTTAAACCCTAGTTTATGCGTTGCTTCGTAAGGGGCTGATTTGGATCCATATGTTTCATGCTATGGTTAGGTTTACCTTAATACTTTTGTTGTAGTTGCGGATGCTTGCAATAGAGGTTAATCATAAGTGGGATGCTTGTCCAAGTAAGGGCAGTACCCAAGCACCGGTCCACCCACATATCAAATTATCAAAGTACCGAACGCGAATCATATGGACGTGATGAAAACTAGCTTGATGATATTCCCATGTGTCCTCGGGAGCGCTTTTCCTATTATAAGAGTTTGTCCAGGCTTGTCCTTTGCTACAAAAAGGAATGGGCCACCTTGCTGCACTTTATTTACTTTTGTTACTTGTTGCTCGTTACAATTTATCCTATCACAAAACTATCTGTTACCACTTATTTCAGTACTTGCAGAGAATACCTTGCTGAAAACCGCTTATCATTTCCTTCTGCTCCTCATTGGGTTCGACACTCTTACTTATCGAAAGGACTACGATAGATCCCCTATACTTGTGGGTCATCACTCCTCTCCGCGCGGGCTTCCACTGCCGCGTCTTCCCCGGCTTCGCGTCGTCCCCTTCCTAGGCCTCGTTGTCGTCCACCGCCGTGGTGCTCTCCGCGTGGCGTGGTCAACATGGTCAAGGAATGACTTCCATCGGAAGAGTACTGTACGTGGAGAGGCTGACAGCTGGGTCCACGGCCAGAGCCCAGTTTTTCTGTGATTTGCCAAGTAAGTCACTTTGTCAGGCCTGTTGGGCTGCAGATCTTTCAAGACAAGGAGAGCTTTCATTCGACTGGCCGAGAAAATGGCCCATCAGTAATGAGAAATGGGCTGTACATTTTTAAAACACATCAAACCGGCAATTAGTTTCAAATATATTTTTTTCATTTCAAGATTTTAAATTACCTTAATTTTTATGCGTGGAGAATTTGTTGGATTTTATATTGATATACATTGATTTTTTAAATCAGTTTGAATGTGAGTTGAAATTTCGGGATTAAAAACAGTTCGGACCGCACCGAAATATGCAAAATTTCGTATAATTTTTTAACCGTGGCCACAATATGGGCTGTAATGCTAACAAAAAGAATATGGGCTCCAAAAAAACCTTAAGAATTAGCAAATGGCCTGTAAATTATTAGAAATAATGGCAGATGGGCTGTATGCTATTTTCCACAGATTTGAGGCTTTCCTAAAGAAAGGTTGACACACAAGCAGTGATGGTTGGATGTCCATCCAACGGCCGTCGTGCTTCTTCAATCTCTGCTCTTCCTGCTCCAGCCGCTCAAACAAGCGCTGACGGGACTGCCTGCTCCCTCCTCCCCGTGGCCGGCTGTGCTGCCGCGCAGGCCTCACCGCCCCACCATACTCCCATCGCTGGCCTAGCCATCCCTCTACTCACCCACACTTGTTGTTATTCTCTGGCGACGGCAGACGAACCAGTAAACCCTCGTACAGTCGTACTCCCCTCCACGCGGGAAACAACTGCCGAGTCTTCCCTGCCTCCATGTCGTCCCCTTCCGAGGCCTCACCGTCGTCCACCGCCGTGGTGCTCTCGGCGCAGCGTGGTCAATGTGGTCAATGACCGACTTCCATCAGAAGAGTACTGTGCATGGAGAGGCTGACAGCTGGGTCCACGGCCGCAGCAAGGAAGTGCCTCCTTATTACGCGCAAAATAATTATTCCTCCACCTGACAGCAGGGACCCACCGAACGGGCCACCGTATTTCACGAAAAAAACATTTCCCCCCTGACTACTGGGACCCCACCAGCTACACCTTCGCACGCAAGGAAGTGCGTCCGGGCAGAAAAAAAAATGATTTGCCCCCATGACTGCTGGGACCCACCAGCTATATCTTCGCACGCAAGGAAGTGTGTCTGGGCAAAAAAACGATTCGCCCCGCTGACTGCTGGGACCCACCAGCTACATCTTTGCAGGCAAGGAAGTGCCTGACAGTCGGGACCCACCTGGTCGAAGCGTACGTAGCGTTGTCATTCTGGTCGCGAACGTGTACGTACATATATACTGGTGGATGTGAGGCGTGCACGTGTCGTAGTAGAGGCGCGCACGTAGCATGTACACATACGTACATCAGCCAGGGTGCAAGAAAGAAAATACGGCCACGTATGTGTACATATGGGCGGGGTCTCGAACGCCTACTCGTGAATACGTACGGCGATGGCTTGTCTACATGGCTGGGTCAGAACGGAGAAACAACGTCGTCGTCATGTTCATGGGGAGGCAACGTAATGCGTCGTGTTCATGGGGAGGCAACGGAATGCGTCGTGTTCATCGGGAGGCAACAAAACGCGTGGGAGCCAACCGGCTGGGTCGGAACGGAATGCATGGTCGTGTTCATCGGGAGGGCTTGGACGGAACATGCGATGGAAATGAGGCCTAGCGTACCGCACAACAGAGGAAACGGACCTCCTACGTTCGGAACAGGGTCCTGTTGATCGGGAGGGGTGTGGCCTACCGCAAAACGGAGGAAACGACCCTCCTACGGTCGAAACGGGGGTCCTGTTGATCGGGAGGGGTGTGGCGTACCGCAAAACGGACGAAACAAACCTCCTATGGTCGAAATGGGGGTCCTGTTGATCGGGAGGGGTGTGGCGTACCGCAGAACGGACGAAACGGACTTGTGTTGGAGCGCTACGATCGAAACGGGGGTCCTGTTCATCGGGTGGGGTGTGGCGTGCCGCAAAACGGGACTCCACGGGATACTGTTCATCTCCACCGTCGACCTCCTCCAGCCTCCACGGGCTACCGTCGACCTCCTCCAGCCTCCACGGGCTCCTGTTCATCCAGCCTCCACTGTGTGCTACTCCACCGGCTACTGTTCAACCACCCCACCACGGGCACCCCTCCACCGTCTACTGTTCATCCAGCCCTCCACACCACGAGGTCCTATTCAACCACCCCTCCACCGTCTACTGTTCAGCCAGCCCTTCACACCACGGGTTCCTGTTCATCCAGAGGCAACGCCACCGCTCACTGTTCATCCAACCCCCCCCCCCCCTGCAACACTCACTACTCATCCCAGAGGCAGCATCGATCGGCTTCAATTAGCAGCAGTAGCGAAGGAATCGCTCCATCGGGTTCAGTTAACAGCCATCGATTGATCTCTCGGGTTTAGTAACGCGTAGCCTGCAGTGCAATCGCTCGGGTTCAGTTAGAGCCCAACGCCTCGCTCGGGTTCAGTTAGAACCAACGCCTCGCATGTGTACGAGAGAAACGCGCATCGCTCGGCCCCCGACCTCCCACCGTAACCGGCAACTCCCCGAAATTTTCCTCCCCCTCGCTTCTACCACGGTTTTTTCTGTCATGGACGGCCCAAAGAATGTCATGCAGCTGCGTCTCAGGCCTGCCCAGGACGAAAAGCCCATTTTCTGTCATGATTTTTTGTCATAGAAGTAGGAGCCCACCACATCTATGATGATACCGGGTTTTGTCACAATTATCGTCATAGAAGTGTCATATGTATGACAGAAAAAAATTCGTTCGGCCCAAAATGTCACGGATGTGTCTTTTTTTGTTGTGTTGTTCTGATTGATCTGATGATCACATTTTCCTTTCCATTGATTTGTTTAACCTTCCTTGTGATCCATATGATCTAAGAAGGAATATTCTTCTGCTAATGTAAACACCTTGGTGTACAGCCGTGTCAGTAAGACCCTGTTGCATTTGTCGATAGCATTCCGGTAACCACCGGTGGACGAGAACTTTGCTTATTGGTTCGCCTCGTTCAACGAGTAGGAAAATGGTTCTCTTCGTCCCTCGCCCTTGGTACCGAGGTTGACGCCGACATAACTTACATGCTTTCCTCTAACCTGCATTGCTATCTTGATCGTGCATCATCACAACGCCCTCCCTAATTTTTTTAACCCACATGGTGGGCCCATAACCCACAGTTCCACAGGATCAAAACCTGACTCTCTTGTACACCCCTGTTGCTAAAGTTATTTCTCACGTTTGACTCCATATGTAATTCACGGGTCAGCTTCCTAGAGATGATCTATTCTGGTATCACACGCAATACTTACTCTCGTTTCTCTGAACCCCTTTCTCACTCTGGTTCGGACTTCGAGCAACTATCTATCCTCTTGGAACCTCTTATTGTACCTTCATACCTTACTCTCGATGTATTTTATCTGTTCAACTCGAGAGATAATCTTATGCTCATTCATGGGTTAGCCCTAGATTGTTTCCCTCATAAGCATTCCGTCGTAGCCGAGTTGTCTCGTACCTATTCGTAAGTACGTTGGAGTTCCCAAAGAAAAGGACGACTTCACCATGATGACCTGAAGCAGAGAAATGAAGACGTCAACATAAGCGACCGACCTCTTCGAGAAGAGCAACCAAGGCCGAGAAGATCCGTTAGAATTTGTAACTAGACCTTTCGCCCCTTCTCTACCACTTAAATCTCGGGACGAGATTTCTTGTAATGGAGGAGAATTGTGACGCCCGGATAATCAAGCCACAGTAACCTCTGCTAATGATACCACGTCACCTCCCTTACCGTTGCTAATCTCGCGTTAGTTCAAAACGATTCGAATTCATATTTGAATTCTTGTCAAACATCAAAAACTTTCAAACATTTAAACAAAAATGTTCGGTATGTGACTTAATTAAGTTTACTAAATTAGGTATAACCTATCTATTTTTACAAAACTAAAATGTTAGGTAGATAAAGAGAAAACAGAAAGAGATAAAATAAATAAAATAAAAGAAAACAAAGAACCCCCCCCCCCCCTGGGCCACGGCCCAGTTGGCCTAGAGACCAGGCCGGCCCACCTCGCGCCCCAGCCTACTAACCCCGGTCCGCATGACCAAAACCCTAACCCCCACTTCTCCCCCCGATCCCCCACTCTCTCCTCGCGCCCCCTCCTCTCGGTCCCGATCTGGATCGGGGGCAGGCAACCCCGTTGCCCCGCTTCTACCTCACCGGTGTCGCTTCCACGTCGGACCGCCCCGCAGTCGCCGTAGCCTCCTCGTCCTCCTCCCCGCCAGAAACGCCCCGAGCCCCGGAGCCGCTCGACCCCGACGCGACACCTCCCCCGAAGGACGCCGCCCCATGCTGGGCTTCCTCCTCGGGCCGCCGCATGCCGCTACCGACTCCGGCCACCCAAAGCCTCCCTCGAGCCTGCTGTCATGCCCTACGGCTCCACTGTGAGCTCCGCCATGAAATCCCTCTTCCCCCGTGCTCGATTCCGCTGCCTAGCCCTCATCCCTTTGAGCAATGAGCTCCAGCCGCCGCCATGGGCGACGAGCACCACGCTCTTGAACCGCCTCTACTCATATGCGCTACGCCAACACATTCATGGAGCTCCGTAGAGGCTGCCTGTGCCATTTGTTCGGTCAACTCCCTCGCGTAGCCCGCTTCTACTGAGCTCCCGCTCCGGTCGCCGCCTCAGCTCATCGACGTCGCCGTTCCCGACCATCTCCGATGGAGGTAGAGCCCCCGTTCGACGCGCGCTGCTGGTGCGTTTGAACGCATCTGACCTCATCCAAAATGGTGCGCTCTGGCGTGTCGCCGTCGTCGGTTTGGTCACCGGCGCGTCGGCCGTTTGAAACGCCCCATGGGCCACCGACAAGTGGACCCCGTGGGGATTAACCACTAACCCCCCACTAACGTGTGAGCCCCTGTGTCACAGCCTGGTTTTTGCCCTCTTTTCTTTGCTTGATTTTCAGCTGAGTTGATTTTGGATTTGGAGTTTTGAATCATTCCATTTGGACTTAACCACTTGGGTATCCCTTGATTTTCACCCAAGTGTTCCCTCTCCTCCTCAAATCCATCATTTCACCCCTGGCCAACCCAACAATATTTCTAGTAATATTTTTCTTAAATGAAAAATATTCATTTTTGCCTCCAAAACCCTAGCTAAACTCCTTGACCTCCAAAGCAACCCTCATTTCTGTTGCCCCAAAAATCTGGAGAAAAATCCCAAATATCCTTTGGACCCTAGGGCACATTTCTGAGCAAAAATATTTCACCACTCTTTGGAGTATTCTGGCTACAGAAAATAAAATCACTTCTGGGCTAAAATGGCAGTTTCTACAACAACTACCTTTTTACTAGCTCCAATGTAGATGGTTTTCCCTGAGCTTATTTACCTTAGTAAGAGTCAGTAAAACCCCAAAGCTCAGCCCTTGAATCCCTGTGGTTTGACCACAGTAACTCCCCAAAGTTTCTGTCCAGTAACTTAACCTCATCACCATTTTACTTCTATTGCACCTGGAACCAAACCAAGCCATGGTAACACCTAAGTTTACTAAGGACTACACGCCAGACAGCCTTATTAGTGCGTACGTGGCCTGATGTCATGGTCCACGCGGTGACCGCGTTTGTCCGAGCGTGCTGGCATGCCAAACACACGCTCTGCGCGTCGCCAGCGCCTCTGTGGAGCGCGTGCTCGCTGCTCGGCCGGCCAGAGCGTGTCCCCCCTTGCCACCATTCTCGTCTCCACCCCATAACTCCACACTGCCGCCCGCCGGCGCCGGAGCTCGCCGCAGCAAGCACGGGCACGGTTCGGCCAACGGCACAGTGCGCGCGCACTGTGTTCGTCTCTTTCCTCCTCGTTCCTATGCTCGTCCCCGCCCGCGTACAGTTGTTGCGTGACCTCCATCGCCTTCTCCATCGCCCTCTGGCACCATTCGTCGCCAGGCACTAGGGATAGGTGTCCTCCGGCGGAGCCCGAGCCCTCCTCGCCGCTCCTCCTATAACCCCCCCCCCCTCCGCAGCCTCCTGGAGCATCGCAACTCACCCCACTCTCTCCTAGAGCCACTAGAAGCTGCAGCCCGGCCGGGCAGGCCGTGGGCTGCCGTCCCCGAGCCGAGCTCGCCGGCGATCCCCTCTGGATCGTTCCCGCAGCTACGGCCTCTCCCAAGACGAGGCGACCCCGCCAGGGCCTCCGCCTCTCCTCCATGAAGCCAACGCGTAGCTAGAGCCCCTGGAGCCGCCCCAAGCCGCCGTCTTCTTTAACTCCGGCAACCTCCGCCCTCTATCGCCGCTGGAGAGGACAAATCCGATGCCGTCCGGCCACCGTTAGCCACGCTACGGGTACGGGCAGGTGCGCAATACCCTTCTCCGTCGATCCCTCCCTCTCATTTGCCTCCAAGAAGTCTCATCGCTGGTGTGAGCTCCGGCGAATCACCGTTCCCCTCTGTTTCCCTGTCCCCTCCCTCTGGCCTGACTAGCGGGGCCCGCTAGTCAGCCACTCACTACACGCGCAAAGCGGTATGAGTGGTGGCGCCCCAGGAGATTACGCCTTCGGCGTCACCCCCCTCTGTTTTTATTTTCAAATTCATTTAAATTCCAGGAGACTTTAAATGGCCATAACTTTTATTCTACAAGTCCAAATGGAGTGATTCTTTTTGCATCGTGTTCTGTGTCCAAAAATCTAACAGCACCCGAAAGATGGGATTTTTCCTTGCTGTCTAGATTTCTGGCAATTTTCAGAAGGTTTCTTGGTATTTTTCTTTTGTGGTTTTTGAATATTCTCAGAAGAACCAGCTTGTCTTGAGGATCACCAGGAGCTTTGTGAACCTCATCAGTGCTAAGGCAAGCCACAGTAACATTTTCATGGTGCCACTTCAATATTTATGATTTTCATACTTGAACCTATGATTATTGATGAATTTAAATTAGCTATATAACAAATATATTCGGTTATATGCTTGTTATGTTAAAATACTTGAACTTCAGAATGTTGAAGTAAATATTGTTGGGAAGATAAGGAGAACTTAGTTGCAAGTGATAAATAATTAATATGGTCATAGAGTTTGATGAGTAATTTAAATATTATTTTTGCATAAGGTATAATGATGTTAATGCTAGAAATGGTTCTGGCATAAGTAAAGAGAGGTTTAACCAGAATAGTAGCATGACTTTATGATGGCTCCGTAGGAGCGTGGTTGGTGCAGTCTTTGCACGGTTATGTGATGCATATATTAAGTGATGCATGGTATGGCAGTATGACACTGGTTATTTTCTTTTTACATTAAGTTGAACCTGATTAATAATTCAACTTGAACATGTTGTTGACCGGGTCGTGGTGCCGCTGAAACGAGTCTTTCCCAGTGCAACCACATTTGCCGGTATGGGACGGCCTTAATGTGTTTCATTGTTGTGCCTCTGGTCGGTGCCTTAATGTGTTTCATTGTTGTGCCTCTGCGTGCTGTACCCTGGCCCGGTAGGCAAGCATAACCTTGTGAGCCCGTTGTTAAGTTAATTTTGGTACCGGATCCCAGAGTGGATCGTGGCCACGACGGTGGTCGAGGTGTCTAGAGGTAGACACGGGGCAACCCAGGACTAGCCCAGTGGGGTCTGAGTCGGAGGGGCCAGGAGAGTGTCATGACAGTTAAATGGTTTCGTCGGAACGCTGTTGGTTCACCCGAATGGGAGTGCGAGGCCATGGGTTCCGTAGTGTGGGTACAGTGTACTAACCTCTGCAGAGTGTTTTTAATCTATCAATAGCCGAGTCCACGGTTACGGACACACTCGAAAGTAAGGTACACCATGGGTCAACACTTAATAAATATGCACACTAAATTGCACTAAGGATGGCAGTGAGGTCATCGTGTTGAGTTGGACATGAGTTGGTCGGGTTGTGATCGCCGTAAGGATCACGGGCCACGAGTTGGTCGGGTTGTGATTGTCGTAAGGGCCACGGTCCATGAGATGGTCGGGTTGTGATCGCCGTAAGGATCATGAGTAAGTTTTGGTAATATCATGTTTATTGGTCACATCTTGTAAGCAAGTCGGGAGAATGAGTACCTGTTGAGCATGGTCACAACATGTTGGATATATAGTTGCATTGTTGATTAATTGGATAAATATCATAATATTGTCTGTCATCATGTTTATGTTTATTGTGAGCTTGCAAGTACATTCAATGTACTGACCTGGCATGTCATGCCAGATTTCAGGAAAGTCCAGTTGGAAAGGAGTGTTGTCCGAGTCTAGACCGTGTCCACATCGGTGTCTGCTACCTATTGAGCACTGCGTTGGATTTCCCCGAAGAGGAGAGGATGATGCAGCAAAGTAGCGTAAGTATTTCCCTCAGTTTTTGAGAACCAAGGTATCAATCCAGTAGGAGGCCACGCACAAGTCCCTCGTACCTACACAAAATGATAGCTCCTCGCAACCAACGCGATTAACAGTTGTCAATCCCTTCACGGTCACTTATGAGAGTGAGATCTGATAGAGATGATAAATAATATTTTTGGTATTTTTGGTATATAGATGCAAAGTGAAAACAAAAAGGCAAAGTAAAAACAAAGCAAGTAATAAAGTAATGGAGATTGATATGATGAGAATAGACCCGGGGCCATAGGTTCCACTAGTGGCTTCTCTCAAGAGCATAGATATTCTACGGTGGGTGAACAAATTACTATTGAGCAATTGACAGAATTGAGCATAGTTATGAGTATATCTAGGTATGATCATGTATATAGGCATCACGTCCAAGACAAGTAGATCGAAATGATTCTGCATCTACTACTATTACTCCACTCATCGACCGCTATCCAGCATGCATCTAGAGTATTAAGTTAAAAACAGAGTAACGCCTTAAGCAAGATGACATGATGTAGAGGGATAAATTCATGCAATATGATAAAAACCCCATCTTGTTATCCTCGATGGCAACAATACAATACATGCCTTGCTGCCCCTTCTGTCACTGGGAAAGGACACCGCAAGATTGAACCCAAAGCTAAGCACTTCTCCCATTGCAAGAACTACCAATCTAGTTGGGCAAACCAAAAGGATAATTCGAAGAGACTTGCAAAGATAACTCAATATACATAAAAGAATTCAGAGAAGATTCAAATATTGTTCATAGATAAGCTGGATCATAAACCCACAATTCATCGGTCTCAACAAACACACCGCAAAAAGAAGATTACATCAAATAGATCTCCACGAGAGAGGGGAAGAACATTGTATTGAGATCCAAAAAGAGAGAAGAAGCCATCTAGCTACTAGCTATGGACCCGAAGGTCTAAAGTAAACTACTCACACTTCATCGGAGGGGCTATGATGTTGATGTAAAAGCCCTCCGTGGTGGATGCCCCCTCCAGCGGAGCTCCGAAACAGGCCCAAGATGGGATCTCGTGGATACAGAAGGTTGCGGCGGTGGAATTAGGTTTTTGGCTCCTATTCTGATTGTTTGGGGATACGTAGGTATATATAGGAGGAAGGAGTACGTCGGTGGAGCAACAGGGGGGCCACGAGGCAGGGGGGCGCACCCTAGGGGGGCGCCCCCCACCCTCGTGACCGCCTCTGTTACTTCTTGGAGTAGGGTCCAAGTCTCCTGGATCATGTTCGGTGAGAAAATCACGTTCCTGAAGGTTTCATTCCGTTTGGACTCCGTTTGATATTCCGTTTCTTCGAAACACTGAAATAGGCAAAAAAAAGCAATTCTGGGCTGGGCCTCCGGTTAATATGTTAGTCCCAAAAATAATATAAAAGTGGAAAATAAATCCCAATATAGTCCAAAACAGTAGATAAAGTAGCATGGAGCAATCAAAAATTATAGATACGTTGGAGACATATCAGGCATCCCCAAGCTTAATTCATGTTCGTCCTCGAGTATGTAAATGATAAAATAGAATTTTTGATGCGGAGTGATACTTTGGCATAATTTCAATGTAAATCTTCTTAACTGTGGCATGAATATTCAGATCCGAAAGATTCAAGACAAAAGTTCATATTGACATAAAAAATAATAATACTTCAAGCATACTAATCAAAGCAATTATGTCTTCTCAAAATAGCATGGCAAAAGAAAGTTCATCCCTACAAAATCATATAGTTAGGCTATGCTTCATTTTCGTCACATAAAGATGTTCCCAACTTCTATACCCCCGATGACAAGCCAAGCAATTCTTTCATACTTAAATAATCTCAAATTTTTCAACCTTCACGCAATACATGAGCGTGAGCCATGGATATAGCACTATGGGTGGAATAGAATATGATGATGGGGATTGTGTGGAGAAGACAAAAAAGGAGAAAGTCTCACATTGACGAGGATAATCAACGGGCTATGGAGATGACCATTAATTGATGTCAACATGAGGAGTAGGGATTTCCATGCAACAGATGCACTAGAGCTATGAATTCTCAACAAAAAGAAAACTAGTGGGTGTGCATCCAACTCGCTTGCTCATGAAGATCTAGGGCATTTAAGGAAGCCCATCGTAGGAATATACAAGCCAAGTTCTATAATGAAAAATTCCCACTAGTATAAAAAGACAACTTATGAGACTCACTACATGAAGAACAAGGTGCTACTTTGAAGCACAATATATGAGACTCACTACATGAAGAACAAGGTGCTACTTTGAAGAACAAGTGTGGAAAAAGAGATAGTAGCATTTCCCTTTTTATTTTTTTTATTTTTTTTGGGCCTTTCTCTCTTTTTTTTTGTTTGGGCAATGCTTTAATAATTGTGTTCATCACACTTCTATTGATTACAACATAAGGATTACAACTCGAAACTTAGAACAAGATATGACTCTATATGAATGCCTCCGGCGGTGTACCGGGATGGTGCAATGAATCAATCGTGACATGTATGAAAAATAATGCATGGTGGCTTTGCCACGAATACAATGTCAACTACATGATCATGCAATGGCAATATGACAAAAGTAATATATGTCATGATGATGATGATGGAAGTTGCATGGCAATATATCTCGGAATGGCTATGGGAATGCCATGATAGGTAGGTATGGTGGATGTTTTGAGGAAGATATAAGGAGGTTTATGTGTGATAGAGCGTATCGTATCACGGGGTTTGGATGCACCGGCGATGTTTGCACCAACTCTCAAGGTGAGAAAGGGCAATGCACGGTACCAAAGAGGCTAGCAAAGGCGGAAAGGTGAGAGTGCCTATAATCGATGGACTCAACATTAGTCAAAAGAACTCATATACTTATTGCAAAAATTTATAAGTCATCAAAAATCAAGTACTACGCGCATGCTCCTAGGGGGATAGATTGGTAGGAAAAGACCATCGCTCGTACCCGACTGCCACTCATAAGGATGCACAAGCCAGGTACACTTCATGTTTCAAATTTGTTACACAACTTTAACCATACGTGCATGCTACGGGACTTGCAAACTTCAACACAAGCATTTATCAAATTCACAGTTACTCAACTAGCATGACTTTGATATTATCACCTCCATATCTCAAAACAATTATCAAGCATCAGACTTATCTTAGTATTCAATTCATTCAAAAGAAAGTTTCACATATCCTGAACACCAAGTATATTAATATTAAGCAAATTACCATGCTATTAATGACTCTCAAAATAGTCTAAGTGAAGCATAAGAGATCAATAGTTTCTTTAAAACAAATCCACCATCGTTCTCTAAAAGATCTAAGTGAAGTACTAGAGCAAAAATTATCACGCTCAAAAGATATAAGTGAAGCACTATGAGCAAAACTATCAAGCTCAAAAGATATAAGTGAAGCACATAGAGTATTCTAGCAAATTCCAATTCATGTATGGCTCTCTCAAAAGGTGTGTACAGCAAGGATGATTGTGATAAACTAACAAGCAAAGACACAAATAATACAAGACGCTCCAAGCAAAACACATATCATGTGGTGAATAAAAATATAGGTCCAAGTAAATTAACGATGGAAGTAGACGAAAGAGGGGATGCCTTCCGGGGCATCCCCAAGATTTGACTTTTTGGTGTCCTTGGATTATCTTTGGGGTGCCATGGGTATCCCCAAGCTTAGGCTCTTGCCACTCCTTGTTCCATAATCCATCAAAAGAATTCACCCAAAACTTGAAAACTTCACAACACAAAACTCAATAGAAATCTCGTGAGCTCCGTTAGAGAAAGAAAACAAAAGAATACTTCAAGGTACTGTAATGAACTCATTCTTTATTTATATTGGTGTTAAACCTACTGTATTCCAACTTCTCTATGGATTATAAACTATTTTATTAGCCATAGATTCATCAAAATAAGCAAATAACACACGTAAAACCGAATCTGTCGAAAACAGAATAGTCTGTAGCAATCTGTAACTAACGCAAACTTATGGAACTCTAAAACTCCTACCAAAATAGGAAGTCCTGGAAAAATTTTCTATTGAACAGAAGAAAAAAGAATCAACGCAAAATCACGTTTCTGTGATTTAACAAAATTATATTCGTGCGTGCAAAGTTTCTGTTTTTCAGCAGAATCAAATCAACTATCATCGTAGGTTATCCTATAGGTTCTACTTGGCACAAGCACTAATTAAAAGATAAACCACATCCAAACAGAATCTAGATGGATTATTTATTCCTAAACATAAGCAAAAAAAATGGGTTGCCTCCCAACAAGCGCTATCGTTTAACGCCCCTAGCTAGGCATAAAAGCAAGGATAGTTCTAGGTAGTGCCGTAGTAATAAGATAGATCGGTGAAACTCATTTCATATTCTCTATGTTCGGCAGCAAGTTTTCTTTGAGGCAAGCAAAAGTAATCAAAAGGGCTAAATTTAATAGGGCAAAAATCCCCAAGATCAATTTTAGGAGGTATAGGTTCCGCTTTTGGCCCTTCATAATGCACAACCAATTCATCATTATAAGCATTCTTTTGACAGAACCTTGTGAGCCTATACTCAAGAGAGTATCCTAACTCATTATTTCGAATATCCAAATCATCATTAATTTTAGAGATTCTATCAATTAAAATGTTGGTTGGCACCTTTTCCTAAGGTTTTCATTGAAAGCAACATAGTCAAGAGATTGAAAACGCATAATTTCTTCTTGATCAAAGAGGATAGATTCTATGGGAGGACGACCGGCGTCCACCCTATAATGCGCAAAGATTTCTTTGGCCTCTTTTATTATAAATCTGAATTCATGAGCCAAAAAGATAGTAGCGGCACACTTAACAAAGGAGTGTTCGATATTATAAAATTCAGGGAAATCCTTTGTATAGAAGGGTGCATATGCATAAATTTCCTTTCAAGTTCAACGATAAGCATGGCAATGGCGTCCGCAAGACTACTAGTTCTATGAAGAATAGAACTACCCATAGAGGGAAAAGCACCGGCACAAGTAAAGAAATCTTGAATAACTCCTTTTCCAATAATATTACCACTACCGATTCGAAATCTTTTTGTATGATAGGTAGGGGATTCTTCAGCAGGAGCTTCAGAATTTTCCATGATATTATTATCGCCCATGTCGGCAAAAATTTCCCCAATTTCAGACATAACGACAAGCAAGCAAACTAACACACGAGCAAACAGAAAGGCAATGGGAAAGAGAGGAGGAGATTGGGAAAGAGAGGGCGAATAAAACGGCAAGGGTGAAGTGGGGGAGAGGAAAACGAGAGGCAAATGGCAAATAATGTAATGCGAGAGATAGGGATTGTGATGGGTACTTGGTATGGTTGACTTGCTTGTGTGAGCCTCCCCGGCAACGGCGCCAGAAATTCTTCTTGATACCTCTTGAGCACTGCATTGGATTTCCCCGAAGAGGAGAGGATGATGCAGCAAAGTAGCGTAAGTATTTCCCTCAGTTTTTGAGAACCAAGGTATCAATACAGTAGGAGACCATGCACAAGTCCCTCGTACCAGCACAAAACGATAGCTCCTCGCAACCAACGCGATTAGGGGTTGTCAATCCCTTCACGATCACTTACGAGAGTGAGATCTGATAGAGATGATAAATAATGTTTTTGGTATTTTTGGTATATAGATGCAAAGTGAAAAGAAAAAGGCAAAGTAAAAACAAAGCAAGTAATAAAGTAATGGAGATTGATATGATGAGAATAGACCCAGGGGCCATAGGTTTCACTAGTGGCTTCTCTCAAGAGCATAGATATTCTACGGTGGGTGAACAAATTATTGTTGAGCAATTGACAGAATTGAGCATAGTTATGAGTATATCTAGGTATGATCATGTATACAGGCATCACGTCCGAGACAAGTAGATCGAAACGATTCTGCATCTACTACTATTACTCCACTCATCGACCGCTATCCAGCATGCATCTAAAGTATTAAGTTAAAAACAGAGTAACGCCTTAAGCAAGATGACATGATGTAGAGGGATAAATTCATGCAATATGATAAAAAACCCATCTTGTTATCCTCGATGGCAACAATACAATACGTGCCTTGCTGCCCCTTCTTTCACTGGGAAAGGACACCGCAAGATTGAACCCAAAGCTAAGCACTTCTCCCATTGCAAGAACTACCAATCTAGTTGGCCAAACCAAAAGGATAATTCAAAGAGACTTGCAGAGATAACTCAATCATACATAAAAGAATTCAGAGAAGATTCAAATATTGTTCATAGATAAGCTGGATCATAAACGCACAATTCATCGTTCTCAACAAACACACCACAAAAAGAAGATTACATCGAATAGATCTCCACGAGAGAGGGGGAGAACATTGTATTGAGATCCAAAAAGAGAGAAGAAGCCATCTAGCTACTAGCTATGGACCCGAAGGTCCGAAGTAAACTACTCACACTTCATCAGAGGGGCTATGGTGTTGATGTAGAAGACCTCCATGGTGGATGCCCCCTCCGGCGAAGCTCCGGAACAGGCCCCAAGATGGGATCTCGTGGATACAGAAGGTTGCGGCAGTGGAATTAGGTTTTTGGATCCTATTCTGATCGTTTGGCGATACGTAGGTATATATAGGAGGAAGGAGTACGTCGGTGGAGCAACAGGGGGGCCACGAGGTAGGGGGGCGCCCTAGGGGGGCGCCCCCCACCCTCGTGACCGCCTTTGTTACTTCTTGGAGTAGGGTCCAAGTCTCCTGGATCACGTTCGGTGAGAAAATCACGTTCCCGAAGGCTTCATTCCGTTTGGACTCCGTTTGATATTCCGTTTCTTCGAAACACTGAAATAGGCAAAAACATCAATTCTGGGTTGGGCCTCCGGTTAATAGGTTAGTTCCAAATATAATATAAAAGTGGAAAATAAAGCCCAATATAGTCCAAAACAGTAGATAAAGTAGCATGGAGCAATCAAAAATTATAGATACATTGGAGACGTATCGGTGTCCTTGTGCTATGGAGTCCCGCTACGTCGTTGTTCCGCTGCCGAGTAGTTGTCATGATCGAGGCCCCCTTTATGTTCACTAAATAATGTACATATTGTTCAGCCGCACCGTGTGTGCCGCCTGGCCTCGCTAACTGTTGTAATATGAGCTATGTTCCGCTAGCATGAATAAAGTGGTTGTTTTCTGTACCATGTTGTTCTGTGTTGCCAGAAGACAAGGTCTTTGGGCTGGCAATGCAAGGTAAACCGGTCGCTCTGAGCCGGGGTGCCACAATGCTTGGTATCAGAGCCACACTGACTGTAGGCCACGCTAGACTAAGACGAGTTAACTGGACGCTAGATACGAGTTGTAGCTGAGTGTCGGTAATAACTGTAGCTGGTTGTTGCATTGCTTGCACTGATTATATTTTTCTTTGCTAACCTGCTAATGGTTGTGAGTGTAGATGGCTCCGGTGATGTATCCGTGCCAGTTGCAGCTGATGTCGTACACGTCGCCGCATCTCCGTCATAACGTGTGGCATCGGTTGTACCCTTACGGAGACGATCCAGTCTATCGTGTGTACCGGGAGCGCCTAGCTGACTCAGTGTATGAGTATCACACCGTGGTTACTCTGCACACCAGTTCCAATTCCGGTTCTTACACTCGTACCTCTCGTAGCGGCTACACTTCTTCCGCTACTCAGGCTGTCCAGTTTGCTGCATTCGAGGTACTTGTTGAGCTCCGCTACAACGAGGTCCGGATGCAGAATCACCCAGGTTTCCATTACTACCCTTCTCTCCACAATAATGGTCGTGTCCGTTTCCCTGTCATTGATCCGGAGTCTGATAGTGTAGCTAGCCACCTTTCTCGCTACATCACTGCTAGCTATCTTCTGATTTACGAGTTGGCTCGTGAGCTGAGTCATGCCCGTACTGCTTTAGCCTCTACTTTAGTCTCTGCTCGCTCAGCCACTACTTCTCCATCTGTGGGATTTGTTCCCTACGTTCCTGCCAGTTCTAGATCCCCTGTTTCTCCGGTTACTCCCACAAGTAGCTCGGGCACCATGACTGCGAGTCCACTTAGTGCTCCTGCCGAGTGGGTTTCACTCCTTGCCAGTCCTGCAGCCCCGATGATCCACCCTCCACCTGCCCCAGAGGGAGAGCCCTCGAGGCAGCATCGTCGTGTCACTTTTAACCTGGAGGTCTCCGTTAACCCCGTCAGTTCTGGATCCGAGTCCGCATCACGAGAGGACCCCGCAACGCCAACCGAGCAGTAGAGCTTTCGAGTATTCTCAGTCGTCGGGATGGAGTATGGATGTAGTCGTACGAGTCATGATGTTTATTTCATGTATGAGGGTAGTTGGACCTGGCATGTTGTTATATTTCATGTATGAGTCTATGTATAATTATGTTGGACTTTATTTTATTCGCCGTATTTTATTCGTCTTTTCGGTTTCGCTTGGATTTTGTTGGTGGCTTCTCCCCAGTTTTTGTTGAATGCTTCTCATCTCGGTTGCGTTGACTTGGAAAAATCATATTAGGATGACGCGGGGAGGCTGCAGTAGCAACGTTCGCGAGGGTTCTCCTGTTCGGCGTTCCGCACGACAGGCAGGACAATCACCCGAGCCGTACCTTCCACCACCACCTCCACCGCCAAATCCGTCCTCCACCGAGCAAATTATGCATATGTTCGAGGAACGACGAAACAATGATCTAATGGAAATATTCAGAAGTATTCAAGCAATGGTTGGACAGAATGGAAATCAGCCTGCCTCTCACTCCAAGCTATCTAATTTTCAAAGGACTAAGCCTCCCAGTTTCAGTCAGGCCGTCGATCCCTTGGATGCAGATGATTGGTTAAGAACTATGGAAAAGAAACTTGAGGTTGCCTAAACTGATGAATAGGATAAAGTTCCATTTGCAACACATTATCTGGAAGGTGCTGTTGCCATATGGTGGGAAAGTGAGAAAGCCATAGGGACTGAGAATGAAGCAATTACCTGGTCAAGATTCAAGGAGCAATTCCGGAAATATCACATCCCTGCGGGAATTATGAAGACTAAGTAGCATGAATTTCTCGCGCTCCTCCAAGGAAGTCAGTCAGTGGGAGAATATTTGCAAAAATTCAATCATCTGTCACGTTACTCTCAATATGACGTGGCCACTGAAGAAAGGAAGATGGACCGATTTCTTGGGGGATTAAACCTGCAACTTCGTTGTGCTCTCGGTGTGTTCAATTTTCCAGATTTCCAAACCCTAGTGAACAAGGCTTTCATTGCTGAAAGGGAACACAAGCTCATGTCAGATAATAAGTCTGCCTATAATGATCACAAGCGCAAGTTTGAGCCCAAGAAGGAAATGCAACCAGTGCAGAAGGTTCGTACCTGGTAGCCAACTCCGGTGGCGTACCAGCCTAGTTGGCAACAAAATGTTAACAAGACCACCACCCAAGTGAAGAATGACATGCTTAACCAGTTATGGAGAATCACCTGCGCAACAATTCATGTTATAGTTGCAGACAAACCGGACATTATGTCAGACAGTGTCCCCAGAACAACCGGACCAATGCCACGTTCAAGCCTCAAATCCATTATTTGGAAGCCGGTCCAAGTCAACACGACGTCATGGGATACGTTCATCATATTTCAGCCGACGAAGCCCAAGAAAATCCAAAGTCGTCAGTGGTATATTCCCTGTTAATAACATACCTGCAGTAATTTTATTTGACTCTGGGGCTTCCCACTCTTTTATATCTCGGAGTTTTGTCGCCCAAAACAAATTTCCTTGTTCACTTTTGGGCAAGAATATGCTGGTACAAACCCCGGGATCTATTATTCAAAGCAATCTTGTCTGCCGCAATCTGGAAGTCAGTATCAACGGAATCCGTTTCTCGACGTCTTTGATACTTATTGGGTCTGATAAATTGGATGTTATCTTGGGTATGAATTGGCTGACTCAGTACAAAGTATGCATAAATTGTGTGACCCGAGAAGTCAACTTGACCAGAGAAGATGGACAAGCTACCAAGTTTATTGCTTGTAGAAGCATACCTTCCAAGGAAATGGTTTTTATAGCAATAGCAAAAATGGATTTAATTCCGGTGGTCAGTGAGTTTCCCGATGTATTCCCAGAAGAACTGCCAGGCATGCCACCTGACCAAGAGCTTGAGTTTGCAATAGAACTTGTGCCCGGAACCACATCAATACACAAGAAATATTATTGAATGCCGTCATCCGAATTGGTAGAGCTAAAGAAACAGCTCGATGAAATGCTCCAAAAAGGATATATCCGCCCCAGTTCCTCGCCATGGGGATCACCCACTATTTTTGTGGACAAGAAAGATGGCAGCCTTCGTATGTGTGTGGACTACCGAGAGTTGAATGATGTCACGATCAAAAACAAATAGCCTCTGCCTAAAATTGATGATTTGTTTGATCAACTCAGTGGAGCCAATGTATTCTCAAAGATTGATTTGTGGACTGGATATTACCAGCTCAAAATTAAAAAGGAGGATATTCCCAAGACCGCGTTCACCACTCACTACGGTCTTTATGAATATACCATCATGTCCTTCGGCCTCACCAACGCCCCGCCTTCTTCATGCACATGATGAACAAAGTATTCATGGATTTCCTTGATAAGTTCGTGCTCATCTTCATCGATGATATACTTATTTACTCAAGAAGTGAAGAAGAGCATAATGGACACCTTCGTGCAGTGTTACAACGACTCCGTGAGCACCAGTTGTACGTCAAGTTCAGTAAATACAAGTTTTGGCTCAAGCAAGCTGGATCCCTCGGGCATGTGCTATCCGCTGAAGGAATAGCCGTGGACCCAAGCAAAGTAAAAGACGTGCTCGACTAGTTTCCACCCACCACCGTGTCTCAGATCTGGAGTTTTCTTGGATTAGCCGGATACTACCGTTGTTTCATTGAAGGGTTCTCCAAGATTGCTAAGCCCATGACGGAGTGGCTTAAAAAGGATAAGAAGTTTGAATGGACGTCAGACTGTGAGAAAAGTTTCACCGAGTTAAAGAAGCGCTTAACAACTGCACCAGTATTAACACTTCCAGATATCTACCGCAGCTTTGACGTATATTGTGATGCTTCCCGGCAAGGACTTGGGTGCGTGCTTATGCAAGATGGCAAGGTAGTTGCTTATGCCTCATAGCAGCTATGACCCCATGAAGGAAATTACCCCACTCATGATTTGGACTTGGCCGTGGTAGTTCATGCTTTAAAAATTTGGAGACACTACCTCATTGGAAAAAGGTGCCAAATTTTTACCGACCACAAAAGTCTCAAATACATATTTACTCAGCCGGATTTAAATCTCCGTCAGCGAAGATGGCTAGAATTGGTCAAGGATTATGATCTTGGAATAAATTACCATCCGGGTAAGGCCAACGTGGTTGCCGATACACTCAGTCGAAAGCCCGTCAGTTTAAACGTCATGTTGGAATCTCTGCCTTCCGAACTTAAAGAAGAAATTGCTCAGCTCAACCTGGTCATAGTTGAGGCTGGCCTTGCCAATATTCTGACGGTTACCCCTACTCTTGAGGAAGAAATCCGCAAGGTCCAGCCAGGCGATGCCGATCTATAGAAACACATCAAGTCATCGGATTTCTCGAAGGATCAGTGCGGTACCCTCCGATTCAGGGGAAGGATTTGTGTGCCTAATCAAGCTGACCTAAAGCAGAAAATTTTGTCGAAAGCCCATGAATCCTCGTATTCAATCCACCTTGGAGGCACAAAAATGTATGAAGACCTTCGACAAATATTCTGGTGAGATGGAATGAAGAAAGACATTGCTTATTTCGTGGCCTGTTGTGACATATGCATCAAAGTTAAGGCGGAACATTGGAAACCAGCCGGACTTCTCCAACCACTGCCCGTGTCACAATGGAAATGGGACGATGTCTGTATGGATTTCATCATAGGATTACCCAGGACCCGATGAGGCAATAATGCGATCAGGGTCATAGTGGACACATTAACCAAGGTGGCCCACTTCCTCCCAGTCAAAACCTCATACCGCGCAGATGAGCTTGCCCGATTGTATGTATCCAAGATTGTCAGTTTACATGGAGTTCCCCGAACCATCACTATTGACCGAGGTTCACTTTTCACCTCTGCGTTCTGGACCCGTCTCCATCAAGCCCTTGGAACTGAATTAAAATACAACACCGCTTATCATCCTCACACGGATGGGCAAACAGAAAGAGTAAATCAGATACTCGAAGATATGCTCCGAGCCTGTGTTTTAGCCCAAGGACCACAATGGGAGGATTGCTTACCGTACGCCGAGTTCTCGTATAACAATGGGTTCCAGACCAGTTTAAAGATGTCACCTTATGAAGCTTTGTATGGCCGTAAGTGCCGCACTCCATTAAATTCGTCTCAAACCAGAGATAGCCGTATTTTCGGAACAGATCTCATGCTGGAAGCCGAAAAGCAAGTCAAGGAGATCCAAGACAGATTACAACTGGCCAAATCGCGACAGAAAAGTTAATACAATGCAAAGCACCGGCAGATCAGTTTTGAACCCGGAGAACATGTCTACCTTCGAGTCACACCCATGAAGGAAATAAAAAGGTTCCAAACCCGTGGAAAATTGGCACCCAGGTTTATTGGTCCATTTCCCGTCATGACATGAGTAGGTGCTGTGGCATATCAGTTGGAGCTGCCTCCGGAACTGTCAGACATGCACAACGTGTTCCGCATTTCACAACTGCGATGGTGCATCTCACCACCCAAGAAAAAGACCAATTTGGCAGAGATAGAACTGGCAAAGGACTTGACCTACGAAGAGAGGCCAGTGAAAATTTTGGATCAGATGGAAAGGGTCACTCGCAGTAAGTCACGAAAGTTTTACAAGGTTCAATGGATGCATCATACCGAGTCAGAATCAACATGGGAATCAGAAGAATTTCTAAGGGCATGTTATTCAGAATGGTTTTCCCAAGCAACCGAATCTCAAGGACGAGATTCATTCTAAGTGGGGGAGGTTTATCACAGCCTGGTTTTTGCCCTCTTTTCTTTGCTTGATTTTTAGCTGAGTTGATTTTGGATTTGGATTTTTGAATCATTCCATTTGGACTAGACCACTTGGGTATCCCTTGATTTTCACCCAAGTGTTCCCTCTCCTCCTCAAATCCATCATTTCACCCCTGGCCAACCCAACAATATTGCTTGGAATATTTTTCTTAAATGAAAAATATTCATTTTTGCCTCCAAAACCGTAGCTAAACTCCTTGACCTCCAAAGCAACCCTCATTTCTATTGCCCCAAAAATCCTGAGAAAACTCCCAAAATCCTTTGGACCCTAGGGCACATTTCTGAGCAAAAATATTTCACCACTCTTTGGAGTATTTTGGCTACAGAAAATAAAATCACTTCCGGGCTGAAATGGTAGTTTCTACAGCAACTACCTTTTTACTAGCTCTAATGTAGCTGGTTTTCCCTGAGCTTATTTACCTTACTAAGAGTCAGTAAAACCCCAAAGCTCAGCCCTTGAATTCCTGTGGTTTGACCACAGTAACTCCCCAAAGTTTCTGTCCAGTAACTTAACCTCATCACCATTTTACTTCTACTGCACCTGGAACCAAACCGAGCCATGGTAACACCTAAGTTTACTAAGGACTACACGCCAGACATCCTTGTTAGTGCGTATGTGGCTAGATGTCATGGTCTATGCGGTGACCGCGTTCGTTCGAGTGTGCTGGCATGCCAAACACGCGCTCTGCGCGTCGCTAGCGCCTCTGTGGAGCGCGTGCTCGCTGCTCGGCCGGCTAGAGCGTGTCCCCCCTCGCCACCATCCTCGTCTCCACCCCCATAACTCCACCCTACCGCTTGCTGACGCCGGAGCTCGCCGCAGCGACCACGGGCACGGTCCGGCCAACGGCACAGTGCGCGCGCACTGTGTTCGTCTCTTTCCCCCTCGTTCTTGTGCTCATCTGTGCCCACGTACAGTTGCTGCGTGACCTCCATCGCCTTCTCCATCGCCCTCTGGCACCGTTCGTCGTCGGGCGCCGGGGACAGGTGTCTTCCGGCGGAGCCCGAGCCCTCCTCACTGCCCCGCCTATAAAACCCCCCCTCCGCAGCATCCTGGAGCATCGCAACTCACCCTCACTCCCTCCTAGAGCCACTAGAAGTCGCAGCCCGACCAGGCAGGCCGCGAGCTGCCGTCCCTGAGCCGAGCTCGCCGGCGATCCCCTCTGGATCATTCCCACAGCTGCCTCTCACAAGCCAAGGCGACCCCGCCAGGGCCTCCGCCTCTCCTCCGTGAAGCCAACGCGCCTAGCTAGAGCCCCTGGAGCAGCCCCAAGCCGCCGTCTTCTTCAACTCCGGCAAACTCTGCCCTCTGTCGCTGCTGGAGAGGACAAATTCAACGTTGTCCGGCCACCGTTATCCATGCTACGGGTACGGACAGGTGCGCAATAGCCTTCTCCATCGATCCCTCCCTCTCGTTTGCCTCCAAGAAGTCTCATCACCGGGTGTGAGCTCCAGCAAACCGTCGTTCCCCTCTGTTTCCCTCTCCCCTCCCTCCGGCCTGACTAGCGGGGCCCTCTAGTCAGCCACTCACTACGCGCGCGAAGCGGTATGAGTCGTGGCGCCCCGGGAGATTACGCCTTTGACGTCACCCCCCCTTTGTTTTTATTTTCAAATTCATTTAAATTCCAGGAGACTTCAAATGGCCATAACTTTTATTCTACAAGTCTAAATGCGGTGATTCTTTTTTGCATTGTGTTCTGTGTCCAAAAATCTAATAACACCCAAAAGATGCGATTTTTCCTTGCTGTCTAGATTTTCTGGCAATTTTCAGAAGGTTTCTTGATATTTTTCTTTTGTGGTTTTTGAATATTTTCAGAAGAACCAGCTTGTCTTGAGGATCACCAGGAGCTTTGTGAACCTCATCAGTGCTAAGGCAAGCCACAGTAACATTTTCATGGTGCCACTTCAATATTTATGATTTTCATACTTGAACCTTTGATTATTGATGCATTTAAATTAGCTATATAATAAATATATTCTGTTATATGCTTGTTATATTAAAATACTTGAACTTCAGAATGTTGAAGTAAATATTGTTGGCAAGATAAGGAGAACTTAGTTGCAAGTGATAAATAATTTATATGGTCATAGAGTTTGATGAGTAATTTAAATATTATTTTTGCAGAAGGTATAATGATGTTAATGCTAGAAATGGTTCTGGTATAAGTAAAGAGAGGTTTAACCAGAATAGTAGCATGAGTTTATGATGGCTCCGTAGGAGCGTGGTTAGTGCAGTCTTTGCACGGTTATGTGATGCGTATGTTAAGTGATGCACGGTATGGAAGTATGACACCAGTTATTTTCTTTTTACATTAAGTTGAACCAGATTAATAATTCAACTTGAACATGTTGTTGACCGGGTCGTGGTGCCGCTAAACGAGTCTTTCCCAATGCAACCACATTTGCCGGTATGGGACGGCCTTAATGCGTTTCATTGTCGTGCCTCTGGTCGGTGCCTCAATTTAGGGAAGGTTATGGGCGTGCTGTACCCTGGCCCGGTAGGCAAGCATTACCTTGTGAGCCCGTTGTTAAGTTAATTTTGGTACTGGATCCTAGAGTGTATCGTGGCCACGACGGTGGTTGAGGTGTCTAGAGGTAGACACGGGGCCACCCAGGACTAGCCCGGTGGGGTCTGAGTCGGAGGGGCCGGGAGAGTGTCATGACAGTGAAATGGTTTCGTCGGAACGCTGTTGGTCCATCCGAATGGGAGTGCGAGGCCATGTGTTCCGTAGTGTGGGTACAGTGTACTAACCTCTGCAGAGTGTTTTTAATCTATCGATAGCCGAGTCCACGGTTACGGACACGCTCGAAAGTAAGGTACACCATGTGTCAACACTTAATAAATATGCACACTAAATTGCACTAAGGATGGTAGTGAGGTCATCGTGTTGAGTTGGACATGAGTTGGTCGGGTTGTGATTGCCGTAAGGATCATGGGCTACGAGTTGGTCGGGTTGTGATCGTCGTAAGGGTCACGGGCCATGAGATGGTTGGGTTGTGATCGCCGTAAGGATCACGAGTATGTTTTGGTAATATCACGTTTATTGGTCACATCTGGTAAGCAAGTCGGGAGAATGAGTACCTGTTGAGCATGGTCACAGCATGTTGGGTCTATGGTTGCATTGTTGATTAATTGGATAAATATCATAATATTGTTTGTCATCATGTTTATGTTTATTGTGAGCTTGCAAGTACAGTCAATGTACTGACCTGGCGTGTCATGCCAGATTTCAGGAAAGTCCCATTGGAAAGGAGTGTTGTCCGAGTCTAGACCGTGTCCACGTTGGTGTCCTTGTGCTATGGAGTCCTTCTACGTCATTGTTCCGCTGCCGAGTAGTTGTCATGATCGAGGCCCCCTTTATGTTCACTAAATAATGTACATATTGTTCAGCCGCACCGTCTGTGCCGCCTGGCCTCGCTAACTGTTGTAATATGAACTATGTTCCTCTAGCATGAATAAAGCGGTTGTATTCTGTACCATGTTGTTGTGTGTTGCCAGAAGACAAGGTCTCTGGGCTGGCAATGCAAGGTAAACCGGTCGCTCTAAGCCGGGGTGCCACACCCTGCCTCTAATTAGGTTAGTTAAAAATAATAAACACTGTTATTAGATTAGGCACTGAAAACCTAGCCCACATACTAATTTGTTCAATTAATTTATTTAGAACCTGTTATTATAAATAGTCACTGACTACTGGGTCCCGCTGGACCCAGTTGACTAGTCAACTCTGCTGACTGGGCACTCCTAGTCAGTGACAGGTGGGACCCCCTGGGCCCCTTTGACTTTGTTGACCAGTCAACTAGTCAACAGTTGACTGGCTGACTCAGCCCCTGGCCCCACATGTCAGTCTTAGTAGCACATGTGTGGGTACACTTCAATGTACCCGTAGTAATTCTACTTTTATTTTTGATTTAAATTAAATTCAGAAAATGTATAGACTTTGAAAATAAATATAAAATAATTCGTAACTCGAATGAAAATACTTTGTACATGAAAGTTGCTCAGAACAACGAGACGAATCCAAATACGCAGTCCGTTCATCCACCACACATCCCCATCATAGCGAACATTCAACAATCCCCCTTTCATTCGTCTGTCCGAAAATGCCAAACAACTGGGATACTTTCCTGGATGTTTCCCCCCTTCGCCGGTATCACTGATACGTCTCCAACGTATCTATAATTTTTTATTGTTTCATGCTATTATATTACCCCTTTTGGATGTTTATGGGCTTTATTTTACACATTTATATCATTTTTTGGACTAACCTACTAACCGGTGGCCCAGCCCGTATTGCTGTTTTTTTGCCTATTTCAGTATTTTGAAGAAAAGGAATATCCAACGGAGTCCAAACAGAATGAAACCTTCGGGAGCATGATTTTTGGAACGAACGTGATCCGGAGGACTTGGAGTGCAAGTCAATAAGCAGCCGAGGTGGCCACGAGGGTGGAGGGCGCGCCCACCCCTACAGGGCGCGCCCCCTGTCTCGTGGGCCCCTCGGGCGTCCACCGACATACTTCTTCCTCCTATATATACCCATGTACCCCGAAAATATCGAGGGAGCCAACGAAAAACAATTTCCACCGCCATAACCTTCTGTATCCGCGAGATCCCATCTTGGAGCCTTCGCCGGTGCTCCGCCGGAGGGGGAAATCGACCATGGAGGGCTTCTACATCAACACCATAGCCCCTCCGATGAGTTGTGAGTAGTTTACCATAGACCTTCGGGTCCATAGTTATTAGCTAGATGGCTTCTTCTCTCTTTTTGGATCTCAATACCATGTTCTCCCCCTCTCTTGTGGAGATCTATTCGATGTAACTCTTTTTGCAGTGTGTTTGTCGAGATCCAATGGATTGAGGGTTTATGATCAAGTTTATTTATGAGAAATATTTGAATATCCTCTCAATTATTTTATGTATGATTGAGTTATCTTTGCAAGTCTTTTTGAATTATCAGTTTGGTTTGGCCTACTAGATTGATCTTTCTTGGCATGGGAGAAGTGCTTAGCTTTGGGTTCAATCTTGCGGTGTCCTTACCCAATGACAATAGGGGTTGCAAGGCATGTATTGTATTGTTGCCATCGAGGATAAAAAGATGGGGTTTATATCATTTTGCATGAGTTTATCCCTCTACATCATGTCATCTTTCTTAATGCGTTACTCTGTTCTTATGAACTTAATACTCTAGATGCATGCTGGATAGCGGTCGATGTTTCGAGTAATAGTAGTAGATGCAGGCAGGAGTCGGTCTACTTGTTGCGGACGTGATGCCTATATACAAGATCATGCCTAGATAATCTCATAATTATTCGCTTTTCTATCAATTGCTCGACAGTAATTTGTTCACCCACCGTAATACTTATGTTATCTTGACAGAAGCCACTAGTGAAACCTATGGCCCCTGGGTCTATCTTTTATCATATAAGCTTTCAATCTACTTTTATTTGCATCTTTAATTTTCCAATCTATGTTATAAAATACCAAAAATATATTTATCTTATCATACTGTCTCTATCAGATCTCACTTTCGCAAGTGGCTGTGAAGGCATTGACAACCCCTTTATTGCGTTGATTGCGAGTTCTTTGTTTGTTTGTGTAGGTGCGTGGGACTTTTGAGGAGCCTCCTACTGGATTGATACCTTGGCTCTAGAAAAACTAAGGGCAATACTTACGCTACTATTGCTGCATCACCCTTTCCTCTTCAAGGAAAACCAACGCAAGCTCAAGACGTAGCAAGAAGGGTTTCTGGCGCCGTTGCCGGGGAGGTCTTCGCTCAAGTCAAGACATACCAAGTACCCATCACAAACTCATCTCCCTCGCATTTACATTATTTGCCATTTGCCTCTCGTTTTCCTCTCCCCCACTTTACCCTTGCCGTTTTATTCGCCCTCTCTTTCCCAATCTTCTCCTCTCTTTTTCGCTTGCCTTTTTCTGTTTGCTTGTGTGTTGGATTACTTGTTGCCATGGCGCAAGATAATACTAAATTGTGTGATTTCTCCAATTCCAATAATAATGATTTCCTTAGTACTCCGATTGCTCCTCTTAATGATGTCGAGTCTTGTGAAATCAATACTGCTTTGCTGAATCTTGTTATGAAAGATCAATTCGTCGGCCATCTAAACAACTTTGTTGATTTGTGTGATATGCAAAAGAAGAAAGATACGGATAATAATATTGTTAAATTGAAGTTATTTCCGTTTTCACTTAGAGATCGTGCTAAAGTTTGGTTTTCGTATTTGCCTAAAACTTATATTGATTCTTGGAACAAGTGCAAAGATGCTTTTATCTCTAAATATTTTCCTCCCGCTAAGATTATCACTCTTGGGAACGATATTATGAATTTTAAACAACTTGATCATGAGCATGTTGCCCAATCTTGGGAAAGAATGAAATTGATGATTCGCAATTCCCCTACTCATGGTCTGAATTTATGGATGATCATACAAAATTTTCATGCCGGTTTGAACTTTGCTTCTAGAAATCTTTTAGATTCAGCCACGGGAGGCACGTTTATGGAAATCACGTTAGGAGATGCTACAAAACTTCTTGATAATATTATGGCCAATTATTCTCAATGGCACACCGAAAGATCTACTAGTAAAAAAGTGCATTCTATAGAAGAAATTAATGTTTTGAGTGGAAAGATGGATGAACTTATGAAGTTGTTTGCTACTAAAAATACTCCTCTTGATCCCAATGATATGCCTTTGTCTACTTTGATTGAAAATAATAATGAATCTATGGATGTGGATTTTGTTGGTAGGAATAGTTTTGGAAATAATGCTTATAGAGGAAACTTTAATCCTAGACCGTTCCCTAGTAATCCCTCTAATAATTATGGAAATTACTACAATGACTCTTATGGTAATTTTAATAAGATGCCCTCTGATTTTGATAATAGTGTGAAAGAATTTATGATTTCCCAAAAGAATTTTAATGCTTTCCTTGAAGAAAAATTGCTCAAAGTTGATGATTTGGCTAGGAACGTTGATAGACTTTCGCTTGATGTTGATTCTCTTAAACTTAGATCTACTCCTCCTAAGCATGATATCAATGAGTCTCTCAAAGCCATGAGAATTTCCATTGATGAGTGCAAGGAAAGAACCGCTAGATTGCGTGCTAAGAAAGATTGCTTTGTAAAGGCGTGTTCTTCTAGTTTCAACGAAAATAATGATGAAGATCTTAAAATTATTGATGTGTCCCCTATTAGATCTTTGTTTTGCAATATGAATCTTAATAATAATGGGACTGAAGATGAGTCAACTTTAGTTAGAAGGCGTCCCAATAATTCAGAATTTTTAGATCTTGATGCTAAATTTGGTAAAAGTGGGATTGGAGAGGTCATGACTTTAAATAGCATTGAACCCACTATCTCGGATTTCGAGGAATTTGATTATAATAATTGTTCTTTAGAAGGTTGTATTTCCTTGTTGCAATCCGTTGTGAGTGGGAACCTACTATAAAGATTAAAATTAAAGATCATGAGTGTTTTGCTTTGTGTGATTTGGGTGCTAGTGTTTCCACGATTCCGAAAACTTTATGTGATATTCTAGGTTTCCATGATCTTGATGATTGCTCTTTAAATTTGCACCTTGCGGATTCCACCATTAAAAAGCTAATTGGAAGGATCAATGATGCTCTCATTGTTGCAAATAGAAATTTGGTGCCTGTAGATTTTATCGTTCTTGGTATAGATTGCAATCTTTCTTGCCCTATTATTCTTGGTAGACCTTTCCTTAGAATGATTGGCGTGATTATTGATATGAAGGAAGGGAATATTGGATTCCAATTTCCATTAAGGAAAGGCATGGAGCACTTTCCAAGAAAGAAAGTTAAATTACCTTATGAATCTATCATGCGGGCTACTTATGAATTCAGTGCCAAAGATGGCACTACTTAGATCTATCCTCGCTTTTATGCCTAGCTAGGGGCGTTAAATGATAGCGCTAGTTGGGAGGCAACCCAATTTTATTTGTGTTTTTTGTTTTTGCTTCTGTTTAGGAATAAATTTTGCATCTACCTTCTGTTTAGATGTGTTTTTATGTTTTAATTAGTGTTTGTGCCAAGTAGAACCTATAGGATAACCTATGGTGATAGTTAATTTGATTCTGCTGAAAAACAGAAACTTTGCACGCACGAAATTAGTTTTATTAAATCACAGAAACATGCTTTTGCGTTCATTCTTTTTGAGGCTCATCAATAGACAAATTTCCCAGGACTTCCTATTTTGGTAGGATTTAGAGTTCCAGAAGTTTGCGTTAGTTACAGATTGCTACAGACTGTTCTGTTTTTGACAGATTCTGTTTTTCGTCTGTTGTTTGCTTATTTTGATGCATCTATGGCTAGTATTAAGTGGTATGAACCATAAAGAACTTGGAATAGATTAGGTTTAACACCAAAATAAATAAAGAATGAGTTCATTACAGTACCTTTTGTGGTGGTTTTGCTATCTTTCACTAACGGGGCTTATGAGATTTCCTGTTGAGTTTTGTGTTGTGAAGTTTTCAAATATTGGGTAAAGATTTGATGGACTATGGAATAAGGAGTGGCAAAAGCCTAAGCTTGGGGATGCCCATGTCACCCCAATATATTCAAGAATATCCAAAAGCCGAACCTTGGGGATGCCCCCGGAAGGCATCCCCTCTTTCGTCTTCGTTCATTGGTAACTTTACTTGGAGCTATATTTTTATTCGCCACATGATATGCGTTTTTCTTGGAGCGTCGTGTATGATATTAGTATTTGATTTTTAGTTTTCCACAATCATCCTTGCTGTACACACCTTTTGGGAGAAGCCCACTTGATTGAATTTATTAGAATACTCTATGTGCTTCACTTATATCTTTTGAGCTAGATAGTTTTTGCTCTAGTGCTTCATTTATATCTTTTAGAGCACGGCAGTGGCTTAATTTTGTAGAAATTGCTAGTCTCTCATGCTTCACGTATATTATTTTGAGAGTCTTTTAGAACAGCATGGTATTTGCTATGGTTATAAAATTGGTCCTAGAATGATAGGCATCCAAGTTGGGTATAATAAAAACTATCATAGGAAGTGAATTGGATGATATGATCAATTTGATACTTGATAATTGTTTTGAGATATGGAAGTAGTGATATTAAAGTCATGCTAATTGGGTGATTATGAATTTAAAGAATGCTTGTGTTGAAGTTAGCAAGTCCCGTAGCATGCACTTATCACTAGTAGAAAAGGGGGCAATGGTCCAGGCCAGGTCAGCCCATTAGTCCTGGTTCAATCCAGAACCGGAAACAATGGGGGCATTGGACCCGGTTCGTGAGCCCCGGGGGCCGGCCGCGCCACCTGGGCCATTGGTCCCAGTTCGACTGGACCTATTGGTCCCGGTTGGTGGGACGAACCGGGACCAATGGTCCTCGCTCCTGGCCCACCACCATTGGTCCCGGTTGGTGGCTTGAACCGGGACCAAAGGCTACCCTTTAGTCCCGGTTCTTGCCACGAACCGGGACCAATTAATTGCCTATATATACCCCTCTCCCGGGAGCAGAGCACTCCCACTGCTCTGTTTTTCATGGCCGGCGAGGGGAGAGCTTTATGGTGCTCTAGCTCACCTCCTATTCACACGAGGTGTTCGATGGAATGCCCGAGCCACACTACTTAAGCTTTCTCCTCTCCAAGCTCGACCTCCAAGATCCATTTTCCTCAATATTTGTCTAGGTTTAGCGGTCCATCACGTCTCGTCCCCGTCTTCACCGCCGTCGATCGCCCGCGCCGATCTCGTCGCCGGCACCACCGTGGTGAGCCTCTTGTTCTTATCTTCTTTCTGAAAGGAAAAAAATTCTTACTTGTATGTTTATATAGATACTTGTATAATTTTCTTACTTTTATTATTGCATCTTATATAGTGCGATGGTTTTGGTATCCGCCCCCGTCGGCCCTCGTCCTGTCTATGATTCGGATGTGGTATATATTATCTTTTCATAACTATTGGTTCATTTATTATTTATGACAATTGTGCCGACCAACGTGACATAGATTTTATTTATCTAGGAGGTTGTTGAACCGGAAATTCCAACCAACCCTATTGTCGAGAGGTTAAATTTAGTTGAAGAAGAAAACAATTTCTTGAAGGAAAAAATTAGAAAAATTGAGGAGGAAAAGATGATATTGAAGTTGCATGTTGCGGATGTTGTCGATGATCACAAGATCAAGATGGATGCAATGCGCTTGAAGATTAGAAAGATTAGAAAATATGCCATTCATACCAAGGCTTGGTATCATTATGCCATTGGATCAGTTGTTACATTGGTTGTGATTATGATCGCATTTGTTTTCGCATTGAAATGTTTTACATAGTTTGTTTAATTAATTTAGATGCTCTGCAGACCTTTATGTTGTTAGATGAGAACTATGTATGTACTTTGGTTTTAATGTGATGATGAACTTCTATTAATTTGGTCACTTAATTATCTATTCATGATGTTCTGTAATGATTTTTGAGACACTTAATTATATATAATGCACGCAGATGAACCGGCAATGGATGTACGGTTCAAGACACACCTCCGAGTACATTAAGGGCGTGCATGATTTTCTCGAAGTGGCTGAGGCAAACAAGCAGAATGGTTTTATGTGTTGTCCATGCCCTATATGTGGGAATACGAAGTCTTACTCTGACCAGAAAATCCTTCACACCCACGTTCTTTACAAGGGTTTCATGCCACACTATAATGTTTGGACGAGGCACGGAGAAATAGGGGTTATGATGGAAGACGGCGAGGAAGAAGAGTACGATGACAACTATGTGCCCCCTGAATACGGTGATGCTACTGAACATCAAGAGGAACCAGACGATGTGCATGATGATGCTGCAACGGGCGAAGCTGCTAAAGATCAAGAGGAACCAGATGATGTGCCCGATGATGATGATCTCCGCTGGGTCATTGTCGATGCAAGGACGCAATGCGAAAGTCAAAAGGAGAAGCTGAAGTTCGATCGCATGTTAGAGGACCACAAAAAGAGTTGTACCCCAATTGCGAAGATGGCAACACAAAGCTCGGTACCGTACTGGAATTGCTGCAGTGGAAGGCAGAGAATGCTGTGCCTGACAAAGGATTTGAGAAGCTACTGAAAATATTGAAGAAGAAGCTTCCAAAGGATAACGAATTGCCCGACAGTACATACGCAACAAAGAAGGTCGTATGCCCTCTAGGATTGGAGGTGCAGAAGATACATGCATGCCCTAATGACTGCATCCTCTACCGTGGTGCGTACAAGGATCTGAACGCATGCCCGGTATACAGTGCATTACGGTATAAGATCAGACGAGATGACCCTGGTGATGTTGACGGCGAGCCCCCCAGGAAGAGGGTTCCTGCGAAGGTGATGTGGTATGCTCCTATAATACCACGGTTGAAACGTTTGTTCAGAAACGGAGACCATGCCAAGTTGATGCGATGGCACAGTGAGGATCATAAGAAAGACGGGAAGTTGAGAGCACCCGCTGACGGGTCGCAGTGGAGAAAAATTGAGAGAAAGTACTGGGATGAGTTTGCAAGTGACCCAAGGAACGTATGGTTTGCTTTAAGCGCGGATGGCATTAATCCTTTCGGGGAGCAGAGCAGCAATCACAGCACCTGGCCCATGACTCTATGTATGTATAACCTTCCTCCTTGGATGTGCATGAAGCGGAAGTTCATTATGATGCCAGTTCTCATGCAAGGCCCTAAGTTGATGTGTACCTAAGGCCATTAGTTGAAGAACTTTTACAGATGTGGAATGGAAATGGTGTACGTACGTGGGATGAGCACAAACAGGAGGAATTTCACCTAAAGGCGTTGCTGTTCGTGACCATCAATGATTGGCCCGCTCTCAGTAACCTTTCAGGATAGACAAACAAGGGATACCACGCATGCACGCACTGTTTACTTGACACCGATAGTATATACCTGGGAAGCTGCAGGAAGAATGTGTACATGGGCCATCGTTGATTTCTTCCGACCAACCATCAATGTCGAAAGAAAGGCAAGCATTTCAAAGGCGAGGTAGATCACCGGAAGAAGCCCGCCATGCATACCGGTGATCATGTACTTGCTATGGTCAATGATTTACACGTAATCTTTGGAAAGGGTCCCGACGGACTAGCTGTTCCGAGTGACGCTGGGGGACATGCACCCATGTGGAAGAAGAAATTTATATTTTGGGACCTACCCTACTGGAAAGACCTAGAGGTCCGCTCTTCGATCGACGTGATGCACGTGACGAAGAACCTTTGCGTGAACCTGCTAGGCTTCTTGGGCGTGTATGGAAAGACAAAAGATACAGCTGAGGCACAGGAGGACCTGCAATGTTTGCACGAAAAAGATGGCATGCCTCCAAAGGAGTATGAAGGTCCTGCCAGCTATGCTCTTACCAAAGAAGAGAAGGAAATCTTCTTTGAATGCCTGCTTAGTATGAAGGTCCTGACTGGCTTCTCGTCGAATATAAAAGGAATAATAAATATGGCAGAGAAAGAGTTTCAGAACCTAAAGTCTCATGACTGCCACGTGATTATGACGCAACTGCTTCCGGTTGCATTGAGGGGGCTTCTACCGGAAAACGTCCGATTAGCCATTGTGAAGCTATGTGCATTCCTCAATGCAATCTCTCAGAAGGTGATCGATCCAGAAATCATACCAAGGCTAAGGAGTGATGTGGTGCAATGTCTTGTAAGTTTCGAGCTGGTGTTCCCACCATCCTTCTTCAATATCATGACGCGCGTCCTAGTTCATCTAGTTGACGAGATTGTCATTCTGGGCCCCGTATTTCTACACAATATGTACCCCTTTGAGAGGTTCATGGGAGTCCTAAAGAAATATGTCCATAACCGCACTAGGCCAGAAGGAAGCATCTCCATGGGCCATCAAACAGAGGATGTCATCGGGTTTTGTGTTGACTTCATTCCTGGCCTTAAGAAGATAGGTCTCCCTCAATCGCGGTATGAGGGGAGACTGACTGGAAAAGGCACGCTTGGAAGGGACTCAATAATATGCAGGGACGGATATTCTTGGTCTCAAGCACACTACGCAGTTCTACAGAACTCTACCTTGGTGACCCCGTATGTCGATGAACACAAGAACAGTCTGTGCTCCAAACACCCGAAGCAGTGCGACGACTGGATTACATGTGAACACATCAGGACTTTCAGCAGTTGGTTGGAAGCACGTCTCAGAGGTGACAACACTGTTTGTGCTGAGCTGTACTTGTTATCCAGGGGACCATCTTCGACTGTTATGATTTGGAAAGGATACAAGATAAATGGGAATACATTTTACACGATTGACCAAGATCAAAAGAGCACCAACCAAAACAACGGTGTCCGCTTTGATGCAACAACCGAGAGGGGAAAGGACACATATTATGGTTACATAGTGGACATATGGGAACTTGACTACGGACATGATTTTAAGGTCCCTTTGTTTAAGTGCAAATGGGTCAATCTGTCAGGAGGCGGGGTACAGGTAGACCCACAGTACGGAATGACAACAATGGATCTGGAAAATAAGCAAATGACACAAGCGAAGAAAAAGTGAAGACTTTCTCCCGCAACTATTATGATGATACCATGCCAACTTTGTAACAGACGACTATGATACCATTGTCCGTTTTGTACATGCACATGCTATGTGGGTGAATTTATGATACCATGCCAACTTTCAACTTTTTCAGAGTTCATTTGAAATGCTTTAATGTCTTATGGTTCGGCCCTCGTAATAATTAAAAATAGCAACAATAAGTATTTTGTTGTAAGTAGAAACAAAATAAAATAAATAAAGCAAGAAAGAAAACAAAAAAACAAAAAAAGTGTTTTCAAATTTGAAAACTAATGGCACTAACAGAAAGTTTATAATTTTTATAAAACTAAAAGCAAAAAAGAATTAAAAAATAGAGCAAAAAACAAAATAAAATAAATAATGCAGAAAACAAAACAAAAAACTAGAAAATAATTAAAAATAGAAACAATAAGTATTTTGTTGTAAGTAGAAACAAAATAAAATAAATAAAGCAAGAAAGAAAACAAAAAAACAAAAAAAGTGTTTTCAAATTTGAAAACTAATGGCACTAACAGAAAGTTTATAATTTTCCTAAAACTAAAAGCAAAAAGAATTGAAAAATAAAGCAAAAAAACAAAAGAAAATAAATAATGCAGAAAACAAAACAAAAAAACTGGAAAAAAATAAAAATAGCAACAATAAATAAAGAAAACAAAGAAACAAAAAAATGCCTCCTACTGGGCCCCCACGGCCTAAATATGACTAGAAACCCTACCATGGGCCAGGATTCAGGCGCGCAGTAGGCCCAGAAGGCCCATCAGGCAATTCAGTAGCAAATAGGCTGCAAGCCTACCGTGGAGAGGAGCTCGAGAGGGGTGCGGCAGTGGGGCTTATAAACCACTGCGCACCCCTCTCAACTAGCGAGGTGGGACTAAACTTTGGCCCCGACGCGGGCAGCACAGGGTCCTTTGGTCCCGGTTGGTGGCACCAACCGGGACTAAAGGGGGGGGGGCAGCATTAGTCCCGGTTGGTGCCACCAACTGGGACCAAAGGCCGCCGCTTCCCGCCCTTTGGGCTGCTGAAAAGAGGCCCATTGGTCCCAGTTGGTGGCACCAACCGGGACTAAAGGGGGCATTAGTCCCGGTTGGTTTCACGAACCGGGACCAATTCTCTTCATATATAACTAGCACTTAGCAGTTTCTCCAAAATCCATCCCTTTCTTCTCCGCCCGACGCCCGCTGCTCTGCCTCGTCGCCGTCGCCGCCGAGCCGTCAGGCTGCTCCACCTCGTCGTCGCCGCCGCCTCCGACGCCGTCAGGCTGCTCCACCTCGTCGTCGCCGCCGCCTCCGACGCCGTAGTCAGGCTGGTCCACCTCACCGTCGCCGCCGCCCTCTACGCCATCTGCCCCGACGCCGGCGCCGCTCCCCGCGCCCCGACGCCTCCCGCCGTGCCCCGCCACCCCCCTGTGAGCACCTGCCTCGCGCCCCTGCCTTTCCTGCTCCTGCACCCCTGCCCCGCCCCGCCGGCGTCTCGCTCATGCATCTGTTTTTTTATTAGTTTATTTTTTTCATATATATATAATGTATGTGGCTATATGTTTTTGTTCATATGTTGCTATATGTTTTTTTATTAGTTTATTTTTTTGTTCATATGTGATGTATATGTGTATGTGGCTATAATGTATATGTGTATGTGATGTATATGTATATGTGTATGTGTATATGTATATGTGTATGTGGCTAGAATTTGCTAAATATATATGTTAAAAATATTTTTTTGTTCATAAAAAGTTTTTTGTTCATATATAGAAAGTTACAATTTTAGAAAAAGATGGATAGGAAAGAAGAAAATAAGAAAGAAGAAAGAAAGAAGAAGAGGAGAGGAAAAGAAGAGGAGAAATAAATAAGAAGAAAAAAAAGAAGAAGAAAAAAGAGGAGAAGAAGAAAGGAATAGAGGACAAGAAGAAAAAATAGAAATTTTTTCTATTTTTTCTTCTTGTCCTCTATTCCTTTCTTCTTCTCCTATTTTTTTTCTTTTTTCTTCTTCTTCTTCTTCCTTGTTCCTTCTTCCTCTTTTCTTCTTCTTCGCCGTCAGGCTGCTCGCCTTCGCCCTCGCCGCCGCCCCCTGTGAGCACAGCCTGCTCCCGCGCCCCTCCCGTCCCGCGCCCCTGCGCGGCCACCACGCCACCGCCCCTACCCGATACCCCCTCCCCGATAACATTATTTTCCGACTAGAGGAGAAAGAAGAAACTTCAACACGAGGGGGGGGGTACCGATACCCCCTCCCCGATAACATTATTTTCCCATGTATATGTATGTCGCGTCGTTGTCGATATAACCCCCTCGAGATAACTTCGACATGAGGGGCGGTCGATATATATACCCCCTCTCGACCATGATAACCTATACAACGGCAACACCCCCCTCGGCCCTCTTGCTTGACCAAAACTCTCGAGGCCACCCAAATTTACCAAGTTAAAAGAGCATTGTCGTCGAGGCCACCCCAAACCCTTGAAGCGTTGTGTCGAGGCGACCCCAAACCCTAGAGAAGCAGCGTCGAGGCCACTAACATGATTCCTTATTGTGATTAGCTAGCTAGTTCTACGTTTGCCACTAATATATATATATATATATATATATATATATATATATATATATATATATATCTGTACCATGTTTGAATAATAATTGACATGTTGTAAATATTTGCAGAAACTATGGAGCACTCCTGAGACGAAGAAACGGAAGCGATGTTGGGGGACATAATCGCACAAGGAAGTGATGAAGTTGCGTCATTTCTCCTCGACACCGATGGTCAGGAAGGACTGGGTGAAGAAGAGGGCTATGTTCATGATGGCTTCGGCCCATTAATGCCGGTACAAGAAGAGGGCTATGTTCATGATGGCTCCGGTGACACAATGGAGGTACAAGAAGGAGACCGTGCTGACTGCTCCGGTGACCGAACCGAGTCCGGCCAGGTATATATATATTAGTTAATTAAGCCCGTGCTGACTAGTTAATTGATGCATCCATTGTTTTGGTATATGTACACATATTAATTACTCTCGTCTTTCTTCCTTTTAATTTCTAGCCCTCCGGATCGAGCACAACTTCGGTAAGGAGACGAGGCCCGAAGAAAAAGTTGAGCTTGGATGAAAAGTTTGAGATCATAGAAATCGCGCCCGACGGCGAACCGATTAAACCCATCCGGACAAAGTGCGCATTTTCTGCTCAGTGCGGGGTTCTTGTTAGGGACAAGATCCCGATCAGCATCCAGCAATGGTATAAGCCTAAGGAGGAAGACCCTGAGGTGTCTTATGTCAATGATATGCAGAAAGAAGATCTTTGGACTCAGCTGAAGGCAAATTTCACCCTACCGCCAGAGGAGGATCCGGAGAAGCCAGTTAAAGAGCAATTAATCAAGTTTTGTGCTCTTAAGAAGATGGAAACCCTATTCAGGAGGTGGAGGAAAGAGCCGAACAAGTTTGTCAACAAAGAAAAGACACCAGAATTCATCGGCAAATATGAGAAGATCAAAGATCACTGGCCCGCATTTGTGGCCCACAAGACATCGGAAAAGAGTAAGAAGATGTCGACGACAAACAAGCTAAATGCTGCAAAGAAGAAGCTTCACCATCGCACGGGGTCAAGTGGCTACCTCAAAGCCCGGCCTAAGTGGTCCAAGGCTGAGAATGATCTGCTTGAAAAAATGATCGAACCAGAGACAATGTACTGGCCAGACCGTTGCCGGACTTGGTTCTTCGGGGCTGGCGGAACCTTGGACCCTGTATCAGGGAAGTGCCATTGGACGGACGGGCAACTGAAAATACCAGTCAAGCACCTTTGGCACTATATCGATGTAGCGCAGTGAGGGACGTTCGTTCCAGACAGGGAGAAGGACGAGCTCACAATGGCCCTCGGGAATCCTGAGCACCCTGGACGGACACGAGGCACGCTAGGCTCCATTTCACGGAAGGTTGGTTTTTCGGACACAGGGGGTTACAAAACCCACGAGAGGAGGAAGAAACTGGAGCAGGGCCAACTGCAGGTGCTGCACGAAAGGGTAATGGGGCTAGAGGAACGAGAAGAGGAATGAGAAGCAGCAGATTGCAGCAAACGACCTGCCGAAGCTTCCCCCGAAGCTACCCCGCCATCTCAGCGGAGAAGCAGCGTGGCTTCCACCGAGCTGCTTCAGCCGGAGCATGTCTTGACGGCTCCTACCAGCTATCCCATGGATGCTATCACGGAGTCTCAAAATTGCCACATTATGGCGCGATGGATGAATTCAAGGTCAAGGCGGCTGTTGGCTTTGTTTATCCTACTGGACCCGGAGCAACTTATGACTGCCGGGCGATTCCAGAAGGATATGCTAGGGTGATGGTGGATGAAATAATGGAGGGATTTGAGGACCTCCTGCTTGACCACCCTACCGGTGAAGGGGAGACTAGGCTGGGTTCTGCTCTGAAGACTCCATGCCTATGGCGGAAGGAGCTCATCAACCTTCCGAACTGGACGCCTCCGCCTCATCCTCCTCCTCCGGCGAGTCAGGGCACTCCGCCTCCTCCACCGCCTCTTCCTCTGGCGAGTGACAATCAGGGCACGCGTGGCGGCACTCCGCCTCCTTCTCCGGCGCGTGGCGGCACTCCGCCTCCTTCTCCGCCTGCGCTGGCGCTCCCGAGCAGCCAGCAGCCTCCTCCTTCTCCGCCTCGCCAGCAAGGGCGGAAGAGACCCGCCGCCGCCCCGGCTGCTCCGGCGCGTCGTAGTCCTTCTCCTCCGCCTCGTAAGCAATCATGAAAGAAGACAGACGTCGCAGCCGCTCCGTCTGCTCCGGCGTCTAGCAGCACAACCAGAGGCGGGAGGCAATACAGATACGATCCACCTCTCAAGCCTCTAGAAAAGTTACCATACGAGAGGACCGAGGAGGAAAACGATACGATCGTGCGGACCCAAGTGAAGGAGTTCTTTGAAGGGGTGAAAGCAAAGAGACATCCACCTCCGGAGGAGAAGGTAGATCCGGTGATAGCAAAGCGCACTCTCGATGCCCTGAGGAAACCGGCAAAGTCTCTGCCGAGAACCAACTATGAGCGCATTACTGAACAGACATATCTCCAAGCAGAGCGGTCGGGAAGTATTGTCAGACATCAAAGGTCAAGAGAACGAGCAGCTGGGAAAAAAATTGACTAGCTCGGCGAACAAGAAAACCAATCGTGCCCCCCGCTCAATGTGTCTAGTGGAGACATCGTCGCTAATGCTCCGTGGATGGTGGCCGGTTATGGCAATCTACAAGAATTACCTGCCTGATGATGCACTTCCTGATTTCATGGAGGTGGACGAACACAGATACGAGTACGGGAAGCCTCTCGTCAAAGATGAAAAATCTCTTACAACGATGATGCGAAGATTCCATACTTGGTACATGAAAACCTGCAGAGAGTCTGGGGGGACGAATAGTTTGTATCTGAACATTAAAGAGGAGCACGACCTCGTTGGAACTGATCTGTTGTGTGTTCCATTTGAGGAGTTCTTCGCGTTCTTCAATCAAAAGGCCCTCGATAAATTAACGGTCTTTTGCTACTACCTGTAAGTACTATTTTTGTCATTAAGTCTCTATATATAGCTCGGCTCTTTCATTGCATGTATTTATAATTAATTATCCTCAATATATTATGCAGATTGAAGATCGTCGAGTGCAAAATACAAGAAATTTATGATATTGGGTTCATTAACACAAATATCATAGATGAATTTCTGGTTAAAAAGCATGAAAAAGAGGCTGAGGACAACTTGCTATGATCATTGATCAAAAATCAAAACAAAGATACCGTACTCTTTCCTTACAACGGCAAGTGAGTGTTACTGTCGTGTGCATATTCGGTTTCCCTTATTACTCGAGCAAGGTTATAGTAATGTAATTGATGAGTTATGCATGCGTGCGCGGGTACCACTATGTTCTTCTGGAGATTAAGCTTGAGCGGGGACTAGTAACTGTCTTAGACTCGAGACGGAAAGATCCCGATACCTATGCGGACATGACTGAAATGCTCAACAAGTAATTTCAATCGATCATTATCGCACCATATCGGCAACTTTTTTTTCATTTCCTGATATCTCAAGTAATTATAGTTATTTTCTTTGTCTTGCAGGGTTTGGAAACAGTTCACCGCAGAAGCTCCGGGACTGCCGAAGGAGCTGCGATATACATACCCGAAAGTAAGTACTACTGGCTAGCTAGTTGCGCGCATCTCCCGTTGATTCTATAGCTATATATACTTTCATCAATGCCATTTATAATGCTTCATTATCAGTTTGATTGACCTATATTCCTCGTAAAGTGCTTGCGGCAGGAACAAGGGAATGATTTCCGTGGATACTACGTGTGCGAGTTCATCCACAACGCGACTTTGAAAAACAAGCCGGGCTACTCTCAAAGACAATATGAAGTGCGTAAGCAATAATGTTCACAATTTCATTTTATTACACCATAATTTATGTTGAGTTTCATTCATATATATGTATTCTTCAAATTAGACGTGGCAGATGCGGAATGAACTCCTAGAACCAGATCGCATGAAAGCAATTCAAGAGTAATTGGCGGGTTTCTTTCTTGACCACGTCATCAATAAAGCCGGAGAATACCATGTGGAAGTTGATTTCAATTGCTAGGGGATTGTAATTAAGATATCATACATATTGACCATGTATGTAGCGAGTAGCGTCGGATACATGATACGAAAACTTGTTGTTCGACCAATCTCTCCGAGAAGGAGAGGTCGATCGATCACTTCTCTCGGTATGCATGATGAACTTCTGTACTCAATGGTTCTCTCGATCACTTATGTATATAGTACATAGCGTCGACCAAGCACGGACATAAGAGAGGACACTTCTCTCTATTAATTAGCTAGCTAACACAATATATGAAACACCTAAATTAACCCCCCAAAACCCCAACCCCCCCCCCCCCCCCGTCAAAAAAACAAAAAACCCAGCCACTGGAATGCTGACGCGTGGATGCCCTTACGAACCGGGAGTAATAGGTGTTTTTCTACTAGTGTATGGTTAAAGTTGTGTAACAAATTTGAAACATGAAGTGTCCTTGGATTGTGCATCCTTATGAGTGGTGGTCGGGGATGAGCGATGGTCTTTTCCTACCAATCTATCCCTCTAGGAGCATGCGCGTAGTGCTTGGTTTTTGATGACTTCTAATTTTTTGCAATAAGTATATGAGTTCTTTTGACTAATGTTGAGTCGATGGATTATACGCACTTTTACCTTTCCATCATTGCTAGCCTCTTCGGTACCGTGCATTGCCCTTTCTCACCTTGAGAGTTGGTGCAAACTTCGCCGGTGCATCCAAACCCCGCTCTATCACACATAAACCTCCTTATATCTTCCTCCAAACATCCACCATACCTACCTATTATGGCATTTCCATAGCCATTCCGAGATATATTGCCATGCAACTTTCCACCGTTCCGTTCATCATCATGACACGCATTACTTTTGTCATATTGCAATTGCATGATCATGTAGTTGACATCGTATTTGTGGCAAAGCCACCATGCATAATTTTTCATACATGTCACTCTTGATTCATTGCACCATCTCGGTACACCGCCGGAGGCATTCATATAGAGTCATATCTTCTTCTAGTTTTGAGTTGTAATTCATATGTTGTAAATAAATAAAAGTGTGATGATCATCATTATTAGAGCATTGTCCCTAAAAAGAAAAAAGAAAAAAATAAAGGCAAAAAAAGGCCAAAGAAAAAAAAAGAAAAAAAGAAAAAAAGAAGAAGAAGAAAAAAGGAAAAAAAAGAAAATAAAAAGGGGCAATGTTACTATCTCTTTTTCCACACTTGTGCTTCAAAGTAGCACCATGTCCTTCATATAGCGAGTCTCATATATTGTGCTTCAAAGTAGCACCATGTTCTTCATATAGTGAGTCTCATATGTTGTCACTTTCATATACTAGTGGGAATTTTTCATTATAGAACCTGGTTTGTATATTCCTACGATGAGCTTCCTCAAATGCCCTAGGTCTTCGTGAGCAAGCAAGTTGGATGCACACCCACTAGTTTTCTTTTGTTGAGTTTTCATTCATTTATAGCTCTAGTGCATCTGTTGCATGGTAATCCTAGTCCTCATATTGACATCAATTGATGGGCATCTCCATAGCCCGTTGATTATCCTCGTCAATGTGAGACTTTCTCCTTTTTTGTCTTCTCCACACAATCCCCATCATCATATTCTATTCCACCCATAGTGCTATATCCATGGCTCACGCTCATGTATTGCGTGAAAGTTGAAAAAGTTTGAGATTATTAAAGTACGAAACAATTGCTTGGCTTGTCATCGGGGGTGTAGAATTTGGGAACATTTTTGTGTGACGAAAATGAAGCATAGCCTAACTATATAATTTTTTAGGGATGAACTTTCTTTAGCCATGTTATTTTGAGAAGACATGATTGCTTTAATTAGTATGCTTGAAGTATTACTATTTCTTATGTCAATATGAACTTTTATTTTGAATCATTTGGATCTGAACATTCATGCCACAATAAAGAAAATTACATTGAGAATTATGCTAGGTAGCATTCCACATCAAAAATTCTGTTTTTATCATTTACCTACTCGAGGACGAACAGGAATTAAGCTTGGGGATGCTTGATACGTCTCCAACGTATCTATAATTTTTGATTGTTGCATGCTATTATATTACCCCTTTTGGATGTTTATGGGCTTTATTTTACACATTTATATCATTTTTGGGATTAACCTACTAACCGGAGGCCCAGCCCGTATTGTTGTTTTTTTGCCTATTTCAGTATTTCGAAGAAAAGGAATATCAAATGGTGTCCAAACGGAATGAAACCTTCGGGAGCGTGATTTTTGGAACGAACGTGATCCAGAGGACTTGGAGTGCAAGTCAAGAAGCAGCCGAGGAGGCCACGAGGGTGGAGGGCGCGCCCACCCCTACAGGGCGTGCCCCCTATCTCGTGGGCCCCTCGTGCGGCCACCGACGTACTTCTTCCTCCTATATATACCCATGTACCCCGAAAACATCCAGGGAGCCAACGAAAAACAATTTCCACCACCGTAACCTTCTGTATCTGCGAGATCCCATCTTGGAGCCTTCGCCGGCGCTCCGCCGGAGGGGGAATCGACCACCGAGGGCTTCTACATCAACACCATAGCCCCTCCGATGAGTTGTGAGTAGTTTACCACAGACCTTCGGGTCCATAGTTATTAGCTAGATGGCTTCTTCTCTCTTTTTGGATCTCAATACCATGTTCTCCCCCTCTCTTGTGGAGATCTATTCGATGTAACTCTTTTTGCGGCGTGTTTGTCGAGATCCGATGAATTGTGGGTTTATGATCAAGTTTATCTATGAGAAATATTTGAATCTCCTCTGAATTCTTTTATGTATGATTGAGTTATCTTTGCAAGTCTCTTCGAATTATCAGTTTGGTTTGGCCTACTAGATTGATCTTTCTTGCCATGGGAGAAATGCTTAGCTTTGGGTTCAATCTTGCGGTGTCCTCACCCAGTGACAATAGGGGTTGCAAGGCACGTATTGTATTGTTGCCATCGAGGATAAAAAGATGGGTTTTATATCAAATTGCATGAGTTTATCCCTCTACATCATGTCATCTTTCTTAATGTGTTGCTCTGTTCTTATGAACTTAATACTCTAGATGCATGCTGGATAGCGGTCGATGTGTGGAGTAATAGTAGTAGATGCAGGCAGGAGTCGGTCTACTTGTTGCGGACGTGATGCCTATATACATGATCATGACTAGATAATCTCATAATTATTCGATTTTCTATCAATTGCTCAACGTAATTTGTTCACCCACCGTAATACTTATGTTATCTTGAGAGAAGCAACTAGTGAAACCTATGGCCCCCGGGTCTATCTTTTATCATATAAGCTTTCAATCTACTTTTATTTGCATCTTTACTTTTCCAATCTCTATTATAAAATACCAAAAATATATTTATCTTATCATACTATCTCTATTAGATCTCACTTTCGCAAGTGGCCGTTAAGGGATTGACAACCCCTTTATTGCGTTGATTGCGAGTTCTTAGTTTGTTTGTGTAGGTGTGTGGGACTTTTGAGGAGCCTCCTACTGGATTGATACCTTGGATCTCAAAAACTGAGGGAAATACTTACGCTACAATTGCTGCATCACCCTTTCCTCTTCAAGGAAAACCAACGTTAGCTCAAGACGTAGCAATCAGCTATCCCTGCGTTAGATCACCCCTAACACTACGTATTGCCATGTTATACTTTGTGATGCTTTGATTGCTCTGTTATTTATTGTGTTCCCCTCCGTTACTTCTTTCCGGTAGACCTCAAGACCGTTGCTGATACCCCTATGATCGACTACATTGACGACGACCCCTTCTTCTTGCCAGAGCAACCAGGCAAGCCCCCCCCTTGATCACCAGTTATCTCTTCCCTCTACTGCTTGCATTAGAGTAGTGTAGCATGTTACCGTTTCGGTTAATCCTATTCTGTTGCATAGCCTATCATTGTTGCTATAGTTGTTGATACCTTACCTGCAATCCTAAATGCTTAGTATAGGATGCTAGTTTATCATCTGTGGCCCTACATTCTTGTCCGTCTGCCATGCTATATACTATCGGGCCGTGATCACTAGGGAGGTGATCACGGGTATATACTATACATACATGCTATTCAGGTGGTGACTAAAGTCGGGTCGGCTCGTTGAGTACCCGCAAGTGATTCCGATGTTGGGGCTGGAAGGACAGGTGGCTCCATCCCGGTAGAGGTGGGCCTGGGTTCCCGATGGCCCCCGACTATTACTTTATGTCGGAGCGACAGAGCAGGTTGAGACCACCTAGGCGGGAGGTGGGCCTGGCCCTGGTCGGCGTCCGCGGTTACTTCTAAATAACACGCTTAACGAGATCTTGGTATTTGATCTGAGTCTGGCCACTGGCCTATACGCACTAACAAACTACGCGGGAACAGTTATGGGCACTCGACGTCGTGGTATCAGCCGAAGCCTTTTTGACGTCAGCGACTGAGCGGCGCGCGCTGGGTTGGACCACGTAATGCAACTTCCTTTGTAATGGAGGTTGCTAGGTCTGCTCACAGGCCGCGTTCGCAACGTGCAGGTATGCAATGGGTGATGGGCCCAGACCCCTGCGTGCATATCATTTAGACCGGCGTGCTAACCTTTCTGTCGTGCCTAGGAGGGACTGCAACGTGTCGATCTTCCGAGGCCGGGCATGACCCAGGAAAGTGTGTCCGGCCAAAGGGGATCGAGCGTGATGGGTTATATGTTGCACCCCTGCAGGGAGGTTTATCTATTCGAATAGTCGTGTCCCTCGGTAAAAGGACGACCCGGAGTTGTACCTTGACCTTATGACAACTAGAACCGGATACTTAATAAAACACACCCAGAAAAGTTCCAAAGATAACCCGGTGATCGCTTTCCCATAGGGCGACGAGGGGAGGATCGCCGGGTAGGATTATGCTATGCGATGCTACTTGAAGAACTTCATTATACTCTCTTCTACATGCTGGAAGACAGAGGCTGCCAGAAGCGTAGTCTTCGATAGGACTAGCTATCCCCGTCTTATTCTGGCATTCTGTAGTTCAGTCCATCGATATTGCCTCTTTACACATATACCCATGCATATGTAGTGTAGATCCTTGCTTGCAAGTACTTTGGATGAGTACTCACAGTTTCTTTGCTCCCTCTTTCCCCCCTTTTTCCTCTTCTTCCCGGATGCCGCAACCAGACGTTGGAGTCCAGGAGCCAGAGGATCCCGAGGATGGTTCTACAAGGAGTTCGGCTTTGAGGAGTAGTTAGGAGGTCCCAGGCAGAAGGCCTCACCTTTTCGATCGTCGCTACTTTTGTGCTAGCCTTCTTAAGGCAAACTTGTTTAACTTATGTCTGTACTCAGATATTGTTGCTTCCACTGACTCGTTTATGTTCGGGCACTTGTATTCGAGCCCTCGAGGCCCCTGGCTTGTAATATGATGCATGTATGACTTTTTTTTTACTTTTAGAGTTGTGTTGTGATATCTTCCCGTGAGTCCCTGATCTTGATCGTACACCTTTGCATGCATGATTAGTGTACGGTCAAATCGGGGGCGTCACACCTCTGCACTTGGAGGTACAACAACGTCTACAATAAGAAGGTTGTGTAGTAGGCATCAGTCCGGACATATACTTTCTCCCGCAAATCAAAGACAAACATTGGGGGGGATTTGCGGGAGTCTGGGCCGCCCCATGCTCGTTTCTGACTGCCCTAGCCCACCCAAAACCCTCCTCCATCACGCGCGCTTCCCTCCTAGCACCAGCTGCCCGCATTCATGCCGCTGTAGAGCGCACCGCTCCACATTAAAGACGGCCATGGGCTGATGCGACCTCTCACTGCCTCCGCCATTGAAGCGGTGCACCGGGCGATGGCATCACCTGCCGCACACCTCCTCGCTGCATTCGAACGCATCCATTAAACCCGCATGGAAGCCGAGGAACCTACTCCGACCACACGTTCGTTCACGAGCAGGCCGACATTCCTCCCATCTGCCCTCTATTTAAACAAGGCCAGGCGCAGGGAAACAACCGCACCACTCCGCCGCTCCCCGTCTCCTCCTTCCACCATTTTCTCCACCCTTTCGATGGCATCCGACGAGCATGAAGAGCAGTTCTCTGACATAAAAGTCGGCTGGGTGGCCCGCCGAGCCCGCAGTATATGAGTGAGGCAGCTCGCTGCTCCACCTACCTCACCTGGCCCAACAGAAGAAGTTGCCGCTCCAAGCCGACGTGTGGTTCAGCACCTCCCCCGCTCCAAGCTAGCTCATGGAGGAGCGGCAAGTTCCTCCAGGATGGCGCGGCGGCAAGGGCATCTTCACAGACATGGATGACGCTGTGTCATACCGCGCCTCCCGTGTATGCGACTGCGCCATCCGCCGTCAACAAGCGTGTAGCCGCGCCCTGCCAGCAGAGAAAGAAGCCGACTGCGCGAAGATCGACAAGTCGGTGGATGGCGCGTCCGCATCCGCCGCGAACATCGAGGAAAAGTAGAACATGGGAGGCCGCCTCCGACAATGCTAGAACCACCGGCGGTAGCGGGGAGAAACTTATTCTATCTTCAAAGAGTTGCCATCGCCTCGTCTCTTCGAGCAAGACACAAACCCTAATAAAACGGAAAATGACGCCCAAAAATGGAGCCCTCCTACCGGCTAGGGCAGGGATCCAACATGCCTCCATGGCCCTAAGGCCATAGAAAACGAGGCAGACTGGCGGCGATGCCAGCAGGAGGCATGGGAAACCCTAAGGGTTGGGTTCCCTTGCATGGAGCAACGGGGTACGAGCAACCCAGGAGGAGACTTTCCATATGACTACACATCGTGTGCATCTTTGTCAATGCTAGACATGTTCTTCTTCTTTCATAACACATGCTCACCTTTTTTATAGAACCTAGTTGCTACTTGTACCTATTTTAGACCTATGAGCCAATCTAATATTCTAGGCAGTATCCGAGGCACTGGCGAAGCTATGTACAAAGCTGCAGGTGCCATGGCCCCCCAGCCTTGACTAGTTTTGTGAAGAAATTTTTGTTAGAGGGCTGAGATTGAATTTTTTTGGGTATTTTATCCCTTGGAAATTGAGTGTTTTGTCCTTGCCCCCCACCCCCCCCCCCCCCCCCCCCCCCCCACATACACACACACACACACAAAAATAATCACCGTCAAGCTCCGCCACTGATCCGAGGCAACATATCGATCAATGTAAACATATCTTGTTTTTGAGTCAACTCGAAACAGACTAGGGAGAAATAGAGAAGCACTATAAGGGGCTGGAGTCCTCAGCATTACGAACTGTCACCATTGTTGATATCTCGCCTCGAACAGATCAGTCTATGCTCGATGGATGTCCTTGTGTGCTTGTGGAAATCGAGGATTATTGCAGTGTCAGTTGTTTCTATGTGTGCGCCCTCTCAGAACGGAGTTGTGCCCCTTATATAAATAAAACTGGATGGGGCGCAATGGATCGCAAGACCGTTGGCGTTTTCTAGTAGGCTAGCATGTCGCTACTTGGAAACTTGGAACTGACACTTAGGACATTGAACCTTATGAATACCAAGACTAACTCATGAGCCCTCCATTGGAGCTCACGGGTCCAACAGTGGAGAAAACCCCACCGTGGACATGAGCATAATGGCAGTAGCTAGACCTTTTAGTGGAGGTGTCTAATAGATTGTTGGTAGGGGGATAGTGTATCCTGGAAAACTCACACAAAACTGTAGCAACTCTCTTGTTTAGAGATTGAAGTGTTTGAAAATATTTGGATATATCTTCAAACATGATATTTGAGAATAGGAGATTAGAAGAAATCATTTTGTTAACAATGACAAAAGCAACATGTGGGCATGGATCAAAACAAGGGATATTTTACTTTGACAGTCTAAACTTTGTGATGTATCTTGAGTCCAAAGTGTAACGACTCTCATGTTTAATGACGATTGAGGTGTTTGGAAGTATTGTTTGAATACGTCCTAATTTTGTGTGGGTTTTTGGTGAGGGGTGTTATTATCGGTTAGTGTATTTCACCTAATTTTGTAACACAAGCATCCTTGTCAATATCTCCTCTAGATTAGATAAAGTTACACCAATATCATGTTGAAGTGAAACTATCTTGTTGACTTGAAAAATGACATTATTTTGATGTATGTTGAATCAAACCTCACACAAAACGGTGGAGAATTGTTGAATTGTTGAGATATGTGAATAATTATTCCAACTATATTTAAAAATCCAACAAATAATGTGGAAAGAAGGTAAGAAAAAAAAAACAAATGGCAAAAACCAAATGTGACCATGGAAAGAAAACCTGACGGTCTAGTATGATGTATCTTCAGTCCAAACAATAACTGACCCTCTTGTTTAAGTGTTTGATTGAAAAGCATTAGCTGGGTCATAATGCTCATACAAGATATGTTGAAAAGTGAAGTAAATAATGGGAAAACCTACCTTTATTTAGTCGTAACAAATGACAAGATAATGTCTCAAAAAAATGACAAGATAAGGGAGGCAGAAAAAGTGTCGCGGTGAGCGTGGATCGAACACGCGACCTTCAGATCTTCAGTCTGACGCTCTCCCAACTGAGCTATCCCCGCTTTTTGATTTTCTTGCTAGGTTCTTTTATTTAGATAACAGTAAACGCACTTCATATTTTACTTAGCACCAGCAGTAGCTCTTCAAATTTTGTTGCTCATGCAGGCCCCAGAATCTCCACGTAGCAGCGACCAGTCAATGTACATCAGTATTACGCATCCCTTGGAACCTTACCATAGGCTTCTCGACATATATTTATTTGTACGTACTTGACAATGTCTTTTTTGACATGGAAGAAGGAAATCTATGATCTGCAGAACAATCGTAAGAACACACGCGGTTTAGGCAGTAGCCGCGGTACTACATACTCCTACGGAATGGTCCCGTTGCCTCATGAGCAAATTGTTTAATTAAGCTCCAAAATTTCTTTTGGAGGAAATTAAAGGCTTTGCAGCATTAACCACCAAGAACTAGCCCGAGAATGACGCGTTCCAACTCACTCTCGCCCCTCTTTGTGCGGTATATCAGTACTCAGAGCCGTCGCCGGCGCCATGATTCCGGCGAGCAAACTTTTTGACACGGGCGACGTGCACGCACACAATCATGTAGGTAGATCCAGGTCTGCTTCTTTCCCGGAAGCGTGAGCACCTGAGGGATTCACCAACGGCAGAGCCTTTTTTGGCGGCGCAATGGCAATAGAACCCGAGCACTGGCGGAGCTGGAAATCTCTGCCCTTGAACAAGAGTGATGCTACACGGACGACGGGAAATGCACGATCCTTGGACGACGTTTCACAGGAGCTGTTGATTTCCTTCTTGTTTTCAATCTGTACGGTCCATGTTAGTGTTGTGCAAGCATCGTCCAGTTAAGTATCGTCCACGCAAGCATCAGTGGAACCTCTGCATGGGCACGGTCGTTGTGGAGATTGAGGTCACAGGGGTCAACACGTCACGTGTACCAGTCCCCGGCACCTACCTCCTTGCAGATGTTGCATTGGAACTCCGCCCGTTCATGACTGTGGTCGCCCAAGGGGTCGACACTTTGGATGCTTGTTTATGATTACCATCTTGACGAGTTCGCCGAACATGATATTGTTTGGAAGCACTCTTTCAACGGGATATCTCAGCGGCCACCGCATACAAGGCGCAGTTCGTCGGTTTGACTCTCTCCCCCATGGATTTCATGGTTTGGGCATCCCCAAAGGTTAAGTTCTTCGCATGGTTAGCCTTGCAAGGCCGGATTTGGATCGCCGATCATTTGGAGTGCCAAGGTTGGCCAAATTGTGGCCTATGCCTCTTTGCAAAAGAGAACAAGAACTGGCATCCACGTCTACGTCAAATGCCGTTTCACCATGAGGCTTTGGAACATGGTCATCGCAAATATGGGCTCGTGCACATGGACGCCACTGTTTGGCATCTTCACAAGTCGCTCTTTGATTGGTGGGATAGGAGAACCGACATGACAAATCCCAACAGGAGAGCTATGGCCTCCCTCACCATGCTAGTGTCTTCGACAATATGGAACGAGCAGAATGATAGGGTCTTCAAGCACAAGAGCGCGCCGCCCCCAATCCTCCTCAAAATAGTTACCGATGAGGCTAGCCTTTCGGTTACTGCCGGTGCTAAGACTATGGAAAATTGTATTCGGCGAGTAATTGCCATGCCGTGTAGGGTGTGGTCCTGTAACTGACTTAAACTCTATTCTCCTCTCATTTGCCTCTGTTTCGAAGGAAAAAAAAACTTCGCTTGTGCAAATGGCCATCAGCTTCAACTTGTGCATAGGGTGGGCTGTTTCCACCTCCACCATCGACCACTGCGCGCGCCCATGTGGTAAGCAATCAAAATAAACAATGTCAAGACCACTGCGCACGCGAGGAGGGGAACCTCACCACCCGCGAACACCACCTTGACCACGTCCAATCACTCCTACCCGTAGCGACAGGCTTGATCCGCCTCGTGCCCAAATCTGGTACACCCCAAGCACAAGCCATGGGTCCAAGCCACCGCCAGCCGATGCCCCAAACCCAGGAGAAGAAGGATCACCATCACCACCCTATGCCACCCCTCGACAGCAAGATCCACGTCACCGCAACCACCGCAAGCCCACACCTATGTCGATTAACAGGAGGTACGTGATCATACTGAATTTGGAGGTAGCTTGCTAAAATCATTTGCAAGTTCAAGATAGAGATTATAAATCTTTTTAGGATATGCATATAAATGGATGTTGTGCGGCACGAACATGCCCCGTGTCATTCTATCCATGCCGATCAGAGAAAAAACAGAGTTAGGTACCATACTCACAACTTTGTTTCATCATTACAGAAGGACATGAGATTAATTTAAGAAAGCACATGAACAAAGCTAGGGCAATTTATCTCGGCTCCTATCGAAACATCAAGGTTTCAAAGGGAGTTTTTTTACACAGTATAATCGAGTTGTTCACATACACGAGCATACACTCACCCATAAGAACGTACACACGCACACCTTACCCCTATGAGCACCTTCAAGAGATTGAGCCGACATAACATCTTGAGATTTTACGAAGTCACCACAGGCACCTCGTACTCGGTGGGAACGTCTCTTCTAACTGAACAAACATCGCCGGAAACATGAAATAAATTCAGAAAATGCGAGCATCAATCTCAAGTCTAGGACTTGAATCTTGATGGGCTGGGGATACCACTATCTTTCTAACCATCCAACCACAGCTTGGTTCACCAAAGAAGGTTGTTGGTTGACTTATGTAGGAAGTATATCTTCTGCTCTGATTTAAATTTCCATGCATTTTGTGTTCATCTACGTACATTAAAATACTCCACCTTGAGCGCACAATGGTCATAGCTTGCATCATGCTGGGTCGCAATTCGCGTCGTGGTTGTGTCGTGCCGTTCGCTGGCTTGCAGAACCACCATGTCTCCAGAAGCAACTACCTTCACTTGTGTGGCCACTCTCGTCGAAGGCGTCGCTATCATTGCATCATCCGCCCCTTAGCCTTGAGAAAACACCCCCGGGTAGTCGCCCCTCACCTACCCCTTGCAGCGATGCACCCCTCAGACCTACGGCAACGACAGACTGGCCGGAGCTCGCTGGAGGACAAATCTGCAAGGGGTTGAGAGAGAAGAGGATTCATGTGGTTTCTCCTTTGGTGCGGGATAGGGTACGAAACTATGTACGGAAGGCTCTCCTTGCTTGGATCCACTGGACGCTTGGGGCGCTCCCGATGCGTCTGAGCAGACCTGACCATGTGGGATCCATCTATATACTACTATTAAAAGATATATATACTATATACTACTATTAAAAGAACAAACATGAATTCCCCTACAGACACACCATAAAGTGTACACAAGACAACCAACACCGTATGATCAACTTCGTTATCAACTTCATTTAACGAAATCTAACCGCACATATTGCATCTGCCATTCAATCCGATGACTCTGATTTAATGTTCTGCCATCTCAATCAACGCGCACGTCTGCCCCTTGCGATAGATCGGACCACGATCTTGCTCAGCCAAACACCGCCGCCGCCCTTCCCTCAAAAAAAAAAAAAACACCGCCGCCGCCTCAATACTCCACCCAACCTTTGATCTGGTGGCCACGCCGACCATGACGATGGTGATTTTTACTGGGACATGACGATGGTGATTTCTTCTGGGACATCGCGGATGGAATGGCGGAGCTACAGACCATCGAGTAGGCAAGAGCCATACAACATCCGTCCCCCGCCGACCCCGTGGGCTGCCTCACCACCCGCACCAGGATCACGCCCCATTCTTCTCCTCGGCGGCGGCGGGCAGGCAGGCGGGCAAGCGAACCAGGAACCCTAACCGTTTCTGATGGGCAAGGTAGGTACCTGTAGCTCGATGCGTCGAACCCAGCCTGATTTCTCGAGCGAGTGTACGGCGGTGACTGGTTCATTCCCCCACCTTTGTTCTTTCCAGGCCAGCGATGATGGCGCGTCATTCCGTGCGGCGGCGACGAGAATCCTGCGTCCGGCGGTGCTTCGTGGGGAGGAGCTTCACCGGTTTGTCCATACCGAGCATGTATCTTTGCCTCCATCCCATCTCTGGCTCACTATTTTCCAAGATATGCGCCCCATTGTTGCTCCGATTGGTTGCAGATTACCTGCATAATTTAAGCAGAGATGTGTTCCCCACAATGTGCATTTTGTAGTGTCAGATTTCCGCCTCTTGTGGCGTGCCTCGAACAATTTCAGCTTTTCCATGTCTTTTTATTATCCTGAATGTGTTCGTCCATCCTAGAATTTTTGGATCAGCCTGCTCCTTTACTGTCGAATTTCATCATAAAGGACACTTGTTCAATCACAAGTTGCAAATTTTGAAAGCCATAATACTTGCTCTGTAATCGGTGCTTCTCTTGGCTCAATGGTCCTACGTCTGATCATCCGTTCGACAATTTTTTTTGCAGCTGTGCAAGTCCGGCTGTAGCTCGTGATGGAAGTCCGGGACAGCCTGGAGATGACACATACTCTGAACTAACTCAACTTCCTTCGTTGCTACTTCAGGGCCATCTCAGCCATTCAGAGCACCTACGCCTCGCCACAGGCCACCGAAAACGCTGAGCATAAGCTGCACGATGTTGTGATTGAAATCCCCAACCGGCTTCCGCAGAGGCGTTGTGACCCTTTGTTTTGCTGATGAAATTTCATTCCTTTACATGTTGTCAAAACTTGACATATGAACAGTTTAATATAGTTATGTTCACTTGCCGTCTAACTGAATATGTATTTCAGGTACAGAGATAACGGATTGGTATACTTGCAAAAAAAAATCATGGAATTATATTTCTTTGGCTGTGCATGTAGGAAATTTGCTATATATTTCACTTACAACCAATGGTATGTACGTAGAGGATTAGAAGTTCAGAAATGATTGAGTCGTAGCCATATACATACTGGCTCAGCTCCCATTTTGATATTTTCATATAAGCATGATTTTAAATACAGAAAATAAGTTGTATGTTGCAGCACTTTGACATAAAGTTCTATCAATATTTGTACAGTCCTCCCAAGTGTCAACTGATGAAGATAAGATTCATTGGATTTCTTTTGCTGATGTCTTCGGCTGCTTCTGCATATGGAGTTCAGCTCATTGGGAGAATTCTGAAGCCAGGCCTTGAGAGAGTCAAGCACAAAGTGCGAAACAAAATCTGGACTGCTGACCAGCTTGCGATCCGGGGAAGTCCCCACTTGCGATGTGCAAGGCGTGCAATCTGATGCCTGAATCTGCGGCTCATTTAAGTTGTGCTTTTGCGAGTGAGATCTGGCAGTTGTTGTCCCTGGTGACCCCTTCCATTGCGGCTGCAGATTTAATTGAGAACTCAGTTATGTTGTGGTGGGCCAAGGTATTTGCAATGGCGCCGGTTGTCAATAAAAGGAGGCCGCTGGATTGAGCCCGGCCTGGACACAGTTTGGAATCCGTGGAAAGAACACAACAAGAGAACTTTTAAAGCAAAAGAGACATCGGCTAATGTGGTTTTCTCCCTGATTAGAGACAAGGTTAAGGCCTTCAGGGCTGCTTGGCGTGAGGGATAGCCCTGTGTTTTTCTTATTTCTTACCTTTATCATGTGCAAAACTTCTTTAGTTTAGCTCTTTCTGGAGGCTACTTTAGGTGTTTTCTCTGAAGCCAAGCATGTTGTGAGAAAGATAGCAAGAAACATGAAAGTCCAATTCAGAGGAGCTGTGCAGATAGAAATTGATGTGTCGTTATGTTCTTTGAATTTTCCTCAACTTACATGATGATAGCGAATTCGAACCATTTATGGTGGTTATGTTCATCTTCAAGCTCTTAAAGTGTATTTCTTTGTATCTTTGAATGCTTGTTTGTTATGGTTTACTTACGCGGGTGTCATTCATAGTAGGACTATTTGTTGAAATTAGCATTGGTTGAGACGTGCATTGCACGTTCAATCTTACTAGTCCATATAAAGGCTTGGCACGACCCAACCATATAAAAGGTCATATATTTCTAAGGAATACAAAAGGTCGTGTTATGCCGGCCTGAAGGCGCCTCACAATTTGGCTTGACACGCCAGGTAAAAGGGTCGGCTGCAGGCCAGCCCGCGTTAAAAAGGACCCAAACAACACTAAAAATATCAAAATATCTTTAAAAAGCATAATTTTTCAGATTAAAAGGTCAAAATAGCCCTATGACCTAAAAAGGCCATGCCGGTCCAGCCTTAGAGCTCGGCTTCATTTTGCAAAAAGTAAAAAGGGAAAAAATGAGCCCGGCTTTGGAGTCGGCCTTCATATGTGTCAATGCGTCGACTATTTCTCACATTAAGCGAGAGACCGTGGAACTCTCGCTGCGCACAGGTAAATGAAGAAGAGAACGATATGTGAGAAGTGGGGATCAATCCCTGCTCTGCTACGAGGTGACTCGCTCTACTAGCCACTGCGCCCATGTCTTGCACATAGTTAGCACTAGGCGTGTCACATACTTGAGGTAAACAAAGCCGGTTTTTCCATGGGTTTCACGGGTTTTTTTCTGCAGTTCTGCAGGGCTTTCCTCGTTTTCTGTTTGGTCTTTTTCTTCTCCAATTTTGTTTGGTTTTTTCTTTTTTCTTCTCCATTTTTTGTTTTCCTTTTCCAGTTTTCATTTTTTGTGTTTTCTTTATTTCTTTTTGTTTTTTGTTCTACATTCTTATATACACAATCAATAGTTTTTTTAAATACTTGTTCAACATTTTTCAAATATTTCTTCAATATTTTTATATAAATAATCAGCATTTTTTAAATACTTGTTCAACATTTTTATATACTTGTTCAACGTTTTTATATACATGATTAATTGTTTTTTAAATATGTGTTCAACATTTTTACATACATGATGAACATTTTTTTCAAATACTTGTTCAATTTTTTTAAATACTTGTTCAACAGTTTTAAAATACTTATTCAACATTTTTTAATATTTGTTCAACAAATTTCAAATGTTTTTTGAAGACTGTTTTTGGTAATTTTTATATGTATAATATTTTAAAGTATAAACAAAAGTAGAAAAATAAAAGTAAAATAGAAAACAGAAAACATTAAAAATAGGAAAAAGAGGCTGTGGTCTCCCGCGCTCGTGGGCCGGCACAGCTCGCTCGCCCCTTCAGCGAGTCCGTAGCCAGACTCGCTGAAGGCGAGATATATGCAGCAGCGGTCGAGCTAGCGAGCGAACCATGGGCCATGGCCCACTAGGGGGTGCGTGAGCGCCAGCAAAAGCTATGGGGCGCTGAAGGCGCCACCGAGGAGGTCTCCCTATATCTCGCCTTCAGCGAGTCTGAAAGGACGAGCGAGCTGTGCCGGCCCACGAGCGCGGGAGACCACAGCCTCCTTTTCCTTTTCTAACGTTTTATGTTTTCCTTTTTAATTTTATTTTTCTAATTTTGTTTATACTTTAAAATATCCTAATATAAAAATTACAAAAACACTCTTCAAAAACCATTTGAAAATTGTTGAACAGATATTTACAAAATGTTGAATAAGTATTTGAAAACTGTTGAACAAGTGTTTAAAAAAATGTTGAACAAGTATTTGAAAAATATGTTCATCATGTATATAAAAATGTTGAACAAGTATTTAAAAAACAATTAATAAAGTATTGAAAAGTGTTGAAAAATTATTTAGAAATGATGATTATTTGTATAAAAATATTGAAGAAGTATTCAAAAAATGTTGAACAAGTATTTAAAATAAATATTGATCATGTATATAAGAATGTAGAATGAAAAACAAAAAGAAACAAAGAAAAACAAAAAAATTAAAACTGGAAAAGGAAAACAAAAAATGGAGAAGAAAAAGGAAAACCATACAAAAAATGGAGAAGAAAAAAAAATAGAAAACGAAGAAAGCCCTGCAAAAATGCAGAAAAAAACCCACGTGAAACCCATGGAAAAACCGGCTTTGTTTACCTCCAGTATGGGACGCGCCTAGTGTGAACTATGTGCAAGAATGGGCGCAGTGGCTAGTAGAGCGAGTCACCTCGTAGCAGACCAGGGATTGATCCCCACTTCTCCCATATCGTTCTCTTCTTCATTTACCTTTGCGCAGCAGGAGTTCCACGGTCTCTCCCTTAATGTGAGAAATAGTCGACGCATTGACACAGATCAAGGCTGACTCCAAAGCCGGGCTCATTTTTTCCCTTTTTCTTTTTGCAAAATGAAGCCGAGCTCTCAGGCTGGACCGGCATGGCCTTTTTAGGTCATACGGCTATTTTGACCTTTTAATCTGAAAAATTATGCTTTTTAGAGATATTTTGATATTTTTAGTGTTGTTTGGGTCCTTTTTAACGCGAGCTGGCCTGCAGCCGTGCCGTGCCTCCCGGACCCTTTTACCTGGCTTGTCAAGCCAAATTGCGAGGCGCCTTCAGGCCGGCATAACACGACCTTTTATATTCCTTAGAAATATATGACCTTTTATATGGTTGGGTCGTGCCAAGCCTTTATACGGATGGATCGTGCTGCCCACATGGTCAGGTCTGCTCAGACGCATCGGAAGCGCCCCAAGCGTCCAGTGGATCCAAGCAAGAAGAGACTTCCGTACATAATTTCGTACCCTATCCCGCACCAAAGGAGAAACCACATGAATCCTCTTTTCTCTCAACCCCTTGCAGAATTGTCCTCCAGCGAGCTCCGGCCAGTCAGTCGTTGCCGTAGGTCCGAGGGGTGCATCGCTGCAAGGGGTAGGGCAGGGGCGACCACCCGGGGGTGCTTTCTCAAGGCTAAGGGGCGGATGATGCCGTGATAGCGACGCCTTCGACGAGAGTGGCCACACAAGTGAAGGTAGTTGCTTTTGGAGACATGGTGGTTCTGCAAGCCAGTGAACGGCACGACACAACCACGACGCGAGTTGCGACCAGCATGATGCAAGCTATGACCATTGTGCGCTCAAGCTGGAGTATTTTAATATATGTAGATGAACACAAAATGCATGGAAATTTAAATCAGAGCATAAGATATAGTTCCTACATAAGTCAACCAACAACCTTCTTTGGTGAACCAAGCGTTTGATGGTTAGGAAGGTAGTGGTATCCCCAGTCCATCAAAATTCAAGTCCTAGACTTGACATTGATGCTTGTATTTTCTGGATTTATTTCAGGCTTCTGGTGATGTTCGTTCAGTGGGAGGAGACGTTTCCGTCGACTACGAGATTTCTATGGTGACTTCGTAAAAATCTCAAGATGTTATATCGACTCAGTCTCTTGAAGATGCTCATAGGTGTGCGTGTATGTGCGTGTGTGCATTTTTAGGGATGAGTGTATGCTCTTGTATGTGAACAACTCGAGCGTACTGTCTAAAAAAAACTTCTTTTGTAACCTTGACATTTCTATAGGAGCAGAGATAAATTGCCCTACCTTTGTTCATGTGCATTGTCAAATTAGTCTCATGTTCTTCTCTAATGATCAAACAAAGTTGTGACTATGGTACCTAACTCTGTTTTTTCTCCGATCAGCATTAGACAGAATGACACGGTTGGCATGTTCTTGCTGTGCAACAACCATCCAGTTTTGCTGCTGCAAATTTTTGGCATAGGCAGCTGTCGGACAGGTGACTCAAGGTTCTGAAGAAAATAATGTGAGCAAACTTAAGTTGTAGCTTTAAATCTATATGCATATCGTAAATAAGATTTATAATCTTTATCTTGAACTTGCAAATGACTTTAGCAAGCTACCTTCAATTTTTGTATGATCATGTTTTTTTTTAAACGAGGCAAAAGACTTGCCATTTCATTAATAAACAAGGAATTGTAACATTGTCTGAAGACAACCGCCATAAACTGGCAAAGATAAAGCAACTACTCGCGGGGTAAAATTACATCAAGTCCTTTGGCACCTCCCAACACCCATAATCTGGCTTCATCCAAGATCTTGTCCATGATCATCATCGAAGGCGTAGGGACGTTTCGAAAGATCCTGGCATTCCTCTCCTTCCAAAGTTCCCAAGAAATAAGTATAAGTAGGGAGGTCATTCCTTTTCTATTCGGCGAGCGCATGAGGGTAAGCTCGGTCCACCAATCTATGACATTGTTCCTTGCCGCCCAATCTCCGGTCACGATATCGGCCAGAACAATCCTTGCCTTAAAGGTGTGTTTGATTACTGTCACCGGGTAGAACGTCATGAGTCCGACCCATTCACACAGCCCATTCCCGTGTTCGCTTGGTCGAACGAATCAGAACCCGCCCGTCCCAGGGAACGGAATATTCCCTCATTATGTGGAACCGAGGCATACCTCGAAATCGATCGGATGACAGGGAATGAGGCCTCGCCCCCCTCGCCCTGCACCCGTTTCCTATCCTCTCGCAACTCCCTGCACTAGCGCCGCCACCTTCCCGCATCCCCCCCTCTCTCGGTCTGCCTTCTCCATCTCTCCCGACGCCGGCTTCACCTTCCTCCTGTCGTCTCCTCCGTGATGGCACGCATCTGCACCTTGGCGGCGACCTAGCAGCAGCGACGAAACAGCGGTGCGGCTACCACTCAGCGGGGCGGCGTGAGAGGAGGGAGCGACCGTAAGTGCTGCAGCAAGGTCTGGATCGGCAGCTAGTAGCGGAGGCAAGGTACGGTTTCCACTACTCCTTTGTATATCTTTGTATATGTTCATGTTTGGGCAGATTTTATTTCCTGTTTGTGCCATGTTCCTCCTCAATTTGTTCATATATATGTGCTTCTGTGATGTACAGCACTTGGTTGCTTTTGGATGATTGGTATGTGAACTCATTACTCGTGTATGGCTGATTGCTTCTGTTATTTGATAGTCTTTTATATGTAAAGCGCTGATGGTTACAGCTGTGTATTGAGAGGAACTTGTGAGATTTTGCTGGGCTGTTTTGGAGTGGGAGGGGAAGGAGCCCTGCGTGGTTACCTTTCTCAGCGTGGCCGGGGAAACAAAAAGCTCTTGTTAATATATATGTTCCTCCTCAGTTTGTGTTTGGTTTATGTCATATATGTGTGATTCCTGTTAGTATATATGTTGTCATCTTGTTTTTCTTCAAAATATAAATGAAATGCTGCCAAATTTTTGAATTTTATGTGGTTCCATTTTCCGTTCCATCTAGCTAACCAAACACGAGAACGGAATCAACCCATTCCACTTTTTTGTTGGTACCAAACACAGAAATGAAATGGACCCGTTCCTGTGGAATGGAACCATTCCATTCCGTTTCATTTGGTTCCTCAACCAAACATACCCTAACTGCATTCCAAACCGCAGCCAAGTATCATCATTGGAATAGTAAATGTGCAGCTGATTCCTTAACTTGGTTGCACAGTGGGCACATACCACAACTTGTCCATCCTCTTCGGTGTAGTCTGTCAGCCGTCCAAACTCTATTGTGAATGATCAGCCAAGCAAAGAACTTACATTTTGGGGTGGCCCAGACCTTCCAGACGGTCTTTAGCAAAGGTGTGACGGTACGCCCCTCGAACTGCATCATGTAGGCCGAAGCCGTGGAGTAGGTGCCGCTTTCTGATAGCTTCCAAGTGATTGTATCTTGTGTATCATGGTCGAGAGTAATCCCATCCAACTTCATCCACACGGTGACGAACTCCTGAATGTGGTCAGTGGTGATGCACTTTGTCATGTCAATTTGGGAGATCCAATGGTCATCTATAAGAGCCTTTCCAACAGTACAACCTTTCTTTTCAGAGATGTTAAAGATTTAAGGCACAATGTCCAGTGGCCTTATACCTTTAAGCCGGAATGACATCCAGAAGAGAGCCTTAGAGCCATTTCCAATCATGACCTTCGTCGCCGCTGCAAAAAGTTCCTTGTCCGCGTCGCCGCAAGGGGTGCCCAGCCCAAGCCACGGCTTTGCCGGCTCCGCCCATATGGATGACCATTCCGTCGCCGCAAACGTATGATCATGTAGCTCCTATTAATCGACAGGGGTGGGGGCATGCAGTGTTTGCGGCAACGTGGATTTGGCTACCGAGGGCGGCATAGGATGGTGATGGCGATCCTTCTGCTGGGTTTGGGCCATGGGCTGGCGGTGGCTTGGACCTAGGGCTCACGCTCAGGGTTGACCAGATTTGGGTCCGAGGCGGGTCAAGGCTGTTGTTCCGGGTAGGAGTGATTGGGCATGGTCCAGGCGATGTTCGTGGGTGGTGAGGTTCCTCTCTTCGCGTGCGCAGTGGTCCATGGTGGAGGTTGGGACAGCCCACCCTGTGCACGAGTTGATGCTGATGGCCAACGGCACGGGCGGAGTTCCAATGCAACGTCTCGAGGAGGTAGGTACTGGGGACCGGTACAGGTGACGTGTCGACCCCTGTGACCTCGATCTCCATAGCGACTGTGCCCATGTAGAGGCACCGCTGAGGCTGGTTGTAATGAGGAGTATCATATACTAGTATCATGCATATGATATTAGTGTATTATACTACATCTGTAATGCACAGTATCATATGTTGGTATCATACTTACATTTATTGTCATGCATGACACAAAGTAGCACATCATTTATACCCAGGGCTCTCTTTCTTCATTTAATTTTATGCCCCTTTATTAAAATTGCTTAGTTGGCATGCATAATATCATCTATGATACTTCCATTACAACCAGTCTGATGCACCCATGGCAGAGATTTCCAACGCCGCCAGTGCTCGGGTTGTATTGCCACTGTGCGGCCAAGAAAGGCTTTGCCGTTGGTGATCCCACAAGAGCTCACGCTCGAGCTTTGGGAGGAGGCGTCTCACCGGTGCAACAGCTCCTGGGAATGAACCAGACCTGGTTCTACCTACATGACAAGTAAGAGTTTGCTCACCGGAATCGTGGCGCCCGCGACGGCTCAAGTACTGATATACCGCACAAAGAGGGATGAGAGTGAGTTGGAGCGCGTCATTCTCGGGCTAGGTTTTTTCCTTCTCGCGGGTGATTTTCAGGCTTGTTTTTTTATTAGGACTCCTTAACGAGAAGTCGAACTACTGGTTGATGGGTGCACAGTTCTTGGTGGTTAATGCTGCAAAGCCTTTAATTTCCTCCAAAAGAAAATTTGGAGGTTAATTAAACAATTTGCTAATGAGGCAAGGGGACCATTCCGTAGTGTGTAGTACAGCGGCTACTGCCTAAACCGCTTGTGTTCTTACGATTGTTCCACGGATTATAGCTTTCCATCTTCCATGTAGAAAAAGACATTGTCAAGTACGTACAAATAAATATATGTTGAGAAGTCCATGCTAAGAGCATCTACACTCGGGCGCCTCAAACCCACCCCATATGCCTGGACGGACCGACCGGTCACGTTTTCCCAACCCAGACGGGCTCCTTAAACGGGTCTCAAACGCCTGGGCTGACTGGCCCATATCCAGCCCAAATATGGTGCGGATATGGGGTGCCCGGGTGCGTGCCCGAGCACGCCCGCCACGTAGGACTGATGAAGGGGTCCCACGTGGACTCACTTGGAAACCCGACGGTCCGACTGACGCCTTCTCCGCCGCCGCTGTGTGAATGCCGCGTGGTGCCGCTCCAACTCGCTGCCGAGAGCAAATGAGCCTATTTAAGTCGTCTGGAGTCCCGCAACCCTAGTCCATCCACCTCCCCCCTCTCTGCGCCGCCAGTCCGAGCCCATCCACCTCCTCCCTCTCCCGCTCCGGCGCTCTGCCCACGCTCTGGCGCTCCGCCATGATCCGGACTAAAATCATGTACTATGCAATGCTCGCGCTAGAGCGCTGCACCGAGATCCATTAGGAGATTTGGGCGAGACAAACCGCGCGCGCAGCCCGCATCGCTGTCGGGCTGCCTCCGGACTCGCCTGAGCCGGAGGAGGAGGAGGAGCAGCCGGGGGAAGAGGAGGAGGAGGAGCTGGCGCCGATGAAGGTGGAGGAGGCGGAGCAGCCGAAGCAGCAGCTGCCAACCTTCAACATGGAGCAGGTGGAGGCGGAGTTCGCCGTCGCCTAGTCCGACGAGATGGCGGAGCAGCAGGCCATCCTGGAGTCCATTCAGGACGAGGCCTATGTGGAGGCCAACCGGCATTCCTCCAACGGGAGCAGGCATAGTCTGACATGCTCTTCGCCAAACTCGACACGGAGATAGAGGCGAAGGAGGCCGGAGCGGAGCAGCCGGAGGAATCGGAGCTGCAACTGCCGCCCATGCTGCTGGAGCAGGGCATGGAGATTGTCGACATTTCCAACAATGAGTAGCTAGGTGATCGGCGTAGTACGTAGATTATTTCGTTTGCATGTCCTTATATGGATTTAAGAATCTAGTATGAAATATTCGGATGCAGCAAGTGAAATTTGAGGCGTGTCAGGTCACTGCCCGCAAACGCGTCCGGGCGCTTCCGCGGGCGTTTGAGGGGCCATATTTACATATGTATATGTGGATGTAGATGTTCTAAGGTTCAAAGGGATGCGTAATGCTGATGTACATTGACTGGTCGCCGTTACGTGGAGATTCTGGGTCCTGCATGAGCAACAAAACTTGAAGAGCGTTAATAGAATACAAAGGAAAATATGAAGTGAGTCGGAATAAAAAGAACGAAGAAGAACCGGGAAATACATGAAGTGGGTCCTTTATATCTAAATACGTACACCAAGAAAAAATTTCATTAAGCCGGGTTAGCTCAGCTGGGAGAGCGTCAGACTGAAGATCTTTAGGTCACGTGTTCGATCCACGCTCACCGCAATTTTCTTTTTTTCTGCCTCCCTTATCTCGTTATTTGCTTAGACTAAATAAAGGTCGGTTTTCACATAATTTACTTGACTTTTGAACATATTGTTTGAGGATTTTTACTCAGCTAATGCTTTTCAAACACTTAAACAAGAGGGTCAGTATTGTTTGGATTGAAGATGCATCACGTTAGAGCGCCAGGTTTTTTTTTTCCATGGCCCCATTTGGTTTTTTTCCATTTGATTTTTTTTCTTATTTTCATTCCACATTATTTTCTGGATTTTCATATATAGTTGGAATAATTATTCACATATCTCAACTATTCTCCCCCATTTTGTGTGAGGTTTGATTCAACATAGATCAAAAAATATTACCATTTTTTAATTCAACAAGATGATTTAACTTCAACATGATTGTGTAACTTGATCTAATCTTGAGGAGATATTGAGCAGGATGCTTGCGTTACAAAATTAGGTGAAATACACTAACCGATAATACCCCCCCCCCCCCACCCCAACCCACAGAATATTTTTTTGTTCACTTATTTTTAAAAAATATTATGTTTGAGGATGTATTCAAACAATACTTCCAAACACCTCAATCTGAAGGAAATATACCCTAGAGGCAATAATAAAGTTATTATTTATTTCCTCATATCATGATAAATGTTTATTATTCATGCTACAATTGTATTAACCGGAAACATGATACATGTGTGAATACATAGACAAACATATAGTCACTAGTATGCCTCTACTTGACTAGCTCATTAATCAAAGATGGTTATGTTTCCTAACCATAGACATGTGTTGTCATTTGATTAATGGGATCACATCATTAGGAGAATGATGTGATTGACATGACCCATTTCGTTAGCCTAGCACTTGATCGTTTAGTATATTGCTATTGCTTTCTTCATGACTTATACATGTTCCTGTAACTATGAGATTATGCAACTCCCGTTTACCGGAGGAACACTTTGGGTGCTACCAAACGTCACAACGTAACTGGGTGATTATAAAGGAGTACTACAGGTGTCTCCAAAGGTATATGTTGGGTTGGCGTATTTCGAGATTAGGTTTTGTCACTCCGATTGTCAGAGAGGTATCTCTGGGCCCTCTCGGTAATGCACATCACTATAAGCCTTGCAAGCAATGTAACTAATGAGTTAGTTACAGAATGATGCATTACGTAACGAGTAAAGAGACTTGCCAGTAACGAGATTGAACTAGGTATTGGATACCGACAATCGAATCTTGGGCAAGTAACATACCGATGACAAAGGGAACAACGTATGTTGTTATGCGGTTTGACCGATAAAGATCTTCGTAGAATATGTGGGAGCCAATATGAGCATCCAGGTTCCGCTATTGGTTATTGACCGAGAATAGTTCTAGGTCATGTCTACATTGTTCTCGAACCCGTAGGGTCCGCACGCTTAAGGTTTCGATGAAAGTTATATTATGAGTTTATGAGTTTTGATGTACCGAAGGAGTTCAGAGTCCCGGATGAGATTGGGGACATGACGAGGAGTCTCGAAATGGTCGAGACGTAAAGATCGATATATTGGACGACTATATTCGGAGTTCGGAAAGGTTCCGAGTGATTCGGGTATTTTTCGGAGTATCGGAGAGTTACGGGAATTCGCCGGGGAGTATATGGGCCTTATTGGGCCATACGGGAATAGAGGAGAGAGGCCAAAAGGAAGAAGGCCTGCGCCCCCCCTCTGGTCCGAATTGGACAAGGGGGCCGGCCCCCTTTTCCTTCTCCCTCTCCTCCTCTTTTCTTCTCCAACAAGGAAAGGAGGAGTCCTACTCCCGGTGGGAGTAGGACTCCCCCCTTGGTGTGCCTCCTCCATAGGCCGGCCGCCTCCCCCCCTTGCTCCTATATATATTGGGGCAGAGGGGCACCCCAAATACATAACAACAATTGATCTTGGAGATCTATTAGCCGTGTGCGGTGCCCCTCTCCACCATAGTCCTCCTCGATAATATTGTAGCGGTGCTTAGGCTAAGCCCTGCGACGGTAGAACATCAAGATCGTCACCACGCCGTCGTGCTGACGGAACTCTCCCTCGACACTCGGCTAGATCGGAGTTCGAGGGACGTCATCGAGCTGAACGTGTGCCAAAACTCGGAGGTGCCGTAGTTTCGGTGCTTGATCGGTCGGGCGTGAAGACGTACGACTACATCAACCACGTTGTTCTAACGCTTCCGCTTTCGGTCTACAAGGGTATGTAGATTACACTCTCCCCTCTCGTTGCTATGCATCACCATGATCTTGCGTGTGCGTAGGAAAATTTTGAAATTACTACGTTCCCCAACAGTGGTATCAGAGCCAGGTTTTATGCGTAGATGTCATATGCACGAGTAGAACACAAGTGAGTTGTGGGCGATACAAGTCATACTGCTTACCAGCATGTCATACTTTGGCTCAGCGGTATTGTGAGATGAAGCGGCCCAGACCGACATTACGCGTACGCTTACGCGAGAATGGTTTCACCGTTACAAGCACTCATGCTTAAAGGTGGCTGGCGGGTGTCTGTCTCTCTCACTTTAGCTGAACCGAGTGTGGCTACGCCCGGTCCTTGCGAAAGTTAAAACAGCATTAACTTGACGAACTATCGTTGTGGTTTTGATGCGTAGGTAAGAACGGTTCTTGCTAAGCCCGTAGCAGCCACGTAATATTTGCAACAACAAAGTAGAGGACGTCTAACTTGTTTTTGCAGGGCATGTTGTGATGTGATATGGTTAAGACGTGATGCTATATTTTATTGTATGAGATGATCATGTTTTATAACCGAAGTTATCGGCAACTGGCAGGAGCCATATGGTTGTCGCTTTATTGTATGAAATGCAAAGGCCCTGTAATTGCTTTACTTTATCATTAAGCGGTAGCGATAGTCGTAGAAGCAATAGATGGCGTAACGACACCGATCCTACGATGGAAATCAAGGTGTCGCGCCGGTGACGATGGTGATCACGACGATGCTTCGAAGATGGAGATCACAAGCACAAGATGATAATGGCCATATCATATCACTTATATTGATTGCATGTGATGTTTATCCTTTATGCATCTTATCTTGCTTTGATTAACGGTAGCATTTTAAGATGATCTCTCACTAAAATTATCAAGAAGTGTTCTCCCTGAGTATGCACCATTGCGAAAGTTCTTCGTGCTGAGACACCACGTGATGATCGGGTGTGATAGGCTCTACGTTCAAATACAACGGGTGCAAAATAGTTGCACACGCGGAATACTCAGGTTAAACTTGACAAGCCTAGCATATAACAGATATGGCCTCGGAACACGGAGACCGAAAGGTCGAGCGTGAATCATATAGTAGATATGATCAACATATTGATGTTCACTATTGAAACTACTCCATCTCACGTGACGATCGGACATGGTGTAGTTGATATGGATCACGTAATCACTTAGAGGATTAGAGGGATGTCTATCTAAGTGGGAGTTCTTAAGTAATATGATTAATTGAACTTAAATTTATCATGAACTTAGTACCTGATAGTATTTTGCTTGTCTATTTTGTTGTAGATAGATGGCTCGTGCTGTTGTTCCGTTGAATTTTAATGTGTTCCTTGAGAAAGCAAAGTTGAAAGATGATGGCAGAAATTACACGGACTGGGTTCGTAACCTGAGGATTATCCTCATTGCTGCACAGAAGAATTACGTCCTGGAAGCACCGCTGGGTGCCAGGCCTGCTGCTGATGTAACGAACGACGTTAAGAACGTCTGGCAGAGCAAAGCTGATGACTACTCGATAGTTCAGTGTGCCATGCTTTACGGCTTAGAATCGGGTCTTCAACGACGTTTTGAACGTCATGGAGCATATGAGATGTTCCAGGAGTTGAAGTTAATATTTCAAGCAAATGCCCGGATTAAGAGATATGAAGTCTCCAATAAGTTCTATAGCTGCAAGATGGAGGAGAATAGTTCTGTCAGTGAACACATACTCAAAATGTTTGGGTATAATAATCACTTGATTCAACTGGGAGTTAATCTTCCTGATGATAGTGTCATTGACAGAATTCTTCAATCACTGCCACCAAGCTACAAGAGCTTCGTGATTAACTATAATATGCAAGGGATGGACAAGACTATTCCCGAACTCTTCGCAATGCTAAAAGCCGCGGAGGTAGAAATCAAGAAGGAGCATCAAGTGTTGATGGTTAACAAGACCACCAATTTCAAGAAAAAGGGCAAAGGGAAGAAGAAGGGGAACTTCAAGAAGAACAACAAACAAGTTGCTGCTCAAGAGAAGAAACCCAAGTCTGGACCTAAGCCTGATACTGAGTGCTTCTACTGCAAGCAGACTGGACACTGGAAGCGGAACTGCCCCAAGTATTTGGCGGATAAGAAGGATGGCAAGGTGAACAAAGGTATATGTGATATACATGTTATTGATGTGTACCTTACTAATGCTCGCAGTAGTACCTGGGTATTTGATACTGGTTCTGTTGCTAATATTTGCAACTCGAAACAGGGACTACGGATTAAGCGAAGATTGGCTAAAGACGAGGTGACGATGCGCGTGGGAAATGGTTCCAAAGTCGATGTGATCGCGGTCGGCACGCTACCTCTACATCTACCATCGGGATTAGTTTTAGACCTAAATAATTGTTATTTGGTGCCAGCGTTGAGCATGAACATTATATCTGGATCTTGTTTGATGCGAGACGATTATTCATTTAAGTCAGAGAATAATGGTTGTTCTATTTATATGAGTACTATCTTTTATGGTCATGCACCCTTGAAGAGTGGTCTATTTTTATTGAATCTCGATAGTAGTGATACACATATCCATAGTGTTGAAACCAATAGATGCAGAGTTGATAATGATAGTGCAACTTATTTGTGGCACTTCCGTTTAGGTCATATCGGTGTAAAGCGCATGAAGAAACTCCATACTGATGGGCTTTTGGAATCACTTGATTATGAATCACTTGGTACTTGCGAACCGTGCCTCATGGGAAAGATGACTAAAATGCCATTCTCCGGAACTATGGAGCGAGCAACTGATTTGTTGCAAATCATACATACTGATGTTTGTGGTCCAATGAATGTTGAGGCTTGGGGCGGGTATCGTTATTTTCTCACATTCACAGATGATTTGAGCAGATATGGGTATATCTACTTAATGAAACACAAGTCTGAAACATTTGAAAAGTTCAAAGAATTTCAAAGTGAAGTGGAAAATCATCGTAACAAGAAAATAAAATTTCTACGATCTGATCACGGAGGAGAATATTTGAGTTACGAGTTTGGTTTACATTTGAAACAATGCGGAATAGTTTCGCAACTCACGGCACCCGGAACACCACAACGAAATGGTGTGTCCGAACGTCGTAATGGTACTTTACTAGATATGGTGTGATCTATGATGTCTCTTACTGATTTACCGCTATCGTTTTGGGGTTATGCTTTAGAGACGGACGCATTCACGTTAAATAGGGCACCATCAAAATCCGTTGAGACGACGCCTCATGAACTGTGGTTTGGCAAGAAACCAAGGTTGTCGTTTCTTAAAGTTTGGGGCTGCGATGCTTATGTAAAGAAACTTCAACCAGATAAGCTCGAACCCAAATCAGAGAAACGTGTCTTCATAGGATACCCAAAAGAGACTGTTGGGTACACCTTCTATCACAGATCTGAAGGCAAGATTTTCGTTGCAAAATTCGGATCCTTTCTAGAGAAGGAGTTTCTCTCGAAAGAAGTGAGTGAGAGGAAAGTAGAACTTGATGAGGTAACTATACCTGCTCCCTTATTGGAAAGTAGTTCATCACAAGAACCGGTTCCTATGACAACTACACCAATTAGTGAGGAAGCTAATGATATTGATCATGAAACTTCAGATCAAATTTCTACTGAACCTCGTAGGTCTACCAGAGTAAGATCCGCACCAGAGTGGTACGGTAATCCTATTCTGGAAGTCATGTTACTTGACCATGATGAACCTACGAACTATGAGGAAACGATGATGAGCCCAGATTCCACAAAATGGCTAGAGGCCATGAAATCTGAGATGGGATCCATGTATGAGAACAAAGTATGGACTTTGGTTGACTTGCTCGATGATCGGCAAGCCATTGAGAATAAATGGATTTTTAAGAAGAAGACTGACGCTGATGGTAATATAACTATCTATAAAGCTCGACTTGTTGCAAAAGGTTTTCGACAAGTTCAAGGGGTTGACTACGATGAGACTTTCTCACCCATAGCGATGCTTAAGTTTGTCCGAATCATGTTAGCAATTGCTGCATTTTATGATTATGAAATTTGGCAAATGGATGTCAAAACTACATTCTTTAATGGATTTCTGGAAGAAAAGTTGTATATGATGTAGCCAGAAGGTTTTGTTGATCCAAAAGGTGCTAACAAAGTGTGCAAGCTCCAGCGATCCATTTATGGACTGGTGCAAGCATCTCGGAGTTGGAATAAATGCTTTCATAGTGTGATCAAAGCATATGGTTTTATACAGACTTTTAGAGAAGCCTTTATTTACAAGAAAGTGAGTGGGAGCTCTGTAGCATTTCTGATATTATATGTAGATGACATATTATTAATTGGAAATGATATAGAATTTCTGGATAGCATAAAGGGATACTTGCATAAAAGTTTTTCTATGAAAGACCTCGATGAAGCTGCTTATATATTGGGCATCAAGATTTATAGAGATAGATCAAGACGCTTAATTGGACTTTCACAAAGCACATACCTTGATAAAGTTTTGAAAAAGTTCAAAATGGATCAGGCAAAGAAAGGGTTCTTGCCCGTACTACAAGGTGTGAAGTTGAGTCAAACTCAATGCCCGACCACAGCAGAAGATAGAGAGAAAATGAAAGATGTTCCCTATGCTTCAGCCATAGGCTCTATCATGTATGCAATGCTGTGTACCAGACCTGACGTGTGCTTAGCAATAAGCTTGGCAGGAAGGTACCAAAGTAATCCAGGAGTGGATCATTGGACAGCGGTCAAGAACATCCTGAAATACCTGAAAAGGACTAAGGATATGTTTCTCGTATATGGAGGTGACAAAGAGCTAGTCGTAAATGGTTACGTCGATGCAAGCTTTGACACTGATCCGGACGATTCTAAATCGCAAACCGGATACGTGTTTTTAATAAACGGTGGAGTTGTAAGTTGGTGTAGTTCTAAACAAAGCGTCGTGGCGGGATCTACATGTGAAGCGGAGTACATAGCTGCTTCAGAAGCAGCAAATGAAGGAGTCTGGATGAAGGAGTTCATTTCCGATCTAGGTGTCATACCTAGTGCATCAGGACCAATGAAGATCTTCTGTGACAATACTGGTGCAATTGCCTTGGCAAAGGAATCCGGATTTCACAAGAGGACCAAGCACATCAAGAGACGCTTCAATTCCATCCGGGACCAAGTCCAGGTGGGAGACATAGAGATTTGCAAGATACATACGGATCTGAATGTTGCAAACCCATTGACTAAGCCTCTTCCACGAGCAAAACATGATCATCACCAAGACTCCATGGGTGTTAGAATCATTACTGTGTAATCTAGATTATTGACTCTAGTGCAAGTGGGAGACTGAAGGAAATATACCCTAGAGGCAATAATAAAGTTATTATTTATTTCCTCATATCATGATAAATGTTTATTATTCATGCTACAATTGTATTAACCGGAAACATGATACATGTGTGAATACATAGACAAACATATAGTCACTAGTATGCCTCTACTTGACTAGCTCATTAATCAAAGATGGTTATGTTTCCTAACCATAGACATGTGTTGTCATTTGATTAATGGGATCACATCATTAGGAGAATGATGTGATTGACATGACCCATTTCGTTAGCCTAGCACTTGATCGTTTAGTATATTGCTATTGCTTTCTTCATGACTTATACATGTTCTTGTAACTATGAGATTATGCAACTCCCGTTTACCGGAGGAACACTTTGGGTGCTACCAAACGTCACAACGTAAATGGGTGATTATAAAGGAGTACTATAGGTGTCTCCAAAGGTACATGTTGGGTTGGCGTATTTTGAGATTAGGTTTTGTCACTCCGATTGTCGGAGAGGTATCTCTGGGCCCTCTCGGTAATGCACATCACTATAAGACTTGCAAGCAATGTAACTAATGAGTTAGTTACGGAATGATGCATTATGTAATGAGTAAAGAGACTTGCCAGTAACGAGATTGAACTAGGTATTGGATACCGACGATCGAATCTTGGGCAAGTAACATACCGATGACAAAGGGAACAACGTATGTTGTTATGCGGTTTGACCGATAAAGATCTTCGTAGAATATGTGGGAGCCAATATGAGCATCCAGGTTCCGCTATTGGTTATTGACCGAGAATAGTTCTAGGTCATGTCTACATTGTTCTCGAACCCGTAGGGTCCGCACGCTTAAGGTTTCGATGACAGTTATATTATGAGTTTATGAGTTTTGATGTACCGAAGGAGTTCGGAGTCCCGGATGTGATCAGGGACATGACGAGGAGTCTCGAAATGGTCGAGATGTAAAGATTGATATATTGGATGACTATATTCGGAGTTCGGAAAGGTTCCGAGTGATTCGGGTATTTTTTGGAGTACCGGAGAGTTACGGGAATTCGCCGGGGAGTATATGGACCTTATTGGGCCATACGGGAATAGAGGAGAGAGGCCAAAAGGAAGGAGGCCTGCGCCCCTCCTCTGGTCCGAATTGGACAAGGGGGCCGGCCCCCTTTTCCTTCTCCCTCTCCTCCTCTTTTCTTCTCCAACAAGGAAAGGAGGAGTCCTACTCCCGGTGGGAGTAGGACTCCCCCCTTGGTGCGCCTCCTCCATAGGCCGACTGCCTCCCCCCTTGCTCCTATATATATGGGGGCATAGGGGCTCCCCAAATACATAACAACAATTGATCTTGGAGATCTATTAGCCGTGTGCGGTGCCCCCCTCCACCATAGTCCTCCTCGATAATATTGTAGCGGTGCTTAGGCGAAGCCCTGCGACGGTAGAACATCAAGATCGTCACCACGCCGTCGTGCTGACGAAACTCTCCCTCGACACTCGGCTGGATCGGAGTTCGAGGGACGTCATCGAGCTGAACGTGTGCTAGAACTCGGAGGTGCCGTAGTTTCGGTTCTTGATCGGTCGGGCCGTGAAGACGTACGACTACATCAACCGCGTTGTTCTAACGCTTCCGCTTTCGGTCTACAAGGGTATGTAGATTACACTCTCCCCTCTCGTTGCTATGCATCACCATGATCTTGCGTGTGCGTAGGAAAATTTTGAAATTACTACGTTCCCCAACACAATCGTCATTAAACATGAGAGTCGTTACAGTTTGGACTCAAGATATATCACAAATTTTAGACTGTCAAAGTAAATATCCCTTGTTTTGATCCATGCACACATGTTGCTTTTGTCATTGTTAACAATGGTTTCTTCAATTTAATCTCCTATTCTCAAATATCATGTTTGAAGATATATCCAAATATTTTCAAACACTTCAATCTCAAATATCATGTTTTCGGGGTGGTCCCACCAACCAGCCACTCCAGCCCCCTCCGAACCATTTTTAAGTGAAAGCGTATTCCTTGTTTACGTCTTCGACGTCAGCCCATGGAGATCCCAGAAAATCCATTTTAAAGCTATTTTAATCCAGTTTGACCACAATTTTGACAATCCATTGCTCCTAAACTACAAGTCCAAATGAGCTGATTCTATTTGCATTATTTTTCTTGTGAGCTCCTTTATTTTCTGGTAGAGTTTCACACATTTCTTTGTTTTCTAGAATTTCTAGACAGAGAATTTATTTTGCTTGTTAATATGGTTTTCGAGAGTGTTAGCAATGTTTGATGAAGACCAAGAGTATTCGCAACACTCGCTTGGAGCAAGGCAAGCCACAACCTCCACTTGCATAATTGCAATGAAATTCCATGCTTAATATAATAAAACTCTATTTATTTTGAATTACTTGATGATTATTTATTCATGGCAATCTTGGAGGAATTATTAGAATTATCTAGTGCCATGTAATTGCTTGGATTTCTTGTGACTAGTATGGATATTGGCATGTTACCCTTAGATTAGTAGGGTCATTAGCTATATTTTCATATGATCAAATTTGATATTATTGCTTATGGAGGAAGTGGAAATGATATGATTACGTTATTCATTGGATTATTGGTTGTATATTGCTATGACTTGGATCACATGTTGATAAGTGACATTAGAGTAACAATTTTGTCAGAGATACCTTGGGGATAAATTCCGTAATTCATGGTGTCTGACCTCTATCATGGTTCATAAGTCTCAAGCATTTCAATAAAAAAATAACGTTGATTTATCAATAAAATATGAGTTATATGTCACAAAAACTATACCATTGAAAACTTGTTTAGAATGTGAATCTAACATTTGTTTGTGTAACATATAACTAATATTTTGTTGAATAAATTAATTTTCAATGTTTATATTGAAATATGCGTGAGACTTAAAAATCATGATGGAGTAGTAAATATTATGAGGATGTTTCCACACCCGGAGACTTTCCCATTCTATTGACCAAAAATCCTACAATACTTTGTATGTACCCATGACAGGACACCTTACACCCGCCCAAACGTTGAATTGAGGGCATCTCCAACGGCAACCAGCGAATTTCCTCCCGCATCCGTCCACGGACATGGATGCGGGAGGCCGCCATCCAATCGTAGCTGCATACATTGCAAATGTTTTTTCAACAAACTGGATGAAATTCATGCAAACATGGGTGGATTTCATATAAACATGGCGGATTTCATACAAACCGGACGAAAACAGTTACATTTTGGGCATATTTTTAACTAAAAAGGTAAAATTATGTGCACATATAGTCGCGCGGAGCTCCACTCCCACGACACGGAAACACTACACTAGTCTATGGCCGGTTGCGGCGGATCCTTTTGTCTTCCCCATGTCGGCAGCCCGCTACCTGGACTACCGGGAGCCCCGCAAGTATATTCTTCCCCCGTATCTTCCCAATGTCTGGTTGCGCCGCTCATCGCAGTGGAAAAGAGGGTGCTTCAGCTGGAGGGAAAGGGGAGCTCCGTTTTCATGGAGCCTAGGCGGGGCTGATGATGGTCTGCGATAAAGAAGAACTGGACAGGTCACCGGCTATACAAGCCATTGACGCGCCAGCGGTGGCCTTCCTGGGACCCAAGCGACGGCGGCCTCTGTGTTCTACTTTCCCTCGATGTTGGCGGCGGACGTGGACAGCCATCCACTGACTCGTCGATCTCTGCACTGCCGACTTCTTTCTCTACCGGTAGGGCGCGACTACGCGTGCGTTGCCGACAAATGGCGTGATCATAGGCATGAGAGACACGGTATGAAGCAGTGTCGCCATGCTGCTATGATGCATGTGCTGTCGTGTCGTCCTAGAGAAAATGGCCGCTCCCTTGTGAGCTGGCTTCGAGCAACGAGGTGGTGAACCACTCGCCGGCTTGGGGTGGCAACTTGCTCCATCGGGCCAGAGGAGGGAGGTGGAGCAGCGAGCTGCCTCACTCGTATTTGGCGGGTTCAGTGGGATAACTAGCTGGCTTTCATGCCGGGGAAATGCTCATCCTGCTCATCGGAAGCCATTGAAAGGGCGAAGAAAATTGTGGAAGGATGAGATGGGGAGCGACGGAATGGTGCGATTCTTGCCCGGCGTCTGGCCTTGTTTAAATAGAGGGTGGATGGGAGGAGCTTTCCCAGAGTGTTGCATTTAATGTTGGCCCGCTCGTGAATGAACGTGTGGCCGGAGTAGGTTCCTCGGCTCTCACACGGGTTTAAAGGAGGTGTGTTCAGTCGAGCGTGCAGCGGCCGACACCATCGGGCGGTGCGCAGCTTCAATATGTGGAGCGGCGCGCTCTACAGCGGCATGAATGCGGGCAGTTGGCGCCAAGCGGGAAGCGCGTGGGATGCGAAAGGGGTTTTGGGTGGGCCAGGGCAGTCAGAAGCGGGCGTGGGAGCGGTGCGGATTCCCTCAAAGCCCCCTCGCACTCCCCACGTTTGTCTCCCATTTGTGGGAGAAAGTATACATCTGGACCGCACCTCGTACCGATATAGGAGCACGTTGGATAGCTTTCACTGTACGGACGGATGCAGGAGGCTTGAGGGTCGGTGTTGGAGATGCATTGACCAAGAAAGGCGGCGAGGGACCCCTCACGAGTCAACGATCATTGACCACAATGTGGTAAAAGTTGATCTAATCTATCTCAAACATTAATTTGAAGTGATATCTACTCTATCTCAAACATTAATCAGTAGAGATATCAAACTAAATAGAAGAAGAACTTTGTAGTCCATATCTACCTACATACAGCAGCCCATCACGCGCATATAGACTAGCATGTGGACCCAATTACCACAACTCTCCGGCATGCAGATACACAAAAAATACTCGTCTCCTCTAACAATTAAACCCGAAGCCTATCTAAAAGGTAGCAAATAAATGTCATTAATAGGACCTATACAAAAGCACACCGGAGAGAGCATCCACCGGACAGGAGGACTCAATGCCGATAAGAGAGGACTCATTGTATAGTCGATACAATTAGACCAGCCGGTTACCCATAGTATAGTAGTCTTCACTCCTCTGGTTAGTGAACATCCACTGCCAATGGCAAGCATTCCGCCCTGGCTCCGATGACGCCACCGCCTCCTAGATCCATTGTGTTGGCGACCATCGACAACAATGACAAACCAGCCATTCCTGGCATCAATGATGACCCCGAGGCAGGTGTTACGGAGGGGCAACCCTTCTAGATCTATGACCAGGTCACGCTCGTGGATTCCTTGCGCATCTGCCACAAAGTTGCTTACAGGTCGTGTGGCTACTACTACATCGATTTCCACCCAAGAGGACGGTGAGTGTCTTGGTCTTTTTTACTTGTTCGTTTGGGTTTGATCTGCTACCTTTGGCATGCATGCTCACGGGGATATAATGCTTTAGGTATTTTGGGATCTAATAGATCAGATCTCATCGTCCTTCTATGAGTGGAACTTGAAGTAGCCATAGCCATGGGACCTGATAGCAAAGTCATGGTAGACGCCGAGGGACTCCACATATGTGACCTAATAGGAGATGGATGAGAGATGCCCCTCCGCGACGCTTGTCTCAAGGCCACCTACATATAGGGAAGCTGTTGTGGCAGCTACCAGCTCTACTACAAGTCCATGAGTGCATCACCTTCACGATAATCCACTACATTCCCATCCAAGTTATGTAATAGATCTTGTTCTGATAAAAGAAATTACTAGATCTCTTGCTGAATTCGTCTATTATGCATGCCTATTTATGCTTTATTGGGTAGGTCTACAAAATAATGAAGAGTGTGTTGGGGAACGTAGTAATTTCAAAAAAATTCCTACGCACACGCAAGATCATGGTGATGGCATAGCAACGAGAGGGGAGAGTGTATGTCCACGTACCCTCATAGACCGTAAGCGGAAGCGTTTTGACAACGCGGTTGATGTAGTCATACGTCTTCATGATCCGACCGATCCAAGCTCCGAACATACGGGGCCTCCGAGTTCAGCACACGTTCAGCTCGATGACGATCTCTGGCCTCCGATCCAGCCAAGCTCCGGAGATGAGTTCCGTCAGCACGACGACGTGGTGACGATGTTGATGTTCTACCGGCGCAGGGCTTCGCCTAAGCTTCGCGACGATATGATCGAGGTGGAATATGGTGGAAGGGGGCACCGCACACGGCTAAGGAACGATCCGTAGATCAACTTGTGTCTTTGGGATGCCCCCCCCCCCCCCGCCCCCGTATATAAAGGAGCAAGGGGGGAGGCCGGCCGGCCCTTGGGGCGCGCCAAGGAGGGGGGAGTCCTCCTCCTAGTGGGAGTAGGACTCCCCTTTCCTAGTCCAACTAGGAAGGAGGAAGGGGGAAGGAAAGAGAGGGAGAGGGAGAGGGAAAGAGGGGCCGCGCCCCCCTCCCCTAGTCCTATTCAGACTCCCCAAGGGAGGGGGCGCGCCACCTCCTGGGCTGCTGCCCTCTCTCTCCCCTCAGGCCCACTAAGGCCCAATACTTCCCCAGGGGGTTCCGGTAACCCCTCCGGCACTCCGGTTTTCTCCGAAATCACCCGGAACTCTTCTGGTGTCCGAATATAGTCGTCCAATATATCAATCTTTATGTCTCGACCATTTCGAGACTCCTCGTCATGTCCGTGATCACATCCGGGACTCCGAACAAACTTCGGTACATCAAAACTTATAAACTCATAATAAAACTGTCATCGTAACGTTAAGCGTGCGGATCCTACGGGTTCGAGAACTATGTAGACATGACCTAGAACCATTCTCGGTCAATAACCAATAGCGGGACCTGGATGCCCATATTGGTTCCTACATATTCTATGAAGATCTTTATCGGTCAAACCGCATAACAACATACGTTGTTCCCTTTGTCATCGGTATGTTACTTGCCCGAGATTTGATCGTCGGTATCCAATACCTAGTTCAATCTCGTTACTGGCAAGTCTCTTTACTCGTTCTGTAATACATCATCTTATAACTAACTCATTAGTTACAATGCTTGCAAGGCTTATGTGATGAGTATTACCGAGAGGGCCCAGAGATACCTTTCCGACAATCGGAGTGACAAAACCTAATCTCGAATTATGCCAACCCAACATGTACCTTCGGAGACACCTGTAGAGCACCTTTATAATCACCCAGTTACGTTGTGACGTTTGGTAGCACACAAAGTGTTCCTCCGGTAAACGGGAGTTGCATAATCTCATAGTTGCAGGAACTTTGTATAAGTCATGAAGAAAGCAATAGCAGTATACTAAACGATCAAGTGCTAGGCTAACGGAATGGGTCATGTCAATCACATCATTCTCCTAATGATGTGATCCCGTTAATCAAATGACAACACATGTCTATGGTTAGGAAACATAACCATCTTTGATTAATGAGCTAGTCAAGTAGAGGCATACTAGTGACTTTATAATTGTCTATGTATTCACACATGTATCATGTTTCTGGTTAATACAATTCTAGCATGAATAATAAACATTTATCATGATATGAGGAAATAAATAATAACTTTATTATTTCCTCTAGGGCATATTTCCTTCAGTCTCCCACTTGCACTAGAGTCAATAATCTAGATTACATAGTAATGATTCTAACACCCATGGAGTCTTGGTGCTGATCATGTTTTGCTCGTGAGATAGGCTTAGTCAACGGGTCTGCAATATTCAGATCCGTGTGTATCTTGCAAATCTCTATGTCTCCCACTTGGACTTGGTACCGAATGGAATTGAAGCGTCTCTTGATGTGCTTGGTCCTCTTGTGAAATCTGGATTCCTTTGCCAAGGCAATTGCACCAGTATTGTCACAGAAGATCTTCATTGGTCCCGATGCACTAGGTATGACACCTAGATCGGAAATGAACTCCTTCATCCAGACTCCTTCATTTGCTGCTTCCGAAGCAGCTATGTATTCCGCTTCACATGTAGATCCCGCCACGACGCTTTGTTTAGAACTGCACCAACTTACAGCTCCACCGTTTGATAAAAACACGTATCCTGTTTGCGATTTAGAATCGTCCGGATCAGTGTCAAAGCTTGCATCGACGTAACCATTTACGACTAGCTCTTTGTCACCTCCATATACGAGAAACATATCCTTAGTCCTTTTTAGGTATTTCGGGATGTTCTTGACCGCTGTCCAGTGATCCACTCCTGGATTACTTTGGTACCTTCCTGCCAAGCTTATTGCTAAGCATACGTCAGGTCTGGTACACAGCATTGCATACATGATAGAGCCTATGGCTGAAGGATAGGGAACATTTTTCATTTTCTCTCTATCTTCTGCTGTGGTCGGGCATTGAGTTTGACTCAACTTCACACCTTGTAGCACAGGCAAGCAACCTTTCTTTGCCTGATCCATTTTGAACTTTTCCAAAATTTTGTCAAGGTATGTGCTTTGTGAAAGTCCTATTAAGTGTCTTGATCTATTTCTATAGATCTTGATGCCCAATATGTAAGCAGCTTCACTGAGGTCTTTCATTGAAAAACTTTTATTCAAGTATCCCTTTATGCTATCCAGAAATTCTATATCATTTCCAATTAATAATATGTCATCTACATATAAAATCAGAAATGCTACAGAGCTCCCACTCACTTTGTTGTAAATACAGGCTTCTCCAAAAGTCTGTATAAAACCATATGCTTTGATCACACTATCAAAGCGTTTATTCCAACTCCGAGATGCTTGCACCAGTCCATAAATGGAACGCTGGAGCTTGCACACTTTGTTAGCACCTTTTGGATCAACAAAACCTTCTGGCTGTATCATATACAACTCTTCTTCTAGAAATCCATTCAAGAATGCAGTCTTGACATCCATTTGCCAAATTTCATAATCATGAAATGCAGCAATAGCTAACATGATTCGGACAGACTTAAGCATCGCTACGGGTGAGAAAGTCTCATCGTAGTCAACCCCTTGAACTTGTCGAAAACCTTTTGCAACAAGTCGAGCTTTATAGACAGTTACATTACCATCAGCATCAGTCTTCTTCTTAAAAATCCATTTATTCTCAATGGCTTGCCGATCATCGGGCAAGTCAGCCAAAGTCCATACTTTGTTTTCATACATGGATCCCATCTCAGATTTCATGGCCTCTAGCCATTTTGCGGAATCTGGGCTCATCATCGCTTCCTCATAGTTCGTAGGTTCATCATGGTCAAGTAACATGACTTCCAGAATAGGATTACCGTACCACTCTAGTGCGGATCTTGCTCTGGTAGACCTACGAGGTTCAGTAGAAACTTGATCCGAAATTTCATGATCATTATCATTAGCTTCCTCACTAATTGGTGTAGTTGACACAGGAATCGGTTCTTGTGATGAACTACTTTCCAATTAGGGAGTAGATACAGTTATCTCATCAAGTTCTACTTTCCTCCCACTCACTTCTTTCGAGAGAAACTCCTTCTCTAGAAAGGATCCATTCTTAGCAACGAATGTCTTGCCTTCGGATCTGTGATAGAAGGTGTACCCAATAGTCTCTTTTGGGTATCCTATGAATACACATTTCTCTGATTTGGGTTCGAGCTTATCTGGTTGAAGTTTCTTCACATAAGCATCGCAACCCCAAACTTTAAGAAACGACAATTTTGGTTTCTTGCCAAACCACAGTTCATAAGGCGTCGTCTCAATGGATTTTGATGGTGCCCTATTTAACGTGAATGCGGCCGTCTCTAAAGCATAACCCCAAAACGATAGTGGTAAATCGGTAAGAGACATCATAGATCGCACCATATCAAGTAAAGTACCATTACGACATTCGGACACACCATTTCGTTGTGGTGTTCCAGGTGGCGTGAGTTGCGAAACTATTCCACATTGTTTCAAGTGTAGGCCAAACTCGTAACTCAAATATTCACCTCCACGATCAGATCGTAGAAACTTTGTTTTCTTGTTACGATGATTTTCCACTTCACTTTGAAATTCTTTGAACTTTTCAAATGTTTCAGACTTGTGTTTCATCAAGTAGATATACCCATATCTGCTCAAATCATCTGTGAAGGTGAGAAAATAACGATACCCGCCGCGAGCCTCAATATTCATTGGACCACAAACGTCAGTATGTATGATTTCCAACAAATCAGTTGCTCGCTCCATAGTTCCGGAGAACGGCGTTTTAGTCATCTTGCCCATGAGGCACGGTTCGCAAGTACCAAGTGATTCATAATCAAGTGATTCCAAAAGCCCATCAGTATGGAGTTTCTTCATGCGCTTTATACCGATATGACCTAAACGGCAGTGCCACAAATAAGTTGCACTATCATTATCAACTCTGCATCTTTTGGTTTCCACGCTATGAATATGTGTATCACTACTATCGAGATTCAATAAGAATAGACCACTCTTCAAGGGTGCATGACCATAAAAGATATTACTCATATAAATAGAACAACCATTATTCTCTGATTTAAATGAATAACCGTCTCGCATCAAACAAGATACAGATATAATGTTCATGCTTAACGCTGGCACCAAATAACAATTATTCAGGTCTAAAACTAATCCCGAAGGTAGATGTAGGCGTGCCGACCGCGATCACATCGACTTTGGAACCGTTTCCCACGCGCATCGTCACCTCGTCCTTGGCCAGTGCTCGCTTATTCCGTAGTCCCTGTTTCGAGTTGCAAATATTAGCAACAGAACCAGTATCAAATACCCAGGTGCTACTACGAGCTCTAGTTAGGTACACATCAATAACATGTATATCACATATACCTTTGTTCACTTTGCCATCCTTCTTATCCGCCAAATACTTGGGGCAGTTCCGTTTCCTGTGACCAGTCTGCTTGCAGTAGAAGCACTTAGTTTCAGGCTTAGGTCCAGACTTGGGTTTCTTCTCTTGAGCAGCAACTTGCTTGCTGTTCTTCTTGAAGTTCCCCTTCTTCTTCCCTTTGACCTTTTTCTTGAAACCAGTGGTCTTGTTGACCATCAACACTTGATGCTCCTTCTTGATTTCTACCTCCGCAGCTTTTAGCATTGCGAAGAGCTCGGGAATAGTCTTGTTCATCCCTTGCATATTATAGTTCATCACAAAGCTCTTGTAGCTTGGTGGCAGTGATTGGAGAATTCTGTCAATGACGCTATCATCCGGAAGATTAACTCCCAGTTGAATTAAGTGATTATTATACCCAGACATTTTGAGTATATGTTCACTGACAGAACTATTCTCCTCCATCTTGCAGCTGTAGAACTTATTGGAGACTTCATATCTCTCAATCCGGGCATTTGCTTGAAATATTAACTTCAACTCCTGGAACATCTCATATGCTCCATGACGTTCAAAATGTCGTTGAAGACCCGGTTCTAAGCCGTAAAGCATGGCACACTGAACTATAGAGTAGTCATCAGCTTTGCTCTGCCAGACGTTCTTAACATCGTCAGTTGCATCAGCAGCAAGCCTGGCACCCAGCGGTGCTTCCAGGACGTAACTTTTCTATGCAGCAATGAGGATAATCCTCAGGTTACGGACCCAGTCCGTGTAATTGCTACCATCATCTTTCAACTTTGCTTTCTCAAGGAACGCACTAAAATTCAACGGAACAACAACACGAGCCATCTATCTACAATCAAACATAGACAAGCAAGATACTATCAGGTACTAAGTTCATGATAAATTTAAGTTCAATTAATCATATTACTTAAGAACTCCCACTTAGACAGACATCTCTCTAGTCATCTAAGTGATTACGTGATCCAAATCAACTAAACCATAACCGATCATCACGTGAGATGGAGTAGTTTTCAATGGTGAACATCACTATGTTGATCATATCTACTATATGATTCACGCTCGACCTTTTGGTGTCCGTGTTCCGAGGCCATATCTGCATATGCTAGGCTCGTCAAGTTTAACTTGAGTATTCCGCGTGTGCAAAACTGGCTTGCACCCGTTGTAGATGGACGTAGAGCTTATCACACCCGATCATCACGTGGTGTCTGGGCACGACGAACTTTGGCAACGGTGCATACTCAGGGAGAACACTTCTTGATAATTTTAGTGAGAGATCATCTTAAAATGCTACCATCAATCAAAGCAAGATAAGATGCATAAAGGATAAACATCACATGCAATCAATATAAGTGATATGATATGGCCATCATCATCTTGTGCTTGTGATCTCCATCTTCGAAGCACCGTCGTGATCACCATCATCACCGGCGCGACACCTTGATCTCCATCGTAGCATCGTTGTCGTCTACGCCATCTATTGCTTCTACGACTATCGCTACCGCTTAGTGATAAAGTATAGCAATTACAGGGCGTTTGCATTTCATACAATAAAGCGACAACCATATGGCTCCTGCCAGTTGCCGATAACTTCGGTTACAAAACATGATCATCTCATACAATAAAATATAGCATCACATCTTGGCCATATCACATCACAGCATGCCCTGCAAAAACAAGTTAGACGTCCTCTACTTTGTTGTTGCAAATTTTACGTGGCTGCTACGGGCTTAGCAAGAACCGTTCTTACCTACGCATTAAAAACCACAACGATAGTTCGTCAAGTTGGTGCTGTTTTAACCTTCGCAAGGACTGGGCGTAGCCACACTCGATTCAGCTAAAGTGAGAGAGACAGACACCCGCCAGTCACCTTTAAGCACGAGTGCTCGCAACGGTGAAACCAGTCTCGCGTAAGCGTACGCGTAATGTCGGTCCGGGCCGCTTCATCTCACAATACCGCCGAACCAAAGTATGACATGCTGGTAAGCAGTATGACTTGTATCGCCCACAACTCACTTGTGTTCTACTCGTGCATATAACATCAACGCATAAAACCTAGGCTCGAATGCCACTGTTGGGAACGTAGTAATTTCAAAAAAATTCCTACGCACACGCAAGATCATGGTGATGGCATAGCAACGAGAGGGGAGAGTGTATGTCCACGTACCCTCGTAGACCGTAAGCGGAAGCGTTTTGACAACGCGGTTGATGTAGTTGTACGTCTTCACGATCCGACCGATCCAAGCTCCGAACGTACGGGGCCTCCGAGTTCAGCACACGTTCAGCTCGATGACGATCTTCGGCCTCCGATCTAGCCGAGCTCCGGAGATGAGTTCCGTCAGCACGACGGCGTGGTGACGATGTTGATGTTCTACCGGCGCAGGGCTTCGCCTAAGCTTCCCGACAATATGATCGAGGTGGAATATGGTGGAAGGGGGCACCGCACACGGCTAAGGAACGATCCGTAGATCAACTTGTGTCTTTGGGGTGCCCCCCCGCCCCCGTATATAAAGGAGCAAGGGGGGAGGCCGGCCGGCCCTTGGGGCGCGCCAAGGAGGGGGGAGTCCTCCTCCTAGTGGGAGTAGGACTCCCCTTTCCTAGTCCAACTAGGAAGGAGGAAGGGGGAAGGAAAGAGAGGGAGAGGGAGAGGGAAAGAGGGGCCGCGCCCCCCTCCCCTAGTCCAATTCGGACTCCCCAAGGGAGGGGGCGCGCCACCTCCTGGGCTGCTGCCCTCTCTCTCCCCTCAGGCCCACTAAGGCCCAATACTTCCCCGGGGGGTTCCGGTAACCCCTCCGGCACTCCGATTTTCTCCGAAATCACCCGAAACTCTTCCGGTGTCCGAATATAGTCGTCCAATATATCAATATTTATGTCTCAACCATTTTGAGACTCCTCGTCATGTCCATGATCACATCCGGGACTCCGAACAAACTTTAGTACATCAAAACTTATAAACTCATAATAAAACTGTCATCGTAATGTTAAGCGTGCGGACCCTACGGGTTCGAGAACTATGTAGACATGACCTAGAACCATTCTCGGTCAATAACCAATAGCGGGACCTGGATGCCCATATTGGTTCCTACATATTCTATGAAGATCTTTATCGGTCAAACCGCATAACAACATACGTTGTTCCCTTTGTCATCGGTATGTTACTTGCCTGAGATTTGATCGTCGGTATCCAATACCTAGTTCAATCTCGTTACCGGCAAGTCTCTTTACTCGTTCTGTAATACATCATCTCATAACTAACTCATTAGTTACAATGCTTGCAAGGCTTATGTGATGAGTATTACCGAGAGGGCCCAGAGATACCTCTCCGACAATCGGAGTGACAAAACTTAATCTCGAATTATGCCAACCCAACATGTACCTTCAGAGACACCTGTAGAGCACCTTTATAATCACCCAGTTACGTTGTGACGTTTGGTTGCACACAAAGTGTCCCTCCGGTAAACGGGAGTTGCATAATCTCATAGTTGCAGGAACTTTGTATAAGTCATGAAGAAAGCAATAGCAGTATACTAAACGATCAAGTGCTAGGCTAACGGAATGGGTCATGTCAATCACATCATTCTCCTAATGATGTGATCCCGTTAATCAAATGACAACACATGTCTATGGTTAGGAAACATAACCATCTTTGATTAATGAGCTAGTCAAGTAGAGGCATACTAGTGACTTTATAATTGTCTATGTATTCACACATGTATCATGTTTCCGGTTAATACAATTCTAGCATGAATAATAAACATTTATCATGATATGAGGAAATAAATAATAACTTTATTATTGCCTCTAGGGCATATTTCCTTCAGAGTGTGCGATTCAGGAACTAGGTGTTGTTTCTTTGCAGTGAGAAGCATTGGCACATCATGTTGTTGGGCGCACGGAGCCAAGAAATCTTGTGTTGACGATCGAGGCGAGTAACACTGGGGAGCGATGGAGTGGTGCGATTCTTGCCCAGCGTTTGGCCTTGTTTAAATAGAGGGTGGACGGGAGTAGCTTGCCCAGAGCATTGCGTTTAATGTTGGCCCACTCGTGAACAAATGTGTGGCCGGAGTAGGTTCCTCGGCTTTCACACGGGTTTAATGGAGCCGTGTTCAGTCGAGCGGGCAGCGGCCGGCACCATCGGGCAGTGCGCAACTTCAATATGTGGAGCGGCGCGCTCTACAACGGCATGAATGCAGGCAGTTGGCGCCGGGCAGGAAGCGCGCGGGATGCGAAAGGGGTTTTGGGTGGGCTAGGGCGGTCAGAAGTGGGCGTGGGAGCCGTGCAGACTCCCGCAAAGCCCCCTCCCACTCCCCACATTTGTCTCCCATTTGCGGGAGAAAGTGTACATCTGGACCGCGCCTCGTACCGATACAGGAGCACGTTGGATAGCTTTCACTGTCCGGACGGATGCAGGAGGCTTGAGGGGTGGTGTTGGAGATTCCTTGACAAAGAAAGGCGGCGAGGAACCCCTCACGAGTCAACGATCATTGACCACGATGTGGTAAAAGTTGATCTAATCTATCTCAAACATTAATTTGTAGTGATATATACTCTATCTCAAACATTAATCAGTAGTGATATCTTCTAAATGGAATAGAAGAACTTTGTAGTCCATATCTACCTACATACAGCAGCCCATCACGCGCATATAGACTGGCATGTGGACCCAATTACCGCAACTCTCCAGCATGCAGATACACAAAAAATACTCGTCTCCTCTAACAATTACACCCGAAGCCTATCTAAAATGTAGCAAATAAATGTCATTAATTAGCACCTATACAAAAGCATACCGGAGAGAGCATCCACCAAACAGGAGGACTCGGTGCCGATAAGACAGGACTCAATATGTAGTCGATACAACTAGACAAGCCGGTTACCCATATTATAGTAGTTTTCACTCGTCTGGTTAGTGAACATCCACCGCCAATGGCAAGCGTTCCGCCCTAAATCCGATGACACCGCCGCCTCCTAGGTCCATTGGGTTGGCGACCATCGGCAACAATGACAAACCAACCATTCCTGGCCTCAATGATGACCCTGAGGCAGGTGTTACGGAGGGGCAACTCTTCTAGATCTATGACCAGGTCGCGCTCATGGCTTCCTTGTGCATCTGCCACGAAGTTGCTTATAGGGGCAACTCTTCTAGATCTATGACCAGGTCGCGCTCGTGGCTTCCTTGCGCATCTGCCACGAAGTTGCTTATAGGTCTTGTGGCTACGACTACATCGATTTCCACCCCAAGAGGATGGTGAGTGTCTTGTTCTTTTTTACTTGTTCGTTTGGGTTTGATCTGCTACCTTTAGCATGCATGCTCATGGAGATATAATGATTTAGGTATTTTGGGATCTAATAGATCAGATCTCATCATCCTTCTATGAGTGGAATTTGAAGTAGCCATGGCCATGGGACCTGATAGAGAAGTCATGGTAGATGCCGAGGGACTCCACAAATGTGACCCAATAGGAGATGGAGGAGAGATGACCCTTTGCGATGCCTGCCTCAAGGCCACCCACATATAGGGAAGCTGTTGTGGCAGCTACCAGCTCTACTACAAGTCCATGAGTGCATCACCTTCACGATAAGCCACTACATTCCCATCCAAGTTAAGTAATAGATCTTGTTTCGAGAAAAAAAATTACTAGATCTCTTGCTAAATTCGTCTATTATGCATGCCTATTTATGCTTTATTGGGCAGCTCTACAAAATAATGAAGAGTGTACAATTTTGGAACAAGGTGTTGTTGCTTTGAAGCGAGAAGCATTGGCACATCATGTTCGTGGGCGCGCAGAGCCAAGAAATCTTGTGTTGAGGATCGAGGCAAGTAACGCTGGAGAAACTGAGGAACAAGAAGTGGGTGAAGGTGAACCAATGGAGAAAGACTGGACGAAGAACGATGCAATGGAGTTTTCTGAATGATCATGCTAGTGATCGAAAACATTTTACTTGGTATGATTGTGAACCCCAAGTCAACTTGCAGTAGATTTGGATCCATTAGCTTTTATTGTTAGCAGTTGAAACCAGTTTTAGGCTATGTTCTTGCACCAGGATGTTTTTTGTGCATTTGTAGTTTCGTTATCCCTTGACAGTGGAACCCAATCCATTTTCTAGGATCATATGGAAAAAGGTCATCGCCACAATTAGAAATGTTTTGATATGCTAGGATGGCCGCATTGCAATTTCTACTTTTTTGCGAGTGAAAGAGCTTTATTGCTTACTTAATCAAGCATACACTCACAATGCAATGTGTTCACTAGGAGTAGAGGGGTAAAATTAAGCCATAAACATCTCTTCCTAAACTTGGTCACCAGTTTAGCACATAAATGAGCTGCCATACTAGCATCTTGTCCAACAAAGCTGAGCATAGAACTCTCAAAATGCACACTCAGTTCTTCAATCCGCAAGGCTCCAGCAATCTCTCCATGATCGAAGCCGCATGACTCCCATAGCTTGATGATAGCTTGTGCATCACTCTAAATCATTACTCTACATAACCCCCTCTCAAGGGGCATGTGCGCTCCATTGCATATCACTACAGCTTCTTTCGTCATTGGACTAGCAGCAAAATCATACGAGAGGGCTTGTGTATGAATAAGAGTGCATGGGCTATCACGGATCACCACACCTGTGGTTCCATGGTTGGAATTATCATCATATGAGGCATCCAAACTAATGGATCAAGTCTTGGTCATCAATCTATGTGGTCGATTTTGATCCTTGATATGCCATCTTTTGAAAGCATCTGAAAGAGTTAATCTCCTTCTAAAAGATGTTCGGTGCTTCGATTAGATTTGGGAGGTTTTGCTCATATTTCCTTGGATTTCAGACCAATGCATGATGGATTCATTCGAGTTTCTTAACTGATTTCCTTTTAAAGAATTCCTTTCAAATTCGAGTTGCTGAATCAGTTGTACATGTAGAACTAACTAAAATGGTAGGTGAATGGTGACCAAAGACCTTACCTTACTTTACTCCTGAAAGAACTCATGAAAAATGATGTCCATTTTGAAGTTTTTTGGAAAGGAACACGCCTGCTTGTCTTATGTGGGGTACCAATCAATTGGTTACTGATGAAGTTCTCATGGATTTTACCAAACAAATTTCATGTTGATAAAAATGTATTGCTTCTTCTGTGAGAACTACTACAGATGCATGTAGTCGCTGCGAGATGACATGATAACAAATGAGCAGCTGTTGGTGCTACAGATGCACACGTGCTGGGGCAACCGATGCTACTAACTTATTGAATGTATATGTGTTCCTTCCAAGAACAATATATCTATGTTCAATAAGAACTTCTATGCCATTTGTCAAATCTTCTGGTGTAGACTATGCTCCTAGACAACATGCTATAGCGAGAATTGAATAGTGGCACAGTTACACAATAATCCGTTAAAGCTAAACTCAGTTCCTGAACACATAATGTCAAGATTCTCTTATTTCTAGGCATAGAGAAAAATGGCTCCTGAAACCTCCACGTCATTGACGATCACATCATTCACGGTGATGCCAGACAGATGCACCCTGACACCAACATGATGGCTGTCCACATGTATCTTGTGTCCCTCCATCACATTGAGCGTGTTGTTTGCCATGCGAATCAACTGCTCGTAGTGGGCAGGTGTCCACTCCAGATGCTGCCATTCATGGAGGATGGAATGTGAGACCTCTCGCGTAACAACATATCCAAGAAGCAAATGTGGCATCGTCTCCGGCAGTTGGTCGCTGAAATCCCACAGTGTTGAAGCTTATCTGTTGTTGCGAATAATCTGCGGCTGGTAGGCGTGTGGGATCTCCAAACCTGACTTGTGCCATGTGCTGCATTGTTCGCCACAAAGGATGTCGTGGATGACCGCTATTTAGCACGGTCACCATAGGTGTTTCTGAAGTTGTCACGGTTTCCAAATATGAGGTGCATATCAAGGAACCATCAAATATTTCTCTGCAATTGGAAATATGCGATGTAACCACAAGGAGAGCCCGCAACTTTCCTCTTGCCCCCACTCCGGGATATACAAAAACACCAGCATGGTGTTGTCTAGCCAGAATTTCCTGCTTCTTAGCTCCTGCAGGGTGACAGCCATCTGCGGCCAACGGCCAGAGACTCACTCAGAACCCCCACTTATCCGATGTTTCTGTCCCCCAAATTTCTCCAATATCATACCACCTTTGAGTTTACCCATTGTGTATTGGCCATCCCGGTCTATGGGCACCCAGCCATCAATCACAAAATGGTCATCGTGCTAATGTAACATGTTGATGGAAGTGCACTGACCGATGCTTGGCCAATGCATTTGCCTTGTCTTGAAGAATTGGCATTTGAACAGTAGCTGTGCTCAGAAGGGGTAGCAGATTAGGATGAGATCAGGCAATCTCTGATGAATCTGTCTTCCAAGCATAATCTATGCTTAGATCAATCTGAAATCATGGCACTGCACAGAAAATGTGCTAAGCAAACTAAACATTCAAACTGTGCAGAAAAAATGAGAGAAGGGGACAACGGAGAAAGCTAAAGATTAGTAAGTATAGTAAGCAAACTAACCCCATAGTTTTGTACTACCAACCAATGTGGTCTGCAGATGCACACCCTAACATCAAATGTGTAACTGAAGCACTGCTTATTTGAGTCTACAAAATAGAGTAACGAGCCAACATTAAGAAGATGGCTTCTTGCCGTCTCATAGTAAGGCAGAGATGACTAAAAAAGAATGGGTAATGATTCTCTAAAAATTAGTATATATACGTTACTGAATAATTGATGACCCACAAGTATAGGGGATCAATCATAGTCCTTTCGATAAGTAAGAGTGTCGAACCCAACAAGGAGCGGAAGGAAATGACAAGTAGTTTTCAGCAAGGTATTCTCTGCAAGCATTGAAATTATAAGTAACGAGTAGATTGATAGCAAGATAATTTGTAACAAGCAAGTAACGGTATCGGTAACAAAAGTGCAGCAAGGTAGCCCAATCCTTTTGAGGCAAAGGACATGCCAAAACAGTCTCTTATGGTAAGCAACGTGTTCTTGAGGGTACACGGGAATTTCATCTAGTCACTTTCATCATGTTGGTTTGATTCATGTTCGGTACTTTAATAATTTGATATGTGGATGGACTGGTGGTTAGGTGCTATTCTTACTTGAACAAACCTTCTACTTATTATTAACCTCCTCGCAAGCATCCGCAACTACGAGAAAAGTATTAAGAATAAATCTGACCATAGCATTAAACTTTTGGATCCAAATCAGTCCCTTGCGAAGTAGCGCATAAACTAGGGTTTAAGCTTCTGTCACTCTCGCAACCCATCATCTAATAACTAATCCACAATGCATTCCCTTAGGCCCAAGTATGGTGAAGTGTCATGTAGTCGATGTTCACATGACACCACTAAGGGAATCACAACATACATACGATCAAAATATCAAACACATATCAAGTTCACATGATTACTTGCAACAAGATTTCTCCCATGACCTCAAGAACCAAAGTAACTAATCACAAATGATAATAATGCTCATGATCAGAGGGGTATTAAATAGCATAATGGATCTGAACATATAATCTTCCACCAAATAAATCATATAGTAATCAACTACAAGGTGTAATCAACACTACTAGTCACCCACAAGCACCAATCTAAGGTTCCGGTAGAAAGTTTGAACACAAGAGATGAACTAGTATTGGAGAGGAGATGGTGCTGTTGAAGATGTTGATGGATATTCCCCTCCCCAAGATGGGAGAGTTGTTGGTGATGATGATGACGATGATTTCCCCCTCCGAGAGGGAAGTTCCCCCGGTGGAATCGCTCTACCGGAGGGCAAAAGTGCTCCTACCCAAGTTCCGCCTCGAGACGTCAGCGCTTTGTCCAAAAGTCCTCTCCTAATTTTTTTCTAGGTCAAAATGACTTATATACCAGAAGATGGGCACTGGAGGTGGGACGAGGAGGGCACAACTCACCAGGGCGCGCCTGGGCTCCCTGGTGTGCCCAGGTGGGTTGTGCCCACCTGGTGGGCCCCCTCTGGTGGTTATTTGCTCCAATAAATCTTATCTATTCTATAAAAAATCCCCGTGAAGTTTCAGCTCATTTGGAGTTGTGCAAAATAGTTGGCATGACATAGCTTTTTCGAGTCCAGAATTCTAGTTGCCGGTATTCTCCCCCTTTGTGTGAACCTTGCATATTATGAGAGAAAAGACATTAGAATTACTCCAAAAAGCATTATTATGCATAAAAACATTATCAATAATAGTAGGAAAACATGCTACAAAATTGACATATCAATAATTGACTCAAACAGAAGACTTTTAAGAACTTCACATGAAAACTAAAAGCCATTATTTACAAGGAATTGGTTGCAGACCTAGCAAAATTCTGTCCAAGGAGTGTGGATATAAGTGTAGGTAATTACTAGCAAGAGGGAGTAGAACATTTCAATGGGTAAGCAAGGTTTTAGAAGGCGATATGCTTCACATTATTCATTAGAATACACATATTGATAAGTGACATTAGAGTAACCATTTTGTCAGAGATACCATGGGGATAAATTCCATCATTCGTGGTGTCTGACCTCTATCATGGTTCATAAGTCTCAGGCATTTCAATAAAAAATGTATGTTGATTTATCAATAAAATATGAGTTATATGTCACAAAAAGTATACCATTGAAAACTTGTTTAAAATGTGAATCTAATATTTTGTTTTTGTGAAATATAACTAATATTTCGTTGAATAAATTAATTTTCAATGTTTATATTGAAATATGCGTGAGACTTAAAAATCATGATGGAGTAGTAAAGATTATGAGGATGTTTCCACACACGGAGACTTTCCAGTTCTATTGAACAGAAATCCTACAATACTTTGTATGTACCCATGACGGGACACCTTACACCCGCCCAAACATTGGCTTGAGGGCATCTCCAACGGCAACCAGCAAATTTCCTTCTGCATCCATCCACGGGCATGGATGTGGGAGGCCGCCATCCAACCGTAGCCGCATATATTGCAAACATTTTTTCAACAAACCAGATGAAATTCATGCAAACATGGGTGGATTTCGTATAAACATGATGGATTTCATACAAACCGGACAAAACAATTACATTTTGGACATGTTTTTAACTAAAAAGATAAAAGTATGTGCACATACAGTCGCGCGGAGCTCCACTCCCATGACATGGAAACACTACACTAGTCTATGGCCGGATGCGGCGGATCCCTTTGTCTTCCCCATGTCGGCAACCCACTTCCCGGACTGCCGAGAGCCCTGAGGGTATATTCTTCCCTCGTATCTTCCCTATGTCTGGTTGCGCCGCTCATCGCAGTGGAAAAGAGGGTGCTTCAGCTGGAGGGAAAGGGGAGCTCCTCTTTCGTGGAGCCTAGGCGGGGCCGATGATGGTCTGAGATAAAGAAGAACCGGACAGGTCACCGGCTATACAAGCCGTTGACGCGCCAGTGGTGGCCTTCCTGGGACCCAAGTGGCGGCGGCCTCTGTGTTCTACTTTCCCTTGATGTTGGCGGCGGACGCGGACGCGCCATCCACCGACTCGTCGATCTCTGTGCTGCCGGCTTCTTTCTCTGCCGGTAGGGCGCGGCTACTCATGCATTGCCGGCGGATGGCGCGATCGTAGGCATGAGAGATGCAGTATGACGCGGCATCGGCACGACTGCTACGATGCCTGTGCCGTCATGTCATCCTAGAGCAAATGACCGCTCCCTTGTGAGCTGGCTTGGAGCGGCAAGGTGGTGTACCACATGCCGGCTTGGGGTGGCAACTTGCTCCGTCGGGCCAGGCGAGGGAGGTGGAGCAGCGAGCTGCCTCACTCATATTCGGCGGGCTCAGTGGGACACCTAGCTGGCTTTTATGCCAGGGAAATGCTCTTCCTGCTCATCGGATGCCATTGAAAGGGCGAAGAAAATTGTGGAAGGATGAGATGGGGAGTGGCGGAGTGGTGCGATTCTTGCCCAGCGTCTGGCCTTGTTTAAATAGAGGGCGGATGGGAGGAGCTTGTCCAACATTGTGTTTAATACTGGCCCACTCGTGAACAAATGTGTGGCCGGAGTAGGCTCCTTGGCTTTCACACGGGTTTAATGGAGCCATGTTCAGTTGAGCGGGTAGCGGCCGACGCCATCGGGCACTGCGCAACTTCAATATGTGGAGCGGCGCGCTCTACAACGGCATGAATGCGGGCAGTTGGCGCCGGGCAAGAAGCATGCGGGATGCGAAAGGGGTTTTGGGTGGGCTAGGGCAGTCAGAAGCAGGCATGGGAGTGGTGCGGACTCCCGCAAATCCCCCTCCCACTCCCCACATTTGTCTCCCATTTGCGGGAGAAAGTATACATCTGGATACAGGAGCACGTTGGATAGCTTTCACTGTCTGGACGGATGCAGGAGGCTTGAGGGGCAGTGTTGGAGATGCCTTGACCAAGAAAGGCGGTGAGGGACCCCTCACGAGTTGTCGGTGTACTAGAGTAGGGGTACCCTAGTATCCCGAACTTGTGCACGGGCAGTTGCAGCACCCCGCGGCAAGGCTCGCCAGGTAACCGCCAAGATCCTCTGTGGCTCCTCAGGAGACAAGACCCCGGCAAGAGGAGCTCGCCGGGAAGCCATTCAAGAACAATGTATTCGAACCAAGAAGACAAGGCCCCGGCAAGAGGAGCTTGCCGGGAAGGCCAGCCAAGGCGTCTCAAGAAAGCTGAGGTGCTGCTCTTACTTGAACAAACCTCCTACTTATTATTAACCTCCTCGCAACCATTCGCAACTACGAGAAAAGTATTAAGAATAAATCTAACCATAGCATTAAACTTTTGGATCCATATCAACCCTTTACGAAGTAGCGCATAAACTAGGGTTTAAGCTTCTGTCACTCTCACAATCCATCATCTAATAACTACTCCACAATGCATTCCCTTAGTCCCAAGTATGGTGAAGTGTCATGTAGACGGTGTTCACATGACACCACTAAGGGAATCACAACATACATACCATCAAAATATCAAACACATATCAGGTTCACATGATTACTTGCAACAAGATTTCTCCCGTGACCTCAAGAACCAAAGTAAGTACTCACAAATGATAATCATGCTCACAATCAGAGGGGTATTAAATAGCATAATGGATCTGAACATATAATCTTCCACCAAATAATTCATACAGTAATCAACTACAAGATGTAATCAACACTACTAGTCACCCACAAGCACCAATCTAAGGTTCCGGTACAAAGATTGAACACAAGAGATGAACTAGGGTTTGAGAGGATATGGCGTTGTTGAAGATGTTGATGGAGATTTCCCTCCCCAAGATGGGAGAGTTGTTGCTGCTGATGATGATGATGATTTCCCCCTCCGGGAGGGAAGTTTCCCCGGCGGAATCGCTCTGCCGGAGGGCAAAAGTGCTCCTGCCCAAGTTTTGCCTCGAGACGGTGACGCTTTTGTCCCGAGTCCTCTTCTATTTTTTTCTAGGTCAAAATGACTTATATACCAGAAGATGGGCACTGGAGGTGGGACAACTCACCAGGGCACGTCTGGGCTCCCTAGCACGCCAAGGGTGGGTTGTGCCCACTTGGTGGGCCCCCTCTGGTGGTTATTTGCTCCAATAATTCCTATTTATTCCATAAAAAATCCATGTGAAGTTTCAGCTCATTTGGAGTTGTGCAAAATAGGTGGCCTGACGTAGCTTTCTCAGACCCAGAATTCCAGCTGCCAGTATTCTCCCTTTTTGTGTGAACCTTGCATATTATGAGAGAAAAGATATTAGAATTACTCCAAAAAGCATTATTATGCATAAAAACATTATAAATAACAGTAGGAAAACATGATGCAAAATGGATGTATCAATAATTGACTCAAACAGAAGACTTTTAAGAACTTCACATGAAAACTAATAGCCATTATTTACAAGGAATTGGTTGCAAAGCTAGCAAAATTCTGTCCAAGGAGGGGATATAAGTGTAGGTAATTACTAGTAAGAGGGAGTTGAATAGTTCAATGGGTAAGAAAGGTTTTAGCAGGCGATATGCTTCACGTTATTCATTAGAATACACATAATGACAATAGAAGTTATTTACGGAAAGTTGTATATAACCAATCGATGCAACATAAGTAGTCTAGCCTTAATTAATTAAGGCAGGAAGCCAAGAAATAAGTAGTGATGAGTATGAAAGGAAATAGTTTAGACCAAAAAAGGTCTATAAAGTAATAGCCTAAACATCAACACAGTTACATTAACACTAGCTAAAAATGCATGTGCTAAGTGCTAAACTTAACAAGCACCAAGCTCAAAAAGTTTCATACTATCCCTGACATGCTTATCTACTGGAAAATAAGTCTATCATTATTCTGCTAACTATGCCCTTGGAGTGATCAGCATACTGCAAATTACACCATCTATGGATACTGGTGGGAAAGGCAACTACTCTAATTAGCCCATTAAATCAGGACTAGGACCTTTGATTTTCCACACAGAATATTACACACTTGCTAGAGAAAGCAATCAGGTTTGGAGAGAGACAAAGATCCCACACATGAAGGCTAATGTTTTCAATTTCGTTGGTTGGTAATGAGTAAAAAGTTTCAAATTAGGGACATGCTTTTATCCCAAACTGTTGGAAATGGAACACAGTTAATTAAAGAGGAAGATATTAGTGCCTCTCATAGATTAGAAACATAATTTTGGGCAGGGGACTGGCCCACTCCACCACTTGATCGCACACCAACTAAATTGAAAGTTCTAAAGAGGACAGGAAAAATGAAACTAGATACTCGGGCCATTGTTTTAATTTAGAGCCATTAGAATAAGAAAAAAGGAGCAAGAAACAATTCCAAGTTCCATTAGGAGACTATGATCATTTTTGTGATACAGAATATAAACCAGCTAGGATATGAATTATCAACATTGACATTTCTTAGACTTTTGAGATACCATGATGATACGTCTCCATCGTATCTACTTTTTCAAACTCTTTTGCCCTTGTTTTGGACTCTAATTTGCATGATTTGAATGGAACTAACCCGGACTAATGATGTTTTCAGTAGAATTGCCTTGGTGTTATTTCTGTGCAGAAATCAAAGTTCTCGGATTGACCTGAAAATTTACGGAGTATTTTTGTGGAATATATAAAAAATATTGGCTGAAAAATATACCAGAGGGGGGCCACCCAGGAGCCACAAGCCCTGGGGCACGACTACCCCCTAGGCGCTCCCTGAAGGTTTGTGGGCCCCCTGGACCGTCTAAAACCCTAACTCCAACTCCATACATTCAAATTCACGAAGAAAAAAATCAGGGAGAAGGATTCATCGCGTTTCATGATACATAGCCGCCCCCACCTCCTGTTCTTCATCAGGAGGGCTGATCTAGAGTCTGTTTTGGGCTCCGGAGAGGGGAAATCGACGTCGTTGTCATCATCAACCTTCCTCCATCACCAATTTCATTATGCTCACCGCCGGGAGTGAGTAATCCCTTCGTAGGCTTGCTGGACGGTGATGGGTTGGATGAGATTTATCATGTAATCGAGTTAGTTTTGTTAGGGCATGATCCCTAGTATCGACTATGTTCTGAGATTGATGTCGCTATGACTTTGCTATGCTTAATGCTTGTCACTAGGGCCTGAGTGCCATGATTTTAGATATGAACCTATTATGTTTTATATAAAAAGTGCTAATGCTTTGTTCCAGTTCTCTATTAAAAGGATGCGTTAATATCCCTTAGTTTCCTTATGGACCCTGGTGCCACGGGAGGGTAGGACAAAAGATGGCACGCAAGTTCTTTTCCATAAGCACGTATGACTATATACGTAATACATGCCTACATTAAATTGATGAATTGGAGCTAGTTCTGTGTCGCTGTAGGTTATAAATGTTTCATGATGAATGGCATCTGACATAATTATCCATCATTGATCCAATGCCTACGAGCTTTTCACATATTGATCTTTGCTAAGTTACTTTTCACGTGCTGCTGTTACAATCATTGCAAAATTGCTATTGCTATTGTTACCATTGTTACCATTACTTCCATACTACTTTGCTACTAAAAACTTTGCTACAGATATTAAGTCTTTCAGGTGTTGTTGAATTGACAACTCAACTACTAATACTCGTGAATATTCTTTGGCTTCCATTATGTCGAATCAATAAATTTGGGTTGAATACTCTACCCTCAATAACTGTTGTGATCCCCTATACTTGTGGGTTATCACATGATCACAATACATTCTTCACACATATGCAAACTTCTATGAATCTAACATCAACCACGCAAAAAACACACCAAGTAAATCTTAGGAGTGTAGACAACAAGATAGAACTGACCAATGCAGATTGAATGTGCACATATGAGACTGTGCCTTTTCATATCAGAACATAAGATTTAATAGAGATATCAGGTACATGTCTAAATAGAAACACTAAGGTATCCCATGCAACTCTACTTGTTGGCATTTTCCAACTGAACTAAAAACTGAAGTTGGCATTTTTCAACCCAAAACAATAATATTTGTACTTGAATCTCTATGAAGATTACTCTTGAGAACACAAAGGAGCACCTCATTGTTGACCACCCACTTTTTAATCAGCAGCATTCATCAATTTGGAGTTGCTAGCCGTATTCCTCCATCCAGTGGTAGGCGGAACGACAATGGCACATAAGAGAAAAAAGTCCTAAACTTCCTATTGTTAGGCTCAATGTGATACACAATTGCGCTTTCATGATGATCCAGATCGTATGCAACCAGTTCAGTCTTCCAATGAGCTATAAAGAATATTATAATGGCATGTGGGTGTACTGCAATCACTTCGAGGTTGAAGCCAAGCTGAAACATCTTCTTTGGAGCTACATTTCAAAGCATGTGCAATAATTCCAATGCATGCACTTGCAATCAAGGTAAGTCACATCCAACTGATATATCTCAGCACAAAAATGCATTAGAGCCGTGTCCTTCAATTCCACCGGAGTCGATATAAAATAGTTGTCCGGTATACTTTCCAATGAATCCGGAGAAGCACGGATCAACACTTTCTAAAACTGGTAGTAGGATAATTCTCCATCTTAGCCCTTCTACGTAAACCATTGCCAACCAAAACTGACCTACTAGCAAGTGCAAACACCCCCTACAAAAAACTCTTGGTCGCATTTAAGGGCGGACGGGAGGACCTTGCTCGATGTTGCATTTAATGTCGGACCACTTGTGAAGGAATGTGTGGCCGGAGTAGGTTCCTCGGCTTGCACCGTCTTTAATGTAGGCGTTTGAGTGCGGCGAGGAGGCGTGTTCAGCTGGGCGTGCAGCGGGCGGCGCCCTCAACCAGCCCTCATGCAGCGCACCGCTTCAATGGTGGAGGCAGTGAGAGGTCGTGTCTGCCCTAGGCCGTCTTCAATATGGAGAGGCGTACTCTATAGCGGAATGAATGCGGGTAGCTGGCACCAGGAGGAAGCGCGCGCAGGATGGAGGAGGGGTTTTGGGTGGGCCATGCTACTTCTTGAGCTTGGGTTGATTTTCCTTTGAGGAGGAAAGGGTAATGCAGCAAAGTAGAGATAAGTATTTCCCTCAGTTTGAGAACCAAGGTATCAATCCTGTAGGAGGTACACGCAAGTCTCCAATCTATGCACTTGCACAAGCAATCTAATACTTGCACCCAACGCGATAAAGGGGATGCCAATCCCTTCACGGTCACTTGCAAAGGTGAGATCTGATAGAGATAGATATAAAAGATTACTAAAATGTAAAAAAAGTAAAAAGAAATAAATTGCAATAAGGTATTTTTGGGGTTTTTTTGTTTATTAATCTGAAAATATATGCTGGAAAATAGACCAGGGGGCCATAGGTTTCACTAGAGGCTTCTCTCTTGAAAGAAAATAATACGATGGTGAACAAATTACTGTCGAGCAATTGATAGAAAAGCGCAAAGTTATGACGATATCCAAGGCAATGATTATGAATATAGGCATCACGTCCATGTCAAGTAGACCGATTCCTGCCTGCATCTACTACTATTACCCCACACATTAACCGCTATCCAGCATGCATCTAGAGTATTAAGTTCATAAGAAGGGAGTAACGCCTTAAGTAAGATGACATGATGTAGAGGGATAAACTCAAGCAATATGATGAAAACCCCATCTTTTTACCCTTGATGGCAACAATACAAATACGTGCCTCGCTACCCCTACTTTGTCACTTGGCGAGGACACCGCAAGATTGAACCCAAAACTAAGCACCTCTCCCATTGCATTGCAAGAAGAACCAATCTAGTTGGCCAAACCAAACCGATAATTCGAAGAGAAATACAAAGATATCAAATCATGCATATAGGATTCAGAGAAGATTAAAATAATATTCATAGATAATCTGATCATAAATCCACAATTCATCGGATCTCAACAAACACACCTCAAAAGAAGATTACATCGGATAGAACTCCAAGAACATCGAGGAGAACATTGTATTGAAGATCAAAGAGAGAGAAGAAGTCATCTAGCTACTAGCTATGGACCCGTAGGTCTATGGTAAACTGCTCACGCTTCATCGGAAGGGCAATAGAGTTGATGTAGATACCCTTCGTGATCGAATCCCCCTCCGACAGGATGTCGAAAAATGCCCCAAGATGGGATATCACGGGAACAGAAGGTTACATCGGCGGAAAAGTATTTTGGTGGACGCTTCTGGTCGTTTGGGAATATTTTTGAATTTATAGAGCTGAGAGGGAGGTCGGTGGACTCCCGGGGGGGCACAAGCCAGGGGGCGCCCCCTGATACGTCTCCAATGTATCTATAATTTTTTATTGTTCCATGATATTATATTATTTGTTTTGGATGTTTTATATGCATTAATATGCTATTTTATATTATTTATGGGACTGGCCTATTAACCTAGAGCCCAGTGCCAGTTTATATTTTTTCCTTGTTTTGAGTTTTACAGAAAAGTAATATCAAACGGAGTCCAAACGGAGTAAAACTTTTGTGATGATCTTTCTTGGACCAGAAGACACCCACGAGACTTGGAGATGAAGTCAGAAGACCCATGAGGCAACGACAAGCCGTAGGGGCGCGCCCCTGGGCTTCTGCCCCCTGAAGGTCTCCTAACACTAATCTTTGGCCTATATATTTCCAAACCATCAGAGGCATCCACGAAAATACTTTTCCACCACCGCAAGCCTCTGTTCCCGTGAGATCCCATCTTGGGGCCTTTTTCGGTGATCTGCCAGTGGGGGATTCAATCACGGAGGGCATCTACATCAACCCTATTGCCCCTCCGATGATGCGTGAGTAGTTTAGCACAGACCCTACGGGTCCATAGCCAGTAGCTAGATGGCTTCTTCTCTCTCTTTGATCTTCACTACAATGTTCTCCTCGATGTTCTTGGAGTTCTATCCAATGTAATATTCTTTTGCGGTGTGTTTTTCAAGATACGATGAATTGTGGATTTATGATCAGATTATCTATGAATATTATTTGAATCTTCTCTGAATTCTTATATGCATGATTTGATATCTTTGTATTTATCTTTGAATTATCGGTTTGGTTTGGCTAACTAGATTGTTTTTTCTTGCAATGGGAGAGGTGCTTAGTTTTGGGTTCAATCTTGCGGTGCCCTCACCCAGTGACATAGTAGGGGTAGAGAGGCACGTATTGTATTATTGCCATCAAGGATAAAAGGATGGGGTTTTCATCATATTGCTTGAGTTTATCCCTCTACATCATGTCATCTTACTTAATGTGTTACTCTGTTCTCTTGAACTTAATACTCTAGATGTATGCTGGATAACGGTCGATATGTGGAGTAATAGTAGTAGAGGCAGACAGGAGTCGGTCTACTTGTCACAGACATGATGCCTATATTCATGATCATTGCCTTAGCTATCGTCATAATTATTCGCTTTTCTATCAATTGTTCGACGGTAATTTGTTTACCCACCATGTATTTTCTTTCAAGAGAGAAGCCTCTAGTGAAACCTATGGCCCCGAGTCTATTTTCCATCATATATTTTCAGATCTATAAACCAAAAAAACTCAAAATAACCTTGTTGCAATTTATTTATATTTACTTTAGTTTGCTCTTTTATTTATCTTCTATACCTTTCTATTTTAGATCTCACTCTTGTTCGTGACCGGGAAGGGATTGGCAACCCCTTTTTCGCGTTGTGTGCAAGTGTTTCTTAGTTTGTGCAGGTGCATAGATTGGAGAATTGTTTGTTCCTCCTACTGGATTGATACCTTGGTTCTTTACTGAGGGAAATACTTATCTCTACTTTGCTGCATCACCCTTTCCTTTTCAAGGGAAAAATCAACGCAAGCTCAACAAGTAGCAGGAAGAATTTCTGGCACCATTGCCGGGGAGGTTCTACATCAAGCCTACCAAGTACCCATCATAAACTATCATCTCTTGCATTACATTATTCGCCATTAGCCTCTCATTTTCCTCTCCCCCCTTCTAAAATGATTTTCAAAAAACACAAAAATATTTGCCTTTTTTATTCACCCTTCATGACTTCGTCTTTTCGTTTGCTTTTTGTTTGTTTGTGTGCTAGATTGCTTGATTAACCACGATGACTCAAGGGAATACTAATCTGTGTGATTTTTCCAACACTAATAATAATGATTTTATTAGTACTCTGATCACCCCTGTCACTAGTGCGGAATCTTATGAAATTAATGCCGCTTTGTTGAATCTTGTTATGAAAGATCAATTCTCTGGCCTTCCTAGTGAAGATGTCGCATCCCATCTAAATAGTTTCGTTGAGTTGTGTGATGTGCAAAAGAAAAGAGATGTGGATAATGATATTGTTAAATTGAAGCTATTTCCATTCTCACTACGAGATCATGCTAAAACTTAGTTTTCAGTTTTGCCTAAAAATAGTATTGATTCATGGAATAAGTGCAAATATGCTTTTTATTTCCAAGTATTTTCCTCCCGCTAAGATCATCTCCCTTAGGAACGATATAATAAATTTTAAGCAAGTTTATCATGAACATGTTGCACAATCTTGGGAGATTATAAAATCGATGATAAGAAATTGCCCCACGCATGGTTTGAGTTTATGGATGATTATACAAACATTTTATGCGGGACTGAATTTTGCATCTAGAAATTTTTTGGATTCCGCCGCATGTGGTACTTTTATGGAAATCACATTAGGAGAAGCTACTAAACTCCTAGATAATAATATGTCAAATTACTCTCAATGGCATACCGAAAGATCTTCCACTAGTAAAAAAGTGCATGCAATTGAAGAAATCAATGTTTTGAGTGGAAAGATGGATGGGCATATAAAATTGGTTGATAGTAAGAGTGCTCCTATTGATCCTAATGATATGCCTTTGTCTTCTTTGATTGCAAATAATAATGAATCTATGGATGTGAATTTTGTTGGTACGCACAATTTTGGTAATAACGCATATAGAGAGAATTTCAATCCTAGGCCGTTTCCTAGTAATTCCTCTAATAATTATGGTAATTTCTACAAAAATTCTTATGTAAATTATAATAAGATTCCCTCTAATCTTGAGAACAATAGTAAAGATTTCCTTAGTTCTCAAAAGATTTTCTTAGCTCCTGGGGAGGGCATGTGGGGGGCGCGGCTGGAGATGCTCTAAGGCAGCCTCCGGGCATAGATTCTTGCCGGCGCGAATAGAAAGGGCGTGCCTATATGGAATTTCCTATTGGACGCACGTTGCGTTATACTGTCGAGGTTTCGCCAGGGGGAGACCCAGCGATCGTTCGACTGGGCCAGCCCGTTTAAGCTTTCAGTGTCCCCGGTTTTGGGAACCTTCTAGAGGTTACCAGCAGGTTTTTTCTGGTTTTGGGAATCTACTAGAAGGTTCCTGAACTGGGTTTTTTCCTTGTTCTGTTTTTTTGTTTTCTTTTTTCCTTGTTTTATTTTATTTTCTTTGTTTTTTCTTTATTTCTTTCTCCATTTGTTTTTTCTTTTGTCCTTCTTTTTTCATAAAAATGTTTAAAATTTGTTCACATTTCCAAAAAATATTCAAAGTTTAATTATTCTCAAAATTTTATAAATGTTAGCATTTTTGGAAAAAAATGTTAAAAAATGCAAAATAAAAAAATTCAAAATATTTGAAATTTGTTTGCCTTTCCAACAAATGCTAGTATATTTTCAAATAAAAGATTGTGTTGTCTCTAAAAAAAACTTCGTTCTTTGCAAAATTTGTTCAAAGATTTCAAAAAAGTTTCTGGATTTCAAATTTATGTTCACGTATTCAAAAAATGGTTGTGCTTCCATATTTAGAATTTTTGAAATGTTTCTCTGTTTCAAAATTTGTTCTCAAATTTTAAAAAATGTTCTTGCTTTAGAAAATTATTCACCAATTCTGAAATATTTGTGCTTCCATTTTTGTTCAGGATTTTCGAAATTGTTCTCCGTTTCAAAATTTGTTCTCAAATTTTTAAAAATGTTCTTTCTTTAGAAAATTGTTCACAAATTCTAAAAATGTTCATGTTTTCAAAAAATGTTTGTGTTCCATATTTGTTTAGGACTTTCGAAATTGTTCTCCGTTTCAAAATTTGTTCTCAAATTTTTGAAAATGTTCTTGCTTTAGAAAATTGTTCACATATTCTGAAAATGTTCATGTGTTCGAAATACATTTCGTAAATTCAAGATATGTTCGTGATATCATAAAATTGTTTGCTCTTGTAAAAACAAATCGTACGCTCAAAATTTAACTAAAATTTGGAAAATCGTAAAGGATTTTTTTTCAAACTGTGTTAAATCTTATACTCCCTCTGTTTCAAAATAGATGACTCAACTTTGTACTAGTTAGTTTTCCGATGTATGTTGGTCAAGTAAGCCCTTTCGTCGTGGTGGCTTGAAGCGTGCGCACACAAGTCCGCAGTCTTCTGTTCGATTCTTGTCCATCGCGCCAAATAAATTTTTGCATTATTTTCCGTGCACTACAATGGGCCGGCCCAATCGGCGCACCGCGACAACGTGCCTGTGCGAAAGGGCAGCATTTTGACGCAGAACGCGTCATATAGGAACTCCCCGCCGGAATACCCTATTTGACGCACGCTGCGTCAAACTGCCGGCGCTTCGCGCAGGCGAATCGACCGAGCGACACGATGGGCCGGCCCATTATGCATACGCAGTTCCTGTACTATCGTCTGGTTTTGGGAACCTTCCAGAAGGTTCCCTGAACCGGTTTATTTTCTTTTACCGGTTTTCCTTTTAATTTCTGTTTTTCTCTTTTCTTTTTTCCTTTTTCTTTTTACCATTATTCTGTTTCTTTTTCTTCTTTGTATTTACTTTTTTCTGTTTCTTTTTTTATTTCTCTTTCTTTTTTCGAGTTTCTTTTTTCTTTCATCACTTTTTTCATATTTTTGAAAAATGTTCAAATTTATAAAACCTTTCGCGAGTTCAAGTTTTGGTCATAAATTCAGGAAATGTTACATTTTTAAAATACTGTTCTAGTTTCAAAAAATGTTCCCGCTTTAAATAAATTGTTCGCAAATTTCAAAAAATGAGCATGTTCTCATTTTCTCAGGAGTTTCAAAATTATTTAGTTTCAAATTTTTGTTCACAAATTTCAAAAAAAAATTCAGGTGGTTCAAAACAAGTTCCCGTTTTAAATAAAATGTTCAGAAATTCAAAAAATGTCCACAGGTTCATTTTTGAGTTTCAAATTTTTGTTCATAAATTTCAGAAAATGTTCGGGTGGTTCATAACATGTTCCCATTTTCATTTTTTCAGGAGTTTCGAAATTTTTCAGTTTCAATTATTTGTTCATAATTTTCAAAAAATGTTCGGGCAGTTGAAAACATATTCCTGTTTTCACAAATTGTTCACAAATTTCAAAAATGTACAAGTTTTAATTTTTCAGGAATGTCGAAATTGTTCAATTCCAATTTTTTGTTCACCAATTTCAAAAAATGTTCTTGGTTTCACATTTTTCAAAATATGTTCATGTTTTCAAATTTTCTCTTGGAATTTCAAAAAATGTTCCATATTTGAAAATATATTTTAGTTTTAGTATTTTATTCGCAACTTAGCAATTTGTTTGTGTTCACAGATCCCTTCAGGTTTTTCAATAAAAAATGCTTTTGAAATTCAAGATATTATGTGGATCTGCGTTGCAGTTGGTTCTTTAAGCTTGGCACTGCTGTATAATCAGTAAAGAATGCTAGTTCAACTGGCAGAACCACGTCAGGTTTAGCGAGAGTTCTTGGTTTCGAATTCCCGTGACGATCGCATTTTTTATAGCTACAGCATACTGACGGTTGTTACATTCATGGGCCGGCCCAGTTGGACACCCTGCTGTGCGAAACCGCACTTATTTGCCGCATCGAGCGGCAAATAGGAGCTCCCACAAACTCGCTCGATAGCTGCTTGTTAAATCGCTGATCGCTGCTCGCTCCTTTGCTAGTCATTTCAAAAAAGTTCGCAAATTTGAAAAAAATATCATAGTGTATTAAAAAAGTTCATTGAATTTGAAAAAAAGTTTATCGGTTTTGGAAAATATTCATCAAATTTAAAAAAGTTCATCGAATTTGAAAAAAAATCATCGGGTTTGAAAAAAGTTCATTGGATTTGACAAAAGTTCATCAAATTTGAAAAAAGTTCATCGGGCTTGTAAAAAAGTTCATCTAACTTGAAAAAAAGTTCATCAAACTTATAAAAAGTTCATCAAATTTAAAAAAGTTCATCAAATTTGAAAAAAGTTCACCAAATTCGAAAAAAGTTCATCAAATTTGAAAAAAAGTTCATCAAACTTGTAAAGAAGTTCATTGAATTTGAAAAAGTTCATCGAATTTGAAAAAAATAGTTTGTTGATTTTTTTAAAAAAAATCATCAAACTAGAAAAGAGTTCACGAATCTGAAACAAAAAATTGTTGTATTATGAAAAAGTTTAGGAAAAAAAGGCAAACATGGAAATGAATAAAAATAGAAAAAATAACAAAACTATTACAACAAAAAAGTAAGAAGAAAAGAAGGAAAGGCCTATAACTAAACACGTTAAGCATACGTGGCCGATATTTCAAGGAAGCAAAGTTTAAAGTGGGGGGTCGCCAGTTCGAATAATGGTACTTGCACTCGTTCTTTTTTGCTTCTTTAAAACAGAAAAAAAAACTGTTGGGCCGGCCCAGCATGGACAGGGGGTGTGCGCCCCATACCATCTATATCTATACCTACTATTAAAGGGAATAGGTATTCTTGGTTTGGTTTTGCTTTGTTTCGTCCCGTTTAGGTGATTTTTTTTGGTTTCGTCCCGCCTCGAAGATTTTTATTATCCGGTGGTACTATTTTTTGGTTTCGTCCCGCCTCGAAGATTTTTATTATCCAAGGTGGTACTATTTTTTGACGTTGCGCAAGCTTGCTCACGTTTTTGTTTCTGGGTTGAACGATCACTTGGCTAGGCCAGTGTATGCGATCGAAGCCCATCCAGGCAAAAAAAAATACGGGCATCCACTGGGCTGCGAGTGGGCTCCTAAAAATCAAGTAAAAAATGAGTGGGCTGCTAATGCACCCATAATTAACGGTTAACAGTTGCACAATTAAGGAAGGATTGCTGGAAGCGGACCTTTGTTATTAGGAAGAAAAGGAAGGAATTTAAAAGAAGAAATATGAAGCACGAATTATTTCGGGCAGTGTGAATGTTAAGTTAACAATTATTGATTTGTAGCCAATGGGAACCAACGTTTTGCATATTTTTTAAGACTTCATAAAAATTCAAGAAAATATTTGTAAAATGGTGCGTTAAATTGTGATCAAACCGTTGTCCTTGAGCCCATGGACTCTAAAGGACCAATAACCAACTAGGCCATAAACATTTTGTGATTTTTTAATGGATTACATCCAATATTATGTGTACTCATTTGATCTAAGGTTCATTTTGAATAACTTAAATATTCTTTTTTTGTCATGAATGAACCGATGAGCCGGCGGTACAACCGGTGAGTCGCTCGTTTGTTTTTTAAACTATGATTAGATAGCCATGGCGAAAGAGCACGCATAGTTCGCTGCTGGAAACATACCCAAGTTCATGCTAGAGATGAAGAAGTAGGACGGTGTTGACAGTGAAGTGTATGCAGTTTGTGTTGACTCAAGTAATTGTTGTCCTCCTGACTTAACTTAATTTGCATTAATAATTATTATTGTGTGCGCTAAGAAGGATATGCATCGGCTGATTTGTTAAGATATTTGTGTTGAAGCACGTGAAGATGTATGTGACGCACAAGGAACTACAAGCCAGTGTAGGGAGAGGTTTCTAAAATCGGCATGGTAGAGTGTGATGACCAAACTCGCCGCCTTGGGATTGATGATATTTGTTGTAATAGGTGGGCAAGTGAGCACCGTCATGATGACATGGGAGAAATGGCAACGAAGATGACTCGCTAGGTCTGTGCGTGAGTTTGTTTCTCCCGTTGCAACGCACGGCCATTTGTGCTAGTTAACCCTATATCAGGCGCTGAGGGCACCGTATAGGATTTTGCGAGACCTCCTATGTGCCGCTTACTGTGGCAAAATGCTGCAGGTTTGCACAGGAGACGGGTCACCTGGGCACGCCCATTCGCTGCCCTTGTGGAATGAAAAATAGCAAAAAAGTGACGCGCTACGTAGAAATCAAACTCACGACCTTCTATAGATGCCCGTGATGCACAAGCCACTGCGACACGCGCTCTACAATGTAAGAATTGCAACGCGAAACTTAAAGAACTATAGGCAGCCGTGAAAATAAAACAAGTTCACCAAATTCCATATAAATGAAATTTGTGGGCAACAAATCGAACTCTTCTCCTCATGCCAGGGAAGCTAGCCATAGCCACTGTGGTAATTCCCGTACATTTTTTATTTATAACAAAATTTAAACATGTGAACATTTTTTAAATTTCCAAAAAAAATTAGAAAATGTGAATTTTTTCCTGAAAAAAACAATTTTTGGTGTGGCAACATAATTTAAAAAGTTGAACATTTTGTGACTTACTATTGAACATTTTTTTAAATGAGTGAACAATTTTTGAAATTTATGAAGAAAATTTGAAAAACAGGAACATTTTCAGTAAAAATGAATAAAATTTGTAAAAATGAGAACAAAAATTAACATTCTGAACAAATTTTGAACTCTAAACTTTTGAAAACATGAACAACATGAACAAAAGTTGAAAAAATGAGAACAAAAATTAACATTCTGAACAAATTTTAAGAAAGAAAAAGATTCCGAACAATTTTTAAAACGCGAACAACAATGAGAACAAAAATTGACATTCCAAAAAAAGTTTCAGAACAAAAGTAAGATTCCGAACAATTTTTGAAAAAAGAAACAAATTTTGAAAATGCAAACAATTATTGAGATTCTCATCTTTTTCGAATTTTGTGCATTTGAAACAAAATTTGAAAAGAGGAAACATTTTCATATGTTTGTAACAAAAATTTGAAAAATGTAATGAATTTTCAAAATTCTGGACACTTTTTGAAAAAGGAAAATAAACCTGAAAATAAGAAAGAGAAAAATAAAAAGAAACAGGAGCAGAAAAAACAAAAAAGAAAAATGGGAAAAGAAAAAAATAATAGAAAGCCAGAAAAACCAGAAAAGAATCAAAACAACAAAAAAACCCGGTTTAGGGACCCTTCTAGAAGGTTTCCAAAACCGTTTGGACGGACTGTGTGCATTTGGAAGTGGGCCGGCCCATGTTTTGTCGCTGGGCTGCTCTGTGCGATCGTCCGACACTTTACCGCAGCGAGCGTTCAATAGGGTTTTCCGAATTTGGCAGATATAGGCGCACCCTTTCCGTTCGCGTGCCGGCCGTGGGAGCTCCTAGCTGCCGCTCGCTGCGGCAAGGAGTCGAGCAAACGCGCAGAAGGAGTCGGACCTGGGCCGGCCCAGTCGGTGAAGTGTATCGCGTAATTGAAAATACAAAAATGGAAAAACACACGCGCTTACAAGGAATCAAAAGCTGGATCTCCCGCTATAGTGGGCGCAACACTAGCCAACAAACCAATCGAACTTTGGTGACGGACATGCTGTAGGTACTGTAGTAGTACTGTAGCTAGTGCATTTTTTTAAAGACGAAAATGAAATATTCATTTGAAATCCGTAAAATATATTTTTGAAATTGTGAATATATTTTAAAAAATATAACATTTTTTCAAATAGTGGAAATTTTAAAATTCCAGAACATTTTTCTAAATTTTGAATATGAGAACATTTTTTTAATATTGAGAACAAATATTTGAAAATTTCAAACAAAAGAAACATGAAAAATGACAACAAAAAAAGGAAAGAAAAACAAACAGAGAACATATTTTGAAAACTCAAATAGTTTTCGAAATTACGAACAAATTTTGAAAACGAGAAGTTTTATAAAAATCCCCGAACATTTTTTAATTTACGGAATTTTTTGGATCTTGAGAACAAATTTTGAAACAGAAAACAAATTTGGAAGCACGAACATTTTTTTGAATCTTGAGAACAAATTTCGAAACAGAGAACAAATTTTGAAGCACGAACAATTTTTAAAAGCATGAACTTTTTTTGAATATTGAGAACAAATTTTGAAACGGAGAACAAATTTGGAAGCCTGAACAGTTTTTAAAAGCACGAACATGTTTTGAATATTGAGAACAAATTTTGAAACAGAGAACTTTTTTTTGAAAAATCCCGAACACATTTGGAAGGGTGAACATATTTTGAAAATGTGAACAAAAAATTGAAATCCAGTACATTATCTGAATTTCAAAAGTTTTGAACTTTTTTATGTGACAAGAACAATTTTGAATTTTGAGAACCATTTTTCCAAAACTGAACATTTTATGGAAACACAAACAAAATTTGAATATTTTGAATTTGTTTTGAAAAAAGAGGAGAAAATAAAATAACAAACCAAAGAAAGATAACAAACAGAAAAAACGAATATTAACATCTTTTTTCAAAATTTCTAGGGTTTCATTTCTTACTGTATTTCTTATCTCATGGCTCCAGATTCCTGAGAGAGAGAAGGGCGACTCACCTGCGCTGCTGGAGGGCGTCGCCGAGGCCAAATGCCGGCGGCGGTGTCATCGTCACTCGTGCGAGAGACATGGGCCGTGCTTCTAAGGCGGCCTCCGGGCACAGATTCTGGAAAACCCTATTTGCCGCTCCTTGCGGCAAAATGTCGGGAGAACGCATAGGGGATCGAGCGGTCGTTCCAGGTGGGTACTGCTAGGCACAAATTTGTACGAAGTGGTTACATCTTCTTAGCTAGGGGATGAATGAGTCCTGGCATGGTACTCCTATCAAGAGTGACACTATAGATTGTTTCCAAAATACTAACATCTAGCTTTACGTATGAATGTTTTGGGAGCACCACTGAGAGAATTGTACAAAGACTTAAGCAACACTATACTTTATGATTGATACAAGGGCTACTAAATTAACCTGCCTCATTTCATGATTTAAGCACTTGCATTATATTTGATAAGCTTTTTAGATCCTGTCTGTGTTTATTTTCTAGCGTTTCATAAAGAAGGAGCAGATGCCCATCCCCATCAACCCTTCTACTGAGGTTATCGATGGTCGCCTGGTCAAGAGGCTCAGGAAGCTGTGTGGTTCTGGGAGGAAACTAGTTGTGGGAAGTTCTGAATATAAACGGATAATTGAGATGAAATTGGTAAGTGTTAACTTTGTAAGCTTGTTGTTGCTTCTATCTGGGTGAACAATATTGATCACCATTTGCTTTTTAGGGAATAACCTGTCTGCACGTTGATGTTCCGGATTGCGAGGTGATAATTTGCAGTATGAACAAGCCCGCTTTATTGCCTCAACAACAAACAGATCCGACCAAAGATTTGGAATTATTCTTACATGAACATGGTTTTGATGTCAACCTTAAGATGGTGAGCTTACAACTTGTCCTTCCTTATCTGCTTTATTTCTCCGTGGTCAATGCTAGTACTTTCTTCTTCTTTTTTCTTTTCAGCCACCAGCACTAGCTTGAATAGATCGCCTCTTCTTATGCAGTATTAGCCCTTTCAGACTGATTGTACGCTTATAATGCTTTATTTCCAATGATTGGAAAGTTTTTCATAGACACACCGTATTGGAAATTAACTTTTTTTTCAACAAAGGGTGGATTTTATTAGCTAAAATGGAGCATCAAGGGGATACAAACACAATGAGCACACAACGGCCTCTGTATTAGAAATTAACATCTCAGAACCTCAATTTGTTTTATTCATCTTTCTTTGAGCACACAACCGGCCTCTATTAGAAATTAACATCTGAGAACCTCAATTTGTTTTATTCATCTTTCTTTGAGCACACAACCGGCCTCTGCATTAGAATTTTTTGGCCTTCATCTTTCTTTCAGTGATGAAGAAATGCTCCTTTCAGGTTGATGACACGTCTCTTAAGCAGTCAGCTTATCTCTTGCATGATACCGAATTATGTGAAAAGGAGTATTTGAAGTTCTTCCGCCTTCTTCTAAAGGACTTCATGGTTACATCTGAAATTGACACTAAGAGTTGGCTTTTAATCCATTTTGCAACAGCTCTGAAGATGATCTGTTACCCTGGAGCATCATATGAAGTCTACCGCCCTGTTAAGGTGAATCACAATGTTTTTATACGTGTTTTGGGTGTGCAGATGCTGGAATTACTTGTCATTTTAGTGATGGACTGAAGTGTTATTCTTTCAGCTTTTCTCATTTGATGAGGTTCGAAAGATAGAGGCTCATGCATCTGGATACAGAAGAAGCTTTTCTAGGATTGATGCCTTGTCTGTCTACGAACATGTTGTTAGTCTCAATTCAAAGAAGTGTGTACTAATGTTCAAATTGGACATCAGGACTCAGGATTAGGAAATGAAGATGTCATATTTGTCGAAGTGTATATGTGGATTGACTAGCCTTTTCCATTAGTTCGGACTTTTGGTTGCGTTGGCTAGTGCATAAAGCTTAACAATATTAAGCAAAGATCATTCTTCAGGAAAACACTATAGGACTGTTTTTCGTACCGGCTCCAAAGTTGTAAAAGAAGCAAGTAGTAATGTTGATGGCAAACTCAACTCCATCACTCACAACGGTTGTAGTAAAGTCAATAATTCTTGCATAGAAAAGCCTAATAGACTCTGTAACGATGAAATCTACAACAAAGAGAGGGGCCCTAGGCAGCAAGCGATGTACAACCAGACGATCTTGGCTGGAGGGCCGGGTGAGACTTCTAATTTTTTGGCTGCTGTGTATTTTCAGTAGAAGATAGTGATGATTTTCTCTGAATACTTTCAATTCATTACTGTTAATTAAAGCACACCTTTCAATTCATTATTGTTTTTAGCATTTGTATCTAATCGTTTGTATCCATCTAAGTGTCCATTCTAGTTTGGGTTGATTGATTTGAATATATGAACAGCGTCATAGGAATATATGATCCAAAGTGAAGTGTTCTGGCAAGTGACAGTGTGACACTGTCATACAATCCAAAGTGTATTCCTCTTTCAAGTGACATTATATCTTAAAAGGCCATGAAAGTTGATACACATAAAAAATGACCCTGGGCTGCAGGTGACACTAACTTTCTGCACCTGCTTGACAATGTCAATAGCCTGAATTTCTTTGATTGATATAAGTAGACTTTAAATGCTGATCTTTTTCAGTAATATAATCATGGGCAGAATTTTTTTTTCTTATAAAAACAACTCTATGCTACAAAAAGATATATGGGCATGCATGCTTGGTTGGATGCCACGTCTAACTTAGCCAACTTTGATTTTCCCAGGCTCGTGTTGGGTCCTTGCAGAACTTGTTATGATGTAGTCGATCAACCATATGCCACGTGAACTGAATGAATGGATCAAGTCGATCCTGACGGGCCACATATTAACCTTCAGGAATACGAGAAGCCTTCATGAACGTGGCCCATATTCGAGGGAGCCGATCTACGTCCCGAATAATTTTTTGCGCGCGTTCATGACGGTACACCTTTTTTTTAACACAGTATAGACACAAGCGCTCATATACACGCGCATACACTCACCCTTAAGAAGGCACACACACGCACACCCTACTCCTATGAGAATCTCCGAATGACTGAGCCGACATATCATCTTAAAATTTATGAAGTCATTGTAGGCACTTCGTCATCAACGGTAACATCTCCCATTGAATGTGCATCGCTGAAAATCCTGAAATAAATGCAGGAATAAATGCGAGCACCAGGACTTGAACCCTCGTGAGCTGGGGATACCACAGTCCCTCTAAGGCTGCCCGTAATTGTAATATCATAAGTAGTATCGTGCATGTCAACTAAGCAATTTTGATGAGATGACATAGAATTAAATAAAGAAAGAGATGCTTGAGTATCATATCATGATACCATATCATATTAAGTGGTGTGCTACTTTGTGTCATGCATGACAATAAATGTAGTACTTTATGATACCAACATATGATACTTTGCATTAGGATGTAGTATCATACACTAGTATCATATGCATCTCCATTACAACCAGCCTAACCATCCAACCACATGTTGGTTCGCGCCGGTACACCTCCTTGAGGAACGTGACTAGGAGCGGGCGGGGCGCGCGATTTTGCCCATGCAAAATTATTTAGCGTGAATTTTGGCTAGGAGCGAGCAAGGCACGCGATTTTTCCACTTGTAGTTTTCACGCCGGTTGTGCCCCCATCGCTGATGCGGATGGGCCCAAGGTCAGGAATGACTGGTCAAAATCCCTAAGTGGTTGTTTGATGAAGAGATTTTTTCTTTTTGAGGGGAAAAAAAAATTTGGATGAAGAGAATTAGGTGAAAGATCTGGGAAAACGTGTTTTGGGATGATTTTTAGCAAAATCGATTTTCATCACTTTTTTGGGTTAAGATAAGTATATACAGTACGCGACCTAGCCAGCCACCGCCCCCAGAAAGCTAGGGTTCTCTGCCTTGTGCCGGTGTCGATCCGTCCCGTCTCCGGTGGCCTTAGGGCCATGGAGGCGGAATGGATCTCGGCCCTTGCCGGTGGGAGAGCTTCGTTTTTAGATTTTTTTTCGAGTTTTGTTAGGCTTTATCTCCTGCTCAGGAAGGGAGACGGCGGCGGCTCCCTGTAGCATGTTTCCTTCTCACATGTGTACTGTTTTTTTTGAGTTTGTATCTACTGTCGCAGAGTACGTCAGCGATGTTTAGGAAATTCTGCTTTTCATTTTTTTAAATAAATGTCGTTCAGTGTAGTTATCCATCTTCCATTGCTCTTTGTTCCTATTGGATGGTGGCGCTGGATGATTGAATTTAGTCCTGCTGTCATGTGTGAGGGTGATGTAAAAGGATGAACTTATAACTGGATCTTGAGTAGGCTGCTCAACAGATGGTTTCACAGGTAATTTTCCATAAACATGCAAGTGCGTTGGTTTGCCTGACCGAATCAGTGCCATTTATCTATTTGAAGGCCTACCACGTTTTGTCCTTTTCACTATATATTTGCATATCAACAGGCTGGTATAACCAGATGTGATAAGACAATTGAGAATCTTCTGTTTGCAGTGAGCACCCCCACAAATTTTCCCTGCTACATCTGACAATTCTTATGCATGTGACTTATGAGGATGCGCTTGCTCGTGAAGGACATAGGTTGCCATTCAATACGCAACCAATGCACTTGTCCATTGTCTTGCTCTTATTAGGTAGTCGTTTCAATGAAAGTATATATTGCGCCTGCTCATTTTCCTATCCACTTTCAACAGATAGTTTGCATTATCTGTTTTTTCTAGGAGTTGGAGCAAAGAATTAGTTATGTTTCCCTTATGCTGGCAATCTGAAGTACTCCCTCCGTCCCAAAATTCTTGTCTTAGATTTGTCCAAATACAAATGTATCAAGTCACGTTTTAGTATTAGATACATCTGTATCTAAATAACATATCAGAATTTAGTAATAGATCCCACCGCTTCTTAATTTTTTCTAGTTTTATCCTACATCCATGCGTATCATGAAAATAAACTAACTCGTGACAAAGGCCAAGTCCATTCAAGCAATGCCAAGTTGACATTTTGGGACGGAGGGAGTATTTCTTGCTATGTCACTTCAGATTAAGAACCCTGCACAGCTAGATGTTGCACTGTCGGTCCTGAATCCCGTGACCACACTGTCGGGTCATAAGGCGGTGGTGAACTGCACGCTGTGGCTTCCAACCAAGAAGGGTGCACTCAAGGTCTGCTACCTCCTTTTGACACTTTTTTTCTGTCCCTCTTAATTCTCTTTCTGTTGCATCTGAACTGAAATGATTAGCTAGAATAATCAGGCTAAAACAAAACCATGTATTGTACTGCTGTTCATGCGCTGAGCTAAATTTTGAGGCAAAATTAGAGTATCATCCTGAGACAATTGTCTTAATGAATAATTGATCGTGCTTGAGAGGAGTTAGCTATAGATACATAGCACCAGTATACATCAAGCAAAAGAATGTCTAATCTGATCCGGTAATGAGTACTGAACAGTTGGCTGGTGGTTTGTTAATTTGTTCCTCTGTAGTTCGTAGCAGGGAGACACACTATCTATTGTCCGGAAGTTCTGATGGTGCTATTATGGCGTGGAAGATTGGTTCTGGAATAGGCAAGGTGAATTTCTTCTGTTTCACCCTATATGTGTTTGTTGTTGTTTGAATTCTGTTTGAAGTGCCTTTGCTGCAATTTCTTGACATTAGATTCTTTTTTCTTCTTCTCATGTGGTTGCTAGGAAAAAGTTTACCTGTTCATCTTAATCAAGCCGACGGGCATGGCGCCGCTGCATCATACTTGCATGGCCCGATGGCGCCCATCATCGTCCATGAGCAGGACAGACAGCTGGTGATGGAGCCGCTCTGGGCTCCAAGACGAGCCGCTCCGAGCGCTCCACTGTGCTGACTTTTCCTCCATCCGGTGATATCATGGTCAGCCCACCTGCTGTATACATAGTATTGGCTTAGAGACGCAGCCCCGTGTCGCCCCCCCCCCCCCCCCCCCCCCCGCGGGCGACCCGGGCGCCCAACCCTAGCCGCCGCCGACCCAACCCCCACCTCCTTCTTCTCCTCCCGCCGCCGCCGGCAAGCGCCGCCGGGCAAAGCCCGCGCGGTGCCGGCGGCGGCAGGATCTCGCCTGCCTTCGCCTGGAGTAGGGGCCGCGGGGGGCTCCTTCCTTGGGCGCGGCGGTGGAACTCGGCGGCCGGCGCGTCGGGGTGACGCGCGCTGGTGGGATCTGAGGCGGCGGCCTCGCTGGTGCGGACGACACTACTCCGACGGCAGGGAGTGCTCGTCGGTGAGGTAGGCCGGATCCCCTCGGCTGCGCGGGCAGCGAGGTCCCGGTGGGCGCTGGTCATGGCACGGGGAGGCCCCGGGTTCCCCTTGTCAGATCGGAGGCGATCTGGTCCGCTCGTGATGCATGACCTCCGGCCGGCCTGGCTCATGTTGTGGCTGGTTCGGAGGTGGTGGCAAGGTGCTTGGCCGGGGGAAACCTTTGGCCGCCGGTGGCGGTCACGGCGTCGACGCCGTCCCGGACGCCATTCCCTCCTTGGTGACGGCGCCAAGGCTATACCTCCCCTGCCTCCCCCCTTCCCCTACGCCCGGGTGAAAACCCTAGCCCGGGTGGCTAAGCGGCGGCGGCGCCACAGCGTCGTCACCTTCTTGAAGGCACCGACTTGGGCCTGGGGATGCTGGGTGTGCATGGCGAGTTGTCTGATTCCTGGTGGCGGCCCGTCTGATCTACCGTGTTGCAGCTCCGTGGCTGCGGTGCTTATCTTCCGGCCGTGTCTCCGATGGCGACCTCGCCCTTCCTCACCTTGTACTTGCCATGGTGGAGCGGTACTTCATCTCACTCATTGATGGCGGCGGAGATCGGCGGCATGGCGCCGTGGAGGCTCGGCGTCCGATGCGCGGAGATTGACTCGCGCAGGAGGAGGTAGCTGTCTGGCGTCATGGTGACGTCAATGGCTGATGTGGCCTTCACAAGGTAGAAGACTCAATACCATCTGAAGACGGACCTGTGGAAGATGGTGGCGACGACGCAAGAGTGCGTCTGACCGGATTGTGCCCCAGACCCGGTATGTGGCTCGGCTGGGGCTTCCGGCTTTTGATGTTAGGTTTAGGTGAGTGGTTTGGGTAGGGGCCCAGCTAGCATCCCTTCATCATATGGATAAGAGTAGCGGCATATGTTGCCAAGATGGTGGATTCAGGTATATTGTTGTTGGAAATATTCCCTAGAGGCAATAATAAAAGCATTATTATTATATTTCTTTGTTCATGGTAATTGTCTTTATTCATGCTATAATTGTATTATCCGGAAATCGTAATACATGTGTGAATAACAGACACCAACATGTCCCTAGTGAGCCTCTAGTTGACTAACTCGTTAATCAATAGATAGTCATGGTTTCCTGGCTATGGACATTGGATGTCATTGATAACGGGATCACGTCATTAGGATAATGATGTGATGGACAAGACCCAATCCTAAGCATAGCGTGAGATCGTGTAGTTCGTTTGCTAGAGCTTTTCTAATGTGAAGTATCTTTTCCTTTGACCATGAGATCGTGTAACTCCCGGATACCGTAGGAGTGCTTTGGGTGTATCAAACGTCACAACGTAACTGGGTGACTATAAAGGTGCACTACAGGTATCTCCGAAAGTGTCTGTTGGGTTGACACGGATCGAGACTGGGATTTGTCACTCCGTATGACGGAGAGATATCACTGGGCCCACTCGGTAATGCATCATCATAATGAGCTCAAAGTGACCAAGTGTCTGGTCACGGGATCATGCATTATGGTACGAGTAAAGTGACTTGCCGGTAACGAGATTGAACAAGGTATTGGGATACCGACAATCGAATCTCGGGCAAGTAACATATCGATTGACAAAGGGAATTGCATACGGGGTTGATTAAATCCTCGACATCGTGGTTCATCCAATGAGATCATCGTGGAGCATGTGGGAGCCAACATGGGTATCCAGATCCCGCTGTTGGTTATTGACCGGAGAGCGATCTCGGTCATGTCTACATGTCTCCCGAACCCGTAGGGTCTACACACTTAAGGTTCGGTTACGCTAGGGTTGTAGGGATATGTATATGCAGTAACCCGAATGTTGTTCAGAGTCCCGGATGAGATCCCGGACGTCACGAGGAGTTCCGGAATGGTCCGGAGGTAAAGATTTATATATGGGAAGTCCTGTTTTGGGCATCGGGACAAGTTTCGGGGTTATCGGTATTGTACCGGGACCACCGGAAGGGTCCCGGGGGTCCACCGGGTGGGGCCACCTGCCCCGGGGGGCCACATGGGCTGTAGGGGGTGCACCTTGGCCTGCATGGGCCAAGGGCACCAGCCCCAAAAGCCCATGCGCCTAGGGTTCCACTTGAGGGAAGAGTCCAAGTGGTGGAAGGCACCTCTAGGTGCCTTGGGGGGGAGGGAAACCCCCCTTGGCCGCACCCCCCTAGGAGATTGGATCTCCTAGGGCCGGCCAACCCCCCTTGGCCCTCCTATATATAGTGGGGGAAGGAGGGCTCTTCATCCACGCCTTTGGTTGCCTCCTTCTCCCTCTCCAACACCTCCTCCTCCTCCATAGCGCTTGGCGAAGCCCTGCCCGGAGTACTGCAGCTCCATCAACACCACGCCGTCGTGCTGCTGCTGGTGCCATCTCCCTCAACCTCTCCTCTCCCCTTGCTGGATCAAGAAGGAGGAGACGTGGCTGTTCCGTATGTGTGTTGAACGCGGAGGTGCCGTCCGTTCGGTGCTAGGATCCCCGGTGATTTGGATCATGTCGTGTTCGACTACATCATCCCCGTTCTTTGAACGCTTCCGCTCGCGATCTACAAGGTACGTAGATGCATCTAATGACTCGTTGCTAGATGAACTCATAGATGGATCTTGGTGAAACCGTAGGAAAATTTTTGTTTTCTGCAACGTTCCCCAACAGTGGCATCATGAGCTAGGTCTATGCGTAGTTCTTCTTGCACGAGTAGAACACAATTTGTTGTGGGCGTAGATTTGTCAACTTTCTTGCCGCTACTAGTCTTATCTTGCTTCAGCGGTATTGTGGGATGAAGCGGCCCGGACCAACCTTACACGTACGCTTACGTGAGACCGGTTCCACCGACTAACATGCACAAGTTGCATAAGGTGGCTGGCGGGTGTCTGTCTCTCCTACTTTAGTTGAAGCGGATTCGATGAAAAGGGTCCTTATGAAGGGTAAATAGAAGTTGACAAATCACGTTGTGGCTTTCACGTAGGTAAGAAAACGTTCTTGCTAGAACCCTACTTCATCCACGTAAAACTTGCAAACAACAATTAGAGGACGTCTAACTTGTTTTTACAGCAAGTGCTTTGTGATATGATATGGCCAAAGTTGTGATGCATGATGAATGATCTATATGTCATGTATGAGATGTTCATGCTATTGTAGTAGGAATCACGACTTGCATGTCGATGAGTATGACAACCGGCAGGAGCCATAGGAGTTGTCTTTATTTTTTGTATGACCTGCGTGTCATTGAAGAACGCCATGTAAACTACTTTACTTTATTACTAAACGCGTTAGTCATAGAAGTAGAAGTAGTCGTTGGCGTGACAACTTCATGAAGACACGATGATGGAGATCATGATGATGGAGATCATGGTGTCATGCCGGTGACAAGATGATCATGGAGCCCCGAAGATGAAGATCAAAGGAGCTATATGATATTGGCCATATCATGTCACTATTTTATATAATTGCATGTGATGTTTATTATGTTTTATGCATCTTGTTTACTTAGGACGACGGTAGTAAATAAGATGATCCCTTACAAAATTTCAAGAAGTGTTCTCCCCTAACTGTGCACCGTTGCTACAGTTCGCCGTTTCGAAGCACCACGTGATGATCGGGTGTGATAGATTCTTACGTTCACATACAACGGGTGTAAGACAGTTTTACACAGCGAAAACACTTAGGGTTAACTTGACGAGCCTAGCATGTACAGACATGGCCTCGGAACACGGAGACCGAAAGGTCGAACACGAGTCGTATGGAAGATACGATCAACATGAGAATGTTCACCGACGATGACTAGTCCATCTCACGTGATGATCGGACACGGCCTAGTCGACTCGGATCGTGTAACACTTAGATGACCAAAGGGATGTCAAATCTGAGTGGGAGTTCATTATAATTTGATTAGATGAACTTAATTATCATGAACTTAGTCTAAATATTTTACAATATGTCTTGTAGATCAAATGGCCAACGTAGTCCTCAATTTCAACGCGTTCCTAGAGAAAACCAAGCTGAAATACGATGGCAGCAACTATACGACTGGGTCCGGAACCTGAGGATCATCCTCATAGCTGCCAAGAAAGATTATGTCCTACAAGCACCGCTAGGTGATGCACCTATTCTCCCTGCAGAACAAGACGTTATGAATGCTTGGCAGGCACGTTCCGATGACTACTCCCTCGTTCAGTGCGGCATGCTTTACAGCTTAGAGCCGGGGCTCCAAAAGCGTTTTGAGAGACATGGAGCATATGAGATGTTCGAAGAGCTGAAAATGGTTTTCCAAGCTCATGCCCGGGTCGAGAGATATGAAGTCTCCGACAAATTCTTCAGCTGTAAGATGGAGGAAAATAGTTCTGTCAGTGAGCACATACTCACTATGTCTGGGTTACATAACCGCTTGACTCAGCTGGGAGTTAATCTCCCGGATGATGCGGTCATTGACAGAATCCTCCAGTCGCTTCCACCGAGCTACAAGAGCTTTGTGATGAACTTCAATATGCAGGGGATGGAAAAGACCATTCCTGAAGTATTTGCTATGCTGAAATCAGCAGAGGAAGAAGTCAAGAAGGAACATCAAGTGTTGATGGTCAATAAAACCACTAAGTTCAAGAAGGGCAAGGGTAAAAAAAACTTCAAGAAGGACGGCAAGGTAGTTGCCGCGCCCAGCAAGCAAGCTGCCGGGAAGAAGCCAAAGAATGGACCCAAGCCCGAGACTGAGTGCTTTTATTGCAAGGAAAGTGGTCACTGGAAGCGGAACTGCCCCAAATACTTAGCGGACAAGAAGGCCGGCAAAACCAAGGGTATATTTGATATACATGTAATTGATGTGTACCTTACCAGTAATCGTAGTGACTCCTGGGTATTTGATACCGGTGCCGTTGCTCATATTTGTAACACACGGCAGGAGCTGCGGAATAAACGGAGACTAGCGAAGGACGAGGTGACGATGCGCGTCGGGAATGGTTCCAAGGTCGATGTGATCGCCGTCGGCACGCTACCTCTACATTTACCTACGAGATTAGTTATGAACCTCAATAATTGTTATTTAGTGCCAAGTTTGAGCATGAACATTGTATCAGGATCTCGTTTAATTCGAGATGGCTACTCATTTAAATCCGAGAATAATGGTTGTTCTATTTATATGAGAGATATGTTTTATGGTCATGCTCCGATGGTGAATGGTTTATTCTTTATGAATCTCGAGCGTAATGCTACACATATTCATAGTGTAAGTACCAAAAGATGTAAGATTGATAGTGATAGTCCCACATACTTGTGGCACTGCCGCCTTGGTCACATAGGTGTCAAACACATGAAGAAGCTCCATGCTGATGGACTTTTAGAGTCTCTTGATTACGAATCATTTGACACGTGCGAACCATGCCTCATGGGTAAAATGACCAAGACTCCGTTCTCAGGAACAATGGAGCGAGCAACCAACTTATTGGAAATCATACATACTGATGTATGCGGTCCAATGAGTGTTGAGGCTCGCGGTGGCTATCGTTATGTTCTCACCCTCACTGATGACTTGAGTAGATATGGGTATGTCTACTTAATGAAACACAAGTCTGAGACCTTTGAAAAGTTCAAGGAATTTCAGAGTGAAGTTGAGAATCAACGTGACAGGAAAATCAAGTTTCTACGATCAGATCGTGGAGGAGAATACTTGAGTCACGAGTTTGGTACACACTTAAGAAAATGTGGAATAGTTTCACAACTCACGCCGCCTGGAACACCTCAGCGTAATGGTGTGTCCGAACGGTCGCACTCTATTAGATATGGTGCGATCTATGATGTCTCTTGCCGATTTACCACTATCTTTTTGGGGCTATGCTTTAGAGACTGCCGCATTCACTTTAAATAGGGCACCGTCGAAATCCGTTGAGACGACACCGTATGAATTGTGGTTTGGGAAGAAACCTAAGCTGTCGTTTCTAAAAGTTTGGGGATGCGATGCTTATGTTAGGAAACTTCAACCTGAAAAGCTCGAACCCAAATCGGAAAAATGCGTCTTCATAGGATACCCTAAAGAAACTGTTGGGTATATCTTCTACCTCAGATCCGAAGGCAAGATCTTTGTTGCCAAGAATGGGTCCTTTCTGGAGAAAGAGTTTCTCTCGAAAGAAGTAAGTGGGAGGAAAGTAGAGCTTGATGAAGTATTACCTCTTGAACCGGAAAATGGCGCAACTCAAGAAAATGTTCCCGAGGTGCCTGCACCGACTAGAGAGGAAGTTAATGATGATGATCAAGATACTTCTGATCAAGCTCGTACTAAAATTCGAAGGTCCACAAGGACACGTTCCGCACCAGAGTGGTACGGCAACCCTGTCTTGGAAATCATGTTGTTAGACAACAGTGAACCTTTGAACTATGAAGAAGCGATGGCGGGCCCGGATTCCGACAAATGGCTAGAAGCCATGAAATCCGAGATAGGATCCGTGTATGAAAACGAAGTATGGACTTTGACTGACTTGCCCGTAGAACGGCGAGCCATAGAAAATAAATGGATCTTTAAGAAGAAGACAGACGCGGATGGTAATGTGACCATCTATAAAGCTCGGCTTGTCGCTAAGGGTTATCGACAAGTTCAAGGGGTTGACTATGATGAGACTTTCTCACCGGTAGCGAAGCTGAAGTCCGTCCGAATCATGTTAGCAATTGCCGCATTTTATGATTATGAAATTTGGCAAATGGACGTCAAAACGGCATTCCTTAATGGTTTCTGTCGGTGTCAAAACAGGCGGATCTCGGGTAGGGGGTCTCGAACTGTGCGTCTAGGCGGATGGTAACAGGAGACAAGGCACACGATGTTTTTTACCCAGGTTCGGGCCCTCTCGATGGAGGTAAAACCCTACTCCTGCTTGATTAATATTGATGATATGGGTAGTACAAGAGTAGATCTACCACGAGATCAAGGAGGCTAAACCCTAGAAGCTAGCCTATGGTATGATTGTATGTTGTCCTACGGACTAAAGCCCTCCGGTTTATATAGATACCGGAGAGGGCTAGGGTTACACAGAGTCGGTTACAATGGTAGGAGATCTACATATCCGTATTGCCAAGCTTGCCTTCCACGCCAAGGAAAGTCCCGTCCGGAAACGGGGCAGAGTCTTCAATCTTGTATCTTCGTAGTCTTGATAGTCCGGTGGACATTGATAGTCCGGCTGTCCGGACACCCCCTAGTCCAGGACTCCCTCAGTAGCCCCCGAACCAGGCTTCAATGACGATAAGTCTAGTGCGTTTATAGTCTTCGGCGTTGCAAGGCGGGTTCTCCCTTCAAATTCCATGTACCTGCCGAACAGTGTCCGGCTTCATCTTGAATACTGTGTTCCTCGGCTTCTATGCCAAATAAAGGCCCTCTTCCACGCGTCGCACGAATGCGAAAAGCCAGGGTGTTTTTTGCATTTCACCCCCCAATTGTGCGAGTCAACCGCCTATAAAAGAGGCAAGAATTCAGATCCAAACCCATCTTCCTCCCGCGAATACTCCATCGAAGCGCCTTTGACCTAGAAATCCATTCCACCATGGATCGTCACCACAGCTCTTCTTCGCGCACTCCCAGCCCACCGCCGGGGAGTTGGAGGAGGTGCTCTATTTCGCACAACGAGCTCGAGAAGCTCCAAACGGGAGGATTCCTCCCTCCGGCCATTATGATCCCAGTCCGGGCCGGACTGGTTACTTATCAAGGTGGGAGACAGGCGGAGGACACTCCAAGCCCCAATAAGGGGGAGCGAGTATGTTTTGTCCCTTATCTAACGAGGGGACTCGGATTTCCAATACATCCATTCCTCCGCGGGCTCCTGAAGTTCTACGGACTCCAGCTCCACCACCTTATGCCCGCCTCTGTGCTGCATATCGCGAGCTACGTAGCTCTTTGCGAGCTATTCCTGGGCATTGAGCCCCATTTCGCATTGTGGAAGAGGCTGTTTTGCCTCGTACCCCGTTCTTACCAGGGGTCCATATATCAAGTGGGCGGCGCCGAAATATGGCGCATCGCCGGGACCGGATACCTATCCGGCACTCCCAAGAGGGCGTCCGAAGACTGGCCCTCGGAATGGTTTTATATAGAAGACGCTCCACTGCTAGACCCAGTCCGGATCGGCCTCCCGGAGTTTAGTGCTGCTCCCTTGAAGAAACGCCTCAGCTGGCGCCCGCGGAGCCCCCGATTGGAGGAAGACAAGAGCGTCCATTACTTGATGGGCCGGATAAGATTAATGGCTAATTCCGGCTTGACCATGATCGGAGTCATGGCGACATGCATCAAGCGAGGGGTACAACCACTGCAATACAGAGGCCACCCCATGTGGGATTTTAACGGGGAAGACGATGCTACCCGGCATGGCCGCAAAGGGCCGGATTCGACAGAGGATCTGGTGAAGATCCTGTCCAGTCTGTACAAGGGGGAGAAGGAGGATTTCCTTCGAACGAACCCTTTGAATGGGTTTTCCATGATCAACCCCAGAGGATGGGTAAGTGAAGACCTTGACGGGCCCAGCCCATGCTTTCGAAGTTTAAGCTTCTTACATTATGTCTTCGGCGCAGGGTCTACGCCGGATTGTGGAGGACATGGTAAGTCCTGCTCCGCAACCCGAGGATCCAGAAGGATCCCTGGGTCCGGCCTCCGAAGAGGACCCGGATATTGAGGTGGAGCTGATCGACGGGGTGTATCACCAGCTCAGCATAGACAATGCTTTGGTCGCCATTACGGCGGACTACCCCGGACTGAGTCTGGCTTCCCAGGTGACTGCGACCGAAGTCCGGACACCATTATCTCATCCCTGCCCATTTCTGACCTTCGCGAACGATGGTATTTTGCAGGAAGCGCCTTTACGGCAGGAAGCCGAGCCCGCGGCGGCCGACCAACAGAGGTCAGTCCGAACCAGCAGGCGGAAAAGGAGCGCAGTGCGGACGGAAACGTCACCGCAAAGGTATAGCTCGTATTTGAAATTTTAGAGCAACGTTCTGAGAAAACGTCTAAGTGCCCATGATTTCTGTAGGAGAAAAAGCGCTCGCCGGACTGCGAGCGCAGGGATTGCCAATCCGACCAACACCGGCCAGGCCCCAGCGCCCGGCCTGGAGGAGGAGGCAAGCGCAAGACATGAGCCGGATCCTTCTCCAACGGAGGATACCGACAGACTGTCCGCCACCAAGTCTGAGGTGGAGAGCGCCATGAACCATAGGCGCCGCCGGACAATATTTCAAGAAGCGTGCTTTTCCCCTGAGGCATTGGACGCCTTTAACGCAGGGGACGCGCATCTCCGTGCTGCTCAAAATGGTTTTACCAGAGCCACGGAGCAGTATGTGAAAGACATACGGGTAAGGAAATTTTAATGGTTGTATATACCAGTAGCCCCCTAGACTTAAATTAGTTATGCTAACTGATTTAAGGATCATTGTAAATTTCAGGCACTTAACGAGAAGAACGCCCAGCTGTCTCGGGATGCAAGATTGCAAGGCCCAACTTGAGGCCGCACTTGCTGCCGCAGGAGGAGACGGAAAGACCCCTCCTGGTAACACATTTTTATAAATATAAGCGCTGTGCGGCGTGCGCGCGAGTCTAATAATGACATTTGCAGGTACCGTCGGACAAGATCCGGACAGGCAAGCATTGCTACGCCAGCTAAAGGCCGGCGAGAGTGTGCTGAATAGAGTTCAGCAGGAAAGGAACAAGCTCCAAGATGCCAACGCCAAGCTCGGAGAAGAGCTAAAAGGCGTACAGGCCGAGCCGTCCGGCTCCGTTAAGGAGAACCAGCGGCTTCGTCGCAGCATTTATAGTAAGTGCTTGAGCAAACTCTTTTGAAAAGAAGAGTCCGGCGAGGAAGCGTTTTGACATGATATGTCTTGTAGGTATACTCACGGGTCGTCCTGCAGAGGAGATGCCCATATCAATGGGTGATCAACTTCCCGAACTGTTGCAACTACTCGAACGAGTTCGGCAGGCAATGAGCGGCGTCGTTCAGGCTTTATGGCCAGCCCTCACCCTACCCAAGAGCCTCGGGGAGCTTGCGGAGAAGCTGCAGGGAGTGCGGCAGCGCTTCCGTTTGTGGAAGATTTCGGCTTGCCGTCAAGGTGCGAGGGAGGCGTGGGCCATGGTGAAGACGCGGTACAAGAGGGCAGATCCCAACCATATGGCCGAAGTTGGACCGGTGGGGCCCGATGGGAAGGAGATCCCTGTGAGTTTAGTGTATAGCCAAGTAGAGTTGGCTGCTAAATTTTCCCAACAGGACTGTAAATTAGACAGCCTGTTAGACGGGATTGAGGAGGAATACAATCAATAAATTTGACAATGTATGTTATCCTTTAAAGTGACATGTGAAATGCCTTCTAGACGGATTGTATATCGTTTGTCTTTGCCGACCTTTTCGCTTCGACCTCGGGACCCTAGAGTCCAGAGTGTGTCCGAATACCTTTTTGGTTAAGAAACAACCGTGGTATGCATGGAGACCAGGCGTAGGGGTCATTAGTGCTTTATCAGACAAGTGCCCAACTAGTTATGTTATATTACATGGTTAGTAAGAAACATCTTCCAGGGAGAATAGTTCCGTTAAGGGTTCCTTTCGCTGGGAGGCATGCCCTAAAGTGCATGTCCGGACTGCAAAGAAAGCAGTAAAACATCTGGGGACAGATAGGTAAATAGGTAAAAAGTCATCTTTTAAGTCACCGACCGAATATTCCCTTAAGAACGCTAGCTTTCGGCTTCACCCAGTCTGAGGTACACATCCGGCTGACCCGGCAGTAACAATCGCAGAGGTGCTCCCTTTACCTCCTAGCCGAACAATCGGGAACGTAGGGGTAAGCACAGGAGCCAGGCAACCCAGCTTGGCCAAAACTTAAGTCATATCGATGCATATAATGGCGAATAAAAGGTACATGTGGAAGCTTGACACATGTGATGGGTATAAAACCCGTATAATTAGGCTTCTGTAAAAGAAGCCCCCAGGAATAATGAGTGCGGATAGCACATCATGCGTATGCTTGAGCTTCTGTAAAAGAAGCCCCCAGGAATAATGAGTGCGGATAGCACATCATGCGTATGCAAAGAATGCAAAAAATAGGCCCGGAAGGGTTTTTTTAAATAAAAAAGGATAAAAAGAGAAACAAAAGACAGCCGAAGTGTAAAAGTTTGGACGGGGGAAGGGGACGAACTCTTAATCCGGCGCTAGGCATAGAATCGTCGGAGGCGGGCTGCGTTCCATGGGTTCAGCTCGAGTCGGTTATCCGACGCATTTCGTAGACGGTACGCTCCGCCGGTCAGTACTTGATCGATGATGAAGGGACCCTCCCATTTGGGCTTGAGCTCGTCCTTTTTCTTGTCCGGCAGGCATAGATCTAGTTCACCAATGTTGTAAGTCTTGGCCCGTACTTCTCTGCTTTGATATCTTCGGGCCTGCTGCTGATAGAATGCGGAACGAGCCTTCGCGATGTCGCATTCTTCCTCCAATGCGTCCAAGCTGTCCTGCCGATCAAGCTCGGCTTCTCTTTCCTCATACATGCGCACTCGAGGTGAGTCATGAATAATGTCACAGGGCAAGACTGCCTCTGCGCCGTATACCATAAAGAATGGTGTGAATCCGGTAGTACGGTTGGGCGTTGTCCGCAGCCCCAAGAGTACGGAGTCGAGCTCCTCGACCCATTGTGTGTCGGATTTGGTGAGTGACCTCACTAGTCTGGGTTTAATGCCGCTCATTATTAGACCATTTTCTCTTTCCACTTGACCGTTGGTTTGAGGGTGATAGACTAACGCATAGTCGAGCTTGATGCCCATATTTTTGCACCATGACTTAACCTCGTCGGCTGTGAAGTTCGTGTCGTTGTCGGTGATGATGCTATGGGGAACTCTGTAACAGTGTACCACCCCTGATATAAAGTCTATCACTGGTCCGGACTCTGCCGTTTTGACCGGTTTGGCCTCTATCCATTTGGTGAATTTATCCACCATGACCAATAGGTACTTTTTCTTGTGGGTTCCCCCTTTAAGGGGTCCAACCATGTCAAGCCCCCAGACCACGAACGGCCAGGTAATGGGTATGGTTTTGAGGGCGGTGGGTGGCATATGGCTCTGATTAGCAAAGAGCTGACAACCAACGCATCGCTGGACCAAGTCCTGTGCATCTGCCCGAGCCGTCGGCCAATAAAATCCTGTACGGAATGCCTTTCCTACAAGGGCCCGGGCTGCTGCGTGGTGTCCGCCTAGTCCGGCATGAATTTCAGCCAGGAGGTTTCGCCCTTCTTCTTCGGAGATACACCTTTGAAGGACTCCGGTGGTACTTTTCTTATAAAGTTCTCCCTCATGGACCTTGTAGGCCTTCGATCGCCGGACTATGCAGCGGGCCTCATTTTGGTCTTCGGGAAGTTCCTGCCTAAGTAAGTAGGCTAGGAAAGGTTCTGTCCACGCGGCGATTACCGCCATTATGACGTGGGCGGAGGGTGTTATGTTGTCTGCCGAATCACCAGTTGGTGCGGTTTTCTCCGGTTTGTAGCTACCGGGCTCCTCTTCCCATAGTACGGATGGCTTGAAGAGCCGTTCCAGGAAGATATTTTGAGGGACAGCATCACGTTTGGCACCGATGCGTGCCAGGACGTCGGCTGCTTGGTTATTATCTCGGGCTATGTGATGGAATTCGAGTCCTTCAAACCGGGCTGACATTTTTAGGACAACGTTACGATATGCTGCCATTTTTGGATCCTTGGCGTCGAAGTCTCCATTTATCTGGGATATTGCAAGGTTTGAGTCCCCGCGCACCTCTAGGCGTTGAATGCCCATGGAGACCGCCATCCGGAGACCATGTAACAGGGCCTCGTATTCGGCTGCATTGTTGGAGTCCGTGTACATTATTTTAAGTACATACTGGACTGTATCTCCGGTGGGGGACGTCAGGACGACGCCAGCCCCCAGTCCGGCCAACATTTTGGAGCCGTCGAAATGCATAGTCCAATTGGAGTACGCGCCGTACTCTTTAGGGAGTTCGCCTTCAGTCCATTCGGCGACGAAGTCAGCCAAAACTTGTGACTTTATAGCTCGTCGAGGTTTATAAGTGATGTCGAATGGTAAGAGCTCAATGGCCCATTTTGCTATCCTGCCCGTTGCGTCACGGTTATTTATAATGTCATTGAGTGGTACTTCAAAGGCCACTGTTATCGAGCACTCTTGAAAGTAGTGCCGGAGCTTTCGAGACGCCATGAACACCGCATATGCTATCTTCTGATAGTGCGGGTAACGGGATTTGCAGGGGGTTAACACAGTGGATACATAATACACTGGTTTTTGAAGAGGGAATTTATGCCCTTCTATCGCTCGTTCGACGACGAGCACTGCGCTTACAACTTGATGTGTTGCTGCGATGTATAACAACATTGGTTCGCCCAGAGTGGGCGCAGCCAGGACCGGATTTGTTGCCAGTATGGCCTTTATTTCTTCGAGTCCGGCAGTGGCAGCATCCGTCCACTCGAAGTGTTCGGTGCGTCTGAGGAGGCGATAGAGGGGCAACGCCTTTTCTCCTAAACGGGAGATAAAGCGGCTTAATGCTGCCACGCATCCTGTTAATTTTTGTATTTGTTTGAGGTCTTTTGGAATATCCAACTGTGACAGAGCTCGGATTTTGGCCAGATTTGCTTCAATTCCTCTACCGGATACAATGAAGCCCAGCAGCTTTCCGGCTGGTACGCCGAACATGCATTTTTCCGGATTCAGCTTGATGTCATATGCTCTGAGGTTGTCGAATGTGAGCCTCAAATCGTCTACTAAAGTTTCGACGTGTTTTGTTTTGACGACTACGTCGTCTACGTATGCCTCGACTGTTTTGCCGATCTGGGTGGCCAGACATGTTTGAATCATGCGCTGATATGTTGCGCCGGCGTTTTTGAGTCCGAAGGGCATTGTGTTGAAGCAGAATGGTCCATATGGAGTGATAAATGCCGTTGCGGCTTGGTCTGCTTCCGCCATCTTGATTTGATGATAGCCAGAGTATGCGTCCAGGAAGCACAACGAATCGTGCCCTGCTGTGGCATCGATGATTTGATCGATGCGGGGGAGAGGGAAGGGATCCTTTGGGCAAGCTTTATTTAGGTCTTTAAAATCGACGCAGAGGCGCCAGGATTTGTCCTTCTTTGGTACCATCACCAAATTTGCTAGCCAGTCCGGATGTTTGATATCTCTAATGAATACGGCTTCCAATAGTTTGGCTAGCTCTTCTCCCATTGCCTGTCTTTTGGGCTCGGAAAATCGTCGAAGAGCCTGTTTGACTGGCTTGAATCCTTTTAGGATGTTGAGGCTGTGTTCAGCCAACCTGCGGGGGATTCCGGGCATGTCTGAAGGATGCCAGGCGAAGATATCCCAATTTTCCCGAAGGAATTCGCGCAGTGCGGCGTCTATTTCGGGGTTCAACTGTGCCCCAATGGAGGACGTCTTTGTTGGGTCCGTTGGATGGACCTGGAATTTTATTATCTCGTCTGCTGGTTTGAAGGAGGTGGACTTGGATCTTTTATCGAGTATCACATCGTCCCTGTTCACCGTAGAGCGCAGCGCGGTGAGTTCCTCTGCCGCTAAGGCTTCGGATAGTGCCTCGAGGGCTAGTGCAGCTGTCTTGTTTTCGGCGCGGAGTGCTATGTCCGGATCACTAGCGAGAGTGATTATTCCATTGGGCCCAGGCATTTTAAGCTTCATGTACCCGTAATGAGGTATTGCTTGAAAAATTGTGAATGCCTCTCGTCCTAATATGGCGTGGTATCCACTGCTGAACGAGGCCACCTGGAATGTGACTTCTTCGGATCTGTAATTGTCCGGAGAGCCGAACACCACATCGAGTGTGATTTTTCCTGTGCAGCGCGCTTCCCGGCTAGGGATTATTCCTCTAAAGGTTGTGCTGCTTCGCTCAATACGGCTCCAATCGATTTCCATATTTCGCAGAGTTTCCTCGTAAATGAGGTTTAGTCCGCTGCCGCCGTCCATGAGGACTTTTGTCAGTCGAAAGCCGTCCACTATGGGACTAAGTACCAGTGCGGCTGGGGCTCTGGTTGTTCGGAATATGGGCTCGTCGCTGCCATTGAAGGTAATGGCCGTGTCGCTCCATGGATTTGCTGTTGCTACTTGGTAGACTTCGGCGAGTTCGCGGATTGATCGTTTTCGCATATTATTTGATGTGAAAGTCTCGAAGACTGTTGATACCGTGCTGGTATTGTTGGAGTGGTTTCCCGGAGCTAGAAGCTCTTCGCCACTTTTGGCCACCTGCCGTAATATCCAACATGCTCGAAGGCTATGCGTTGGGACGGCTCCCTCTGTATTATGAAGCTTACAGGGTCCATTGAGCCATCCCTCCAGTACGGTTCCGTTTCCCTGACTGAGTTTTTGTTTTTTCGTTTTTGCATCTGGGGCCTGAGTGTAAGGCGCCCTTTTACTGCGGACTGGGTTTGGGGCCGGATTATCCCAAAATTGATTTTCGGTTTTCCGGAAACTCTCCATCGCACAATACTTTCGTACTATGGACGCCAGATCGGTAAAGCGCGTAATTTTGCGACGATCAATGGCGTTTAGTATTCCCTTGTCCGTGCAGTTATTGCGGAAGATTGATATTGCGTTTTCCTCTCGGCAGTCCTTTATCCTGTCCATAACCAGGAGGAATCTGGCCCAGTAGTGATGTACTGTTTCTGTAGGCTCTTGCCGTATTAGAGATAGATCGCATATGTCTGGGCGGGTGGGTGGAATAAAATCCGGATCACTGCCCATCTTGAGGCTCAAAGGCCAAGGGGTTTCCGAATTCGGAAGTGTGTTTTGCTGGGGACAATCCAGCGAGTCCGGGGCGATGCATGATTTTAAGTTCGATGCTCAATCGAGGTCCGTCCCTCCGCGGGAATCCGGCATGGAGGGTTCGGGAATCCGGACATGAATTGTTTTCAACACCGGCGAAGAATTGCCGTATTGCTCTTCCACCACTGCGACGTGGTGGGTGGCCTGGGGAGAGTTAATCTCTCTCAGATCGGTTTTAAGCCCAATCTGGTTGTAGTCCGTAGCGACTCCCAGGGCGGCGATGCGATCCAAGAGCTCGTTAACAGACGAGAGCTCCATTGGATCTAACTGTTCGGCAGCTTTAGGGCTGACGCGAAGATTGCTTTCGACGACTTGAGAAGTCATTGTCGAAGCGGCGGCCGGACAGACGGTCATGAGAAAACCACCAAGCCGGATAGTTTGGCCGGCGGCCAAGGCCCCTCCGGCGAAAATATCGTCTTTGAAGACGGGGGGAGGCATCCGCTCTATCGGTGACGACACAGAGGAACTCTCAATGAAAGCACCAATGTCGGTGTCAAAACCGGCGGATCTCGGGTAGGGGGTCCCGAACTGTGCGTCTAGGCGGATGGTAACAGGAGACAAGGGACACGATGTTTTTTACCCAGGTTCGGGCCCTCTCGATGGAGGTAAAACCCTACTCCTGCTTGATTAATATTGATGATATGGGTAGTACAAGAGTAGATCTACCACGAGATCAAGGAGGCTAAACCCTAGAAGCTAGCCTATGGTATGATTGTATGTTGTCCTACGGACTAAAGCCCTCCGGTTTATATAGATACCGGAGAGGGCTAGGGTTACACAGAGTCGGTTACAATGGTAGGAGATCTACATATCCGTATTGCCAAGCTTGCCTTCCACGCCAAGGAAAGTCCCGTCCGGACACGGGGCAGAGTCTTCAATCTTGTATCTTCGTAGTCTTGATAGTCCGGCGGTGAGGTAGGCCCGCCCATTCGCTGCCCTTGTGGAATGAAAAATAGCAAAAAAGTGACGCGCTACGTAGAAATCAAACTCACGACCTTCTATAGATGCCCGTGATGCACAAGCCACTGCGACACGCGGTCTACAATGTAAGAATTGCAACACGAAACTTAAAGAACTATAGGCAGCCGTGAAAATAAAACAAGTTCACCAAATTCCATATAAATGAAATTTGTGGGCAACAAATCGAACTCTTCTCCTCATGCCAGGGAAGCTAGCCATAGCCACTGTGGTAATTCCCGTACATTTTTTTTTATAACAAAATTTAAACATGTGAACATTTTTTAAATTTCCAAAAAAAATTAGAAAATGTGAATTTTTTCCTGAAAAAAACAATTTTTGGTGTGGCAACATAATTTAAAAAGTTGAACATTTTGTGAATTACTATTGAACATTTTTTTAAATGAGTGAACAATTTTTGAAATTTATGAAGAAAATTTGAAAAACAGGAACATTTTCAGTAAAAATGAATAAAATTTGTAAAAATGAGAACAAAAATTAACATTCTGAACAAATTTTGAACTCTAAACTTTTGAAAACATGAACAACATGAACAAAAGTTGAAAAAATGAGAACAAAAATTAACATTCTGAACAAATTTTAAGAAAAAAAAAAGATTCCGAACAATTTTTAAAACGCGAACAACAATGAGAACAAAAATTGACATTCCGAACAATTTTTGAACTCCAAAATCTTGAAAACAGGAACAAAATTTGAAAAAAAAATGAGAACAAAAAGAAACATTCCAAAAAAAGTTTCAGAACAAAAGTAAGATTCCGAACAATTTTTGAAAAAAGAAACAAATTTTGAAAATGCAAACAATTATTGAGATTCTCATCTTTTTCGAATTTTGTGCATTTGAAACAAAATTTGAAAAGAGGAAACATTTTCATATGTTTGTAACAAAAATTTGAAAAATGTAATCAATTTTCAAAATTCTGGACACTTTTTGAAAAAGGAAAATAAACCTGAAAATAAGAAAGAGAAAAATAAAAAGAAACAGGAGCAGAAAAAACAAAAAAGAAAAATGGGAAAAGAAAAAAATAATAGAAAGCCAGAAAAACCAGAAAAGAATCAAAACAACAAAAAAACCCGGTTTAGGGACCCTTCTAGAAGGTTTCCAAAACCGTTTGGACGGACTGTGTGCATTTGGAAGTGGGCCGGCCCATGTTTTGTCGCTGGGCTGCTCTGTGCGATCGTCCGACACTTTACCGCAGCGAGCGTTCAATAGGGTTTTCCGAATTTGGCAGATATAGGCGCACCCTTTCCGTTCGCGTGCCGGCCGTGGGAGCTCCTAGCTGCCGCTCGCTGCGGCAAGGAGTCGAGCAAACGCGCAGAAGGAGTCGGACCTGGGCCGGCCCAGTCGGTGAAGTGTATCGCGTAATTGAAAATACAAAAATGGAAAAACACACGCGCTTACCAGGAATCGAAAGCTGGATCTCCCGCTATAGTGGGCGCAACGCTAGCCAACAAACCAATCGAACTTTGGTGACGGACATGCTGTAGGTACTGTAGTAGTACTGTAGCTAGTGCATTTTTTTAAAGACGAAAATGAAATATTCATTTGAAATCCGTAAAATATATTTTTGAAATTGTGAATATATTTTAAAAAATATAACATTTTTTCAAATAGTGGAAATTTTAAAATTCCAGAACATTTTTCTAAATTTTGAATATGAGAACATTTTTTTAATATTGAGAACAAATATTTGAAAATTTCAAACAAAAGAAACATGAAAAATGACAACAAAAAAAGGAAAGAAAAACAAACAGAGAACATATTTTGAAAACTCAAATAGTTTTCGAAATTACGAACAAATTTTGAAAACGAGAAGTTTTATAAAAATCCCCGAACATTTTTTAATTTACGGAATTTTTTTGATCTTGAGAACAAATTTTGAAACAGAAAACAAATTTGGAAGCACGAACATTTTTTTGAATCTTGAGAACAAATTTCGAAACAGAGAACAAATTTTGAAGCACGAACAATTTTTAAAAGCATGAACTTTTTTTGAATATTGAGAACAAATTTTGAAACGGAGAACAAATTTGGAAGCCTGAACAGTTTTTAAAAGCACGAACATGTTTTGAATATTGAGAACAAATTTTGAAACAGAGAACTTTTTTTTGAAAAATCCCGAACACATTTGGAAGGGTGAACATATTTTGAAAATGTGAACAAAAAATTGAAATCCAGTACATTATCTGAATTTCAAAAGTTTTGAACTTTTTTATGTGACAAGAACAATTTTGAATTTTGAGAACCATTTTTCCAAAACTGAACATTTTATGGAAACACAAACAAAATTTGAATATTTTGAATTTGTTTTGAAAAAAGAGGAGAAAATAAAATAACAAACCAAAGAAAGATAACAAACAGAAAAAACGAATATTAACATCTTTTTTCAAAATTTCTAGGGTTTCATTTCTTACTGTATTTCTTATCTCATGGCTCCAGATTCCTGAGAGAGAGAAGGGCGACTCACCTGCGCTGCTGGAGGGCGTCGCCGAGGCCAAATGCCGGCGGCGGAGTCATCGTCACTCGTGCGAGAGACATGGGCCGTGCTTCTAAGGCGGCCTCCGGGCACAGATTCTGGAAAACCCTATTTGCCGCTCCTTGCGGCAAAATGTCGGGAGAACGCATAGGGGATCGAGCGGTCGTTCCAGGTGGGTACTGCTAGGCACAAATTTGTACGAAGTGGTTACATCTTCTTAGCTAGGGGATGAATGAGTCCTGGCATGGTACTCCTATCAAGAATGACACTATAGATTGTTTCCAAAATACTAACATCTAGCTTTACGTATGAATGTTTTGGGAGCACCACTGAGAGAATTGTACAAAGACTTAAGCAACACTATACTTTATGATTGATACAAGGGCTACTAAATTAACCTGCCTCATTTCATGATTTAAGCACTTGCATTATATTTGATAAGCTTTTTAGATCCTGTCTGTGTTTATTTTCTAGCGTTTCATAAAGAAGGAGCAGATGCCCATCCCCATCAACCCTTCTACTGAGGTTATCGATGGTCGCCTGGTCAAGAGGCTCAGGAAGCTGTGTGGTTCTGGGAGGAAACTAGTTGTGGGAAGTTCTGAATATAAACGGATAATTGAGATGAAATTGGTAAGTGTTAACTTTGTAAGCTTGTTGTTGCTTCTATCTGGGTGAACAATATTGATCACCATTTGCTTTTTAGGGAATAACCTGTCTGCACGTTGATGTTCCGGATTGCGAGGTGATAATTTGCAGTATGAACAAGCCCGCTTTATTGCCTCAACAACAAACAGATCCGACCAAAGATTTGGAATTATTCTTACATGAACATGGTTTTGATGTCAACCTTAAGATGGTGAGCTTACAACTTGTCCTTCCTTATCTGCTTTATTTCTCCGTGGTCAATGCTAGTACTTTCTTCTTCTTTTTTCTTTTCAGCCACCAGCACTAGCTTGAATAGATCGCCTCTTCTTATGCAGTATTAGCCCTTTCAGACTGATTGTACGCTTATAATGCTTTATTTCCAATGATTGGAAAGTTTTTCATAGACACACCGTATTGGAAATTAACTTTTTTTTCAACAAAGGGTGGATTTTATTAGCTAAAATGGAGCATCAAGGGGATACAAACACAATGAGCACACAACGGCCTCTGTATTAGAAATTAACATCTCAGAACCTCAATTTGTTTTATTCATCTTTCTTTGAGCACACAACCGGCCTCTATTAGAAATTAACATCTGAGAACCTCAATTTGTTTTATTCATCTTTCTTTGAGCACACAACCGGCCTCTGCATTAGAATTTTTGGCCTTCATCTTTCTTTCAGTGATGAAGAAATGCTCCTTTCAGGTTGATGACACGTCTCTTAAGCAGTCAGCTTATCTCTTGCATGATACCGAATTATGTGAAAAGGAGTATTTGAAGTTCTTCCGCCTTCTTCTAAAGGACTTCATGGTTACATCTGAAATTGACACTAAGAGTTGGCTTTTAATCCATTTTGCAACAGCTCTGAAGATGATCTGTTACCCTGGAGCATCATATGAAGTCTACCGCCCTGTTAAGGTGAATCACAATGTTTTTATACGTGTTTTGGGTGTGCAGATGCTGGAATTACTTGTCATTTTAGTGATGGACTGAAGTGTTATTCTTTCAGCTTTTCTCATTTGATGAGGTTCGAAAGATAGAGGCTCATGCATCTGGATACAGAAGAAGCTTTTCTAGGATTGATGCCTTGTCTGTCTACGAACATGTTGTTAGTCTCAATTCAAAGAAGTGTGTACTAATGTTCAAATTGGACATCAGGACTCAGGATTAGGAAATGAAGATGTCATATTTGTCGAAGTGTATATGTGGATTGACTAGCCTTTTCCATTAGTTCGGACTTTTGGTTGCGTTGGCTAGTGCATAAAGCTTAACAATATTAAGCAAAGATCATTCTTTAGGAAAACACTATAGGACTGTTTTTCGTACCGGCTCCAAAGTTGTAAAAGAAGCAAGTAGTAATGTTGATGGCAAACTCAACTCCATCACTCACAACGGTTGTAGTAAAGTCAATAATTCTTGCATAGAAAAGCCTAATAGACTCTGTAACGATGAAATCTACAACAAAGAGAGGGGCCCTAGGCAGCAAGCGATGTACAACCAGACGATCTTGGCTGGAGGGCCGGGTGAGACTTCTAATTTTTTGGCTGCTGTGTATTTTCAGTAGAAGATAGTGATGATTTTCTCTGAATACTTTCAATTCATTACTGTTAATTAAAGCACACCTTTCAATTCATTATTGTTTTTAGCATTTGTATCTAATCGTTTGTATCCATCTAAGTGTCCATTCTAGTTTGGGTTGATTGATTTGAATATATGAACAGCGTCATAGGAATATATGATCCAAAGTGAAGTGTTCTGGCAAGTGACAGTGTGACACTGTCATACAATCCAAAGTGTATTCCTCTTTCAAGTGACATTATATCTTAAAAGGCCATGAAAGTTGATACACATAAAAAATGACCCTGGGCTGCAGGTGACACTAACTTTCTGCACCTGCTTGACAATGTCAATAGCCTGAATTTCTTTGATTGATATAAGTAGACTTTAAATGCTGATCTTTTTCAGTAATATAATCATGGGCAGAATTTTTTTTCTTATAAAAACAACTCTATGCTACAAAAAGATATATGGGCATGCATGCTTCGTTGGATGCCACGTCTAACTTAGCCAATTTTGATTTTCCCAGGCTCGTGTTGGGTCCTTGCAGAACTTGTTATGATGTAGTCGATCAACCATATGCCACGTGAACTGAATGAATGGATCAAGTCGATCCTGACGGGCCACATATTAACCTTCAGGAATACGAGAAGCCTTCATGAACGTGGCCCATATTCGAGGGAGCCGATCTACGTCCCGAATAATTTTTTGCGCACGTTCATGACGGTACACCTTTTTTTTAACACAGTATAGACACAAGCGCTCATATACACGCGCATACACTCACCCTTAAGAAGGCACACACACGCACACCCTACTCCTATGAGAATCTCCGAATGACTGAGCCGACATATCATCTTAAAATTTATGAAGTCATTGTAGGCACTTCGTCATCAACGGTAACATCTCCCATTGAATGTGCATCGCTGAAAATCCTGAAATAAATGCAGGAATAAATGCGAGCACCAGGACTTGAACCCTCGTGAGCTGGGGATACCACAGTCCCTCTAAGGCTGCCCGTAATTGTAATATCATAAGTAGTATCGTGCATGTCAACTAAGCAATTTTGATGAGATGACATAGAATTAAATAAAGAAAGAGATGCTTGAGTATCATATCATGATACCATATCATATTAAGTGGTGTGCTACTTTGTGTCATGCATGACAATAAATGTAGTACTTTATGATACCAACATATGATACTTTGCATTAGGATGTAGTATCATACACTAGTATCATATGCATCTCCATTACAACCAGCCTAACCATCCAACCACATGTTGGTTCGCGCCGGTACACCTCCTTGAGGAACGTGACTAGGAGCGGGCGGGGCGCGCGATTTTGCCCATGCAAAATTATTTAGCGTGAATTTTGGCTAGGAGCGAGCAAGGCACGCGATTTTTTCGCTCGTAGTTTTCACGCCGGTTGTGCCCCCATCGCTGATGTGGATGGGCCCAAGGTCAGGAATGACTGGTCAAAATCCCTAAGTGGTTGTTTGATGAAGAGAATTTTTCTTTTTGAGGGGAAAAAAAAATTAGGATGAAGAGAATTAGGTGAAAGATCTGGGAAAACGTGTTTTGGGATGATTTTTAGCAAAATCGATTTTCATCACTTTTTTGGGTTAAGATAAGTATATACAGTACGCGACCTAGCCAGCCACCGCCCCCAGAAAGCTAGGGTTCTCTGCCTCGTGCCGGCGTCGATCCGTCCCGTCTCCGGTGGCCTTAGGGCCATGGAGGCGGAATGGATCTCGGCCCTTGCCGGTGGGAGAGCTTCGTTTTTAGAATTTTTTTTCGAGTTTTGTTAGGCTTTATCTCCTGCTCAGGAAGGGAGACGGCGGCGGCTCCCTGTAGCATGTTTCCTTCTCACATGTGTACTGTTTTTTTTTGAGTTTGTATCTACTGTCGCAGAGTACGTCAGCGATGTTTAGGAAATTCTGCTTTTCATTTTTTTAAATAAATGTCGTTCAGTGTAGTTATCCATCTTCCATTGCTCTTTGTTCCTATTGGATGGTGGCGCTGGATGATTGAATTTAGTCCTGCTGTCATGTGTGAGGGTGATGTAAAAGGATGAACTTATAACTGGATCTTGAGTAGGCTGCTCAACAGATGGTTTCACAGGTAATTTTCCATAAACATGCAAGTGCGTTGGTTTGCCTGACCGAATCAGTGCCATTTATCTATTTGAAGGCCTACCACGTTTTGTCCTTTTCACTATATATTTGCATATCAACAGGCTGGTATAACCAGATGTGATAAGACAATTGAGAATCTTCTGTTTGCAGTGAGCACCCCCACAAATTTTCCCTGCTACATCTGACAATTCTTATGCATGTGACTTATGAGGATGCGCTTGCTCGTGAAGGACATAGGTTGCCATTCAATACGCAACCAATGCACTTGTCCATTGTCTTGCTCTTATTAGGTAGTCGTTTCAATGAAAGTATATATTGCGCCTGTTCATTTTCCTATCCACTTTCAACAGATAGTTTGCATTATCTGTTTTTTCTAGGAGTTGGAGCAAAGAATTAGTTATGTTTCCCTTATGCTGGCAATCTGAAGTACTCCCTCCGTCCCAAAATTCTTGTCTTAGATTTGTCCAAATACAAATGTATCAAGTCACGTTTTAGTATTAGATACATCTGTATCTAAATAACATATCAGAATTCAGTAATAGATCCCACCGCTTCTTAATTTTTTTTAGTTTTATCCTACATCCATGCGTATCATGAAAATAAACTAACTCGTGACAAAGGCCAAGTCCATTCAAGCAATGCCAAGTTGACATTTTGGGAAGAAGGGAGTATTTCTTGCTATGTCACTTCAGATTAAGAACCCTGCACAGCTAGATGTTGCACTGTCGGTCCTGAATCCCGTGACCACACTGTCGGGTCATAAGGCGGTGGTGAACTGCACGCTGTGGCTTCCAACCAAGAAGGGTGCACTCAAGGTCTGCTACCTCCTTTTGACACTTTTTTTTCTGTCCCTCTTAATTCTCTTTCTGTTGCATCTGAACTGAAATGATTAGCTAGAATAATCAGGCTAAAACAAAACCATGTATTGTACTGCTGTTCATGCGCTGAGCTAAATTTTGAGGCAAAATTAGAGTATCATCCTGAGACAATTGTCTTAATGAATAATTGATCGTGCTTGAGAGGAGTTAGCTATAGATACATAGCACCAGTATACATCAAGCAAAAGAATGTCTAATCTGATCCGGTAATGAGTACTGAACAGTTGGCTGGTGGTTTGTTAATTTGTTCCTCTGTAGTTCGTAGCAGGGAGACACACTATCTATTGTCCGGAAGTTCTGATGGTGCTATTATGGCGTGGAAGATTGGTTCTGGAATAGGCAAGGTGAATTTCTTCTGTTTCACCCTATATGTGTTTGTTGTTGTTTGAATTCTGTTTGAAGTGCCTTTGCTGCAATTTCTTGACATTAGATTCTTTTTTCTTCTTCTCATGTGGTTGCTAGGAAAAAGTTTACCTGTTCATCTTAATCAAGCCGACGGGCATGGCGCCGCTGCATCATACTTGCATGGCCCGATGGCGCCCATCATCGTCCATGAGCAGGACAAACAGCTGGTGATGGAGCCGCTCTGGGCTCCAAGACGAGCCGCTCCGAGCGCTCCACTGTGCTGACTTTTCCTCCATCCGGTGATATCATGGTCAGCCCACCTGCTGTATACATAGTATAGGCTTAGAGACGCAGCCCCGTGTCGCCCCCCCCCCCCCGCGGGCGACCCGGGCGCCCAACCCTAGCCGCCGCCGACCCAACCCCCACCTCCTTCTTCTCCTCCCGCCGCCGCCGGCAAGCGCCGCCGGGCAAAGCCCGCGCGGTGCCGGCGGCGGCAGGATCTCGCCTGCCTTCGCCTGGAGTAGGGGCCGCGGGGGGCTCCTTCCTTGGGCGCGGCGGTGGAACTCGGCGGCCGGCGCGTCGGGGTGACGCGCGCTGGTGGGATCTGAGGCGGCGGCCTCGCTGGTGCGGACGACACTACTCCGACGGCAGGGAGTGCTCGTCGGTGAGGTAGGCCGGATCCCCTCGGCTGCGCGGGCAGCGAGGTCCCGGTGGGCGCTGGTCATGGCACGGGGAGGCCCCGGGTTCCCCTTGTCAGATCGGAGGCGATCTGGTCCGCTCGTGATGCATGACCTCCGGCCGGCCTGGCTCATGTTGTGGCTGGTTCGGAGGTGGTGGCAAGGTGCTTGGCCGGGGGAAACCTTTGGCCGCCGGTGGCGGTCACGGCGTCGACGCCGTCCCGGACGCCATTCCCTCCTTGGTGACGGCGCCGAGGCTATACCTCCCCTGCCTCCCCCCTTCCCCTACGCCCGGGTGAAAACCCTAGCCCGGGTGGCTAAGCGGCGGCGGCGCCACAGCGTCGTCACCTTCTTGAAGGCGCCGACTTGGGCCTGGGGATGCTGGGTGTGCATGGCGAGTTGTCTGATTCCTGGTGGCGGCCCGTCTGATCTACCGTGTTGCAGCTCCGTGGCTGCGGTGCTTATCTTCCGGCCGTGTCTCCGATGGCGACCTCGCCCTTCCTCACCTTGTACTTGCCATGGTGGAGCGGTACTTCATCTCACTCATTGATGGCGGCGGAGATCGGCGGCATGGCGCCGTGGAGGCTCGGCGTCCGATGCGCGGAGATTGACTCGCGCAGGAGGAGGTAGCTGTCTGGCCTCATGGTGACGTCAATGGCTGATGTGGCCTTCACAAGGTAGAAGACTCAATACCATCTGAAGACGGACCTGTGGAAGATGGTGGCGACGACGCAAGAGTGCGTCTGACCGGATTGTGCCCCAGACCCGGTATGTGGCTCGGCTGGGGCTTCCGGCTTTTGATGTTAGGTTTAGGTGAGTGGTTTGGGTAGGGGCCCAGCTAGCATCCCTTCATCATATGGATAAGAGTAGCGGCATATGTTGCCAAGATGGTGGATTCAGGTATATTGTTGTTGGAAATATTCCCTAGAGGCAATAATAAAAGCATTATTATTATATTTCTTTGTTCATGGTAATTGTCTTTATTCATGCTATAATTGTATTATCCGGAAATCGTAATACATGTGTGAATAACAGACACCAACATGTCCCTAGTGAGCCTCTAGTTGACTAGCTCGTTAATCAATAGATAGTCATGGTTTCCTGGCTATGGACATTGGATGTCATTGATAACGGGATCACGTCATTAGGATAATGATGTGATGGACAAGACCCAATCCTAAGCATAGCGTGAGATCGTGTAGTTCGTTTGCTAGAGCTTTTCTAATGTGAAGTATCTTTTCCTTTGACCATGAGATCGTGTAACTCCCGGATACCGTAGGAGTGCTTTGGGTGTATCAAACGTCACAACGTAACTGGGTGACTATAAAGGTGCACTACAGGTATCTCCGAAAGTGTCTGTTGGGTTGACACGGATCGAGACTGGGATTTGTCACTCCGTATGACGGAGAGATATCACTGGGCCCACTCGGTAATGCATCATCATAATGAGCTCAAAGTGACCAAGTGTCTGGTCACGGGATCATGCATTATGGTACGAGTAAAGTGACTTGCCGGTAACGAGATTGAACAAGGTATTGGGATACCGACGATCGAATCTCGGGCAAGTAACATATCGATTGACAAAGGGAATTGCATACGGGGTTGATTAAATCCTCGACATCGTGGTTCATCCAATGAGATCATCGTGGAGCATGTGGGAGCCAACATGGGTATCCAGATCCCGCTGTTGGTTATTGACCGGAGAGCGATCTCGGTCATGTCTACATGTCTCCCGAACCCGTAGGGTCTACACACTTAAGGTTCGGTTACGCTAGGGTTGTAGGGATATGTATATGCAGTAACCCGAATGTTGTTCAGAGTCCCGGATGAGATCCCGGACGTCACGAGGAGTTCCGGAATGGTCCGGAGGTAAAGATTTATATATGGGAAGTCCTGTTTTGGGCATCGGGACAAGTTTCGGGGTTATCGGTATTGTACCGGGACCACCGGAAGGGTCCCGGGGGTCCACCGGGTGGGGCCACCTGCCCCGGGGGGCCACATGGGCTGTAGGGGGTGCACCTTGGCCTGCATGGGCCAAGGGCACCAGCCCCAAAAGCCCATGCGCCTAGGGTTCCACTTGAGGGAAGAGTCCAAGTGGTGGAAGGCACCTCTAGGTGCCTTGGGGGGGAGGGAAACCCCCCTTGGCCGCACCCCCCTAGGAGATTGGATCTCCTAGGGCCGGCCAACCCCCCTTGGCCCTCCTATATATAGTGGGGGAAGGAGGGCTCTTCATCCACGCCTTTGGTTGCCTCCTTCTCCCTCTCCAACACCTCCTCCTCCTCCATAGCGCTTGGCGAAGCCCTGCCCGGAGTACTGCAGCTCCATCAACACCACGCCATCGTGCTGCTGCTGGTGCCATCTCCCTCAACCTCTCCTCTCCCCTTGCTGGATCAAGAAGGAGGAGACGTGGCTGTTCCGTATGTGTGTTGAACGCGGAGGTGCCGTCCGTTCGGTGCTAGGATCCCCGGTGATTTGGATCATGTCGTGTTCGACTACATCATCCCCGTTCTTTGAACGCTTCCGCTCGCGATCTACAAGGTACGTAGATGCATCTAATGACTCGTTGCTAGATGAACTCATAGATGGATCTTGGTGAAACCGTAGGAAAATTTTTGTTTTCTGCAACGTTCCCCAACAGTGGCATCATGAGCTAGGTCTATGCGTAGTTCTTCTTGCACGAGTAGAACACAATTTGTTGTGGGCGTAGATTTGTCAACTTTCTTGCCGCTACTAGTCTTATCTTGCTTCAGCGGTATTGTGGGATGAAGCGGCCCGGACCAACCTTACACGTACGCTTACGTGAGACCGGTTCCACCGACTAACATGCACAAGTTGCATAAGGTGGCTGGCGGGTGTCTGTCTCTCCTACTTTAGTTGAAGCGGATTCGATGAAAAGGGTCCTTATGAAGGGTAAATAGAAGTTGACAAATCACGTTGTGGCTTTCACGTAGGTAAGAAAACGTTCTTGCTAGAACCCTACTTCATCCACGTAAAACTTGCAAACAACAATTAGAGGACGTCTAACTTGTTTTTACAGCAAGTGCTTTGTGATATGATATGGCCAAAGTTGTGATGCATGATGAATGATCTATATGTCATGTATGAGATGTTCATGCTATTGTAGTAGGAATCACGACTTGCATGTCGATGAGTATGACAACCGGCAGGAGCCATAGGAGTTGTCTTTATTTTTTGTATGACCTGCGTGTCATTGAAGAACGCCATGTAAACTACTTTACTTTATTACTAAACGCGTTAGTCATAGAAGTAGAAGTAGTCGTTGGCGTGACAACTTCATGAAGACACGATGATGGAGATCATGATGATGGAGATCATGGTGTCATGCCGGTGACAAGATGATCATGGAGCCCCGAAGATGAAGATCAAAGGAGCTATATGATATTGGCCATATCATGTCACTATTTTATATAATTGCATGTGATGTTTATTATGTTTTATGCATCTTGTTTACTTAGGACGACGGTAGTAAATAAGATGATCCCTTACAAAATTTCAAGAAGTGTTCTCCCCTAACTGTGCACCGTTGCTACAGTTCGCCGTTTCGAAGCACCACGTGATGATCGGGTGTGATAGATTCTTACGTTCACATACAACGGGTGTAAGACAGTTTTACACAGCGAAAACACTTAGGGTTAACTTGACGAGCCTAGCATGTACAGACATGGCCTCGGAACACGGAGACCGAAAGGTCGAACACGAGTCGTATGGAAGATACGATCAACATGAGAATGTTCACCGACGATGACTAGTCCATCTCACGTGATGATCGGACACGGCCTAGTCGACTCGGATCGTGTAACACTTAGATGACCAAAGGGATGTCAAATCTGAGTGGGAGTTCATTATAATTTGATTAGATGAACTTAATTATCATGAACTTAGTCTAAATATTTTACAATATGTCTTGTAGATCAAATGGCCAACGTAGTCCTCAATTTCAACGCGTTCCTAGAGAAAACCAAGCTGAAATACGATGGCAGCAACTATACGACTGGGTCCGGAACCTGAGGATCATCCTCATAGCTGCCAAGAAAGATTATGTCCTACAAGCACCGCTAGGTGATGCACCTATTCTCCCTGCAGAACAAGACGTTATGAATGCTTGGCAGGCACGTTCCGATGACTACTCCCTCGTTCAGTGCGGCATGCTTTACAGCTTAGAGCCGGGGCTCCAAAAGCGTTTTGAGAGACATGGAGCATATGAGATGTTCGAAGAGCTGAAAATGGTTTTCCAAGCTCATGCCCGGGTCGAGAGATATGAAGTCTCCGACAAATTCTTCAGCTGTAAGATGGAGGAAAATAGTTCTGTCAGTGAGCACATACTCACTATGTCTGGGTTACATAACCGCTTGACTCAGCTGGGAGTTAATCTCCCGGATGATGCGGTCATTGACAGAATCCTCCAGTCGCTTCCACCGAGCTACAAGAGCTTTGTGATGAACTTCAATATGCAGGGGATGGAAAAGACCATTCCTGAAGTATTTGCTATGCTGAAATCAGCAGAGGAAGAAGTCAAGAAGGAACATCAAGTGTTGATGGTCAATAAAACCACTAAGTTCAAGAAGGGCAAGGGTAAAAAAAACTTCAAGAAGGACGGCAAGGTAGTTGCCGCGCCCAGCAAGCAAGCTGCCGGGAAGAAGCCAAAGAATGGACCCAAGCCCGAGACTGAGTGCTTTTATTGCAAGGAAAGTGGTCACTGGAAGCGGAACTGCCCCAAATACTTAGCGGACAAGAAGGCCGGCAAAACCAAGGGTATATTTGATATACATGTAATTGATGTGTACCTTACCAGTAATCGTAGTGACTCCTGGGTATTTGATACCGGTGCAGAGTCTTCAATCTTGTATCTTCGTAGTCTTGATAGTCCGGTGGACATTGATAGTCCGGCTGTCCGGACACCCCCTAGTCCAGGACTCCCTCAGTAGCCCCCGAACCAGGCTTCAATGACGATAAGTCCAGTGCGTTTATAGTCTTCGGCGTTGCAAGGCGGGTTCTCCCTTCAAATTCCATGTACCTTCCGAACAGTGTCCGGCTTCATCTTGAATACTGTGTTCCTTGGCTTCTACGCCAAATAAAGGCCCTCTTCCACGCGTCGCACGAATGCGAAAAGCCAGGGTGTTTTTTGCATTTCACCCCCCAATTGTGCGAGTCAACCGCCTATAAAAGAGGCAAGAATTCAGATCCAAACCACACCATCTTCCTCCCGCGAATACTCCATCGAAGCGCCTTTGACCTAGAAATCCATTCCACCATGGATCGTCACCACAGCTCTTCTTCACGCACTCCCAGCCCACCGCCGGGAGTTGGAGGAGGTGCTCTATTTCGCACAACGAGCTCGAGAAGCTCCAAACGGGGGGATTCCTCCCTCCGGCCATTATGATCCCAGTTCGGGCCGGACTGGTTACTTATCAAGGTGGGAGACAGGCGGAGGACACTCCAAGCCCCAATAAGGGGGAGCGAGTATGTTTTGTCCCTTATCTGACAAGGGGACTCGGATTTCCATTACATCCGTTCCTCCGCGGGCTCCTGAAGTTCTACGGACTCCAGCTCCACCACCTTATGCCCGCCTCTGTGCTGCATATCGCGGGCTACGTAGCTCTTTGCGAGCTATTCCTGGGCATTGAGCCCCATTTCGCATTGTGGAAGAGGCTGTTTTGCCTCGTACCCTGTTCTTACCAGGGGTCCATATATCAAGTGGGTGGCGCCGAAATATGGCGCATCGCCGGGACCGGATACCTATCCGGCACTCCCAAGAGGGCGTCCGAAGACTGGCCCTCGGAATGGTTTTATATAGAAGACGCTCCACTGCCAGACCCAGTCCGGATCGGCCTCCCGGAGTTTAGTGCTGCTCCCTTGAAGAAACGCCTCAGCTGGCGCCCGCGGAGCCCCCGATTGGAGGAAGACAAGAGCGTCCATTACTTGATGGGCCGGATAAGATTAATGGCTCATTCCGGCTTGACCATGATCGGAATCATGGCGACATGCATCAAGCGAGGGGTACAACCACTTCAATACAGAGGCCACCCCATGTGGGATTTTAACGGGGAAGACGATGCTACCCGGCATGGCCGCAAAGGGCCGGATTCGACAGAGGATCTGGTGAAGATCCTGTCCAGTCTGTACAAGGGGGAGAAGGAGGATTTCCTTCGAACGAACCCTTTGAATGGGTTTTCCATGATCAACCCCAGAGGATGGGTAAGTGAAGACCTTGACGGGCCCAACCCATGCTTTCGAAGTTTAAGCTTCTTACATTATGTCTTCGGCGCAGGGTCTACGCCGGATTGTGGAGGACATGGTAAGTCCTGCTCCGCAACCCGAGGATCCAGAAGGATCCCTGGGTCCGGCCTCCGAAGAGGACCCGGATATTGAGGTGGAGCTGATCGACGGGGTGTATCACCAGCTCAGCATAGACAATGCTTTGGTCGCCATTACGGCGGACTACCTCGGACTGAGTCTGGCTTCCCAGGTGACTGCGACCGAAGTCCGGACACCATTATCTCATCCCTGCCCATTTCTGACCTTCGCGAACGATGGTATTTTGCAGGAAGCGCCTTTACGGCAGGAAGCCGAGCCCGCGGCGGCCGACCAACAGAGGTCAGTCCGAACCAGCAGGCGGAAAAGGAGCGCAGTGCGGACGGAAACGTCACCGCAAAGGTATAGCTCGTATTTGAAATTTTAGAGCAACGTTCTGAGAAAACGTCTAAGTGCCCATGATTTCTGTAGGAGAAAAAGCGCTCGCCGGACTGCGAGCGCAGGGATTGCCAATCCGACCAACACCGGCCAGGCCCCAGCGCCCGGCCTGGAGGGGGAGGCAAGCGCAAGACGCGAGCCGGATCCTTCTCCAACGGAGGATACCGACAGACTGTCCGCCACCAAGTCTGAGGTGGAGAGCGCCATGAACCATAGGCGCCGCCGGACAATATTTCAAGAAGCGTGCTTTTCCCCTGAGGCATTGGACGCCTTTAACGCAGGGGACGCGCATCTCCGTGCTGCTCAAAATGGTTTTACCAGAGCCACGGAGCAGTATGTGAAAGACATACGGGTAAGGAAATTTTAATGGTTGTATATACCAGTAGCCCCCTAGACTTAAATTAGTTATGCTAACTGATTTAAGGATCATTGTAAATTTCAGGCACTTAACGAGAAGAACGCCCAGCTGTCTCGGGATGCAAGATTGCAAGGCCCAACTTGAGGCCGCACTTGCTGCCGCAGGAGGAGACGGAAAGACCCCTCCTGGTAACACATTTTTATAAATATAAGCGCTGTGCGGCGTGCGCGCGAGTCGAATAATGACATTTGCAGGTACCGCCGGACAAGATCCGGACAGGCAAGCATTGCTACGCCAGCTAAAGGCCGGCGAGAGTGTGCTGAATAGAGTTCAGCAGGAAAGGAACAAGCTCCAAGATGCCAACGCCAAGCTCGGAGAAGAGCTAAAAGGCGTACAGGCCGAGCTGTCCGGCTCCGTTAAGGAGAACCAGCGGCTTCGTCGCAGCATTTATAGTAAGTGCTTGAGCGAACTCTTTTGAAAAGAAGAGTCCGGCGAGGAAGCGTTTTGACATGATATGTCTTGTAGGTATACTCACGGGTCGTCCTGCAGAGGAGATGCCCATATCAATGGGTGATCAACTTCCCGAACTGTTGCAACTACTCGAACGAGTTCGGCAGGCAATGAGCGGCGTCGTTCAGGCTTTATGGCCAGCCCTCACCCTACCCAAGAGCCTCGGGGAGCTTGCGGAGAAGCTGCAGGGAGTGCGGCAGCGCTTCCGTTTGTGGAAGATTTCGGCTTTCCGTCAAGGTGCGAGGGAGGCGTGGGCCATGGTGAAGACGCGGTACAAGAGGGCAGATCCCAACCATATGGCCGAAGTTGGACCGGTGGGGCCCGATGGGAAGGAGATCCCTGTGAGTTTAGTGCATAGCCAAGTAGAGTTGGCTGCTAAATTTTCCCAACAGGACTGTAAATTAGACAGCCTGTTAGACGGGATTGAGGAGGAATACAATCAATAAATTTGACAATGTATGTTATCCTTTAAAGTGACATGTGAAATGCCTTCTAGCCGGATTGTAGATCGTTTGTCTTTGCCGACCTTTTCGCTTCGACCTCGGGACCCTAGAGTCCAGAGTGTGTCCGAATACCTTTTTGGTTAAGAAACAACCGTGGTATGCATGGAGACCAGGCGTAGGGGTCATTAGTGCTTTATCAGACAAGTGCCCAACTAGTTATGTTATATTACATGGTTAGTAAGAAACATCTTCCAGGGAGAATAGTTCCGTTAAGGGTTCCTTTCGCTGGGAGGCATGCCCTAAAGTGCATGTCCGGACTGCAAAGAAAGCAGTAAAACATCTGGGGGCAGATAGGTAAATAGGTAAAAAGTCATCTTTTAAGTCACCGACCGAATATTCCCTTAAGAACGCTAGCTTTCGGCTTCACCTAGTCTGAGGTACACATCCGGCTGACCCGGCAGTAACAATCGCAGAGGTGCTCCCTTTACCTCCTAGCCGAACAATCGGGAACGTAGGGGTAAGCACAGGAGCCAGGCAACCCAGCTTGGCCAAAACTTAAGTCATATCGATGCATATAATGGCGAATAAAAGGTACATGTGGAAGCTTGACACATGTGATGGGTATAAAACCCGTATAATTAGGCTTCTGTAAAAGAAGCCCCCAGGAATAATGAGTGCGGATAGCACATCATGCGTATGCTTGAGCTTCTGTAAAAGAAGCCCCCAGGAATAATGAGTGCGGATAGCACATCATGCGTATGCAAAGAATGCAAAAAATAGGCCCGGAAGGGTTTTTTTTAAATAAAAAAGGATAAAAAGAGAAACAAAAGACAGCCGAAGTGTAAAAGTTTGGACGGGGGAAGGGGACGAACTCTTAATCCGGCGCTAGGCATAGAATCGTCGGAGGCGGGCTGCGTTCCATGGGTTCAGCTCGAGTCGGTTATCCGACGCATTTCGTAGACGGTACGCTCCGCCGGTCAGTACTTGATCGATGATGAAGGGACCCTCCCATTTGGGCTTGAGCTTGTCCTTTTTCTTGTCCGGCAGGCGTAGATCTAGTTCACCAATGTTGTAAGTCTTGGCCCGTACTTCTCTGCTTTGATATCTTCGGGCCTGCTGCTGATAGAATGCGGAACGAGCCTTCGCGACGTCGCATTCTTCCTCCAATGCGTCCAAGCTGTCCTGCCGATCAAGCTCGGCTTCTCTTTCCTCATACATGCGCACTCGAGGTGAGTCATGAATAATGTCACAGGGCAAGACTGCCTCTGCGCCGTATACCATAAAGAATGGTGTGAATCCGGTAGTACGGTTGGGCGTTGTCCGCAGCCCCCAGAGTACGGAGTCGAGCTCCTCGACCCATTGTGTGTCGGATTTGGTGAGTGACCTCACTAGTCTGGGTTTAATGCCGCTCATTATTAGACCATTTGCTCTTTCCACTTGACCGTTGGTTTGAGGGTGATAGACTGACGCATAGTCGAGCTTGATGCCCATATTTTTGCACCATGACTTAACCTCGTCGGCTGTGAAGTTCGTGTCGTTGTCGGTGATGATGCTATGGGGGACTCTGTAACAGTGTACCACCCCTGATATAAAGTCTATCACTGGTCCGGACTCTGCCGTTTTGACCGGTTTGGCCTCTATCCATTTGGTGAATTTATCCACCATGACCAATAGGTACTTTTTCTTGTGGGTTCCCCCTTTAAGGGGTCCAACCATGTCAAGCCCCCAGACCACGAACGGCCAGGTAATGGGTATGGTTTTGAGGGCGGTGGGTGGCATATGGCTCTGATTAGCAAAGAGCTGACAACCAACGCATCGCTGGACCAAGTCCTGTGCATCTGCCCGAGCCGTCGGCCAATAAAATCCTGTACGGAATGCCTTTCCTACAAGGGCCCGGGCTGCTGCGTGGTGTCCGCCTAGTCCGGCATGAATTTCAGCCAGGAGGTTTCGCCCTTCTTCTTCGGAGATACACCTTTGAAGGACTCCGGTGGTACTTTTCTTATAAAGTTCTCCCTCATGGACCTTGTAGGCCTTCGATCGCCGGACTATGCAGCGGGCCTCATTTTGGTCTTCGGGAAGTTCCTGCCTAAGTAAGTAGGCTAGGAAAGGTTCTGTCCACGCGGCGATTACCGCCATTATGACGTGGGCGGAGGGTGTTATGTTGTCTGCCGAATCACCAGTTGGTGCGGTTTTCTCCGGTTTGTAGCTACCGGGCTCCTCTTCCCATAGTACGGATGGCTTGAAGAGCCGTTCCAGGAAGATATTTGGAGGGACAGCATCACGTTTGGCACCGATGCGTGCCAGGACGTCGGCTGCTTGGTTATTATCTCGGGCTATGTGATGGAATTCGAGTCCTTCAAACCGGGCTGACATTTTTAGGACAGCGTTATGATATGCTGCCATTTTCGGATCCTTGGCGTCGAAGTCTCCATTTATCTGGGATATTGCAAGGTTTGAGTCCCCGCGCACCTCTAGGCGTTGAATGCCCATGGAGACCGCCATCCGGAGACCATGTAACAGGGCCTCGTATTCGGCTGCATTGTTGGAGTCCGTGTACATTATTTTAAGTACATACTGGACTGTATCTCCGGTGGGGGACGTCAGGACGACGCCAGCCCCCAGTCCGGCCAACATTTTGGAGCCGTCGAAATGCATAGTCCAATTGGAGTACACGCCGTACTCTTTAGGGAGTTCGGCTTCAGTCCATTCGGCGACGAAGTCAGCCAAAACTTGTGACTTTATAGCTCGTCGAGGTTTATAAGTGATGTCGAATGGTAAGAGCTCAATGGCCCATTTTGCTATCCTGCCCGTTGCGTCACGGTTATTTATAATGTCATTGAGTGGTACTTCAAAGGCCACTGTTATCGAGCACTCTTGAAAGTAGTGTCGGAGCTTTCGAGACGCCATGAACACCGCATATGCTATCTTCTGATAGTGCGGGTAACGGGATTTGCAGGGGGTTAACACAGTGGATACATAATACACTGGTTTTTGAAGAGGGAATTTATGCCCTTCTATCGCTCGTTCGACGACGAGCACTGCGCTTACAACTTGATGTGTTGCTGCGATGTATAACAACATTGGTTCGCCCAGAGTGGGCGCAGCCAGGACCGGATTTGTTGCCAGTATGGCCTTTATTTCTTCGAGTCCGGCAGTGGCAGCATCCGTCCACTCGAAGTGTTCGGTGCGTCTGAGGAGGCGATAGAGGGGCAACGCCTTTTCTCCTAAACGGGAGATAAAGCGGCTTAATGCTGCCACGCATCCTGTTAATTTTTGTATTTGTTTGAGGTCTTTTGGAATATCCAACTGTGACAGAGCTCGGATTTTGGCCGGATTTGCTTCAATTCCTCTACCGGATACAATGAAGCCCAGCAGCTTTCCGGCTGGTACGCCGAACACGCATTTTTCCGGATTCAGCTTGATGTCATATGCTCTGAGGTTGTCGAATGTGAGCCTCAAATCGTCTACTAAAGTTTCGACGTGTTTTGTTTTGACGACTACGTCGTCTACGTATGCCTCGACTGTTTTGCCGATCTGGGTGGCCAGACATATTTGAATCATGCGCTGATATGTTGCGCCGGCGTTTTTGAGTCCGAAGGGCATTGTGTTGAAGCAGAATGGTCCATATGGAGTGATAAATGCCGTTGCGGCTTGGTCTGCTTCCGCCATCTTGATTTGATGATAGCCAGAGTATGCGTCCAGGAAGCACAACGAATCGTGCCCTGCTGTGGCATCGATGATTTGATCGATGCGGGGGAGAGGGAAGGGATCCTTTGGGCAAGCTTTATTTAGGTCTTTAAAATCGACGCAGAGGCGCCAGGATTTGTCCTTCTTTGGTACCATCACCAAATTTGCTAGCCAGTCCGGATGTTTGATATCTCTAATGAATCTGGCTTCCAATAGTTTGGCTAGCTCTTCTCCCATTGCCTGTCTTTTGGGCTCAGAAAATCGTCGAAGAGCCTGTTTGACTGGCTTGAATCCTTTTAGGATGTTGAGGCTGTGTTCAGCCAACCTGCGGGGGATTCCGGGCATGTCTGAAGGATGCCAGGCGAAGATATCCCAATTTTCCCGAAGGAATTCGCGCAGTGCGGCGTCTATTTCGGGGTTCAACTGTGCCCCAATGGAGGACGTCTTTGTTGGGTCCGTTGGATGGACCTGGAATTTTATTATCTCGTCTGCTGGTTTGAAGGAGGTGGACTTGGATCTTTTATCGAGTATCACATCGTCCCTGTTCACCGTAGAGCGCAGCGCGGTGAGTTCCTCTGCCGCTAAGGCTTCGGATAGTGCCTCGAGGGCTAGTGCAGCTGTCTTGTTTTCGGCGCGGAGTGCTATGTCCGGATCACTAGCGAGAGTGATTATTCCATTGGGCCTAGGCATTTTAAGCTTCATGTACCCGTAATGAGGTATTGCTTGAAAAATTGTGAATGCCTCTCGTCCTAATATGGCGTGGTATCCACTGCTGAACGAGGCCACCTGGAATGTGACTTCTTCGGATCTGTAATTGTCCGGAGAGCCGAACACCACATCGAGTGTGATTTTTCCTGTGCAGCGCGCTTCCCGGCTAGGGATTATTCCTCTAAAGGTTGTGCTGCTTCGCTCAATACGGCTCCAATCGATTTCCATATTTCGCAGAGTTTCCTCGTAAATGAGGTTTAGTCCGCTGCCGCCGTCCATGAGGACTTTTGTCAGTCGAAAGCCGTCCACTATGGGACTAAGTACCAGTGCGGCTGGGGCTCTGGTTGTTCGGAATATGGGCTCGTCGCTGCCATTGAAGGTAATGGCCGTGTCGCTCCATGGATTTGCTGTTGCTACTTGGTAGACTTCGGCGAGTTCGCGGATTGATCGTTTTCGCATATTATTTGATGTGAAAGTCTCGAAGACTGTTGATACCGTGCTGGTATTGTTGGAGTGGTTTCCCGGAGCTAGAAGCTCTTCGCCACTTTTGGCCACCTGCCGTAATATCCAACATGCTCGAAGGCTATGCGTTGGGACGGCTCCCTCTGTATTATGAAGCTTACAGGGTCCATTGAGCCATCCCTCCAGTACGGTTCCGTTTCCCTGACTGGGTTTTTGTTTTTTCGTTTTTGCATCTGGGGCCTGAGTGTAAGGCGCCCTTTTACTGCGGACTGGGTTTGGGGCCGGATTATCCCAAAATTGATTTTCGGTTTTCCGGAAACTCTCCATCGCACAATACTTTCGTACTATGGACGCCAGATCGGTAAAGCGCGTAATTTTGCGACGATCAATGGCGTTTAGTATTCCCTTGTCCGTGCAGTTATTGCGGAAGATTGATATTGCGTTTTCCTCTCGGCAGTCCTTTATCCTGTCCATAACCAGGAGGAATCTGGCCCAATAGTGATGTACTGTTTCTGTAGGCTCTTGCTGTATTAGAGATAGATCGCATATGTTTGGGCGGGTGGGTGGAATAAAATCCGGATCACTGCCCATCTTGAGGCTCAAAGGCTAAGGGGTTTCCGAATTCGGAAGTGTGTTTTGCTGGGGACAATCCAGCGAGTCCGGGGCGATGCATGATTTTAAGTTCAATGCTCAATCGAGGTCCGTCCCTCCGCGGGAATCCGGCATGGAGGGTTCGGGAATCCGGACATGAATTGTTTTCAACACCGGCGAAGAATTGCCGTATTGCTCTTCCACCACTACGACGTGGTGGGTGGCCTGGGAGAGTTAATCTCTCTCAGATCGGTTTTAAGCCCAATCTGGTTGTAGTCCGTAGCGACTCCCAGGGCGGCGATGCGATCCAAGAGCTCGTTAACAGACGAGAGCTCCATTGGATCTAACTGTTCGGCAGCTTTAGGGCTGACGCAAAGATTGCTTTCGACGACTTGAGAAGTCATTGTCGAAGCGGCGGCCGGACAGACGGTCATGAGAAAACCACCAAGCCGGACAGTTTGGCCGGCGGCCAAGGCCCCTCCGGCGAAAATATCGTCTTTGAAGACGGGGGGAGGCATCCGCTCTATCGGTGACGACACAGAGGAACTCTCAATGAAAGCACCAATGTCGGTGTCAAAACCGGCGGATCTCGGGTAGGGGGTCCCGAACTGTGCGTCTAGGCGGATGGTAACAGGAGACAAGGGACATGATGTTTTTTACCCAGGTTCGGGCCCTCTCGATGGAGGTAAAACCCTACTCCTGCTTGATTAATATTGATGATATGGGTAGTACAAGAGTAGATCTACCACGAGATCAAGGAGGCTAAACCCTAGAAGCTAGCCTATGGTATGATTGTATGTTGTCCTACGGACTAAAGCCCTCCGGTTTATATAGATACCGGAGAGGGCTAGGGTTACACAGAGTCGGTTACAATGGTAGGAGATCTACATATCCGTATTGCCAAGCTTGCCTTCCACGCCAAGGAAAGTCCCGTCCGGACACGGGGCAGAGTCTTCAATCTTGTATCTTCGTAGTCTTGATAGTCCGGCGGACATTGATAGTCCGGCTGTCCGGACACCCCCTAGTCCAGGACTCCCTCAGTTTCCTTAAGGAAGAATTGTATATGATGCAGCCAGAAGGTTTTGTCGATCCTAAGAATGCTGACAAGGTGTGCAAGCTCCAACGCTCGATTTATGGGCTAGTGCAAGCATCTCGGAGTTGGAACATTCGTTTTGATGAGATGATCAAAGCGTTTGGGTTCTCACAGACTTATGGAGAAGCCTGTATTTACAAGAAAGTGAGTGGGAGCTCTATAGCATTTCTCATACTATATGTAGATGACATACTTTTGATGGGAAATGATATAGAACTTTTGGACAGCATTAAGGCCTACTTGAATAAGAGTTTTTCAATGAAGGACCTTGGAGAAGCTGCTTATATATTAGGCATCAAGATCTATAGGGATAGATCGAGACGCCTCATAGGTCTTTCACAAAGCACATATCTTGATAAGATTTTGAAGAAGTTCAAAATGGATCAGTCCAAGAAAGGGTTCTTGCCTGTTTTGCAAGGTGTGAAATTGAGCTCAGCTCAATGCCCGACCACGGCAGAAGATATAGAAGAGATGAGTGTCATCCCCTATGCCTCAGCCATAGGTTCTATTATGTATGCCATGCTGTGTACCAGACCTGATGTAAACCTTGCCGTAAGTTTGCTAGGAAGGTACCAAAGTAATCCCGGTAAGGAACACTGGACAGCGGTCAAGAATATCCTGAAGTACCTAAAAAGGACTAAGGAAATGTTTCTCATTTATGGAGGTGACAAAGAGCTCGTCGTAAAGGGTTACGTCGACGCTAGCTTCGACACAGATCTGGATGACTCTAAGTCACAAACCGGATACGTGTATATTTTGAATGGTTGGGCAGTAAGCTGGTGCAGTTGCAAGCAGAGCGTCATGGCGGGATCTACATGTGAAGCGGAGTACATGGCAGCCTCGGAGGCAGCACATGAAGCAATATGGGTGAAGGAGTTCATCACCGACCTAGGAGTCATACCCAATGCGTCGGGGCCGATCAAGCTCTTCTATGACAACACTGGAGCTATTGCTCTTGCCAAGGAGCCCAGGTTTCACAAGAAGACAAGGCACATCAAGCGTCGCTTCAACTCCATTCGTGAAAATGTTCAAGATGGAGACATAGAGATTTGTAAAGTACATACGGACCTGAATGTAGCGGATCCGTTCAGTAAACCTCTCCCTAGAGCAAAACATGATCAACACCAGAATTCCATGGGTGTTCGATTCATCACAATGTAACTAGATTATTGACTCTAGTGCAAGTGGGAGACTGTTGGAAATATGCCCTAGAGGCAATAATAAAAGCATTATTATTATATTTCTTTGTTCATGATAATTGTCTTTATTCATGCTATAATTGTATTATCCAGAAATCGTAATACATGTGTGAATAACAGACACCAACATGTCCCTAGTGAGCCTCTAGTTGACTAGCTCGTTAATCAATAGATAGTCATGGTTTCCTGGCTATAGACATTGGATGTCATTGATAAGGGGATCACATCATTAGGATAATGATGTGATGACAAGACCCAATCCTAAGCATAGCGTGAGATCGTGTAGTTCGTTTGCTAGAGCTTTTCTAATGTCAAGTATCTTTTCCTTTGACCATGAGATCGTGTAACTCCCGGATACCGTAGGAGTGCTTTGGGTGTATCAAACGTCACAACATAACTGGGTGACTATAAAGGTGCACTACAGGTATCTATGAAAGTGTCTGTTGGGTTGACACGGATCGAGACTGGGATTTGTCACTCCGTATGACGGAGAGATATCACTGGGCCCACTCGGTAATGCATCATCATAATGAGCTCAAAGTGACCAAGTGTCTGGTCACGGGATCATGCATTACGGTACGAGTAAAGTGACTTGCCGGTAACGAGATTGAACAAGGTATTGGGATACCGACGATCGAATCTCGGGCAAGTAACATATCGATTGACAAAGGGAATTGCATACGGGGTTGATTAAATCCTCGACATCGTGGTTCATCCGATGAGATCATCGTGGAGCATGTGGGAGCCAACATGGGTATCCAGATCCCGCTGTTGGTTATTGACCGGAGAGCGATCTCGGTCATGTCTACATGTCTCCCGAACCCGTAGGGTCTACACACTTAAGGTTCGGTTACGCTAGGGTTGTAGGGATATGTATATGCAGTAACCCGAATGTCGTTCGGAGTCCCGGATGAGATCCCGGACGTCACGAGGAGTTCCGGAATGGTCCGGAGGTAAAGATTTATATATGGGAAGTCCTGTTTCGGGCATCGGGACAAGTTTCGGGGTTATCGGTATTGTACCGGGACCACCGGAAGGGTCCCGGGGGTCCACCGGGTGGGGCCACTTGCCCCGGGGGGCCACATGGGCTGTAGGGGGGTGCGCCTTGGCCTGCATGGGCCAAGGGCACCAGCCCCAAAAGCCCATGCGCCTAGGGTTCCACTTGAGGGAAGAGTCCAAGTGGTGGAAGGCACCTCTAGGTGCCGTGCCTTGGGGGGGAGGGAAACCCCCCTTGGCCGCACCCCCCTAGGAGATTGGATCTCCTAGGGCCGGCCAACCCCCCTTGGCCCTCCTATATATAGTGGGGGAAGGAGGGCTCTTCATCCACGCCTTTGGTTGCCTCCTTCTCCCTCTCCAACACCTCCTCCTCCTCCATAGCGCTTGGCGAAGCCCTGCCCGGAGTACTGCAGCTCCATCAACATCATGCCGTCGTGCTGCTGCTGGTGCCATCTCCCTCAACCTCTCCTCTCCCCTTGCTGGATCAAGAAGGAGGAGACGTGGCTGTTCCGTCCGTGTGTTGAACGCGGAGGTGCCGTCCGTTCGGTGCTAGGATCCCCGGTGATTTGGATCACGTCGTGTTCGACTACATCATCCCCGTTCTTTGAACGCTTCCGCTCGCGATCTACAAGGTACGTAGATGCATCTAATAACTCGTTGCTAGATGAACTCATAGATGGATCTTGGTGAAACCGTAGGAAAATTTTTGTTTTCTGCAACGTTCCCCAACAATTGTTTGTAATACTTTGTAAGGTCCTCGAAAATAATTAATAAAGTGGCCGTATGCATCTCCCAGATGAGGCCGGGGGTCATCCTCCTTTTCTAAAAAAAATCATGGACGCTGAGGAATACACGCAGATGATCAGCTGGGCCATCAACTCCAGCAAGAAGTAATAGGCTGACGTCGCCTACGCGGCGATGACTGAAGGGACGCAAAACAGTGCCGTCGTCATCATGGACATCATCATGTTGTTCGACGCCTTCCTTGACGCGGTGAGAACAGTTCATCCTAATCAAATTACTTAAATTTCTTCCACTGCGAACGTCATATTAACTTGAGATCATGTCCTGCATGCAGAACAACTAGATGGAGCTGTTCCCTTCTAATGTGTGCAAGGCAATGGCCATTCAGGTCACATACCATGGCGCTGCTTCTGGCCAACTCGGCAGCGGATCTCTCATATTGGTAATCACTGTTTGATGCTTCAGGTTTTATCGTCCTGCCCTCTTCCACTAGATTTTTCCAATATGGTAAATATCAGCAGAAAAGAAATTCACTGCTTACGTTTTAGTGTTGGATACATCCGTATCTAGACAAATCTAAGACAAGATTTTTGGGACGGAGGGAGTATATATGTGCAAATACGTCAATAGAATAGATGTCCATGTAAATTAAGAATTTGATTAGCTACATCTTCAGACTAGAGCTGAGTTACAACTGGATCACTGGAGCGTAGGATACTATGAATAGTGACTTATTGTGTTCAATCTGCAACAATAGGCTAAAGAAAATGTAGTGTTTTATGTCCAGAATGTTTAAAAGGGAACGGTTAAGTTTATAAGATTGTGTGCATCTAAAAAGAAGGTTTGGAGTTCCAACAGTTCTCATAAATTTACGCAAATGATGTCCACTTCAGAAATGTCAATCCTATGTTGGTAACAAACGTCGTGTCTTGCTTTTACAGGGGATATATTGAAGCAGTAAGAGAACTTGACCAGCAAATTCAGTTATCTGGTGATGTTCAGTTTGCCGACATTGTTGTTGCCTGCGGCAGGTATTTCATCAGCACCCACTATATCCTTTCCTATGGACGTAGTTATGCGTGCTTGTGTCAGGCCTAGATCCTGAAAGTTGTGACACTGACACTTCACGGCTTGATGATATTGAACTTTTTGCAGTGGTCGAACCACGTCTTTGCTTTAGGATCAAAATTGTGTATCTTAATGGCAAAAGCATGAACTTTCTTTGGCTATTGTCTTACCCTGGTGAAGTTTAAATACTAATTATCTACAAGTAGGATAGGTCCATGCTTTCTCTGTTTGCGATGACCCTGAATACTTCTATGATTATGTTCAAGGCCTGACTGATGGACTACAATCTGGCTTGGATTCACATGATATAGTCAGCATTCAAACTGTTAGTATATTTTATCCGTAATGTTAGGTAATTAAGTGATGACCGATGAAGAAGACCAAATTGTTCAACTTCTCTTTAAGCTACTCCATCCGTTTCTTTTTACTTCGCATATAAGTTTGTTTGAAGTCGAACTACGCAAAGATTGACCAATATTATATTAAAAACAGCGACATCTTTAATTTTAAAGTTATATAACATGAAGATTTTTTTTCATGATGTATCTAATGGTATTGATTTCGTATTGTGAATGTTGATATTTTTTCTTATAAAGTTGGTCAAACTTTACAGAGTTTGAATTTAGACAATTTTTATATGCAGACTAGAAGGAAATGGAGGGAGTATCTTGAGACATAGGCTTTTGTGAAAGATGGTGCCTTTGGGTGGATGAACACATGTTTAAGGATCTTTGGTGGTCGAGCCAAAGGAGACTGCGGATTCATTGTATGGGACGCCCTACAGGCTCTGCTGTTGCTCGTGTTTAGTCTGCACCACTCCATCCTAGATACACAACTCTATTTTTTTTCTATTGTGATATCTAATAGATCCAGGCTAAGGATAAACGTATATGGATTGTGTCCCCTGCATTTTCTAATTTGTTTCAATGTAATATGCCTCTTAAGGTGTTTGATATTTTTTTAGCAACTACTCTCTCCGTTCCTAAACATCTGTCTTTCTAGAGATTTTAACAAGTGACTACATACGGAGCAAAATGAGTGAATCTACATTTTAAAATGTCTATATACATCCATATGAGGTAGTCCATTTGAAATCTCTAAAAAGACAAATATTTAGAAACAGAAGGAATAATGATCATTGCACTGCATAGACACATTAACAAATACTCTCTCTGTTCCGATTTACTCGTCGTGGTTTTACTTCAAATTTGTACTAAAACTACGACGAGTAAATTGAAACGGAGGGAACACATAAGCAAGATTAGTACGCAGAGTATGGCAGAGGAGGCGTGTCACTACTGGAAAGAATACTGACCCTATAGATAATGCCTCAAAAAATAATGACAAGATAAGGAGACAAAAAAATGATTGCGGTGAGCGTGGATCGAACACGCGACCTTCAGATCTTCAGTCTGACGCTCTCCCAACTGAGCTATCCCCGCTTTTGGAATTTCTTTTCTAGGTTCACTTATTCAGCACGAGGAGTAGCTCTTCAAATTTTGTTGCTTATGCAGACCCAAGAATCTCCACGTACCAGCGACCAGTCAATATATATCAGTATTACGCATCCCTTGGAACCTTAGCATACACTTCTCGACGTATATTTATCTGTACGTACTTGACAATGTCTTTTTTGATATGGAAGAAGGAAATCTATGATCTGTGGAACAATCGTAAGAGCACACGCGGTTTAGGCAGTAGCCTCATTAGGAAATTGTTTAATTAACCTCCAAATTTTCTTTTCGAGAAAATTAAAGGCTTTGCAGCATTAACCACCAATAACTAGCCTGAGAATCACCCGCAAAAAAAAAACTAGCATGAGAATGATGCGCTCTAATTCACTCTCGTCCCTCTTTGTGCGGTATATCAGTACTCGAGCCGGCGCCGGCGCCACGATCCCGGCGAGCAAACTTTTTGACACAGACGACGTGCAGGCACACGGTCATGTAGGTAGAACCAGGTTTGCTTCTTTCCCGGCGCAGCTGTTGCATCGGTGAGACGCCCCCTCACGAAGCTCCCAGCACCTACCTCCTTGCATACGTTGCATCTGAACTTCGCCTGTGCCGGTGGCCATCAGCTTCAGCTTGTGCACAGGGTGGGCCACTAGTAGAAAACATGGCTTTCGTTCGGACCAGATAAGCCCATTAGTCCCGGTTCAGTCACGAACCAGGACTAATGTGAGCATTAGTCCCCGTTCGTGCGGCTAAAGGCATTAGTCCCGGTTCAAATGAGCCTTTTAGTCCCGGTTTGGGACACGAACCGGGACTAAAGGGTGCGATGCCCTTTAGTCCCGGTTTGTATCTCAAACCGGTACTAATGGTTAGACCTTTTAGTCCCGGTTTGAGCCACGGACCAGGACTAAAGGGTGCAATGCCCTTTAGTCTCGGTCTGTGTCTCAAACCGAGACTAAAGGTCCCATGCCCTTATTGACTTAGGGCGTCTCGCGTTTCGTCGCCCTTTTGGCCCACCCGAAGTAGCCGCCTGGGATGCCCTCCTCCAGGACATCGCCCTTCTCCCGATGAGCATCACCGACACCCCGGACGCTATCTCGTGGCGCCTAGAGTCTTCCGGACGCTTCTCCACTAGGTCCCTGTACGCGGCCATCGCGCGTTCGCCCGCCCCCGAGCCCTTCAGTTTGATCTGGGATATTCGCTTGCCACTGAAGATTAGGATCTTCCTTTGGCAATGGATCCGTGGCCGCCTCCCCTCCGGAGTCGAAGTCCTCAAGCGCAACGGACCCGGAGATGGGCTTTGCCCTCTGTGCGACACAGTGGAGGATGCTAACCACATCTTCTTCGCGTGCCCCACGGCCCAGTTTCTTTGGTCCAGTTTCCGCGAGACGGTTGGTGGACAGTGGTGCAACTCCAATTTCCCCGACCTTCTCGCGGAGATCCATGCCTCCCCCCTCGCTACCGACATATCCGTTGGCTCTGCTTTGGGGTCCTCGCCTGGATGCTGTGGACCGTCCGCAATAAGCTTGTCATCCAAAAGGTCACTCTAAGACGTGCTACTGACGCCATTTTTAAAATGTGTGGGTACATGCAGTTTTGGCGGCCGCTTAGCCGCCCTCAGGATCGGGACGTCATCAACACCCTCCTCGCCGACCTTCGATCGCTCGCCTTCCGCCTGGCGCCACCGCTTCCGCCCCCCCCCCCCCCCCCCGGAGCCCGACTAGATGTTGTCATTTATTTCTGTTCTAGGGCTTGTTCAGCTGTGCCCTCAGCATTAACCCTTTTGGATCATGTGTGTGTGAGAACTTGGTGTGTGTTTGTGCGTGTGTGAACCTATGTGGAATGTTAGCTTGGGCATTTGCTTTATAATATAAAGTGTGGCGAAAGCCTTTTTCGGTAACTAAAGGTCCCATTTTCAAACTCTACCCCCCCCCCCCCCCCCAATCACCTTTTCAGCCTTGTAAAAAGCAGAAGATAATGATAAAAACTTCAAAAACTACAATCCTTCAAGATGTAGTTATGTCACTACATCTATTAGTTAGGAAAATGAAAAAACTTAAATTTGGACATGTTTGCAAAAAACTGTTATGAAAAAGTAAAACGGCCATATCTTTTGCATACGATGTCGAAAAAACGCATAATATATCAAAAAATCAGCACGAAAATCCACATCCGATTTTGACAGCCATAGGCCTATTTACGAAATGTGGTCAAACTAATTATTCAAGAAATATTAGTGTTACTAAATAATCATTATTTTTTAGAATAATAGTTTCAAACTCAAACAGTGAAACGTGTGGCTTCATGCTCAAGCTAAACTCCCGAGGGTTAATAGGATTGACATCTTACTATTGTCAGAAAAACAACAAGTGCAGACTTGAAAACGAGGGGGAATAGAACCCGGAAGTTAAGCATGCTCAGGCTGGAGTAGTGAGAGGATGGGTGACCGGCTGGGAAGTTAGATGATTTGTAATGATGAGGGGTGATTGGAGATTAGAGTTTAAAGAAAGCAATGATGAGTAGTGATTAGAGATTAAATTGTAAAATAATTTAGAAATTTAAAGATCAGAAAAAAAATCAAAAAATAAAAATTCGTAAAAATAAAAATTTCCTTTAGTCCCGGTTGGTGTTACCAACCAGGACTAAAGGTGGAGCTCCAGACACTGGCCACGTGGAGAGCCTTTAGTCCCAGGGACTAAAGGCCCTCTAGAACCGGGACAAATGAGCCTTTTTCTACTAGTGGGCTGTCGCAAGCTCCACCATCAACCACTGCGCACGCGAGGAGAGGAACCTCACCACCAGGACCACGCCATTTACTCCTACCTAGAGCGACAACCTTGACCCACCCCGGGCCCAAATCTGGTCGACCCCGAGCGCGAGCCATAGGTCCAAGCCACCGCCAGCCGATGCCCCGAACCCACAGAAAATTGTTTTGCTCCAAAAAAAAGTCTACGGCAAATTGTAGATATCAATTTTCTTCCCATATATGGCAATTGTTGATTTTTTTAACATCGCATATTTAGGCCTTTTTGATCCTCTAAATCCGGGCAATGTTGTACATGTATCTTCTTAGTCACATGGCAAATGTAGATATTTTTTAAATTTATTTTTTGCCAGGAGAAAATGCAAAATACTCATACTGCAAAGATGTTTCAATAGTGTTTCGTATAGTCTCATGCCAATTTCAGAATATTTTGGATTTCCAAGACATTGCTATTTTTGAAACTTATTTGTACTATTTTTTCACATGACAATTGAGGGAAATTTGCATTATATTATATAAGTCACGCCAAGCGAAAAATCATTGCAATTTTACTATGTTTTTGTGTTCAATTTTTTATTACTGTTTGACATGGATCACAACAATTTTGTTGTGCATAACATGTGTACCATGATTTTTTTCTGCAAATTATTTTTTTATGCCTTTTTCTATATATCAGAAAGTATAATTTTTCAGTTGATGGCAATTTCCCGAAAAAAATCTGCTATTTGGCGTAGCCAGTTTTTTCGTGTGATCCATTATTTTCTGGGCCAACTTGGAGGTCACACAGAAACACTCGTGTAGCGAACCCCCGAAGGGAACAAAAATTGTTTGCTGGCTCGTTCGCCCCCTAGCAAACATCGTTCACTGGGATACCTCCCGATCTGGAGACCGCCAAGTATTGTCATTCTATTTCTTGGAGGAAAATGTTGAAATAAATAATTTAGTGACGTAAAACGTCTAATAAAAGTTTATTGAGGTAGTATAATACTTCCGCCATTTTTTAGTTTGCATATAAAATTTTGTTGAAGTCAAAATTTGTCAACTTTGACTAAGTTTATAGAAAAACATATCAAGGTTCACAATATGAAATCAATATTGTTAGATGCATCATGAAATTAATGTTCATACCATATAGCTTTAATATTATAGATGTTGATAATTTTTTCTAAAAGTTGGTCAAACTTTATAAAGTTTGACTTTGACCAAATATCATGACACGGAAGTGGACTAGGAGAACTCGGCGACGTTGCACATTGAAATCACGCCTGCTCCTGTGCTAGCTCAGGATGCGTGCATCTTTTAACAAAATGATTTTTCATAGGAGTATGTGAATACAGGCCGAAATCACTGTTCTGACCTTCTCGACGATCTTTGTCACGAACTAAACTCGACATGAAAGTATTTCACAATCTGACCCTTTTAGAAACGCCACAGACTGCGACGTTTCTGCTCACATAGAAACGCCGAGCTAGCTAGCGTTGCTGTTCCACATGAAAACGCCGAGCTGGCTAGCGTTTCCTCTCCACATGGAAACGCCAACAACTTTGGCGTTTCCGCCCTACATGGCAACGCCATTAGCTTTGGCGTTTCATATTCAGTGTAAAATTGTGCAATGTATCAAATTCAGTCACCGCGCACGCTAGCTCCATTTCACATGCATGCAGCCAGCTGCCAGTTGCGTACGTCCATGGGTAGAGCTAGACGCCGCTGCCGGCCACATGAATTCATCCTTCACGTGCTCTTGCCGCCTCCCTCCCTCGCACTGCCACAGATAGATAGATTTCGTGGATGCCCAGCCCAGCAGGCAGTAGCTAGTAGGTCCGCCATGCATGTCTGTCCAGCGGGCTAGCGTCTTGGGCCACTGGCTTGAATACAACAACAGAGGAAAAGAAGTTTGATCGGGCTTTTATTAATCAATACATGCTCCTGCCGATCGAACTGCGTATAAAACGCCAAAGGCAATGGCGTTGCTATATAGGACAGAAACGCCAAGGCAGTTGGCGTTTTCATGTGCAGAAGAAACGCTAGCTAGCTCGGCGTTTTCATGTGAAACAGTAATGCTAGCTAGCTCGGCGTTTCTATGTGGAGCGGAAACGCCGTGGTCTATGGCGTTTCTAAAAGGGTCTTCATGTCGAGTTCAGTTTGTGACAAAGATCGTCCAGAAGGTCAGAACAGTGATTTCGGTCGTGAATACATGACCGACACATACACCTGAACAATTCAGACCTGTACACTGTCATTTAATACCTTTAATATGTGTGCATGGCGAACATTTAAATACAGAACAGGGGCACAATGCATTAACTCTCTTCCGTGTTAGAGCTAGGCCATTATGCTTTACATCCAGCCGCAATTCCCTCCATTGCCAGATAAAAAAGGAGCAAGGATCCCCTCCAAAAGCTTACTGTTCATCTTCCCGAGCATCCCATATCCGGTGAAGACGAGAGATAGACAGGGCAGCTCATACCAGTTGCTTATAAAAGCTAACTCTTCAAACTATAGATGGTGCTATTTGTAAAGGATATGATTCCTACATCAGATCTGCCGGTGGAACCGAGTTTAGTTAAAACAGTCGTGCCAAAACCATGGCGAAGAGATAGCGGTAAAGTTCAGAATTGATTGCTGAGGTTTGTTGTTTAAGAATTCTTATTATATGTTTAGCGCTAGTCTTGTATGCATGGAGTGGCTCTAAATCATTGAGGAGAGCGCATCATGTTGTAGCATCTCCTCTAATCAACAGCAGTAAGACTGCACTTGGACGATTAAAATTTCAAAGAAATACACAGTGAACAAGTGTGTAGCAACTTTTACGCGGTGTGGTAAAAAATAAAGGTGCGTGAGAAACAACTAGACACTCGTAAATGACGCATTCAATCACCTGGCAAGTTGGTTGTCACAGTGTTAATTCGCCTGTGAAGTGCCAAAACGAACAGTTCAGGAACAACTTTTGCACGTCGCATTGATTTTAGGGTGTAAAATAGTGGCGGAGTTAACGATAAATCGTGAGTGGACATGCCACCACGCGCGGGCGATATCCACGCCCCACGCCGGCGCGGGAGATTCGTGCAACATAAATACGCATCGCCTGTATTATGAATTCACGCATTCGTATAGCTCCCAGTATTCACTCGGTATTTATCTCTGACACATCCCTTGTATGGGCCACAAGACAGCACAAGCATTTAAAATCGCTCGCGGGCGTCCACGATGGCAGCGCCAACGGCTATCCCCACGACTCTCCCCTGCGGCCTTTTTAAACTGTCTCCGTTCTTGTACATTCACATCCCGCCCAAGTATTCATCTCTCTCCCCTTCTGCGCTCGCAAGCATGTGTTCGTCCAGCTCCGAGCTCAGCTCGGCCCCGCCGGTGTCACACCACCACTCCACCCAGATGCCACCGCTGCCACTGATCCGCTGTCCGGAGTGCAACGCCGGCAACGTGATCTGGTTCTTATCTGCACTAGTAGAAAAAGGGTCAAACGTGCAGCACATTAGTGCCGGTTTGTATTAGAGCCGGCACTAATGTATACATTAGTGCCGGTTCCAACGGCTAGCCGGGCCGCTCTCATTAGTACCGGTTCGTGGCTAACCTTTAGCACCGGTTCGTGCCACGAACCGGTACTACTGAGGGTGGTGGAAGGATGTTGTCAGTCTGGGCCCCCTCCAGCACCTTTAGTACCGGTTCGTGCCACGAACCGGTACTATAGGTCGACGTACATAAACCCTTCGTCCATCCGAGCCACTCTGTTCTTCCCCTTTCCCCTCACTTCTCCTCTGTTCTTCTCCTTTCCCCTCGAGCTCCTCACAAATTTTACCCAAAATTTGTCAAGATTTGAAGGCCCCCATCCATTCAAATGATCACAAAGGTTAGCAACTTTGTCCTTTCAACTCTCATTGCTAGATTAGCTCTTCCCATGCTTTGTATAGTTACTAATTTGTGAGTTTAGTAATTTGGGAGGAAATATATATATGTGCTAGTATTTGATTTATATGCAATTTGAGGTCAAAAATAACACTTAGTTTGCATATGTAGGTGTGGTTTACTTAGTGCTTTCTAAATCTCCGTCGTAACCACCGTCGATCGCCCGCACCGTCCCGTCACCGGCACCACCTTGTGGTGAGCCTCTTGTTCATGTAATTTTATATAAAAAATTGATGTTTGTGTGATTTGGATATATAGTTAATCATGTAATAATTATCTTACCCGTACGTTGTTTGTTATACATAGTGCCATGATTTTGATATCCGTCCCCGTCGGCCCTCGTCCTTGTTATGATTCGGATGTGGTATATTCTCTTTTAAAACTATTAGTTGTATTTCGTGTTTATGACAAATTATGCCCATCAAGTTGACATAGATATTTATCTAGGAGGTATGTGAACCGGAAATTCCAACCGACCCTATTGTCGAGAGGTTAAATTTAGTTGAAAGAGAAAACGAGTACTTGAAAGAAAAATTAAAAAGAATTGAGGGGGAGAAGATGGAATTGGAGTTGCATGTTGCCGATGTCGTCGATGATCACAAGATCAAGATGGAGAAAATGCGCTTGAAGAATAGAAAGATTAGAAAATATGCCATCGATAGTGAGGCTTGGTATCATTATGCTGTTGGATCAATTGTTACCTTAGTTGCAATCTTGATCGCATTTGTTGTTGCATTTAAATGCTTTAGCTAGAGAGTTATTTGTTTGTTGCATTTAAATGTTGTATGAACTTTATGTATGAACTTGTATTAATTTGGTCTATTCGGTGTTGTGTAATGAAGATGAGCCGGCAATGGATGTACGATGACCGATGCTCTCCCCAGTTCGTTGAGGGCGTGCATACTTTTCTGCTTGCGGCTGAGGCAAACAAGCGGGCGGATGGTTTTATGCCATGTCCATGTGCTGTCTGTAAGAATGATCGCAATTACTCTACGTCAAGAACCATTCACGTCCACCTGTTTGAGTCCGGTTTCATGCCCCACTATAATGTTTGGACCAAGCACGGAGAAAGAGGGGTTATGATGGAAGACAATGAAGAAGAAGAGGACGACGACAGCTATCCTGGCCATGGGTTCCCTGAATACGATGATACAACAATGGGGGAAGAAGCTGAGCCGGTAATGCGGGAAGAAGCTGAGCCGGCAATGCGGGAAGAAGCTGAAGAAGAGGCATCAGATGAGCCCGTTGATGATCTAGGTCGGGCCATTGCCGATGCAAAGAGAAACTGCGCAAGTGATTTGAAGAAGAAGAAGTTGCAGCGCATGTTAGAGGATCACAAAAAATTGTTGTACCCGAATTGCGTAGGTGACAAGAAAAAGCTGGGCATCACACTAGAATTGCTGCAATGGAAGGCAGAGAATGGTGTATCTGACAAGGAATTTGGAAAGTTGCTGGTAATGATAAAGGATATGCTTCCAAAGGACAACAAATTTCCCGAGAGTACGTACGAAGCAAAGAAGGCTGTCTACCCTCTAGGGTTAGAGGTGCAAAAGATACATGCATGCCCTAATGATTGCATCCTCTACCGCGGTGAGTACGAGGATTTGAACGCTTGCCCGGTATGTGATGCATTGCACTATAAGATCAGCCGCGATGAGCCTGGTGATGTCGAGGGCGAGCGCCCCAGGAAGAAGATTCCTGCCAAGGTGATGTGGTATTCTCCTATAATACCATGGTTGAAACGTTTTTTCCAAAACAAAGAGCATGCCAAGGCGATGCGATGGCACAGAGAAGACCGTAAGAAAGACGGAAAGTTGAGAGTACCCGCTGACGGGTCGCAGTGGAGAAAAATCGAAAGAAAGTACGGGAAGGAGTTTGCAGATGACGCAAGGAGCGTATGGTTTGGTCTAAGCGCAGATGGCATTAATCCTTTTGGGGAGCAGAGCAGCAACCATAGCACCTGGCCTGTGACTCTATGTTTGTATAAGCTTCCTCCTTGGTTGTGCATGAAGCGGAAGTTCATTATGATGCCAGTGCTCATCCAAGGCCCTAAGCAACCCGGCAACGACATTGATGTGTAGCTAAGGCCATTAGTTGAAGAACTTTTACAACTGTGGAATGGAACAGGTGTACGTGCGTGAGATGAGCACATGGGGGAAGAATTTGACCTCAAGGCATTGCTGTTCGTGACCATCAATGATTGGTCTGCTCTCAGTAACCTTTCAGGACAGACAAACAAGGGATACCGCGGATGCACGCACTGTTTGGATGATACCGACAGTATATATTTGAATAGTTGTAAGAAGAATGTGTACCTAGGACATCGTCGATTTCTTCCGAGCAGGCATCCCGTAAGAAAGAAAGGCAAGCATTTCAAAGGTGAGGCGTATCACCGGACGAAGCCTCGCCACCGTACTGGTGCTGATGTACATGATATGCTCAAGGATTTGAAGGTGATATTTGGAAAGGGTCCTGGCGGACAACCTGTTCCGAAGGACGCGGACGGACGCGCACCCATGTGGAAGAAGAAATCTATATTTTGGGACCTGTCATATTGGAAAGACCTAGAGGTCCGCTCCGCAATCGACGTGATGCACGTGACGAAGAATCTTTGCGTGACCCTGCTTGGCTTCTTGGACGTGTATGGGAAGACAAAAGATACACCTGAGGCACGGGAGGACCAGCAACGTATGCACGGAGAAGACGGCATACATCAGGGTCATGCAAGCTACGCTCTTACCAAAGAAGAGAAGGAAATCTTCTTTGAATGCCTGCTCAGTATTAAGGTACCGTCTGGCTTCTCGTCGAATATAAAGGGAATAATAAACATGGCAGAGAAAAAGTTTCAGAACCTAAAGTCTCATGACTGCCACGTGATTATGACGCAACTGCTTCCGGTTGCATTGAGGGGGCTTCTACCGGAAAACGTTCGATTAGCCATTGTGAAGCTATGTGCATTTCTCAATGCAATCTCTCAGAAGGTAATCGATCCAGAAATCATACCAAGGTTACAGAATGATTTGGTGCAATGTCTTGTCAGTTTCGAGTTGGTGTTCCCACCATCCTTCTTCAACATCATGACGCACGTCCTAGTTCACCTATGCGAAGAGATTAACGTTTTGGGTCCTGTATTTCTACACAATATGTTCCCCTTTGAGAGGTTCATGGGAGTCTTAAAGAAATATGTTCATAACCGTGCTAGGCCAGAAGGAAGCATCTCCAAGGGCCATCAAAATGAGGAGGTCATTGAGTTTTGTATTGACTTTATTCCTGACTTTAAGCCGATTGGTGTTCCTGAATCGCGGCATAAGGGCAGACTGGATGGAAAAGGCACGCTAGGAGGGGAACAAATAATATGTATGGACGGACATTCTCTCACTGAAGAACACTACACAGTTCTACAGAATTCCACCTTGGTGGCTCTGTATATGGATGAACACAAGAATTTGCTACGCTCCAAACACCCGGGGCGGTCTGATGACTGGATTACACGTGAACAAACCAGGAGTTTCGCCAACTGGTTGCAGACACGTACCATGCATGACACCTCTATTGAAGATGACCTGTACTTGCTGTCCCAGTTACCATCTTCGAATATAATGACTTTCAAAGGGTACGAGATAAATGGTAATACATTTTACACGATCGCCCAAGATAAGAAGAGTACCAACCAAAACAGTGGTGTCCGCTTTGATGCAGAAACCAAGACGGGAAAGGAAACATATTATGGTTATATACAGGACATATGGGAACTTGACTATCGACGTGGTTTAAAGGTCCCTTTGTTTCGGTGCAAATGGGTCAATATGACACGAGGCGGGGTAACGGAAGCCCCGCAGTACGGAATGACAAAAGTGGATCTCAACAATCTTGCGTATGCAGACGAACCATTCGTCCTAGCCAATGATGTGGCACAGGTTTTCTATGTGAAGGACATGTCTACCAAGCCAAGAAAAAGAAAAGATAAGGAAGCGAATGCATTGTACGATGAGCCAAAGCGGCACATAGTTCTTTCTGGAAAGAGAAACATCGTGGGAGTGGATGACAAGACAGACAAGTCAGAAGATTATGAAAAGTTTGATGAAATTGCTCCATTCACAGTGAATATTGACCCGAGCATCCCGTTAAATGATGAAGATTTTCCATGGTTACGGCGCAAAGGGACACACGCGAAGAAAAAGTTTCACACCCAAAGATCTGGGATGTGATCGGCTTCACTATCATCACTTTCTTCTGTGTTTCACACCCAGGAGGGAATGTCTATAATAGTTAGGGTAGTTATGTGTTTTGGCATTTGAAACGCGAAGAAATTTTATGTGCAAACAAATTCTTTTCATGCATTTACTGATTTTTTTTCCAGCTAAATGACCCTGAAATTAAAAAGCAATTCAAATGAACTCAGAAAAGGTTGAAAGTTGGCATGGTATCATAATTTCATACAAATAGCATGTGCAAGAAAGTAGAGAGGGTTACGGCAAAAACTGGATGCACTTCGTGTACAAAATGGACAATCTCTTTCGAAGTATCAGGGTTTCCGACGAAAACTGAACTGTTACAAAGGCATTTCATTTTTTAAATAACCTAATCATTACTAAATTGAATATAATGATAAAACACACTAATATTAAACATAAGAAAAAAGAATCACTGAAAAAAAGCTTTTTTCAAAGTTAAGTTATTCACAAACTAGTGATTCACACAAATTTCAAATAATTCAAAATTTAAACTATTCAAATTTGAAATCTACCGACACTAACAGAAAGTTTGTAATTTTTTGTACCTAAAGCAAAATATTCACAAAGAAACTCTAAATACAGAAAAAAAACTCAAAAATAAATAAAACAAAAATAAATAAATCAAAAAAATAAGAAAATAAAAAAGCCCGCCTACTGCGCCATAGCGGCCTGCATACGACTAGAAACCCAACCTGTAGTTGGGCCAGGATGCAGGCCCGCAAGCCCAGTAGGCCCACAGGCAGAGTGGGAGAGGTAGGCCCAGAAGGCCTGCTATCGAGAGGAGTTCAATGCAGTGCCCGCGCCGGGGCTTATAAACTGGTCCTGGCGCTCCTAAACTAGCGAGGTGGGACTAAACTTCTGCGCCCCTCGCCTGGCAGCGCACCCCCTTTAGTACCGGGTCGTGGCACAAACCGGTACTAAAGGGGGGCCTTTAGTACCGGATTGTGCCACCACCCGGTACTAAAGGGGGTCGCTTCCCGCCACTTGGCCTGGCCAAAACAGACCTTTAGTACCGGTTGGTGGCTCCAACCGGTACTAAAGGTTCCTTCTATATAAGAAAACACTTCGAAATTTCGTCAGTTTCTCATCTCTCCCTCTGCTTCTTCTCCTCTGCACCGTCACCCGCCGCCCCCGCCGTCTCCATATCCCTCGACGCCGCCCCGGCCCGTCGCCGCCCCCGACGCCGCCCTGTCCCCGTCGTCGCCGCCCCGTCGTCCCGTCCCCGTCGTCCCCGTCGTCACCGCCGCCCCGTCCCGGCCGCGTCGTCACCGTCCCCGTCGTCGTCGTCGCCCCGGCCCGTACGTCCCCGTCCCCGTCGTCGCCGCCCCGGCCCGTACATCCCCGTCCCGTCGTCGCCGCGCCCGTCGCCGTCCCCGTCGCCGCCCCCCCCCCCCCCCCCCCCCCCGTCGCCTCTCGCCTCGCCGGCCGGTGAGCGCGCACACACACACATACTTTTTAGTTATAGATTTTTCTGTTTTTAAGAAATTGTTAGACATTTTTCTGTTTTTTAGAAATAGTTAGAAATGTTAGAATTGTTAGAATTGTTAGAATTGTTAGAAATTGTTAGAAATTTTTCTGTTTTTTAGTTATAGAAATAGTTATAAAAAAGTTAGAATTGTTAGAAATTTTTCTGTTTTTTAGTTATAGAAATAGTTATAAAAATGTTAGTTATATATATAGAAATGTTATAAATTTTTTTTCTGTTTTTTAGTTATAGAAATATTAGAAATGTTAGTTATATATAGCATTGTTAGAAATGTTATAGAAATGTTAGTTATATAGAAATGTTAGAAATTTTAGTTATCAAAATTCAATCATTAAAAAAATGTTACTTTTTGCGGGCATATAGCTAGTATTTGTTCTCGACGATGCCCGGCCCGCATCCTTGCCGTCGACCCGTCCGCGACGACGTCCAGCCGACCCATGTCCGGGACTGGGCTCCGCCGGGCTGGCACTGGGAGGTGCTGCTTGGAGGGGCGCGCCGCTTGACGAGGAACCCGGCCGCGGGTCCCGTCGTCGACCCTGATCTCGTTTGGTGGCGTTCGCGTGGGCCAGTTTCGGTGCGGAGGGACCCGGCCCCGCCGGAGGTGGTACGTCGCCGTGTCAGGGAGGAGGACGAGCACGTCCGTCGCTACATGGTTGCGTTAGAGGGCGGCAGGTTCTCCAATACGTGGCAGTATCTTCGCGGATCTCACTTCAGCTATGATCCTGTGAGGGTTCCTTCTCTTTGGGTGTCCACTGCCCGCGCCGGAGGAACCGCGAGTGTCCTAGATTCTTCTGTAGTATTCGATCTTTATTAGCTAATAGCCAGTGATGTACTATTCAATATTATATATTATTCGAGACGATGTATTCGAGATTATATCTATTATTCTGGACGATGTATTCGAGATTATATCTATTATTCGAGATTTGAATACTAAATTGTTTTATATTTCTTTTGGATTAGTTAAACAAAAGCTATGGCAGACAATACCGACAGAGAGGGAGAACAGACCATGTTCGATATGATACGCGGGGCAGATGATAATCAAAATGAAGAAGATTATGACGGCTCCGAATTTCTAAACAACACCGGAGAGGGTGATATGATATTCGATCACGACGAAGTCATGAACTATGATTATGACGATGACGAAGAACATGATCCTGAAACAACAAACACCGACGAGGTATATATATTTATATAAGCAGGCATCTGGTGATCATCACATGTTTTAAATGACTTGAAGATATATTAACGAATCGATCTTTGTTCTTTCAGCCATCCGGATCGAGCAAATCTTCAGGCAAAAGGACAAAACGAGGCCCGAACAAAAAGTTGAAGCCGGGCGTAAAGTACAATATCGAGGCATGAGGCCCTACTGGCAAACCATTAGCGCCTAAGAAGATTGCGGACAAGTTCGTTCGTCAGTGCGGAGTTCTTGTGAAGGACCAACTCCCGATCAAACTTCAAGAATAGAGAGCGCCAACAAAGCCACGTCCAGATGTTACTTATGTTGACAAGAATCAAAAAGATCTGCTTTGGGATACTCTCATGGAACATTTCACCCTACCAGATCATTTCACAGAAGCAGATGTGCAGAAAGTCAAAGAGGCTGCTCTTAAGATGATGGCGACTGCATTCAAGAACTACAAGAATGGTGAATGGAACAAGTACGTCAACGGAGGAAGGAAGACTCCAGTATTCAAGGGAACACTGGAGAACCAACGTGATCATTGGGACGATTTCGTGAAATTCAAGGATTCGGAATTAGCTAAGGAACGGTCGAGAATAAACAAGAAGAATGCCGAAAAAAAGGATAAGTTCCATAAGCTGGGGCCAGGTGGCTATGCGGTGGCAATGCCTAAGTGGGATAAGTCTGAGAAAGAGATGGAGGATGCAGGTGTCACTCCGGCTACTAAGAGCTGGCCCCCAGGGTCAGGACTTGGTTCTATGCGCATGGGGGGGGGGGGAGTTGGACCGGGAGACAGGCAATGTTTCGACGAGGGCAAGTCTGAAGGGAGCCGACGATGCGATACTTGTTGCAATAGAAGAGGCACGAACGGGGGTGTTCCAGCCCAATAGAGAGAACGACGAGCTTACCCGTGCCCTGGGAAATCCTGAACACCCAGGAAGAACACGAGGCAAGGGCGCTCTGCCGTGGTATGAGGGGTTTCCAGACTGGAACAACGACTACAGAACCCGTGCGAGAAAGAAGATTGCGGAGGAGAAGAAGAGGAAGATGGAGGAGGAGCAGAGGAAGCGGGACTATGAACGCCTTTAAGGCCTAGAAGCAAGTCAAGCGGAATTGGCAGTCAAATTCCAGCGGCAGCAGGAGCAGATCGACTCACTTACCCATCAAAGGGGGTCTCAGCAGCTGCAGCAGCTAGCGGATGATCCAACATTGGATAGCACCGGCCCATCCATGCCGAGAAGCAGCGTGGGTTCCGTCCCGGACGATGCAATGCTGGGTAGATACCCCGTGGATGACATCACGGAGAACACTAACTGCGAGCTACACGTCAAAATGAAGAACATATCCATGAAGGTGGCGGACGGCTGTGCTTTCACAAATCCCCCCGAGGCAACCTTCCATTGCAACCCGATTCCAGCGGGCTATGCTCGTGTCTTGGTTGATGAGGTGGTGGACCCACCATATTCGGGGCTACAGCTTGACATTGCTCGAGGTGACGGCGAGCGCTTTCTCGGAGAGGCCAAACATCGTATCATCCTATGGAAAAAGGATTGCATCATCTTTCCAAGGCCACCGACACCGCGTCACCCGAGTCCTCGTCGAAGTCCGCCACCGAGTCAGCAGACTCCCGCTCCTCCAAGTCCGGCAAAGTGTCAGGACAATCCTCCTCCTCCAAGTCTGCCACAGCGTCAGACGTCCACTCCTCCTCCATGTCCGGCACAACCTCAGGCCACTCCTCCTCGTCCAACTCAGTCCCGTCAGCCGTCTCCGCCGCCTCAGCAATCGCAGAAGAGACACCCCGCAGCTATGGTGCGTAGCGGTACGAGTCGAGGTAGTACAGGAAGTACAGGCGGAGGCAAGCGATATAAATATGGTCCAAGCCTCAAGCCTCTTCCGCAGAGGTCTTATGACAGGTCCGAGGAGGAAATCACAGCCATATCGAAGGCCGAGGTGGAAGCCCATTTTGCACCGAAACCGCCACCGCCGCCAAGGGAGAAAGTGCCTGAGGAAACGATTGACCACTTCATTCGTATGGCTCAACCACCAGCTTCCAAGCTTGTTGACACAGACTATGAGCGCCACATCAGGAAGTTAAATCGAGCACGTCTACAAAGGGAGGCGAGCACGTCTACATCGGGATCGAGCAAACAAGAAGCAGCTGCCAAAAAATGCGGGAAAACCATTCCCCAGCTGGGAGAACAGGCGGCGCAATCGATCCCCTCGCTTTTTGTGCCAACAACAGGTGACAGTACGTGCCCCCAATATTATTGTAGGCAAATAGTGCATGTTCCCGAGGTGGGCAATGTGGTAATAACGGAAGAGCATATAATGCAGGCTGAAGTTCTCAACATCACTGTTGGACAACTCCTCGAGATCGAGCCCATGCCTTTGCTTAGAGAGGATGAAGTAAAACGGAAATATGTCCGGGGCCAACCTTTGGTCGCGCCAGACAAGGTCAAGAACCTCCCAACGAGAATGTATGAATTGCATCAATGGTACATGAACATTACCAAGATTTCAGATCGAGTGTCCCTCATGGTGAATGTCAAGAAGGACCATTACTACCATGAGAAAGCTGGGTCCGTTGAGTATTTAGAACTGTTTCAGTTATACAATCAGGACGCACTCGACAAATCTATCGTCAGTTGCTATTGTCTGTAAGTGATCTCTTTCTATAATTTAAGTCTCAAGCTAGCTGTAGTGATCCTTTTGATCAATCATTACCTGTAATTATCCTCACTATATTCTTTTCTGTGGTATTATGCAGGATGAAGATATATGAAATGAGAAAAGGTGGACGCTTTGGCATTGGGTTCATTGACCCAAACACCGTTAATGAATTCACATGGAAGATAAATGAACATCATGCAAAGGAAGTAGAGGACAGCATGCTAGAGTTCTTGAAGCGCCTCAAATACAATGAAGATATACTACTTCCTTACCACTTTGGGTGAGTCACACTGTCTTGTACTACAAATTCTCTGTTTTTGCCTACTAGCTAGCTACATGTTTTTGCTTACATATGCCCGCTTAATTAAGACATGTAAACGTGTGTGCATGCAGATTTCACTGGGTCTTGTGTATCATTAAAGTTGACGCCGGAACAGTTGAAGTACTGGACTCACTAATCTCAAAAAAAACTGACTTTAACATCTTGTATGGGATAGTCAACAGGTAATTTCAATCATTATTAACTATATATCTCGGCCTATTTAGTCCGTCATTTCATGATATGAACTATTTAATAACCCCTTTATTCATTTTTTTTGTCGGCGGGCAGGGCTTGGGCAAGGTTCATCAGCGTCACGGAAGGTGAATGGAAACAAAAGCTTCAATGGGTTCGACCCAAGGTGAGTAATTAAGTAGTACTAGCTAGCTAGCTAGCTGCCATCTCTTTAATTACAATGCTTGATTAATTTTTATCTAATCAAATTCCATTCTCGTAAAGGCCCTGAAGCAGGCGCAGGGGACTGATCTGTGTGCATTCTGCGTTTGCGAGAACATTCGCATGATGGCATCCGAAAGGAGCAGATCTCAAAGACAGCAATGGGTACGCTTGTCAGAACACTATTCACAATTTTTACACCATTATCGATATCTAGTCACACAACTAATACACATGCATATTGATCTCCTTCTTAACAGTTCAAAGAGGTGCGGGAGAAGCTCATAGAAAGGGAGCGCGTAGAAGCACTTCAAGAGGAAATAGCGGGATTTTTGCTCGACCAGGTCATAAATCCGAATGGAGAATTCTATTACCCGCTACCGCCCCATGAAAACCACTTTCAATTGTCATCGTGCTCCGAAGGCACCAATTAGGCTAATGCCACTGGCTCCGAAGGCAACATTCATATGTAGGAGAAATTGTATATAGCTATACATGTGTGTATGTGTGAATTAATTAATATGGTGGTTTAATTTGTAAGACATTGATGTGATATATATATATGCATGATTGGTTCTACTAAAAATTATATATATATATATATATATGTATATATATATACATATATATATATGCATAACGTGTACAATGTGTAGTATCGTAAAATACCAGCAAACGAAAAAGAATTAAAATGAAAACACAAAATTAAATGAAAAAGAAATCATAAAACCAAAACCCCCCAAACCTTATAGTACCGGTTGGTCTTACCAACCGGTACTAAAGGGCTCCAGGTCCCCGGAGCTGGCTCGTGCCACATGGTTGCCCTTTAGCACCGGCTCGTGCTGAACCGGTGCTAAAGGGGGGGGGGGGGGGGGGGGCTTTAGTGACCACAAATTAGTGCCGGTTATGTAACCGGCACTATAGAGCCTTATGAACCGGTGCTAATGCCCGGTTCTGCACTAGTGCTGGAACGGTGGAGAACCCAGGGAGGCTTTTCTACAAGTGCCAACGCCATGGAGTGAGTATTTTGAGATTCTTTTCGTCCATCTCCCGCAGCTCCTCATCTCAAACCAAGTTTTGTATGTGTTGTTTCAGTTTGGTGGATGCAGGTTTTGGAAGTGGGAGAACAAGTACATTCAGTACTTCAGCAGCCGCTGGGGTCATCTGCACTCGCACGCATCCGTGTATCGGCATGTAACTCTGCTTGAGCAGAATCAAGCATGGTCGAAGAACATTTTCATCTTGGGGGTCCTGAACATGGTGCTACTGGCCATATGCTGCATGCACAAGTTCTAAAGCATCATGTTGTTATCGGGCAGTACTGCGCAAAAGATTTAGTTCCAGTATTTGTACTAGATTCAGCAGTTCCAGTAGTTGTACTGGATTCGGTAGTTCCAGCCTTTGTACTGGATTAGATCCATTGTACTGGATTAGATGTAGTTCCAGCATCCAGCAGTTTTCTCTTAGGCATTTAGCTTTACACGCATGCACCGTGCCTGTACGCCGCTCTATATGTATTAAACGGTATTTTGTTTGCGAGCATGTTTTTAATTAAGCCCGACGGACCGCGTGGTGTGTCACAAATGCACTTAAGACAAATCCACACACCCGCACCCACCTCACGCAGCGCGCATGCAATAAATGTTTCGGGCGGCACCACCGTAACTGCGTCGCAGTAGAATGAGTGCCACAGCTGCCCTGCAAACCGTAAATCCACCCAGCACCGCATTCATGATCGATTAACTTATGGGGCTCCACATGGCTGGCTTTATAAAATCGGGTGGGATCGTCATCGGTTCCACAACACACTCGAGTCGCTAGCACCGCATGCTTCTATCACTAGCAAGTAGGATAAACCGATCGCCGTCGCCGGCGTCTCCCAGCTGCAGGATCCGGTGAGCAACCGCCATTGTTTCCAGCTTGCCGATCGTTTGTGGACCAGACGCGTCTTGCTAACGCCTCCCCCCCCTTTTTTTTTGCTTGTGCAGCACATGGACGAGTTGATGCAGTCACAGGAGACGAGCGACAGCATGGCCATGTCCACGCAACCTTCTCCCACATCAAGGTCCTCTCCCACAAAAGTACGTGCCATGGTAGACTCCCTTGATGCATTCAAGAAATCTCTGGTTGAGGAGATGGAGTTTGCAGGCATCTTGCACGTGCTGATCATTTCTAAGACGAATTTAAAGTTAAGTATATGGCTGATGTCTAGAGTCGACGAAGTATTTAGGACCATATACATTCGGCCTGGTCGGTAAATGTCCTTCAGGGCATCCGACGTGCACAATGTTTTTGGTGTGCCAATCGGTCGTTTGCATATACAGAGTGCCTCGGGACTAGACATAACATATGTGCGTGAGTTTTTGCAAATCAGCCAGCACGGGAGAAACCTTCTCATGGCCGTCGAGAAAATCATCTCTAGGCCCAAAGATAGCTCGGATAACGAGATTAACTCTTTCAAAATGGCTTTTGTCATGTTTGTTGTTGGTCACCTGCTAGCCCCATCACCTAGCCATGATCGCACGAACACACAGTATTGGGGTGCAATCGCACAAATAGGTCATGTCGCCGAGTTCAACTGGTGCGAGTACATGTTAGAAGAGCTGATGGCAGCATGCTTAAGAGTGAAGGCAGATATCAAGGCAGGACGGGATGTCACGTATCTTCACGCCTGCCACTTATTTCTGCAGGTTAGCCTTTTGATGATTGCCATCTAAACAAATTACGCGACGTGTACGCATTTAACAGATCATTTTCCTTTGCCGTAGGTTTTTTACCTAGAGAACCTTGATCTTGGATTACTAAGCCTCCCGCACAACATATTCCCTCGAATATATGCATTTGACGAAACGCAGTACAAGCGTATGTGGGTACAATGCAGCGTGGGACATTATAAAGGGACTCCAGACTTCTCCGGAGCAATGGTCTTTTTATCTTGATTGCCATTTCGTTTGTAGCCGTTATAGTTCCGAGCAGCTCATTCCAACCTTTTTTTTTGTGCAATTCAACAGATTCGTTCTGCGGACCAGGTGTGCTACGCCAGGAGCGCATGGGACACCCCTTCGGATCCGGTGCCCTTCAACAACAGCATGTTCCCCGGCCGCCTAGCAAGTTTCAACAACGCCACACCTGGCTCCAGCCGGCCTCATGTTGGCCCAGTCGTCTGCAACGCACAGCCGATCTCGTTCAGGGCGCCACACGTGCCACACGGGGTCCCACCGTCGCCTGCAACTCCAGCCCCTGCATTCGTGCGGACAGCCACGTCCGGCGACTTCTCCACATACTTAAAGGCCAATTACCCCCAGCTGGTAAGCATGCTCTCTTAAATATCCGTCTTCATTTGTACGCATGTCACACACGGTTCGGGAAAAACAAATGATTATTGTGCATCACTCTCACGCGAAAATCATCAGGCTAGTTTGAGGATCGGGATGCTGATGAAAAAGCATAACGCCACCACATTTAGGCTCGCAAACAGTCTTAAGGCTGATTTGTTTGCCGAGAACACCGCGTTTCTGAACGCACTTGTTAGCGAGCTTGGCGAGGGATGCATATGCTGTAGCCTACGTACACTGCCATGCATCATTAACAATCCACCCAATCCCGAGTCTCCACGATGCACCAACATTTACAGGCGCAAGTTGGATATGACGGAGTCTGATGGTACGTCCATATTTATCTTTATGCATCTGTACACAGTTTTCCACCCGAGTAACGGCTATAAATTGTTCCAGGAGAAAGCTCGTCTGGAAAAATGGTCAACTCTTCAGGTTCTTCAGCGGCCAAAAAAAATGAAAAGAGCACTCGTGCATGGTATGTTCATCATTTGTCAAAAAACTGCAATTTTTGCATGTGTTACCTCCACGTGGTCAGCTCACACATTTTATGGGGTTTTGTCAATTCTCCTTTCATAGACCAAGAGACCACCAGCGGCGAGCGTGCAGGTTTTCTGACGCCAGCACCATCGAAGAGCCTGATCATCTCACAATCGCCAGCAGACGAACAAAAAGGTTGGTGGGACGGGCTGGCAGGTTTGATTATGATGCTGGACGGCGAGGCCACGCACCCCGCCGGCACAGTGGTTTTTGGGCAGGCATCGCATGACCTCCCGCACAAGAAAGAAGCGATGCATGCAGCGTATGCCACGCCGCACTGGATTGACGGCTGAGACCGTCCAACCGTCTTGGTGTTTGTGTGGAAAGCGGCTGACTTGTTTCTAAAAACGGTTTCACCGGAAGAGCTTGAAAGGTACATCCATCACACACCCGAGTGGCTCATACACGTTTGTTGTGCAATATTATTCTAGCTAACACTTGTTACCACAGGGCAATTATAGCACATGCCACGCCAAGGTTCATCTCGATCACTCCGAGCCCACTTCTTAGCCAGATTGTCAAGTCAGACCATCTCGACCACGAGGTATGCGCGCTGATTTTCCGCCGTCAAGACCAAATCGACGGCGCCATCCTTTACCCCAATAATGCACCTCGATGGCGTAAATTTATGGAGCTAGATTTTTCGGTGAGCCTTTTTCTTAACAGAAAATTGCTCTTCATTTTTATCCCCTCACGTCGTTTTTGCCGTTCATCTCAGACTGCTGCACTAGCCGGAGAAGAAACTTGGACTCTGTTATCCGTACGCGCGCAGCTCGTGGGGCCCCACGAGTCATTCAACATCGCAGAGTGCACCATGGTGAGCCACAGAACGACCGCATGCATTTGCTCTGTCTTGGGCCACAATTTTTTCCACACGTCTCATTGTTTGATTTTCCTGTAGTTTTACCTGCCGACAATATTCGATTTCGGATGGTGCTTGTATGCTTGGGACATGCAGAGGAAGATAATAAACATTTTTGATCCATCGTACGGCCTTTGCTCCACACAACGGCGCAAGGATCTACTAGGAGCCGTCGCTGACAAGCTGCACGTTGCATTTTTCACCTTAATTTACAAGTTGTTCAGCAATTGGAAGGTTGACTGCATCAGGTGGGAGAAAGTGTTCCACGTCACCTCACCGACCACAGTGCGCCAGTAAGTTACATATTGGTTTCTCCTGGCTTTGTTGATTGACAACCTCTGCATCGCTGCCCACCCATAACAACATGCTTGTCCAGGACCGACACGGGCGTGTGGATCACCCGTGTGGCCAAACATTTCGATGGGAGGAATGTCATGGCGGATATGTCAGAGGTAATCAATTCTTGCACACCTTTTCTGCATTTCCTTGTGATATATCATTGCACACACATTAACCAGGTGTTGCGGCTTGTTGATCACACAGGGCGCCATCATCGCGGAGCGCCAGGAGATTCTCGCAGAACTAGTGCAAATGAAAGACAACCTGGCAGCCCTCCCGACGAACATCAACGACATAGTTAATGCATGGGCAATGGAGTCTTAATTAGTGTGTTGTACTGTTTAAAATAATGCATGCGCACTCTTGGAAGGCTCTACTATAACATGATGTATCCAGTTTAATCTCAGTCAAAGTCACGCACATTCGGTCACTTAAAACAAGTTCAGTTTGTGTGGGGTGTACTGGTGTACCAATTCATTAGAGCCATGTGTATCAATTCATCTGAGCCATGCGTATATTAATACTGCATTATTACCTATGTGTTGACAATGTTGACTCAGCTAAGCTATCACTTGCTATTCACGTAGCATGCACTTGCTGAACTGTTTCTTGTTGTTTGACACTGTTTGGACAGAAACCAATCCTACGTATGAATATGAATCCATTCCTACATCCGCACTGTAGACGAATCCGCGTGCACGACCTTGACGTTTCATCGAGTTGACTTTATATAAAGAACGACATTCCAAGTGGATGAAGCATGATTCGAAGCCATAAAGAGTTTTTATTGTGAAACTATTTCAAATGGAAAGATCTAATCGGAAGTTTGGAGCGACAAATATCGTTCAAAACAGCAAACAGAATAACCATGGGAGGAAACCACGCGATCCATCAGGGGGCCTTGTGTCGACATACTTTGGTGCTTAGCGATGAGTGGAAGTGCTTTCTTGAAAACTCATCGGAATTTAGTTGTTTTGAACGTCCATCTACTCTACATGAGCAGGATCATGTTTTTTAAAAAAATGGGTGGAACAATGTTATTGAAGGAGAATAAATCATTTTAGTATGTTATGGAAAGATAAGAAAAACATCCCAACTATGGCTTATTAGCCCCTGACGGGGGAGGTTTTGTTAATAATGTTTTTCTAATTTTTTTATTTAAATTTTGAGCAACTAGTCCCCGCGAGCAATATCATCGGTTTTCATTGTTTTTTAGATCAACTTCGTCGAATGTTTTTGAAGGAGGAACGGTTTTTTCCGATGGAACAATGTTATTGAAGGAGAATAAATCATTTTAGTATGTTATGGAAAGATAAGAAAAATATCCCAACTATGGCTTATCAGCCCCCTGACGGGGGAGGTTTTGTTAATAATGTTTTTCTTGTTTTTGTTATTTAAATTTTGAGCAACTAGTCCCCGCGAGCAATATCATCGGAAGTTTGGAGTGACAAATATCGTTCAAAACAGCAAACAGAATAACCATGGGGGAAACCATATGAATTTTAGGAACGTGGTTTTATTCAAGAGGCATAGAACAGATGTATATATTCATCAAAATTGACACCCAAAATAACCATGGCGAAATCCGTTAAAATATTAAAACCGTACTGTTCGGACGCAAAACCCATACGTTATCAAGCAAGATGAAAACATTAACAAAATGTTACTTGTCTAATGAGTTGGACAAGCCCTCAAAACCGGTTGAAATGGAACCATAAGAAAAATATCCCCACTATGGCTTATCAGCCCCTGATGGGGGAGTTTTTGTTATGTAAAGTTTGAGCAACTAGTCCCCATGGGCAATACCATGTGGTTTCATTGTTTTGTATGTCAACGTCGTCGAATGTTTTTGAAGGAGGAACGGTTTTTTCCGATGGAACAAACAGAGGCCATCAAAGAGGAAGCAAATTTGCACACGGACACAAACTGGTTCATGCTAAAATAATGCATGGGCAATAACCGTTCGAATTGTAGAAACGATTTTTTATTCAAGAGTCACAGAAGAGTTGTATATATTCATCAAAATTGGCAGCCAAAATAACCATGGCGAAATCGTTTGAATATTAGAACAGAACTTTTCGGATGCAAGTTATCAAGCAAGATGAAAACATTATGAAAAAAAGTAACACGTTAATAATGAGTTGGACATGTTCTCGGAACCGGTTGAAATGGAAACAAGTAATCTTAAGTCCGGGAACGTCAGATTGCTAATGTTTGTGCATTTTTTTAATATAATTATGGGCCCGGAAAAACAGAGTCCATCAAAGAGGAAGCAAAATTGCATACAGACACAAGCTGGAATTATGGATCCGATCGTAATATGGCCAAACAAACTGGTTTGATAGATTGAATTATACAAGATAGCACCAGACGATGGAAATGGTAGCAAATACTAGGACCATGCGATGAATCTGGTTCAAAGGGATTTAATTATACAAATACTGGTACGAGGCACACGACTAACCAACTTAGCATCACACTTCAGGGTCCACCACATCCTGTGGAGGCAGCGCCCTGTTTCCGGACAGGGTGAGAACAATCCTCATGAGTTGCTGCCTGAACGGAGTCAGCTGGTCCTGCTCGAAGACAAAAACAGCAAAACAAACATCTCATCAGGTCCCAACGTACCAAAGAACAAAATTGGTGCAAAAGCATAGAGAACGATTCAGTTAACCCAGCTGCCAAATCTCTTTCTGCATGTATTCACCATCAAACCACCACATGAAGTGAATGTTGTAGAAGGTGGAGTCATTGCTGCCACAAGACATCGATCCAGTTAGAACCGCAAGCAAATCAAATAGCCGGGGCAAACTAAAAATGCATTCACCTTGAGGATGGCTCATGCATCATGCGGTGTGCTTTCCTTGTGAATTCATCCTCTCTGACGTGCCACCCATCGAAAAATGTCTCTATGCACTTGCACAGAGCGAACAGGAGCCTGTCCACGCAGCTGGTATGCATCCTTTCCAACTCAAGAATGTTGTACTGCGCCCTCTTAGGATCCATGACATGAACAATCTTCTTCATCATGTCAAAGATATACAGCACGTGGTAGCCATTCCCACCCTTCGTAGGAACCAGTATCTAGCGGAACACCAGCATGGCAGTCGATATCAAATGCATACAGTTACCCGACACTAAGAAAAAGCAAGGGATAACAGGAAATTACCAGTCGGCAGGTCTTCACATCGTAACGCACATGATCTCCAACAAACAAGCTCTTTATGTAAGGATCTGACAAGAAATCGTAGCCGTCTTCCACGACCTTGGCCTGCAATTATACAACAAACTTCAGCCACACGCCCACATTTGCATTATGGTTGCATTGGTGCAGTAATCTTACCGCAAAATATGGCGGCAAAGGGTGACGGAAACGGCTCCTGTCGGAGTTTTTGTGCCATCTTCCGTCGTGCTCCATCATAACCATGTTTATAACCTCAAACCCCTTGTCATCAAGCGTCCCTGGCTGGTGAAAGTTTGCATAAAACTCATCTCCATACATTATGATGTGCGGCGGCCCAGGGTGATCAAACCATGCACTAGAAAAAATGCGCAAGAATTGTTTAGTAAACTGTAGGAACAGAGAAATTTGAACTAGTACTTTTTCGCGCCACTTTACCTGTCCAAATCATCTCGCGAGCACTGAGTCATGTTTTCCCATCCTTGGTTGGCGACCGCTGGCGAGACAAACTCGTAAGCGAAACCAGGTATGCTGAACCGAGATCTCCCGTGTTGTGTGCATGCCACGGAGCTGCTACTGCCAGAGTTCTCATCACCAATGCCTCCAAATCTTGACAGCAGATTCAATTCTTTGGGAGGGTCAGAGTCACCTGTGACAACAGAACCAGCACTTGGTTAGATCAGAAAGGCAGGTTTATACGTGAAAATGGTTTTTCACCAAAATAGAACTTACGTTTGCCCTGGTAAATAATAATCTCCCCCCCCCCCCCCCCCCCCCCCCTCATCGAAATCTCTTTCTTTCCTCTTCCCAAGGTGCACAAATCCCATGTTTTCATCACGGCGCAACACATTAGCTAGACCACCGTTTAGATAAAACTGTCCAAAAGACCCCATGGACATGTGAATTGGCATGCTTGACAGCACCGGGACGGCCATCTGGTTTACCTCCGCCTCCCCGGGCAGCATCAAGGACGAACCTGGACAGAAAGAAAACAAGTTCATTAAATCCAACTACCACTACCATCCCTCTCACTGTCTCTGTGTGCATTTATTTCTAGTACGCACCCCTACCCGCATGCTGAAGGTGCTCACAGACGGGGGGCGAGAGAAGCACTGGCTCAGGACCAATGGCAACTGAATGGCGTACAGAATGTTCAGCGCGCAGCAATAAATTCGTAACATAGATCACACTACAAAAGGGAATCATACCAGGATGGATAACGCCCGCTGTAGGAATGCCAGGATTTATTGCTTCAGTTCGGCTCGTCCCCTCTCCATCGGCATTGTAGGCACCTGCATATTGATGAACAATCATTTATTTTTACCATATCAAGCCAGGCAAAATGGACAGGAGCTGAGCGTACTAGCAGTTCATACCTGTTTGAGCTGCCACAGCAATCAGTTGCTGTTTAAGATCGTTTGCAGAGTCTCCCAGGCCCAGCTCATCTACGTACCTAATTAAAGCTTCCATGTGCCTTCTGGTCATGACCCTTTCATTTTCCATGTGCTTTTCAATTTCCATGCGCATGTTATTGTTCACAAAGCATATAGCCCCGCTGTTAAGTTCAGCCAGCCTCTGGGAAAACTTCCTGTTGCGTTCTGTACTAGCCAGTGAATGCTCACGCAGCGACCTGCTATGTAAGCTTTAGCCTGAAAAACAAATACAGTCAGCGGCCAGCGCACCTCAAATCGCAGTAACACAAGAACTAGCTGGTACACGGGAGGTGTGGAATCACCTCTGCAATTTTTCGCCTCATCTGCATCGTGTCCCACGGGAGGTTTTGAGTTGGCACCATCCTTGGCTGTTATACATTCCCGATCAGTCCAGGCAAAATGGCGTCCATAAAAAATTTATTGTAAACTAAAGAGACCAGGCGACTCTCACCTTCATCACCCTGTACTTCTTTGGAACGGTGCCAGGGATGGTGTTACCAAGTATAAGTTTGGAGAGGTTGGCAGCAGTGAAAAACCTTATTCTTGGACGCACAGAAAGATCGGGCATGACAAACACAGTGCAGTCAACGGAGTCAAAGTAAAGAGCCTGCGCAGAAACAAAAGCATGCTCGTCAACTCGGTCTAGCGTGGGCATGGCTAGTAAACAAAAATCACAGCCCTGATGACGCTGCCCAATCCTACTCACCTGCAACACTAGTGGGCATCCGTACACGCGGGGCGTCCTCTTTTCTCTAAAAACCTGCTTGCATCTTGCTGTCGCACGGAGGAGTTCAGTGTATATATAGTTCCCCCAGTTCACCTTATGCAGTTTCGAGGGGTCCATGCATATCTCGTACGCTTCGCCTGGGATCGTTGTTCTTTTGTCCCTAGGACTGAAACAAGTGGCAATGCAAAGCATGGCAAAACCAACGTGGGTCCTGACTTTGTCTTCCTCGGAAAAGGGAGTTTGACATGGTTTCTTGAGAGCCCACCTCAAGTCAGCGGGCGTCAGGTACAAAGGGACATCTTCTAAATCTAGCATGGCCCTAATCTTATGGATTTGGGCTCCAGTGGGTGCAGCATATATTTGTCTATCTCAATCTCTCCCTCGACAGGTGTGCCTAAGATGTTGTGAATGTCAATCACGTTGAAAGTGACGTAGACACCATCCGCTATCTTAAGAGCAGAGCGCTCGACATCGGTGTTCAGCAACAAGTCCCATGAAAATTCACGGTCCATGTGCGTGAAGTTGTCTACGTTTAGCATCCCCCCGAGACCGATATCCACTATGGCTGCTCTCTGGTCGGGCGTAAACTGATGTACTACATCGAACACATCTTTTGGAGCGAAACAGCTATCAACATGGATCTTGCTACCCCTGGTTTTCTTCCTAGACTCGTACACCCTCGACCATGACCTACTCCTATGCGGATATCTGCAAGCGTGCGCATCTGGATCGTTGGACATCTATCGAAGGAACAAACAAGGATCCACGAACAAACAAGAACAAAAAACAAAAAGAACAAGAACAACCATATCAGTAAGCAAAGCCAAGGCAGAGCGACGAACGAGTGGAGGCAACGGAATGGATGCTCACCTTGTCGTCGGTCGCCGCTCCTAGCACAATGAACTGGTCGAGGTTGCCGCTTCCAGTTTGTGAGGAAGCAGAGCTTGGCTCCTTGTTCTTGCACTGGCTGAAGCTCTACTTGTGCCGAGCTAGCTTGGCTGGGACACGTCTCTTATGCAAGCGGTGCTGCGAGGAAGGACGGAGAAGTAATGGCCTCTGCGTAGCCGTCAACTCGAGCAGCCACGGTGGCAAAAGCGTGATGATGGCTCCTGTACGCACGGGGCAGTTGATTCAAAGCAGCCCCCTCCCCGTTGTCCACCCCCTTGCGAGCAGCGTACCATGTGGATTTTTTAAACAGACACGTAGAGTGTACGATCCAACCACGGCGTCGCGTAGTGCCAAAAAACGAGGGCCACTGCAGCCGCGGGCGCACGTGATCCATCCTCGCCGGATCGCATTTAGCTCCCTCCTGGCATTAATCGGCCTGTACACCGCTCGACGTAGAAAAAAAGTAGCAGCTGGGCTATAAATCGCTGTTATTACAGCAGTATCATTTATAAAAGTGGGTTGGAACTTTTATGAAGCGAGACCCATCGAAGCAACCAGCGGGAGCAACACTGCAGAAGCAAAACCATCAATGACTGTGGACGAGCTGTCTATACGTCTACCCACAATGTACCCGACCGCAATTCAAAAATCGGCGCACTGTTCCCATGACCCGCTCACATCACTCGCGTTGAGCGCCCCTGATGAAATCATGATCGAGCCCGTCCTGGTGACCAAAGGAAAATCAGAGCACGAAACATGGGGCGCTTGGAATCTGAATTTTTTCCATCTACATGATAACTCATTCCCCTTGGCGAGCAAGCCCCCTCATTTGGGTGAGAACAATGTTTTAGAGATCTTCTTTTATCCAGCCTTTGAAACCGATAAAAAAATGCATTCATATATTTTTGATAAAGACTCGCGATCATTTCAAAAAGCTCAATGTTTCAGAAAACGTTTCTGAAAAACAACCATTACGCATGCTTGCACCCATTCCCATGGATAACAGGTGGACTTTCCAAACATTTAAAAACATGGAAGCCACAAATTTTTTTCACAAATTATAAAATTTGACTTACCAGTGTCAGGAAAAAATGTTTTCCTCTCTGTCCATACTAAAATGCATTGTGGTTGACGCTTTGGCACGTGTCGCTAAATGATTGGGCTGTTCACAAAATCAGATGTATATGTTCGTAAAAAACGGCACCCAAAATAACCATGGTGGAAAGTCGTCCGAATATTAGCACCATTTTTTTGGACGCAAGCGTCCATCGCGCTGAAAAATCTGATTTTGATGGCGTATCGTGATGTAGAAACGGGTTGACAGAGTCGTAACGGTTACGTACAAATCTTAAAAAACGAAAAGCTGTAAATCAAGATTGATTTTAATTGTATCAAATAAGAGGGAATAGTTTCCAAACAAGAGGGATAGGTTTTCAAGCAAGAGGAATCCGTCATGAATGCCATGTTTCTAATGAGTTTGACAACTTCTCTAAATTGGTTCAAACGGAAACAAATTACCTTAAGTCCGGTAACACCAGATTGCATGCAAGGTCCCTGGTATCGAGATGTGCATTCTATTCATCCTATTTGATGCTTAGTGATGGGTGGAAGTACTACACACGAGCACGCATCGAGATATGCATTGTGGCTGACGTTTTGTTCACGAGTCACTTTTTTTTCCACGAAGCATGTTAGCAAAAATAACCTGTGGATGAAACTCATCGGAATTTAGTTGTTTTACTAGCCATGAGCAGGTGAACGTTCAAAATAGGAAAACCTATCGTAGTGCTCATGGGGGTAGCAGTTGTTTCAAACGAAAAAAACCCGTTAAAGCGAGCTGGGAAAATTTCCGTTAATTTGATTTAATTTGATGTCGTCACATAAAATGGGCAGATAGGCACTAAATTTTGATTAGCCCTCCATCGTATTTTTTTTAAGACTCGCGATCATTTCAAAAAACACAAAATGTTTCAAAAAAACATTTATGAAAAAAAACCATTACACATGCTTCCACCCATTCCAATGGATAACAGGTAGACTTTCAAAACCTTTAAAAACACGGAAGCCACGAATTTTTTTCGCAAATTGTAAACTTTGACTGACCCCCCTGTCAGGAAAAAATGTTTTCCTCTATATCCATACTAAAATGCATTGTGGCTGACGCCCTGGTCACATGTCACTAAATGATTGGGTTGTTCACAAAATCAGATGTATATGTTCGTAAAAAATGGCACTCAAAATAACCATGTTGGAAAATCGCCCGAATATTAGCACCATTTTTTCGGACGCAAACATCCATTGCGCTGAAAATCTGATTTGATGGCGTATCGTGATGTAGAAACGGGTTGACAGAGTCGTAACGGTTACATACAAATCTTAAAAAAATGAAAAAGCTATAAATCACGATTGATTTTAATTGTATCAAATAAGAGGGAGAAGCTTCCAAACAAGAGGGATAGGTTTTCAAGCAAGAGGAACCCATTATGAAAGACAGGTTTCTAATGAGTTTGACAAGTTCTCTAAATTGGTTCAAACGGAAACAATTTATCTCAAGTCCGGGAACGCCAGATTGCATGCAAGGCCCCTGGTGTCGAGATGTGCATTCTATTCATTCTATTTGATGCTTAGTGATGGGTGAAAGTACTACACACGAGCACGATCGAGATATGCATTGTAGTTGATGTTTTGTTCGTGAGTCACTATTTTTTTCGCCAAACATGTTAGCAAAAATAACCCGTGGACGGAACTCATCGGAATTTAGTTGTTTTCAAACATGCAGCTACTAGCCATGAGCAGGTGAACGTTCAAACTAGGAAAACCTATGCTAGCGCTCACGGGGGTAGCAGTTCTTTCGAACGAAAAAAACCCGTTAAAGTGAGCTGGGAAAATTCCCGTTAATTTGATTTCATGTTATGTCATCTCGTAAAATGGGCAGACACGCACTAGATTTTGATTAGCCCTCCATCGTATTTTTTTGTAACATGTCGATAATGATTTGCAGCCACAAACAAAATCAATAAAAATAACTTGTACTTTTTTTCCAACATCATAGTCCATGGTTTTGTTCATTGTAGCGCACGCAAATATGGGAGAGAATAGAAAAACAGCCATCGAAATTGAAATAATCAATTCAAGAAAACCACACTCGCAAATGCCGCACAACATTTTTTTTATGGTAGGTGGATACGTCAGAGCACGCATACAAACTCACGCAACGAGCTACTGGGCCTTACAAGAACTTGGGCCTCTTACACGCAAGGCCGTCAACCTCGTCCTCGTCCTCCCACGAGGCCCATGGCCGCTTGTACAGCACAACAGTGAAGAGACGGTCGATAGCTCGTTCAGGTTCTATCTCTTCCGGCTGTTCGAGGGAAGCAACTGGATCGTTCTCGCCAAACCCTTCAGTCAAATCATACCCCTGTACTGTAGAGGCTGGCATCTTCCCGTCATCTTTAATTTCATTCTCGCTTGGCTGTGCATAAATCATAGCATGAAACGGGTGTGAGTTTTCCATAGTGGAAGGATATTTTGCAGAAAGAGTAGCCGAAGAACTAGCACCACAGCGTATGGCGAGCTTACATTTGGTTTGACAGAAACCATGGCCTGTATTGCAAACTGCTCATCGGTGCTTCCTGAACGAAGCTCGCGCTGCGCACATACATAATCAGAAAATGAGTTGGCGAGGGGAGGAATGGGGGCTCGCAAGAAGATAATGTAAGCCAGACCTGTGGTGTCTCCGGGCAAAGGATGCTGCTCTCTCTCTCGCTGGAGTACGCAGAGGAAGAGGTAGACATGACTCACGAGCGTGTGACATCTCCCGTCTAAGCTTTCTAAGGTTTTATAGACACGGGGCAGCGTGCGGCACTTTTTGAATTTTGAAAACGTGCCCCCACACATGGTTCAGGTGCATCGAATGCATCATTAATACTCTGAACTACATTTAAAATCATGAACTTCTGCCTACATTTAGAAACAGGGGACAACCACACATTTGGAAACAGCACAGCCAGCTGGGCACACGTGCACCATTTTATCAAGATGAATGTAAATTAACTGAAAGCTGGGAGTTCGATAACGCGCAACTAAAGAAGCTCATACAACATGTGCCATACATAAGCAAACGGTACACAGTTGAACCAGCAAAGCACACTATCAACTAATGTGAAGGAGGGACACCGGCCATCGTCGACACGAGAGGTTTGCTGCAAGTCGTCCTTCGGTGCCCTGGGACCCCGCATTTCCCGCATGTTGCCACCTTCCTTTCCTTTTTTGGGGCGTCGCCTCTATCAGGGCAAGTGTTGGATTTGTGCCCTTTGCCCCTACAGATGTAACAGAACCTAGATCTTTTTGTGCTGTCCTTCTCATAAGGAGCTTTGTCGCGGCTGGTAGTTGGTCGACCTCGTTTGTTGTTTATTTCCGGTGCAAGCAATTCTGCTTCACCATTGATTGCTAGCCGTGATGCGGCTTCGGAGAAATCTGAAGTGTACCCATCACCATTCTGGCATGATGCTTCCGAGGCCTGACTCATTGGAGGATGCACGGACACCGACGTGGCATCACGCGATTTGGTTCGATTGCCTTCCACACTTCTAACAGAGGGAATTGTGTTCAAATTCGGACCTACAGCTACTGCATTGTTGGAGACTTGCTGCTCAATGACGCCCAGCCCATCGTTGAATGCACATACCTCAGCACCTCTTGTTCTCAGTTCAACCAGGCCCAACATCATGAACTCCAGCGCGGTGATGTACAGAGCAGAATGCCTGAAAGTGGGTGCATCCGGTGGACCCATGTCTTGCTGATAGTGCTTCAGATGCCCAGGCAGGTTGTCTCTACCGTGTATGCTCCACCTTTTCAATATGTGCCTGGCAGGTATCTGCTTCAGACGTAGCAAAACCATCACCTGTCCAACATGCAGGCCATGAAAAAAACTTTCACGATAACAGACATTCCATTCTATCTAGGTCGTAAACTTGACACACAATACTAACCTGCAACGAATGGCAACAAACCATGCCCATGTGCTCGAACAGGCCACAGATGCAAGAAAAATAACCAAGGTTATCAGTCACATTAACCTCAAAACGGCACTTGAACCACTTCTCACGGTGCTCAGCTTTCTGGTGTGTCACTATGTATTTTTGATTCGCTATGATTTCTTCAACATCATATCTTCCAGATTCATACAGTATCGCCCCGAAAATCTCGAACATCTTCCTGGTATATATCTTGCTCGCGTGGACTTCAAGAGAAGTATTCACTTTGAGCACAGCGCGACTCTGTTCGAGAAAATCAGATGATTCCACATACGCGATGAGTTAGTGCATGGTTTACAGGAATCAATTCATATAATCTGATTTTTGCGTTTGTGCATGGTTTACAGCAAACAATTCTTACCAGTCTTGTGCGTTTCTCTTGGAAACCTTCCTCCTGTTCTCGGTCGAACTGGAGCTTGTTGTATTGTTTGACAAAAAGATTCATTGAACACGACGGAGGGACGTACTGCTTCAACATGTGGTTTGCGCTTTCGCTCCTGCCAGTGCTGGTTTGCCTAGCACAAAATTTCCCGGCAAAGTAAGGTTTTGCCCACTTCTGCCTAGTCTCGTATATCTGTGTTAGATATGGATTGCTTTTCAGTGAATATTTGTCAAGCAGTGCTGCCCAGCCGTCCTCGAATTCTTCAATTGTCAGCATCTCATGAACAAGCTTGTGGAATTCAGCCCTAAAATCTGACTTCTTGGTGTAATGAGCACCCAAGTTTTCTTTAGCCTTCTTCAGGATGTGCTATTTGCACCAGCGATGCGTCGAATTGGGATACACATCCTCGATCGCCTTTTCCATGGCTCTAGCTTGATCTGCCAAGGAATCATGCAAGGTAATGCAACTATTTTGCGGGGCTTCAAACGATATAAACAGATTTTTTGTTTGGGAGACGGTCGCGTTACCTGTTAAAATTGTAATTGGTTTTTTACCACCCATCATCTTCACGAATTCGTCGAAAATCCATTTGAATGTATCCTCAGTCTCATCTCGCATCAAAACCCCCGCATAAAGCACACTTTGAAAATGGTTATTCACCCCCACGAACAGGCCAAAAGGCATATCATACAGGTTGGTTTTGTATGTGGTGTCGAAAGTGACAACATCACCAAAGTGATGGTACTGTGTTTTGCTACGACCGTTTGTCCACATAAGCGTCCATATTCTACTCTCATCATCTACCTGAACATTGTACGTGAACTCGCCATCTTGTGCTTTCATTTCTGAAAAAATGGCCATCGTCTTTCGCACATCATCATCAGCCTGCTCTCTGCTGAGCTTTCCACACAGAGTCCTTAAACATCTCTTGGTGAACGACACATTCTCAACTCTACCGAAAAACGTTGCGATTATACTATAAACCTTGCTCAGGTTTACATTGTTCTGTCTCAGTTGGGAAACTAGCTCTCTAGTGTATTTGTCAATATGTCTATGCGAGGGGAAATGCAACTTCTCAACACAAGTATTCAGCATGGGGTGGTTGTGATTGGACCTGAATTCGTTGATGTACCATCCTTCATCGTCAGTTCGGAGAAGCCTTATCATGGCCTGGCATTGACATCGTGAAGATTTCAAATTTGCTTCTTTTGGTTTGCCGTGAAAAAACAGAAGCAACCCAAAATGCATTTAGACATACAGTTTCAAAATTGTTAACTGATCAAGATTTGCAGATGGGGCGGAGCTAAGACATACCGAGCAGCAGCAGACGAACTCCTGCATGCATTTCGTTCCTTTTACATTAGACCTGCTCTTTGCATACCGAACCCCAAATCCAGTTTCCCAAGAATACAGGTTGTAGAACTCATATGCCTCGTTTATTGAATCAAATGTCAGCCCAACCGATGGGGTCACCACAGTTTCTGAATGCCTATCTGCAAACCCGGTTAGCGCTTTTTCCAGCGCGGTGACCCTGTCTGCACTTTTTGCTCTTTCGTCTGGCATGACATCCCTTCGTTTCCTGAAACATGGACACAAGCAATTCAATCAGACCAGCACGGCAGTTTTGGGATGAAACAAAGATGCAAGGAACAACACATACCTGCTAACCCAGCCAACTTTGTCGTCCATCGCTACATACCCGTTCCCCGCCCTGCTGGACTTTCTCTCATCTGAATCACTGCCGTCTGGTGCGACACCTTCGACTGTATCCAACAAATCGGCGAATCGGCCGCTCGGGTCATCTTCAACGACCTCTCGCACCGTGCCCATGGATCCCGGACGCCTTGCAAACCCCGGCGAATCCGGTGAGATTGCCGGCTCGGTCGAGTCATTGGATGGCCCAGATCCACAACCACGCACCAACAAACTGTGGAATCGGAAGAAACGCCCCATAAATCACTTGGGTAACCATGAACTAGATGGGGAAGGCGAAGAACAGAAGCAGATGGATTGGCCTGACCTGATCTCCGTCTCCGCGGACTCCATCCCCGAAACCTGGGTGACGGCGTGGCGACCCCGTCTCCAAGCGCCAGAGGTGGAAGCTAGATGTGCACTAAGTTCACCGCACGGCCGCTCCAACCACGCCCACCAGGCAACCAGAAACATTTATTCCTAGTCCGGGGATCCATCTCGCGCACCGTATTGATACGGATCTTAAATGCACATGGGCCAAACACACGGCGTATAACGAGACGTATTCTCATCGATGTGGATAAGGCGGCCTCGTATTTGCCAGAGTGCCTATTAAATGTAGGAATCGCGACGCGCCGACGGACGGACTAGATATCGGCAGCGCGTGGCTGCATGTCCCAAAAATCCCGTCCCGGAGTTAAACATTATTGTGTGAATATATTTAATGCAGATTCTGACAAGACGGAGGGACGGCGTAATGTTTAATTAAGAAAATGCACGGGACAATCTGGAGATCCAAACTTAAGTATTTGTTTCATCGAAAGATCCGCATAAACATGATTAAGATCAACAACAATAGCAGATCGTACAAGTTTCCTAACACATAGCAACCAGGTTAGGTGCTTTGGAATAAAAATTACATGGTATAGTTGGTAATCCATGTCCGGCACAAACAAACACAGACAGAGGAATGATGCAGTGGCAATGGGATGGGCATGGTTGAGCTTGACATGGCAATGAGAACCATCTAACAGTGAGAACGAACGTGGGAGAGTAAGATTGAAGGTGAGACTGCCTCGCAATGGGATGATATATGCCGTGTGATGAAGATGACAATTTTTAAGAGCTGGCCAGAGGAGGAACATGACCATTGTGGTGAAGAGGAATATGCCGTTGGAAGGAAGAGATGAGCGTGTGCATTTACTTCAGCTGGTTGTTGGGAGTTGGCAGATGAGGACGGCTCCACCTCTTTGGGACAGAAACTTGTCTTGACAGGGACAGAAAACACGTGAACTGTAGTGTTGATATATTGAACAGTGAGAATGGAATACGATATGACAAATATGTGAATACAAAGGAGCTAATGCAGTGAGTGGGGATCCCGATGCAAGTGGATGGGAGGGATTGCAGTGAGCGTCGTCGCCGAGTGCTCCTATGCAATTTCGATCTTGACACGCACTCTGCTCTTTCATATTTGCACCCTGTAGAACACGACCAACGGGTGCAAGCACCGCTAGGACAGCAGCAAGCACCATAAATAAGGTGAAACCAAAATGTTTACGAGCACAAAGCAATCGAAGCTGGAAAGGTTGCCTAGGGCACTTCCAGAGCCACCCCAGCAAGAGTTACATTCAGGTGTTAAACCGATCCAGCAAGCTCCCATGATCTGCAAAACATAACCCATACATGGTGCTTTGCTTCGAGATTAAAGTTTGGTTTATTTTTTGCCATTGGACTGCCCATGGACAAAACTTTCAAGCACAAGAAGGTGTGTGTGCTGTTAGGATTTGTTCCTTTGCGTCATTGTTGCTGTTGTTCAAGAGATTAGGTGTTGTGGTTGTGGCGTTCAGAAAATAATTATGCCGGCTAATGAAAACAGACAAACAAAAGCTGTGCACAGAACTGTAGTCAACCCGGCTAAATTATCATCATTAGAAATCCGTAATAAAGGTAATGGTTCACCTGGATGACGCTTGAAGGCATATCGGATCACTGCTAATGAGAGGGTCCTATACTAGTGACATTTCATCCTTTAGTTACTTAGGAAAAGACTTGTATAAAATGCCCTAAACTGTGTGTGCGAATTATTAGCCTTGCCATTTATTCTCTCATTATATGTATGTTCACTAACCTCATGGTCTGACACAACTATAGAAGAACATTGACCTAGCTACTCTATTGCTTCACTTGGTCGCCCTGCGGTTTTCCCCCTTTCGTGCAACAATAACTTTACCCATTTTTTCTGGTATGATGTCCAATATGTTCAGTCACTACAGTTGGGAAAACCAGAACTTGATAACCGTCGAAAAGGTTGTTGTTTCATAGTCATTCTTGCATTAATAATTGAATCAGCCTTTAGAGTAGTCAACTTTCCTTTTATAAATAGATGGCTTATCTGTTTGTCTTAATGAAATACTCAAGTTCAATGTATACACACACGGGCAGTGCCACCCGCTTTATTAAGGCCTTGTTCGGAATCCCTCCTCTCCGCTCTGACTCCGCAGAGTTGTGGAGCTCAGTTTTAGCCGCTCCGTGAAAATGAGCTAGAGCCTGGTCCGCTCCGGAGCGGAGTGGAGGGAGCGGAGAGGAGCTGAACGCTGCCTAAATCTGCACGCTTCCTCCTTGAGCAGTATTTTTTTGGTCTCCACCGTGTGTCGCACTTGCATTATCAGCAGAAGTTTCCTAGGGACAGAAAACGCGTGAACTGTAGTGTTGATATATTGAACAGTGAGAATGGAATACGATATGACAAATATGTGAATACAAAGGAGCTAATGCAGTGAGTGGGGATCCCGATGCAAGTGGATGGGAGGGATTGCAGTGAGCGTCGTCGCCGAGTGCTCCTATGCAATTTCGATCTTGACACGCACTCTGCTCTTTCATATTTGCACCCTGTAGAACACGACCAACGGGTGCAAGCACCGCTAGGACAGCAGCAAGCACCATAAATAAGGTGAAACCAAAATGTTTACGAGCACAAAGCAATCGAAGCTGGAAAGGTTGCCTAGGGCACTTCCAGAGCCACCCCAGCAAGAGTTACATTCAGGTGTTAAACCGATCCAGCAAGCTCCCATGATCTGCAAAACATAACCCATACATGGTGCTTTGCTTCGAGATTAAAGTTTGGTTTATTTTTTGCCATTGGACTGCCCATGGACAAAACTTTCAAGCACAAGAAGGTGTGTGTGCTGTTAGGATTTGTTCCTTTGCGTCATTGTTGCTGTTGTTCAAGAGATTAGGTGTTGTGGTTGTGGCGTTCAGAAAATAATTATGCCGGCTAATGAAAACAGACAAACAAAAGCTGTGCACAGAACTGTAGTCAACCCGGCTAAATTATCATCATTAGACATCCGTAATAAAGGTAATGGTTCACCTGGATGACGCTTGAAGGCATATCGGATCACTGCTAATGAGAGGGTCCTATACTAGTGACATTTCATCCTTTAGTTACTTAGGAAAAGACTTGTATAAAATGCCCTAAACTGTGTGTGCGAATTATTAGCCTTGCCATTTATTCTCTCATTATATGTATGTTCACTAACCTCATGGTCTGACACAACTATAGAAGAACATTGACCTAGCTACTCTATTACTTCACTTGGTCGCCCTGCGGTTTTCCCCCTTTCGTGCAACAATAACTTTACCCATTTTTTCTGGTATGATGTCCAATATGTTCAGTCACTACAGTTGGGAAAACCAGAACTTGATAACCGTTGAAAAGGTTGTTGTTTCATAGTCATTCTTGCATTAATAATTGAATCAGCCTTTAGAGTAGTCAACTTTCCTTTTATAAATAGATGGCTTATCTGTTTGTCTTAATGAAATACTCAAGTTCAATGTATACACACACGGGCAGTGCCACCCGCTTTATTAAGGCCTTGTTCGGAATCCCTCCTCTCCGCTCTGACTCCGCAGAGTTGTGGAGCTCAGTTTTAGCCGCTCCGTGAAAATGAGCTAGAGCCTGGTCCGCTCCGGAGCGGAGTGGAGGGAGCGGAGAGGAGCTGAACGCTGCCTAAATCTGCACGCTTCCTCCTTGAGCAGTATTTTTTTGGTCTCCACCGTGTGTCGCACTTGCATTATCAGCAGAAGTTTCGAGGGCTGCAAGCAATGATCAATTTTTTTAAGCAGTGATCAATTGATAAAGAGCATAAGTAGGAAGCGGAAAACCAACTCCTTGAATGCTAATTCTGTCTATAATTCAACTAAAGGCCCAGAGGTCTGCAATCTTACTGTTACTCTTACTCTCCACAAATTTCAGCTAGGTGATGTCTACATGAAGAAGAATACTGTTACCTTATCGTAAAACATCATGAAGCTAGAGGCAAGTTCAAGTAAGTTTTTCACATCTAATGATTCTTTTATGCTATAATAATGTCTAAATGAAAACTCTTGCTATGATAAATGATGCGTGTAAAATGAAGTAATTATGTTCCGTTTACATCCCGGAATTCTAAAATATTATGGTATAAGATTTCCCATTTAAATTACCTGTGACCTCTCTACCGTAAATAGGTAAAGGGATTTTCATAAATGTTTTATATAGAATGTATTGACAATGCATGTTGATGGCGTAGACAATGCTAAATATATTTTCGTATTCTAACAGCTAATAATCTAAGACTTTAAAAATGATGTGGGTATGATATTCCTACGCCCAAGTATAAAGGAAAATGGATAACTAAATTTAAGCTTCTGGCGAACACTTCAAAGAACAAAACAGGTATCCCGCAGCAATGATCTAGGAAAAAAATATTTGGATCTTAATAACTCCAACAATTTAAAGATGAGCAATTACCTGCGGTATAGTAACACGTGTAAGGATGATATTTACATGTAGTATAGCTTCTCCAAAGTTTCTTGGACTTCATTGATACAAGATGGACAATGAAGATATTGCTGCCCACTCGAAAGAAGATTGCATTCTCGTCCTCGTCAAACCCCAATATAGCTTGTTTCGTCCTTATAATACCACTCCCATATCCTAGCTCGAGACTAATAGACTTCCACGGCAGCCATCTAGTTCCGCCATGACAACTATTTTTTTTCTTGAAATTCTTCATGTCCCACACTTGAAAGGTAGGGTATGACAATAAAGCAATGCCAACACCACCATCTTTTGAGCGGATAATATGGCTTGTATCGTAGCAATCGTTTGCAACAGGAAGTTTCTTAATCACATGTAGGCTCTCCATGCCCATATCAAACTTTAGTATATTGCCAGGAAGATACCAGTAAAGTGCATTACCAGCAAAGACGCTATGGTGACCAGAAATGTAACAGTCACATGATAGCACCGCTGAGACGTTTTTGCCCCAGGTTCTAGTCTTTGACGAGTAAACACATGCGTGGGCCATATGATAAGTAAGATTCCTCTTGGCCGAGTAGGCCGTATAGGCGCGTACCAAAACAATTTTAAAGGGGCTTGAGCGGCACGCACCATGTATGTGGCCCTTGTTGTCCGCCGTGCCCGTGCAAAGCACCGCGCCATTGATATTAGCAACCACTGCATTCTGACGGAACTCCCAAGGAACTGCTATCCGGTGCTGGTCGCCAGTAACGGGGTCGTACACAATGGCCTTCCCCTCAGTGTGGTTCACGATGAGGACGCGTCCATGGCGGCACCCAAGCAGATCCCACGAGCCGTAGCCTCGCAAGGAGAAGCGCTCTGAAGGAATAACAGGAGGGTCGAGAACCGAGCGGAAGAGGGCTTTTCCGTGCTGCTGCGTGAAGACGCCGAGGAGCGAAGGTTTCCGGTGGCGTGCGCGGAACCGGCGGAGGAAACCGGGGTCGGAGACGACGCTTCGCCACTGCTTGCACACGTGAGACGCGCGCAGGAGCGAGGGTTTGAGAGGGCCGAGGCGGAGGAAGATCTCCCCGAGGACGTCGTCGCCGTGGAGCGGGAAGGCAGGCCCCGCCGCCGGCATGGTGCGGCGACGCTGGCGGCGTGTGGTCTCATCGTCATGCTCGCTCATCACGATCGATATACAGAGCACGCTGGCGGCTCGCTCAGGGTTTGGATCTGATCTGGGAATTGCAATCGATCACGGGCAGAAGATATCAACAGGGAAAGGATAGGCATTCTAAAAAAAGGAATGATAGGATAACTGGTTGGGCTGCTTGGGCCGTGGGATTTAAAGGCGGTAGGGAATCAGCCCACGTTTCACGGATATTGTAATGAGGTGCGTCTCATCCGTTTCTTTCTTGGTTCTGTTTAATGGAGGTATTATGGATGAATTCAGGCCATCGAGGGGACTTCGCCAAGGAGATCCTATATCTCCATATCTGTTTCTCATTGCTGCAGAAGGACTATCTTGCTTGATGAAGGCAGTAAACACAGGAGTACAGGGTCTGGCAGTTGCACCTACGGCTCCATCAGTCAATCATTTGCTGTTCGCCGACGACAGTCTTTTGTTTTTCGAGGCAACAAGGGCAAGTGCAGAGAAGGTCCAGAACCTCTTGAAGATGTACTGTGATGCATCTGGATAGCGCATTAATACTGATAAACCCTCGATTTATTTTAGTAAAATGGTTCAGGAGCCCCAACGCAATGAGATAAAGCTTCTGCTTGATGTTCACAATGAGGCATTGACTGAGAAATATCTTGGGCTTCCTACTGATGTTGGCAAGGCGAAGGAGGGTTGTTTTCAGGTACCTACCTGAAGGACAGGATTTGGAAGCACATCCAAGGATGGATGGAAAAATGTCTTTCAACGGGAGGCAAGGAAGTATTCATAAAGTCGGTTGCTCAATCCATACCAACATACTCCGTGGCTTGTTTCAAACTCCCTCGTGGATTATGTGAACATATCAATGGTCTACTATGGAAGTTTTGATGGGGTAGCAAGCAAGGTCAGAGGAAGCCAACATGGGTTTCATGGAGAACCATGTGTAAGCCCAAGTTCATGGGAGGTTTAGGCTTCAGAGATATTGAGCTATTCAACCTTGCTCTCTTATCCAGGCAGGTATGGCGTCTGCTCCAGGAACCAAAAACGCTGAGTGCACGTATTTTAAAAGCCCGGTACTATCCATCTGTGGACATTCTTGATGCAGCCTTAGGACCTCACCTGTCACAGGTGTGGCGCTCGATACTTGAGGGAAGAGACATTCTTGCTCTTGGACTGATTAAGAGGATTGGTTCAGGTATAGGTACACGCATCTGGGAGGATAACTGGCTACCTCGTGACTACAGGTTGAGGCCTATCTGCCCAATATCGACGAACCCACCACAATTTGTCTCAGAACTCATTGATCCAGTGATGAGGACGTGGAGGAGAGAGGTGATACAACAACACTTTCTTGCACCTGATGTGGAAGTTATTCTTAACATACCTTTGAGCTCGAGGGTACAACCAGATTTCTGGGCATGGCACTATGATAGAAAGGGGTTTTTCTCGGTCCGGTCGGCATACAGGATGATCAACGTTATCAAATTCCAAAGGGAAGACTGGCTTGAACACAGGGGAGGCCACTCGAACCAAGCACGGGAGAAGAAGTCGTGGTCTTTGCTTTGGAAGGTTAAAGTCCCCTCAAAAGTCAGAATATTTGCATGGAGACTGTCACATACGTCCTTGCTGACTGGCACCACGAGGCATGGAAGGAAGATGGCGGACTCGCCGGCATGTTCTTTGTGTGGTGCGGAGAATGATACTTGGAGACACTCGCTTTTTGACTGCCGGATGGCAAGGTGCGTGTGGGCGCTGGGCAATGAGGAAACCGTTGAGCATGTGCTATCTAATAAATCCGATGATCCTAGATTGTGGCTCTTTTGGTTGTTTGATACAGTGGACCAGAAGGAGTTGGCAAGAATTTTGGTCACCATGTGGGCCATCTGGTGGGCAAGGACAAGAGTGATCCATGACGTCGAATTTCAAAGTCCCTTTTCCACTATGTGTTTTATTAGCAGATACCTGGAGGACCTTGATATTGTCGCTGTGAGCAAACCTCCAGCTGGACGACCATCACAACAACGATCCCACAGGTGGATGGCGCTAGAGGGGGAGGCAGTTAAAATCAATGTGGATGGTGCAATCTCGCGGAACAGCAAAAGGGGTGCAGTCTCGGCGATAAGCAGGGACAAGGACGGGAGGTATTTGGGCTCTTAAGCTGTCACTTTTGATGGTTTGGTTGATGCCGCAAACCTGGAAGCACTTGCATGTAGCGAGGCACTAGCTCTGGCAAAGGACCTCAACCTCTCACATGTGATCATAGGATCTGATTGTATGCAAGTGGTCTCGGACATCAGGGAGAATGTGCTATCATATTATGCTGTAGTCATAAGTGAAATTAGAGAGACTATGAAATATTTTGAGAGTGCTAGTTTTAGATATGAGTGTAGGGAGGCCAATGCTGGAGCTCATGCCATTGCAAAGGCTGCTTCAGCTCTCCCTTCTGGTCGCCGTTTGTGGCTAGGGATCCTACCGAACATCACTTGTATTCCTTCCGTGTTATCTTTTGAATAAAATCCCTAGTTCACCTAAAAAAATCAATGGATTAGAGCATCTACGCCCCGCTGAAGGAAATATGCCCTAGAGGCAATAATAAAGTTATTATTTATTTCCTCATATCATGATAAATGTTTATTACTCATGCTAGAATTGTATTAACCGGAAACATGATACATGTGTGAATACATAGACAAACATAACGTCACTAGTATGCCTCTACTTGACTAGCTCATTAATCAAAGATGGTTATGTTTCCTAACCATAGACATGTGTTGTCATTTAATTAACGGGATCACATCATTAGGAGAATGATGTGATTGACATGACCCATTCCGTTAGCCTAGCACTTGATCGTTTAGTATGTTGCTATTGCTTTCTTCATGACTTATACATGTTCCTGTAACTATGAGATTATGCAACTCCCGTTTACCGGAGGAACACTTTGTGTGCTACCAAACGTCACAACGTAACTGGGTGATTATAAAGGAGCTCTACAGGTGTCTCCAAAGGTACATGTTGGGTTGGCGTATTTCAAGATTAGGTTTTGTCACTCCGATTGTCGGAGAGGTATCTCTGGGCCCTCTCGGTAATGCACATCACTATAAGCCTTGCAAGCAATGTAGCTAATGAGTTAGTTACGGAATGATGCATTACATAACGAGTAAAGAGACTTGACGATAACGAGATTGAACTAGGTATTGGATACCGACGATCGAATCTCGGGCAAGTAACATACCGATGACAAAGGGAACAACGGATGTTGTTATGCGGTTTGACCGATAAAGATCTTCGTAGAATATGTAGGAGCCAATATGAGCATCCAGGTTCCGCTATTGGTTATTGACCGAGAATAGTTCTAGGTCATGTCTACATAGTTCTCGAACCGGTAGGGTCCGCGCGCTTAACGTTACGATGACAGTTTTATTATGAGTTTATAAGTTTTGATGTATCGAAGATTGTTCGGAGTCCCGGATGTGATCATGGACATGACGAGGAGTCTCAGAATGGTCGAGACATAAAGATTGATATATTGGAAGCCTATATTTGGATATCAGAATGGTTCCGGGTGAAATCGGGATTTTACCGGAGCACCGGGGGGTTACCGGAACCCTCCCGGGGGTTAATGGGCCTTAGTGTGCCATGAGGGAGAAGAGGAGGGCCGGCCAAGGCAGGCCGCGCGCCCCATCCCCCTAGTCCGAATAGGACAAGGAAGGGGGGGCCTTTCCTCTTTCCCGTCCCCCCTTTCCTTCTCCACCAAGGCAAGAGGGGGGAGTCCTACTCCCGGTGGGAGTAGGACTCCTCCAGGCGCACCCCTAGGGGGCCGGCCGCACCTCCCCCCTCCCTCCTGTATATACAGGGGCAGGGGGCACCTCTAAACACACAAGTTGATCTTCGTGATCGTTCCTTAGCCGTGTGCGGTGCCCCTCCACCATATTCCACCTCGGTCATATCATTGCGGTGCTTAGGCGAAGCCCTGCGTCGGTAGAACATCATCATCGTCACCACTCCGTCGTGCTGACGGAACTCATCCCCAAAACCCTGCTGGATCGGAGTCCGGGGATCGTCATCGAGCTGAACGTGTGCTGAACTCGGCGGTGCCGTACGTTCGGTGCTTGGATCGGTCGGATCGTGAAGACGTACGACTACATCAACCGCGTTGTCAAAACGCTTCCGCTTACGGTCTACGAGGGTACGTGAACAACACTCTCCCCTCTCGTTGCTATGCATCACCATGATCTTGCGTGTGCGTAGGAATTTTTTTGAAATTACTACGTTACCCAACAGTGGCATCCGAGCCTAGGTTTTATGCGTTGATGTTATATGCACGAGTAGAACACAAGTGAGTTTTGGGCTATACAAGTCATACTGCTTACCAGCATGTCATACTTTGGTTCGGCGGTATTGTTGGATGAAGCGGCCCGGACCGACATTACGCGTACGCTTACGCGAGACTGGTTTTACCGCCGTGCTTTGCACACAGGTGACTAGTGGGTGTCTGTTTCTCCAACTTTAGTTGAACCGAGTGTGGCTACGCCCGGTCCTTGCGAAGGTTAAAACAACACTAACTTGACGAATTATCGTTGTGGTTTTGATGCGTAGGTAAGAATGGTTCTTGCTAAGCCCGTAGCAGCCACGTAAAATTTGCAACAACAAAGTAGAGGACGTCTAACTTGTTTTTGCAGGGCATGTTGTGATGTGATATGGTCAAGACGTGATGCTATATTTTATTGTATGAGATGATCATGTTTTGTAACCGAAGTTATCGGCAACTGGCAAGAGCCATATGGTTGTCGCTTTATTGTATGAAATGCAAACGCCCTGTAATTGCTTTACTTTATCACTAAGCGGTAGCAATAGTCATAGAAGCAATAGATGGCATAACGACAACGATGCTATGATGGAGATCAAGGTGCCACGCCGATGACGATGGTGATCACGACGGTGGTTCGGAGATGGAGATCACAAGCACAAGATGATGATGGCCATATCATATCACTTATATTGATTGCATGTGATGTTTATCCTTTATGCATCTTATCTTGCTTTGATTGACGGTAGCATTTTAAGATGATCTCTCACTAAAAATTATCAAGAAGTGTTCTCCCTGAGTATGCACCGTTGCGAAAGTTCTTCGCGCTGAGACACCACGTGATGATCGGGTGTGATAGGCTCTACGTTCAAATACAACGGGTGCAAAACAGTTGCACACGCGGAATACTCATGTTAAACTTGACGAGCCAAGCATATAACAGATATGGCCTCGGAACACGGAGACCGAAAGGTCGAACGTGAATCATATAGTAGATATGATCAACATAGTGATGTTCACCATTGAAACTACTCCATCTCACGCGATGATCGGACATGGTTTAGTTGATTTGGATTACGTGATCACTTAGATGACTAGAGAGATGTCTGTCTAAGTGGAAGTTCTTAAGTAATATGATTAATTGAACTTAAATTTATCATGAACTTAGTACCTGATAGTATTTTGCTTGTCTATGTTTGTTGTAGATAGATGGCTCGTGCTGTTGTTCCGTTGAATTTTAATGCGTTCCTTGAGAAAGCAAAGTTGAAAGATGATGGTAGCAATTACACGGACTGGGTCCGTAGCATGAGGATTATCCTCATTGCTGCACAGAAGAATTACGTCCTGGAAGCACCGCTGGGTGCCAGGCCTGCTGCTGATGCAACTGACGACGTTAAGAACGTCTGGCAGAGCAAAGCTGATGACTACTCGATAGTTCAGTGTGCCATGCTTTACAGCTTAGAACCGGGTCTTCAACGACGTTTTGAACGTCATGGAGCATATGAGATGTTCCAGGATTTGAAGTTAATATTTCAAGCAAATGCCCGGATTGAGAGATATGAAGTCTCCAATAAGTTCTATAGCTGCAAGATGGAGGAGAATAGTTCTGTCAGTGAACACATACTCAAAATGTCTGGGTATAATAATCACTTGATTCAACTAGGAGTTAATCTTCCTGATGATAATGTCATTGACAGAATTCTTCAATCACTGCCACCAAGCTACAAGAGCTTCGTGATGAACTATAATATGCAAGGGATGGACAAGACTATTCCCGAGCTCTTCGCAATGCTAAAAGCCGCGGAGGTAGAAATCAAGAAGGAGCATCAAGTGTTGATGGTCAACAAGACCACCAGTTTCAAGAAAAAGGGCAAAGGGAAGAAGAAGGGGAACTTCAAGAAGAACAGCAGACAAGTTGCTACTCAAGAGCAGAAACTCAAGTCTGGACCTAAGCCTGAGACTGAGTGCTTCTACTGCAAGCAGACTGGACACTGGAAGCGGAACTGCCCCAAGTATTTGGCGGATAAGAAGGATGGCAAAGTGAACAAAGGTATATGTGATATACATGTTATTGATGTGTACCTTACTAATGCTCACAGTAGTACCTGGGTATTTGATACTGGTTCTGTTGCTAATATTTGTAACTCGAAACAGGGACTACGGATTAAGCGAAGATTGGCTAAGGACGAGGTGACAATGCGCGTGGAAAATGGTTCCAAAGTCGATGTGATCGCGGTCGGCACGCTGAAGGAAATATGCCCTAGAGGCAATAATAAAGTTATTATTTATTTTCTTATTTCATGATAAATTTTTATTATTCATGCTAGAATTGTATTAACCGGAAACATAATACATGTGTGAATACATAGACAAACATAGTGTCACTAGTATGCCTCTACTTGACTAGCTCGTGAATCAAAGATGGTTAAGTTTCCTAGCCATGGACAAAAGAGTTGTCATTTGATTAACGGGATCACATCATTAGGAGAATGATGTGATTGACATGACCCATTCCATTAGCCTAGCACTTGATCGTTTAGTATATTGCTATTGCTTTCTTCATGACTTATACATGTTCCTGTAACTATGAGATTATGCAACTCCCGTTTACCGGAGGAACACTTTGGGTACTACCAAACGTCACAACGTAACTGGGTGATTATAAAGGAGTACTACAGGTGTCTCCGAAGGTACATGTTGGGTTGGCGTATTTCGAGATTAGGTTTTGTCACTCCGATTGTCGGAGAGGTATCTCTGGGCCCTCTCGGTAATGCACATCACTATAAGCATTGCAAGCAATGTAGCTAATGAGTTAGTTACGGAATGTTGCATTACGTAACGAGTAAAGAGACTTTCCGGTAACGAGATTGAACTAGGTATTAGATACCGACGATCGAATCTCGGGTAAGTAACATACCGATGACAAAGGGAACAAAGTATGTTGTTATGCGGTTTGACCGATAAAGATCTTCGTAGAATATGTAGGATCCAATATGGGCATCCAGGTTCCGCTATTTGTTATTGACCAAGAATAGTTCTAGGTAATGTCTACATAGTTCTCGAACCCGTAGGGTCCGCACGCTTAAGGTTTCGATGACAGTTATATTATGAGTTTATGAGTTTTGATGTACCGAAGGAGTTTGGAGTCCAGGATGAGATCGGGGACATGACGAGGAGTATCGAAATGGTCGAGACATAAAGATCGATATATTGGACGACTATATTTGGAGTTCGGAAAGGTTCCGAGTGATTCGGGTATTTTTCGGAGTACCGAAGAGTTAGGGGAATTCGCCGGGGAGTATATGGGCCTTATTGGGCCATACGGGAATAGAGGAGAGAGGACAAAAGGAAGGAGGCCTGCGCCCCCCCCTCTGGTCCGAATTGGACAAGGGGCGCAGCCCCCTTTCCTTCTTCCTCTCCCCATCTTTCCCCTTCTCCTACTCCAACAAGGAAGGTGGAATCCTACTAGGACTAGGGAGTCCTAGTAGGACTCCACACTTGGCGCGCCCCCTCCTAGGGCTGGCCTCCTTCCCCCTTGCTCCTTTATATACGGGGGCAGGGGGCACCCCATGACACACAAGTTGATCTACGGATCGTTCCTTAGCCGTGTGCGGTGCCCCCCTCCACCATATTCCACCTCGGTCATATCGTCGCGGAGTTTAGGCGAATCCCTGCGCCGGTAGAACATCATCATCGTCACCACGCCGTCGTGCTGACGGAACTCATCCCCGATGCTTTGCTGGATCAGAGCCCGGGGAACGTCATCGAGTTGAACGTGTGCTGAACACGGAGGTGCCGTACGTTCGGTGTTTGGATCGGTCGGATCGTGAAGACGTACGACTACATCAACTGCATTGTCATAATGCTTCCGCTTACGGTCTACGAGGGTACGTGGACAATACTCTCCCCTCTCGTTGCTATGCCATCACCATGATCTTGCGTGTGCGTAGGAATTTTTTTGAAATTACTACGTTCCCCAACACACGCTGCCTCTACATCTACCATCGGGATTAGTTTTACACCTAAATAATTGTTATTTGGTGCCAGCGTTGAGCATGAACATTATATCTGGATCTTGTTTGATGCGAGACGGTTATTCATTTAAATCATAGAATAATGGTTGTTCTATTTATATGAGTAATATCTTTTATGGTCATGCACCCTTGAAGAGTGGTCTATTTTTATTGAATCTCGATAGTAGTGATACACATATTCATAGTGTTGAAACCAAAAGAAGCAAAGTTGATAATGATAGTGCAACTTATTTGTGGCACTGCCGTTTAGGTCATATCGGTATAAAGCGCATGAAGAAACTCCATACTGATGGACTTTTGGAATCACTTGGTACTTGCGAACCGTGGCTCATGGGCAAGATGACTAAAACGCCGTTCTCCGGAACTATGCAGCGAGCAACTGATTTGTTGGAAATCATACATACTGATGTTTGTGGTCCAATGAATATTGAGGCTCGCGGCGGGTATCGTTATTTTCTCACCTTCACAGATGATTTGAGCAGATATGGGTATATCTACTTAATGAACACAAGTCTGAACCATTTGAAATGTTCAAAGAATTTCAGAGTGAAGTGGAAAATCATCGTAATAAGAAAATAAAATTTCTACGATCTGATCGTGGAGGAGAATATTTGAATTACGAGTTTGGTTTACATTTGAAACAATGCAGAATAGTTTCACAACTCACGCCACCCGGAACACCACAACGAAATGGTGTGTCCAAACGTCGTAATCGTACTTTACTAGATATGGTGCGATCTATGATGTCTCTTACTGATTTACCGCTATCGTTTTGGGGTTATGCTTTAGAGACGACCGCATTCACGTTAAATAGGGCACCATCAAAATCCATTGAGACGACGCCTCATGAATTGTGGTTTGGCAAGAAACCAAAGTTGTCGTTTCTTAAAGTTTGGGGTTGCGATGCTTATGTGAAGAAACTTCAACCAAATAAGCTCGAACCCAAATCGAAGAAATGTGTCTTCATAGGATACCCAAAAGAGACTGTTGGGTACACCTTCTATCACAGATCTGAGGGCAAGATTTTTGTTGCTAAATTCGGATCCTTTCTAGAGAAGGAGTTTCTCTCGAAAGAAGTGAGTGGGAGGAAAGTAGAACTTGATGAGGTAACTATACCTGCTCCCTTATTGGAAAGTAGTCCATCACAAGAACCGGTTCCTGTGACAACTACACCAATTAGTGAGGAGGCTAATGATATTGATCATGAAACTTCAGATCAAGTTTCTACTAAACCTCGTAGGTCTACCAGAGTAAGATCCGCACCAGAGTGGTACGGTAATCATATTCTGGAAGTCATGTTACTTGACCATGGCGAACCTACGAACTATGAGGAAGCGATGATGAGCCCAGATTCCGCAAAATGGCTAGAAGCCATGAAATCTGAGATGGGATCCATGTATGAGAACAAAGTATGGACTTTGGTTGACTTGCCCGATGATCGGCAAGCCATTGAGAATAAATGGATCTTTAAGAAGAAGACTGACGCTGATGGTAATGTAACTTTCTATAAAGCTCGGCTTGTTGCAAAAGGTTTTCGACAAGTTCAAGGGGTTGACTACGATGAGACTTTCTCACCCGTAGCGATGCTTAAGTCTGTCCGAATCATGTTAGCAATTGCTGCATTTTATGATTATGAAATTTGGCAAATGGATGTCAAAACTGTATTCTTGAATGGATTTCTGGAAGAAGAGTTGTATATGATGCAACCAGAAGGTTTTGTTGATCCAAAAGGTGCTAACAAAGTGTGCAAGCTCCAGCGATCCATTTATCGACTGGTGCAAGCATCTCGGAGTTCGAATAAACGCTTTGATAGTGTGATCAAAGCATATGGTTTTATACAGACTTTTGGAGAAGCCTGTATTTACAAGAAAGTGAGTGGGAGCTCTGTAGTATTTCTGATATTATATGTAGATGACATATTATTAATTGGAAATGATATAGAATTTCTGGACAGCATAAAGGGATACTTGAATAGAAGTTTTTCTATGAAAGACCTCGGTGAAGCTGCTTACATATTGGGCATCAAGATTTATAGAGATAGATCAAGACGCTTAATAGGACTTTCACAAAGCACATACCTTGATAAAGTTTTGAAAAAGTTCAAAATGGATCCGGCAAAGAAAAGGTTCTTGCCTGTATTACAAGGTGTGAAGTTGAGTCAGACTCAATGCTCGACCACAGCAGAAGATAGAGAGAAAATGAGAGATGTTCCCTATGCTTCAGCCATAGGCTCTATCATGTATGCAATGCTGTGTACCAGACCTGACGTATGCTTAGCAATAAGCTTAGCAGGGATGTACCAAAGTAATCCAGGAGTGGATCACTGGACAGCGGTCAAGAACATCCTGAAATACCTGAAAAGGACTAAGGATATGTTTCTCGTATATGGAGGTGACAAAGAGCTAGTCGTAAATGGTTACGTCGATGGAAGCTTTGACACTGATCCGGATGATTCTAAATCGCAAACCGGATACGTGTTTTTATTAAACGGTGGAGCTGTAAGTTGGTGCAGATCTAAACAAAGCGTCGTGGCGGGATCTACATGTGAAGCGGAGTACATAGCTGCTTCGGAAGCAGCAAATGAAGGAGTCTGGATGAAGGAGTTCATTTCCGATCTAGGTGTCATACCTAGTGCATCGGGACCAGTGAAGATCTTCTGTGACAATACTGGTGCAATTGCCTTGGCAAAGTAATCCAGATTTCACAAGAGGACCAAGCACATCAAGAGACGCTTCAATTCCATCCGGGACCAAGTCCAGGTGGGAGACATAGAGATTTGCAAGATACATATGGATCTGAATGTTGCAGACCCATTGACTAAGCCTCTTCCACGAGCAAAACATGATAAGCACCAAGACTCCATGGGTGTTAGAATCATTATTGTGTAATCTAAATTATTGACTCCAGTGCAAGTGGGAGACTGAAGGAAATATGCCCTAGAGGCAATAATAAAGTTATTATTTATTTCCTCATATCATGATAAATGTTTATTATTCATGCTAGAATTGTATTAACCGGAAACATGATACATGTGTGAATACATAGACAAACATAACGTCACTAGTATGCCTCTACTTGACTAGCTCATTAATCAAAGATGGTTATTTTTCCTAACCATAGACATGTGTTGTCATATGATTAACAGGATCACATCATTAGGAGAATGATGGGATTGACATGACCCATTCCGTTAGCCTAGCACTTGATCGTTTAGTATGTTGCTATTGCTTTCTTCATGACTTATACATGTTCCTGTAACTATGAGATTATGCAACTCCCGTTTACCGGAGGAACACTTTGTGTGCTACCAAACGTCACAACGTAACTGGGTGATTATAAAGGAGCTCTACAGGTGTCTCCAAAGGTACATGTTGGGTTGGCGTATTTCGAGATTAGGTTTTGTCACTCCGATTGTCGGAGAGGTATCTCTGGGCCCTCTCGGTAATGCACATCACTATAAGCCTTGCAAGCAATGTTGCTAATGAGTTAGTTACAGAATGATGCATTACGTAACGAGTAGAGAGACTTGTCGGTAACGATATTGAACTAGGTATTGGATACCGACGATCGAATCTCGGGCAAGTAACATACCGATGACAAAGGGAACAACGTATGTTGTTATGCGGTTTGACCGATAAAGATCTTCGTAGAATATGTAGGAGCCAATATGAGCATCCAGGTTCCACTATTGGTTATTGACCGAGAATAGTTCTAGGTCATGTCTACATAGTTCTCGAACCCGTAGGGTCCGCACGCTTAACATTACGATGACAGTTTTATTATGAGTTTATAAGTTTTGATGTACCGAAGAATGTTCGGAGTCCCGGATGTGATCACGGACATGACGAGGAGTCTCGGAATGGTTGAGACATAAAGATTTATATATTGGAAGCCTATATTTGGATATCGGAATGGTTCCGGGTGAAATCGGGATTTTACCGGAGCACTGGGGGGTTACCGGAACCCTCCCGGGGGTTAATGGGCCTTAGTGGTCCATGAGGGAGAAGAGGAGGGCCGGCCAGGGCAAGCCGCGCGCCTCCTTCCCCCTAGTCCGAATAGGACAAGAAAGGGGGGCGGCGCCCCCCTTTCCTCTTTCCCCTCCCCCCTTTCCTTCTCCACCAAGGCAAGAGGGGGGAGTCCTACTCCCGGTGGGAGTAGGACTCCTCCAGGCGCACCCCTAGGGGGCCGGCCGCACCTCCCTCCTCCCTCCTTTATATACGGGGGCAGGGGGCACCTCTAAACACACAAGTTGATCTTCGTGATCGTTCCTTAGCCGTGTGCGGTGCCCCCTCCCCCATATTCCACCTCGGTCATATCGTTGCGGTGCTTAGGCGAAGCCCTGCGTCGGTAGAACATCATCATCGTCACCACGCCGTCGTGCTGACGGAACTCATCCCCGAAACCCTGCTGGATCGGAGTCCGGGGATCGTCATCGAGATGAACGTGTGCTGAACTCGGAGGTGCCGTACGTTCGGTGCTTGGATCGGTGGGATCGTGAAGACGTACGACTACATCAACCGCGTTGTCATAACGCTTCCGCTTACGGTCTACGAGGGTACGTGGACAACACTCTCCCCTCTTGTTGCTATGCATCACCATGATCTTGCGTGTGAGTAGGAATTTTTTTGAAATTACTACGTTACCCAACACCCGCCGCTCGGGCGGGGCCACCAGGCCACTATCGGTTATGATTTTCTGACCCCCCTCAAACGCCCGGGCTGACCGGCACCCCTTATATCTAGCCCAAATATGGGACGGATATAAGGGTGTTCAAGCGCGCCCGGGCACGCCCGCCACGTCGGACCCAACAGCCGGACCCACCCTCAATTACACCTAATCCACCCCTCCTCCCCCAGCTGCCAGATCCGTTTGCTCTCTTCTCTCTTCTTCCTCCTTCGCGCCGTCAGGCTCGCAGCTCCGACGCCGTGCGCGCTCCGCAGCCATTCCTAGCCCTCTGCGCCGGGAGCTCTAGCAGAGCAATCCTCTCTTCCGTCCTCGCTGAGAACAAGTTGAGGAAGATCAAGATGCGGCTCAGCTGATGGACTTTCTGCAGATACATCAGAATCTTCAAGATTGGGTTGTTCATGTGTTTGGAGTCGGCCCGGCCAAAATCTTCAACGAATTCCAAAATTGAATATAGCAATTGAATGAAAGAGCTTCAAAATTGGACGACGGCGGATAGGCCTTGTGCTTCTTCTTCTTCTTCTTCTTCAGAAGGTGTGCTTGTCGAGGAACCTCTTCTTGGCCCTGATCTCGTTGCTGTGGCCGCACTTCTTCTTGCGGCAGTTGATGGTGCCGAGGGGGAGGCGCGCGTAGCACTTGCGGCAGATCATCTTGCTCTCCTTGTACTTGAGGGCGAGCTGCAGGAGGCTGTGGTCCATGATGATGTACTGGCCGCGGCTGCCGCCCCTTAGGCGGAGCACCAGGTGTAGCGTCGACTCCTTCTGGATGTTGTAGTCGGCCAGGATGCGCCCGTCCTCCAGCTGCTTCCCCGCGAAGATCAAGCGCTGCTGATCCGGAGGGATGCCTGCAAAAAACATTGATAAAGCAAAAGCAACATTGAAGGCTGGCCACATGCGATGAGATTGATCGCTTCCGCGAACACTAAGGCTGGCAACCGGCGATGAGATTGATCGATGGTGGTACGGAACATACTGTTAGGACTGCACCACCACAACTCCTGACCGACGGGCCCCAGGAGCAAGCTGACCCCACGGTCAGCCAGGATGACCCATGAAGAAGCCAGCTCAGCGGGTGGTGACGCGACGCAAGAGGATGATTGGTCCAGAATGGCCAACGCGGCGAGACGGCCTTTATAGACTAGCGAGTGGTGTGTGTGTGGGCTTTATGCAATGTAACATGACTTGAACCGGAGCTGATCTCCTGGACTCCTCCTACCTAATCGATCCCCCTTTCTTCCTCCTTCTACCTGCTTCCATTCCTCCTCCTTCTCTTCTAGATCCACCGCAACCAGGCACGTTACATCTGGTATCAGAGGTCCAGCGATCTTTCGACCTGGAGACCGCCTACCCCAAGCCCCGCTATCAGACGAAGTAGGCAAGACAGGCGGCAGAGATGGAGGAGCAGATCGCAGCTCTTGCCAAGGCCGTCAACAATGGGCGCATCGCCAATGAGGCAAGGCTGGATGCGATCCAGACTTCTCTGGAGCTGTGGCGCCCCGCCGTCACCCACATCCAGAGGCAAGTGGATGACCTGCGCGTGCAGGTGGGGCGCATCGCTCTCCACCCCGTGCTGGCGGCGCCTCCGGAGCCGATCCTGGAGGGCGACGCGGTGGTGCGGCCGGCGTCGAGTTCGAACCACGACGCTCCCAAACACCATAGGCCGAGAGGCCACGGCGAGATTGACGACACCGGAGGGCCGGCATATGGCGTGGTCACCACCCATGTGCCTCCTCCGATCGAGGGTACGTCCTTGACCGATCCCCCATCACCGCATCTGGTAGCATTCGATCCGCGCACACAACACATCCATTCCCATAGTTGGTCACTGCAAAGTTGGATTTCCCGTCATTTGACGGCGACAATCCACAGTTCTGGAAAATGCGTTGTGAAAAATATTTCTCCGTGTATGGAGTTCGGTCTGAGTTATGGGTCAGGGTAGCTACCCTGCACTTCACAGGCAATGCGGAACGCTGACTATAACTACACGAGGCTCAGAGCGAGTCCATGTCGTGGGATGAGTTGTGCACGGCCTTGTGTGGGAAGTTTGGTCGGGAGCAATATCAGACTCATCTTCGTCAGTTTCGCACTCTCCGTCATACTAGCACTGTCCATAATTACATGTTACAATTCGAAGAGCTTATGCATCAGTTGCTAGCGCACAATCCTTCTTTCGATCCCATATGTTTCACCACACAGTTCTTAGAAGGATTGCGGCATGAGATTCGTGGGGATGACCTCCATGCCCACTCTGCTCGTGTCGCTGATGCCGCCGTCTAAGGAGGATACCTGCTCCTCCATGACAATCGGGATGATGGCGCCAGGAGGAAGGGTCGCCGCCTCATCAAGCATAGCAGAGATCGCCTCCAGGTCCTCCTCCTCAGCCCCCGAAGTAACCGCGCGGGAGTCCGGGGCGAGAGGCTTGGAGCAGGGAGGGGAGCAGCCGCGCCGGCCCGGGGCGAGGGCCCATGGTCGTCCCCGGAGTCGTCGTCCGAGCGGCCAGAGCCAGGGGAGCGACCACGTGGACGGCGGTGCCGGTCGTGACCAGTAGTGGGGCACCATCCCCCTCAAGATCCGAGTCAACCTCGGGGTCCGACCCATCCTCATGGCCAGCGGGATAAGTGGAAAGCTCATCTTCGACTGAAATATGGAGGTCGTAGCCCACATCGTTGAAGAACATCCGCAAAGTCATCTGAAGCTTGGAGGGATCTGGGGTCTTGAGCTCGACACGAATGGCCGGCCCCTTAAGCAGCGAGAGAGCGTCCACGACACAATCTTGCCCAGGAGCCGGGACATGCCCCGGATAGCACCCTCCACACGAGCAATGGGGGGTAGCCCACGAATCTGAACCCACACAGTGGACAGGGAAGCCACGGCGAAAGGATCCACCGAGGGCACCGAGATGCGAACCTTGAGCTGATGGAGCGCCAAGGTCAGCTCCGCGTTGTGGGTGCCGTAGCTGAGGCTGACAGGATCCGGGAATACGGCGGTGAACTCCCGGTCGGATATAGGAGAGACCTCCCAGTCCCAATCCGGCTTGAACAGGTGGCGGAGCTCCTCGGAGATGATCGCCGGAGACGCCGTCTTGCCATCGAGGACCGAGATGAGGGCAGTCAGGGAGGAAGATGCAGCACCATACACCATACAGAACACCATACAGAACACGGCCAACTCTTTCTGGTCGGGCGGCTAGATCTAGGCTGTCGGCGGTGGTTGGCGGTGAGAAAGAGATTGTGGTGGCTCTCGCGGGCAGTCGGTGCAGTGGCTTCGCGGGAGGTGTGCTGGCTAGCGGATGCATGGTGCGTGGGGGTGTGGTGTTGGGCGGCGCTCCAGGCGAAAGCTTGTCAGTCGGCGGCGGCCGCCGCCGCGGGCGTCGTGCACCTTCTTGGAGGCGGCGTCGTGGAGTTCACCCCCTGCACACTCTCGGATTCAGTTCTTCGAGTGAAAGCCTACCGCCCGGTCGGGTCGGGCGACGGCGTCGACACTGCCGCTTCCCTCTTTGGGGCCTTTTCTGGAAGACCTTTGGATCTCGTTCGTGCTCTCCATGTGCTAGACGCTCACGACGTTGCGGTTGGCTGGTGCCCAGCCGGCAATGAGGTGGTGTGGCGTCTAGTTTGGCAACGATGATGATGGCCAACGGTGCAGGGTCGCGGCAGGGCTTTGGTTGTCGGTTCTTCGCCGGCATGCTCGACGGGTCTCTTCTACGTCTCGCCATGCCATCGTGGATTCGGAGCTGCCCTAGAGTGCTAGGTGGTGACGATGACAAGTGGCTGGTGGTCTTCGAGGAGGTGTTGGTTGGTGCCAACTCTACCCATTTCTCCTGTTTTTTGGTGGTCTTCTCAGTCGGCATGGGTTCCTGTGTTTGTGGCGACGAGGGCTTTGTTGGCGGAATTCCATGGTGAAGTCGGAGTCGCTGGCTCGTGGAGGAGTGATGACGATGACGCTTGGTGACGACCTCGACTTTATGGTTCTTCTCTGCGGCGTTTGTGTATCTCCGTGTGGGTGGCCAGGTCGGCCGGGTTGCCCTGTGTGGGCTGTTGTAACGGTTTTAGCCCGGTTTTCCGTTAGTAAACCGGGCAACCCTCTTCTTTTTTTAATGAAATCGAGATCCCTAGGGGCATATTTTCAAAAAAAACAACAACCAGTGCAAGCACCGCTGGGACAGCAGCGCGAGCACAAGTAAGATGAAACCAGAAAGTTTACGAGCGCTTCTTGCTAAGATGACCACTGAGACAACACAAAGCAAACAATGAAGCTGGGAAAGGTTGCCTCGCCGCCGCGGCAACGTCTAGGGCACCTTACGCCGTTCAGGTGTTAAACCGATCCGGCGAGCCAGCATGCATGCTCCCATGATCTGCAAAACATCACCGATACACGATGCTTTGCTTTGAGTAAAGTTTGGTTTGTTTTTTTGACATTGGACTGCCCATGGACAATACTTTCAAGCACAAGAGGGTGTGTGTGCTTATAGGATTTGTTCCTTTGCGTCATTGTTGACGTTGTGGTTGTGCGTTCAGAAAATAATTATGAAAACAGACAAACAAAATCTGTGCACAGAACTGTAGTCAACCCGGGCATTTAATAAACTATCATCATTAGACATCCAATCCATGCGGACTAATATACTACTCCTACTTGTTGACGTTGCTTTGCTTTGCTTTGAGTAGTTTGCATGGCTTAAAACCTAAGACTTAAAAGACTGTCTTGCCATAGAAAATACTACAACACTACTACTACTACTACTATATAACACGAAATCTATCATATTGGACGGCGGCGGATAGGCCTTGTGCTTCTTCTTCTTCTTCTTCACATGATATGCTTGTCGAGGAACCTCTTCTTGGCCCTGATCTCGTTGCTGTGTCCGCACTTCTTCTTGCGGCAGTTGGTGGTGCCGCGGGGCAAGCGCGCGTAGCACTTGCGGCAGATCATCTTCTTCTCCTTGTACTTGAGCGCGAGCTGCAGCAGGCTGGGGTCCATGATGATGTACTGGCCGCGGCTGCCGCCCCGCAGGCGGAGCACCAGGTGCAGCGTCGACTCCTTCTGGATGTTGTAGTCGGCCAGGGTGCGCCCGTCCTCCAGCTGCTTCCCCGCGAAGATCAAGCGCTGCTGATCCGGAGGGATGCCTGCAATCGATAAGCAAAAGCAACATTGAAGGCCGGCCACATGCGATGAGATTGATCGCTGCCGCGAACACTAAGGCCGGCGACCGGCGACGAGATTGATCGATGGTGGTACATACCTTCCTTGTCCTGGATCTTGGCCTTGACATTGTCGATGGTGTCGCTGCTCTCCACCTCGAGCGTGATCGTCTTCCCGGTGAGGGTCTTGACGAAGATCTGCATCTTTGCTTGTTGGCGGATTGATCAACTGCTCCCTGGCTTGTTCGATCTGGTGGTCGTGTCTCCTCTCACCGGCATATATTTATAGCGAACTAGAAACGCGCCCGCTACGAAAGAATAGTAACCCATGGAGTTCTTTTCTTCGACGATTCTCAACGGACGATGGTAGGAGTACGTGGAGTAGACGCGGCCGCTACGAAAAGAAAGTAACCCTTCCACCACCGTCGTGGTGTCTCTCGTCTCTCGTGGGGGAAAAAGGAATAAACCACCGAGCCTTAGTTGCCATCGATTAGTTCTGGGCCGTAGTATCAATGAGTCTTATTTTGGAATCCTGAGATGGCCCAGTAGCTAGAAAGTGTGACAGTGGCACTGAAACATTTTAATCGCATGTAGGAAGTTAAGTTGAAACAACTACTACAACGTTACCTGAAACAATTGATTCTGACTCAAATAGGCTCTCATTTTACAGAAATTATTTTGGTAGTTCAAAACGGACAAGGGTCTTCACCCGAAAACCCGACACGGAGAGGAGAACCACAATGACGTCCTCAAGAGGAGAGCCACGCCCGTTGGTATCCCCACCATTGGCGCCAAAGCACGGAGCATTGTCGGGGAGAAATCGATGGCAACTGTGATGAACACCTACCTCCAGATCCCGATCTGGGCAGCGCCACTGCATGCCAATGATAAAGAACGAGACCAGGCAACCCACCGCTACACCCCTCGCCGCCCACACGACCAAAAGGCATAGCCACCGCCGCCGCCATGATGCCTGTCGGAGAGCCAAAACCATTCAAACTGCCATCTGGGCCTGCACACCGGCATCCATGTCTCAAGACACCGTCAACCGTGGCTCCGATCTGGCGCCTCATGAGCGCGGGCGGCATGGTTCGCAGCATCGGCGGGGATTGGACGACCACTAGTTGTGGCTAGTTTCGGCGGCCATAGTCTGTTGTGGTCCCCCTCATGGTGGCGTGTTTTCCAGGCTCCGGCCAAATCAACTAGATCTGTTGCCTAGTCGTTCGCAGGCGGCAAGGGTGGTGGCTAAGGCCCATGGGGTGGAGGCATGGGGCACGACTCATGGCGGCGAGGTGGAGGTCTTTTCGAGGTGCAGTGGCATCGCGCCGGTGCTGCGGTCGTAGTGGTGCGCCGTCCGGCGGATTGGCACCTATGGCCACGGATGAGGTGTTCTGCGAGCTTGCGTGGGCCAAGGACAGTGGGTTATAGTCGGGGCTTGCTGGGTGGCGAACATTGGCGTCCATAGGGTCATGTCCGCCCGGTCCACCTAGACGGGGGGACACAGGGGTTGACGCTTCCTATCATGGAAGCATGGACCCTGACTCGGTGGTTGATGTCGGGCTAGGAGTGGAAGGAGGTGACTTCTACTCTTCCTGTCGGGGTTGGTGAGCCACTCCCAGTCATGTTGCTGTCGTAGGCACGTCACACACCCTCGCCTCCCACGAGCCTTAGCACCACCGCCAGCAACCCGTAGCCAGCTATTTCTGATGTGCGGCCCAGTCATATGCATGCATCGTGCCGCAACTTGACTCCGTCGACCCTTGCCAACCTACACCAAGCAGGGGAAGAGGGAACACCACGTCGCTGTCGACATTGGTGGGCAAACCCCAACCAGCATGTCGAGGCAACTGCTAGGGGAGGAGGGGAGAGGAGGGCCTGAGCCCGTCGCTAGGGTTTCCCCCGGCCACTCACGGGAGTGACACGGGAGGGGGAGGATCACATACAACCCTAAGTTATATCGGGTGGAAACAATGTCAACCTTGAACGACAAGGGATTCACATCATAAAAAACAGACTTGTGAAATCTCAGTCGACTGCGATTTGATTATGTCTTAGTCGATGCTATATTCGCGATATCTTACATTGAGATCCGTACAAAGTTTTATTTTTATTTTTTTAATTTTTTTCTTGCATATTATGCCACAAAAAATCGAGATTTGGATCTCAGTCATTCTGACGTAAAAAAGGGATAAGTCTTAGTCAACTTAGACCTGGCCACACCCCATAAAAAATGTTGCAAAAGCATTCTCGAAGAAAGCATATATCAGGCAGGTTCGCCCAAATAAGAATGTAGAGAGAAACCAATTTGTTTTTTATTTCTGAATATACTTGGAGGCAACAAAAGAAGTAGACCATAACTGGAAAGGCTTCATGGATTTGATAGCATGCAAAAAGGGGAAATAAGCCTTGGCTCTCAGTGCATATGCACTCGATATGCCAAAAAAAAAACTAGATATTGCGGAAATGGTCCAAAAAATCTTACAAATTTAGGAAACAAACTCGACCTTTTGTTATACTCGTGTAAAAAAATTGGGTCTGTTTAGGACAGATCTAGATGTGACATAGTTATGTCACATCTAACCTGGTGTCCATTATGTTTGTGGTCTATTTTTTTTGTCCTAACTTTTTTTTGTTCCTTGTTGCTACCTTATTTGTGGGAGCTAAGACGTGACATCTTTAGAAAACATCTAGATGTGAATTAGATAAACTGAAAAAAGTTCGCCAATGAATGACTTTTGGGCAAGACAAACAAAAATTCGAGGACAAAAAGTGCGAATAGTAGTGCTTACTACTTTTTCCGGCCATAATACCATCAAAGTCGCTCCTTGGCGATTTTTTTTACATGAGTATAACACTTGTTCATGTTTGTTGCCAAAAACAATCATGATTTTTCAACTTCTTTGAAAAATTATATTTAGAAAAAACGGGTTGCATATACACCATGGTTTTAAATATCGCACGATATAGCGTTTACAAGAGGTCTTGCGCTAAGATCAACTCCAGCCGTTGGCCCCCCAGAGGGTTCTTAAAATCACCGCCTGGGGACGACCCGGCGCTAAAAATTGGCTTGGGGGCGATCGGGTTCCCAGCCGCCGCCCCCAGGGTCGTCCCCGACGCCCCTTTTAAAACTGTTTTGAAAAGGAAAACGGCTAAAATTCGGCAAACGTGACAAAGTTTCGGCGAACAGGGCATAAACTTCAGCGTTCAACATGTTTTTACATAGAAAACAAGAAATTCACACAAAAACAATGCGCTGCGACTACAGGCCGAAGAACTCACTGAACGCGGCATAGTCGCCGTCGTCACCGCCGTCATCGTCGTCCTTCTCATTCTTCACGCCGCTGGACCCCTGCCCGGGGTCGCCCAGGCGGACCGGTGGCGGAGCGTCGTCGTCGCTGTCTTCAAGCACGACGACACCCCCTTTGTCGCGCCCACGGCGGCGCGCGGCGATCTCCTCCGGTGCCCAGTCTTTGCGCGCCCACTTCATGGCTGCGCGAGCTCGAGCCCCGGCTCCGTCTTCACGTCAGTGAGCCCCGGCTCCGTTTTGGGCTTAACGAGGCAGGGAGGAGCCGAGGAGGAGGGATGCCCACCCTCGTTTATGACGATGCCGGCGCTACCGAGCTGCGTTTCCGCGGGCTCGGCCTTGACGCTGAAGAGCGCCGGCGACCCAGAGGAGTGGGAGGAGGATCGGGAGGAGGAGGAAGAGGAGTCGGTCCTCCTCGGTATCCATTGGCGGCCATTCCGGCGGGGACCAGGGCGGCCGGGTACGTCAACGGTGGGTCGTTGCCGCCCTCAAGGTACTCGAGGACGGCGTGGAGCGTGCGGCCGGGGGCGCCCCACCACAGGCGGCGGCCGTCGCTGTTCTTGCTCCCCCGCACCACCGGCGCGTTGTTGGTGGAGGCTAGCCGCTCCGCCTGCCGGCGTTCGAAGTACGCCGCCCACGCCCTGTGGTTGCCGGCGGCGTACTGCTGGAGGGCCCACTGCTATTCTGACAGAGACGACCGCGCACGCTCAATCTCGGCGCGGAACTTGTCGGGGCTAGTGACGTCGGGCATGGGGGGGAGGGGGCGTGGACGCCGCCGGCGCTGAGCCTCCACCGCCCCGGCGCGCGCATGTTGGGAGGCGCCGGGTAGTTGGTTTCGTATAGGAGATGAGTTTCCCACTCGTGCAGCGAGCTGCGGCCGAAGAGATTGCTGGCCGGAGCTGTGGCACCGGCGGCTCTTGTACTGATGCATTCGCTTCTGACAAGAAAGCGGCGCTGCAGACCGTCTACCGCCCAAAGCCAAGAAGAAAATTCAAAGGTTAATTAAACAATTTGCTAATGAGCCAACGGGCTATTCCATAGTATGTATATAGTACTTTTGCCTAATTAAACTGCGTTTGTTTTGGACCTTTACGATTGTTCCATAGATCATGGATTTCCTTCTTCTTCCATGTAAAGAAAGAACGTCATCAAGTTCGTATAAAAATATGTCGAGAGGTCTATGCTACGGTTGTAAGAGATGCGTAGTATAATACATTTACTGATCGCTGCTACGTGGAGATTCTGAGGCCTTATGTTAGTTTGAAGAGCGTTAGTGTGGAGTCAAATATGAAGTGAGTCAGCAATCCAAGACAAATAACTAAACGAACTAAAACAACAGGAAGCGGGTATTGCTCAGTTGGGAGAGCGTTAGACTGAAGATCTGAAGGTCGCGTGTTCGATCCACGCTCACCGCAATCTCTTTTTCTTTTATCTCGATGGCCACATTTGTTTTTTTTTCCTTATCTTCATTCCACATTATTTGCTGGATTTTCAAATGTAGTTGGAATAATTATTCACACATCTCAACAACTCAACTATTCTCCACCGTTTTGTGTGAGGTTTCATTCAACATACATCAAAAAATATTATCATTTTTTAATTCAACAAGATGGTTTAACTTCAACATGATTGTGTAACTTGATCTAATCTTGAGGAGATATTGACCAGGATGATTGACAAGCACTGAAGCGAGCCGAAGTCACGCCGCTGTCATCGCCCCTCCTTCGGCAGAGCCGGACAAACCTTGTTGTAGTTGACAGTCGGGAAGTCGTGGTGCTAAGGCCCCGTAGAACCAACGCACCAGAACAGCAACCGCCACCAATGAAGAGTGTAGATAAGAAGGATCCAATCTGAAGACACACAAACAAAGACAAACGATGAACAGATCCGAGCAAATCCACCAGAGGCAGATCCACCGGAGACACACCTTCACACGCCCACCGACGATGCTAGACGCATCACCGGAACGGGGACTAAGCGGGGAGACCTTTATTCCATCTTCAGGGAGTCGGCGCCGTCTCACCTTCCTGAGTAGGACACAAACCTTAACAGACCTCAAAAAAAAAAAACCTAAAAACTGAGCCCTCCCACCGGCAAGGGCTGGGATCCACTCCATCCCGATGGCCCTAAGGCCACGGTAGACGGGACGGACCGACGCCGGCGCCGGCGGGAGGCAGAGAAACCCTATATTTTTTAGGCGGCAGCTGGCTGGGCATCTCCCCCGTGTTTTACTTTCTCGGGCTAGTTGTTGGTGGTTAATGCTGCAAAGCCTTTATTTTCTCCAAAAGAAAATTTGGAGGTTAATTAAACAATTTCCTAATGAGGCTACTGCCTAAACCGCGTGTGTTCTTATGATTGTCCACAGATCATAGATTTCCTTCTTCCATATCAAAAAAGACATTGTCAAGTACGTACAAATAAATATACGTCGAGAAGTGTATGCTAAGGTTCCAAGGGATGCGTAATACTGATATATTGACAAAATTAATGAAAGACATTGACTGGTCGCTGCTACGTGGAGATTCTTGGGCCTGCATAAGCAACAAAATTTGAAGAGCTACTGCTAGTGCTGAATAAGTGAACCTAGAAAGAAATTCAAGAAGCGGGGATAGCTCAGTTGGGAGAGCGTCAGACTGAAGATCTGAAGGTCGCGTGTTTGATCCACGCTCACCGCAATCTCTTTTTCTTCTGTCTCCATGGCCACATATGTTTTCTTTTCGTATCTTCATTCCACATTATTTGCTGGATTTTCAAATATAGTTCGAATAATTATTCACATATCTCAACAAATCAACTATTCTCCACCGTTTTGTGTGAGGTTTCATTCAACATACATCAAAAAATATTATCATTTTTTAATTCAACAAGATGGTTTAACTTCAACATGATTGTGTAACTTGATCTAATCTTGAGGAGATATTGACCAGGATGCTTGCGTTACAAAATTAGGTGAAATACACTAACCGATAATAACCTCCCCCCCCCCCCCCCCCACCCCAACCCACACAATATTTTTTTTGTTTTGTTCACTTAATTTAAAAAAAATGTTTGAGGATGTATTCAAACAATACTTCCAAACACCTCAATCGTCGTTAAACATGAGAGTCGTTACAGTTTGGACTCAAGATACATCACAAATTTTAGACTGTCAAATTAAATATCCCTTGTTTTGATCCATGCCCACATGTTGCTTTTGTCATTGTTAACATGGTTCCTTCAATTTAATCTCCTATTCTCAAATATCATGTTTGAATATATATCCAAATATTTTCAAACACTTCAATCTCAAATATTTTTTTGTTTTCTTCACTTAATTTTTTTTAAAAAATGTTCGAGGATGTATTCAAACAATAGTTCCAAACACCTCAATCGTCGTTAAACATGAGAGTCGTTACAGTTTGGACTCAAGATACATCACAAATTTTAGACTGTCAAAGTAAATATCACTTGTTTTGATCCATGCCCACATGTTGCTTTTGTCATTGTTAACATGGTTCCTTCAATTTAATCTCCTATTCTCAAATATCATGTTTTATATATCCAAATATTTTCAAACACTTCAATCTCAAATATCATGTTTGACGGGGTGATCCCACCAACCAGCCACTCCAGCCCCCTCCGAACCATTTTTAAGTGAAAGTGTATTCCTTGTTTAAGTCTTCGACGTCAACCCATGGAGATTCCAAAAAATCCATTTTAAAGCTATTTTAATCCAGTTTGACCACAACTTTGACCATACATTGCTCCTAAACTACAAGTCCAAATGAGCTGATTCTTTTTGCATTATTTTTCTTGTGACTTTGTGAGCTCCTTTATTTTCTGGTAGATTTTCACACTTTTATTTGTTGTCTAGAATTTCTAGACAGAGAATTTATTTTGCTTGTAATATTGTTTTCCAGAGTGTTAGCAATGTTTGATGAAGACCAAGAGTACTCGCAACACTAGCTTGGAGCAAGGCAAGCCACAACCTCCACTTGCATAATTGCAATGAAATTTCCTGGTTAATATATTAAAACTCGATTTATTTTGAATTACTTGATGATGATTTATTCATGGCAATCTTGGAGGAATTATTAGAATTATCTACTGCCATGTTATTGCTTGGATTTTTTGTGACTAGTAGTTTACAAGTTGGATATTGGCAAGTTACCATCGGATTAGTAGGGTCATTAGCTATATTTTCATATGATCATATTTGATATTATTGCTTATATATGGAGTAAGTGGAAATGATATGATTATGTTATTCACTGGATTATTGGTTGGATATTGCTATGACTTGGATCACATGTTGATAAGTGACATTCAAGTAGCAATTTTGTCAGAGATACCTTGGGGATAAAATCCGTCATTCGTGGAGTCTGACCTCTAACATGATTCATAAGTCTCAAGCATTTCAATAAAAAATGTACGTTGATTTATCAATAAAATATGAGTTATATGTCACAAAATCTATACCATTGAAAACTTGTTTAGAATGTGAATCGAACGTTTTGTTTTTGTGACATATAACTAACATTTCGTTGAATAAATTAATTTTCAATGTTTATATTGAAATATGCGCGAGACATATAAATCATGATGGAGTAGTAAAGATTATGAGGATGTTCCCACACCCGGAGACTTTCCAGTTCTATTGACCAGAAATCCTACAATACTTTGTATGTACCCATGACGGGACACCTTACACCCGCCCAAACATTGGCTTGAGGGCATGTCCCACGGTGGCCAGCAGATTTCCTCCCGCATCCGTCCACGGACATGGATGCGGGAGGCCGCCATTCAATCGTAGTCGCATACATTGCAAACATTTTTTCAACAAACCGGATGAAATTCATGCAAACATTGGTGGATTTCATATAAACATGACGGATTTCATACAAACCGGACGAAAACAATTTCATTTTGGACATATTTTTAACAAAAAAGATAAAACTATGTGCACATACAGTCGCGCGGAGTTCCACTCCCACGCCACGGAAACACTACACTAGTCTACGGCCAGACGCGGCGGATCCCTTTGTCTTCCCCATGTCCGGCAGCCCACTGCCCGGACTGACGGGAGCCCTGGAGGTTCTTCCCTCGTATCTTCCCTATGTCTGGTTGCGCCGCTCATCGCGGTGGCAAAGAGGGTGCTTCAGCTGGAGGGAAAGGGAGCTCCGCTTTTGTGGAGCCTAGGCGGGGCCAATGATGGTCTGAGATAAAGAAGAACTGAACAGGTCACCGGCTATACAAGCCGTCACTACTAGGGAAAACCTTATACACAGAAATTTAGCAACAGCACGGGTCAAAAAAGGGCGCTAGTGCTATATAGCAGTAGCGATTGAAGAAAAACCGCGCTACAGATACAACCTTAGCAGTAGCGCGTGTAGTTGCAAAAGTGCTACTACTAATATTCCCATTGGCAGAATGATAGGCTACGCATAGCAGTAGCGGGCTTGGAAGAAACGCGCTACCGCTAGGGCATAATTAGCAGCGCGTTTCCTAAGGAGAGCGCTACTACTAACGGAAATAAAATAAGATGAAAAACAAATAGAAAAGTAAATGAAAATGAAAGAAATAGAAAAAGGAGAAAGGAAAAAATAAAATGTAAAGCAAAATAAACGAAAAAGCGAAAAAACGGAGGAAGGCATAGCAGCAGTGTGTGTTTGTAAGAGGCGCTATAGCTAACGTAGCTGCAGCGTGTGTCCTAGACCCCCGCTATAGAAACAGAAAAGGAAATTAAAAAATGGAAGAAATTTACATAGCTATAGCAGCAGCGCGTTTTGTAAAAACCGCTATAGCTATCTTAGCTATAGCGCGTTTTACCAAACGCGCTACCGCTAAGTTTGACTTAACCAAAAAACCGTTTCCCCCCAGCCACCACTTCTCCCCCAAATCCCTCAACCCACCCCGCGCGCCGCCGTCTCCCCGATTCACCGTCGCCCCACTTCGCCGCCGACGTCGACGCCACCAGAGCCGTGCGCCATCGACGACACCGGAGCCGCCCCCAACGCCACGGAGCCGCGCGGCCTCGTCAACGCCACCGGAGCCGCCGTCGACGCCACCGGATCCTTCCTCGCCACAACTGCCTTCCTGGCCGTCACCGGAGACGGCCCTGCCTCCCTCGCCGTCACCGGAGACGCCCCTGCCTCCGTCGCCACCACCGGAGCCATCATCTGTAAGCCCCCACCCCTCCTCTCTCTCTCATGCATAGGTTAGCCAGTTTAATTAGGTTAATTATCTAGGTTAGGGCAAAATTTTAGTTAGGGCTTTGACAGAGAAGTAGTTAGGTTAACTAGTTTAATTAGGTTAATTATCTAGGTTAGTGCAAAAACTTAGTTAGGGCTTTGACAGAGAACTAGTCAGGTTAACTAGTTTAATTAGGTTAATTATCCAGGTTAATTAGTGCAAAAATTTCTTTTAGGCTTTGACAGAGAACTAGCTGCGTTAACTAGTTTAATTAGGGTTAATTATCTAGATAAACTAGATTAACTAACTAGGTTAAATAGGTAGGTTAATTAGGTTCGTTGGATTAACAAGCTAGGTTAAGTAGATTGGCTAGGTTAGAGGAAAATTTTATTTTAGAGCATTAGGTCAAAAGGGTTAGAGAAATGGAGTTCCTTTGCAATTTAATTGGGTTCTGTGTTTAGTGAGGTCATTTTGCAAAGGTTTTTGATTTTTGAAAAGACCACTATTTTTCAAGGAAAAGAATTTAGGCAAATTTTATTTTTCATTGAAGTGGTCATGTTATATCTTTTCATTGAAGTTGTTCGATTGTGCCCAAGTGGCTTTGTTGTTTCCAGGGAATGATGCTGAGTGGCCTATGTTTTGCCGGAATGTTGATTCATCTCTGTTCCAGCAAATTTCAGGTTCTCGATTTGTCCACTTTTTAACAAAGGTCATGCCGAAATTTTCCATGAATTTCGGCATGACTTGTGCTACAAACTAGGACATATCGAGTGCCCGGGATTTGCCGCACCAGGAAGGAGTCAACATTCCTGCAAAACAATAGTCCTTTTTTATGTCATTATTCATTTTATTAGGTCTAGAATTAATTGACTAGATTTAATCATAGGAAACATGGCTAGCAACGATGAAGGACAGGGTTCTGGTGATTGCGACGACATCTACCGGGCGGCAGACGAATTTTTTAGCCTTATCGACGATCAACAGATGTTGTTGCTGGGCCCACCGGTGGCATCGGGGACTGAGACCGACACGCAGACCGGTGCTGAGACCTACACGCAGACTGGTGCTGAGACTGAGATCGGCGCTGAGATTCAGACCGGCATCGAGACCGGCACTGAGACCGGTGCTGCCTCGGGGAGAGGAGCCGGTGTAGAACCGAAAGCAAAGAGGCAACGGCTTCCTAACAAACTCAGGACTACTAGACTGGTGGTCACGGAGGTGGACGACGGCAATTTTGAGCCAAAGGCACCCGAGGAAGCGCGCGCGTGCTACGGCAATCAAATAGGCTGCATCATACGGACAACCGCCACCATCAACGATGAGAAACTAAAGAAGATAGAAAATATGAGGAGCTCCCTCCTAACGAAGTTTCACCAGATATTCTTGTTCCCGGGCCATGAGAAGGATTATGAAGATCCAGACAAGGACCCGTCAATGAAGAAGATAAACAAACACGCTATGACCAAGTTTAGCGACGCGTTGGCCGCCTGGAAAAATCGAGTGAAAGCAAAGATCAACGACAGGGCACCCTACTCCAAGATTGTAAAGGATAATCCGACAATCACGGAAGAGCAGTTTCAAATATTCAAGGAGGCTTGCGAGGCCGAAGCTGCCAAAAAAAGTCTAAGTACATGAAGGGGCTTCAAAAGAGGAACATTGGGAGCCACCACCTCGGAAGCCGTGGTTACGGCGGAAAGAGGTCCAAATGGGCCAAGGAGGACGCGGAAGCCGCGAGTCTGGGCATCCCAGACCCCTTGGCGGATTTCACCGTCCCGCAGGAGCGTGACGTCCTGAGGGCCCGACACCGTTGGGACCCAGTGAAGAAGGTTTACGAGACAACTCCGGTCATTACGGAGTTCATGAGACTGCTGGTAATTTTAGTTTCTGATCAATTCGACTGCACACGTTAGTCATATTTGTAAACGATCCTTGTGCCTTTTGCAGAGAGAGCAGCACCGGATTGCGGCCGAAAGCGACTCGCCGTCTGAGGCATTGGCGAGGCCCAAGTGGGACACTCCATTCAACCGGGCGTTGAACATATTGAAACAACAAACGGTGGATATTCGACCGTCGTATGGACGCGTGCACGGTGTCGGAGACGGCGCCACGTGGAAGAAGTACTACCGTGAGACCACGGAGGAGAAAAAGGAAAGACGGAGGTTAACTGAAGAAAACATCGACAAGAAGGTTGAGATTGCGGTTGAGAAGAAATCATCTCAGACAGTCGCAACAGCGGTAGCTGCCGCAAAACAGGCGATTGCAGATATATCTACTTCCTTGCTGACGGGCATTTACACTTGGACAAGGCAAAATCCAGAAAAAAATGCAGAGGACTTTCCCCTTGCTGACTTCTTGGGAGCACCTGCTCCCGCACCGACTCCCGTACCTGCTCCCGCACCGGCTCCCGTACCTGCCCCCGCACCGGCTCCCGCACCGGACGTGCTCGGTGGTGCCTCCTCTTTGGCTGAGCTCGACGCCCTCACGGTATCTGTCACACCGGCCCCCTTCAATATAAATGTATAATCTCCCATTTTCGTTGCCTTTCAGATGTCCCACGTCGCAGACTTTTCTTTGCAGGCCGACGAAACCCCGTGCACCATATTGTACACCATCGGCGAACAGAAGGTGGACGTGGGGAAGGGGACGATAATGGAGCCGAAGGAACCATTGTTCCACAGCCGGTCGATCCCCCCGAACGTCTTCAAGGTTTCCGTGGCCAGTGTCAAACCGGGCCACGAGAATTTGCCTCCTCTAATACTAGTGGGGGATGACGACGAGACCCCGCGGCGGCTTGGTGATTGTTGCAATGGGTGGGTCCTGTTGTGGCCAAAGAGTATGCTTCGTCTGGAGGCGGCCGGGAGCACACCCACGAGCACACAGCCTCAGCAAGGTATGAACATCAACACCCCACCTACCCAATTAGCGTCGGGTGTCGGGTTGGGTGATAGCGGACGGGGTAAGCAGGTGGCTCCATTAGTCGCTGATGACGTCGCCATGGATGAGGATGAGGATGACGATGGCGCTGAACAGTATGTCTATATTGGCGCCTCCTCAGGGTTTGAGCGTCATGATTCGGTGCGTGAATTACCGTCTCAACGTATTATTGACGACCATCCGATGGTAAAGAAGTCTAGGAAGAGAGCGAGGAAAGGCAAAAAAGTTGATTCTATGATCCAGCCGCCTCAGCAACCTCGGCTTCAGGACCGTGTAGATATCCCCGATGCGGATAAATGGCATATCCCCGGTCGACCAATCCTACCTGAAACAGCGCTACGGGCCAGATTCGGCGATCTAAGGAGACTTCATGACGATGTGCTGCGGGTAGAGAAAGGCCTCATCGCCTCGAAAGATCCAGGATACCCACTCTACGTGGTTATCTGCGGGTAGAGAAAGAAGCTGGATTTTATGTTTGTTCGCCTTTATGCCTTGCACATGAACTACATCATTGGGGTTGAGCAGATACGTTTTATCTGTGTCACTGACCCGTACTACATGCACGAGGGCTTCTTGGGAGTCTGTGCACAGCATCGTGAATACGCGAGGGATTACATCGTCAGTTTCATGCTCGCCAATAAGGACAAGGAGGCGATTCTCGTGCCTTATCATCCCGTGTAAGTCATCCGCGCTGCTATCCTTCCTTCGATTTCAATAATTCATTTGCACAGTGGAGGCTAATTAATTTGAGGTGTACTTATTTTGCGTAGCGGCGGGCGCGCCGTCCTCATCATCCTCTACCCTCGATTCTCCCACGCTCTTTACTTGGACTCGTCGAAGAACATTCACAAAAAGGATTACACCCACATCAAAGATGTTCTCGACAGTGCTATGTTTTACTACCAAGCAAGGGGTGGAGAGGTTAGGGACAAGAAGAGAAGGGTCGGCGGGGCCGCCTTCAGCCATAAGACCGACTTCTGCTGCATCCAGCAACCGAACGATTCTCTTAATGATGGATTCTATGTCCTACACCACATGCTGGAGTACAGATGGGATCACCAGAACCTTCACATGGCACCTAGATCTGGCGATGTCCATATTCTGCAATGGGCAAAGGACATAGGAGATATCGAGGATCATCGACTTCGAGCTGAGTTCTATAACATCCAGCGCGAACTTGCCCAAATCATCATGAATGAGGTCGTCGGAAAAACAGGGATGTTCCATGCAGAAGGACAAATGTCGCGGGAAGACGTCCGAACATGGATAGCCTCTCAGCGTCTCGACATGAAGCCTTTCACTAAGCTCGATGACTATCTCCCTGACATGGATGGATGGCACGACATGATGGAGTGATTGTCGATATATGACAATGTGTCCGTTTAGTCCATACTTTCTTTTATGACAAAACTTTGAGTTATGCACGGTGAAACTTTATTTGTGATGTAATTAAACCGTCCTCCTCCTCGACTAGCGAAAATCACTCTAGTTAGGTCATTTTGGGTACGATGAACTTTGTTATTTATGCTTATGATATGTTGTTTCTATTTTTGCCAAGTCTGTCATCTTTCTGTTGCTCAACTATATATGTTGCATATCATCGACTCATGTGACGATGCAGGTGCATAGATCATAGATGGCGAAGAAGTGCTACGCCAGGAGTATATATACGACAAGTGGCCGGAGTGTCAGGCCCAGGTGTACCGGTTTTCGATTTCCGAGCAACACGCAGTACTTAGTTTAGGTTCACGCTAATGCGAGAGAGGGATACAAACTCATGTACTCAAAGTGATAGCTATTCTCGCGTATATCATTGTTTAGATGGATGACGATGTATTTGCAAGTAATCGAGACTTGTATCGCTATTTTTGAGATTGATGACGAGAGACCACTTTGTGTTGGATGATGATTATGATGATGACATGATTTGATGAGACTAATTGTATGTATATGCTATGATTACATTTGTATGTGGATGATATGCTAAAGATTATTGTATAAAGCCTATTCAAATACAAAACAAATAAAAAACAAATATGCATGAAAAAAAACTAATAAAACTAGTAGTAGCGAGGGGGGGGGGATTTAGCAGTAGCGCCGACTTACCAGTAGCGCTTCCTGCTAAACACCGCTGCAGATAATATCAGTAGCGCCCTTTTCCAAAGAGCGCTACAGCTATTCATCAGTAGCAGTAGCGTGGGTCAACAGGCGCTACTGCTATACGTTAGCTGTAGCGCCTTATTAGTAGCGCCGGTACCCGCGCTACTGAGAGGGCCAAAACCCGCGCTGCTGCTAGGCTTTTCCCTAGTAGTGCATTGACGCACCAGCGGTGGCCTTCCTGGGACCCAAGCGGCGGCGGCCTCCATGTTCCTACTTTCCCTCCATGTTGGCGGCGGACGCGGACGCGCCATCCACCGACTCGTCGATCTCTGTGCTGCCGGCTTCTTTCTCTGCCGGCAGTGCGCGGCTACGCGCGCGTTGCCGGCGGATGGCGTGATCGTAGGCATGAGAGACGCGGTATGACGCGGCGTCGCCATGGCTGCTACGATGCCTCTGCCATCGTGTCGTCCTAGAGCAAATGGCCGCTCCCTTATGAGCTAGCTTGGAGTGGCGAGGTGGTGAACCACGTGCCGGCTTGGGGTGGCAACTTGCTCCGTCGGGCTAGACGAGGGAGGTGGAGCAGTGAGTTGCCTCACTCGTATTCGGCGGGCTCGGTGGGACACCTAGCTGGCTTTTATAGCGGGGAAATGCTCTTAGTGCTCATCGGATGCCATCGAAAGGGCGAAGAAAAGTGTGGAAGGATGAGATGGGGAGCGGCGGAGTGGTGCGCTTCTTGCCCAGCGTCTGGCCTTGTTTAAATAGAGGGCGGATGTGAGGAGCTTGTCCGGCGTTTCGTTTAATGTCGGCCCGCTCGTGAACGAACGTGTGGCCGGAGTAGGTTCTTCAGCTTTCACACGGGTTTAATGGAGGCGTGTTCAGTCGAGCATGCAGCGGCCGACGTCATCGGGGGGTGCGCCGCTTCAATATGTGGAGCGGCGCGCTCTAGAGCGGCATGAATGCGGGCACTTGGCGCCGGGCGGGAAGCACGCGGGATGCGGAAGGGGTTTTGGGTGGGCCAGGGCGGTCAGAAGCGGGCGTGGGAGCGGTGCAGACTCCCGCAAAGCCCTCTCCCACTCCCCACGTTTGTCTCCCATTTACGGGAGAAAGTATACATCTGGACCGCGCCTCGTACCGATACAGGAGCACGTTGGATAGCTTTCACTGTTTGGACGGATGCAGGAGGCTTGAGGGTCGGTGTTGGAGATGCCTTGACCAAGAAAGGCGGCGGGGGACCCCTCACGAGTCAACGATCATTCACCACGATGTGGTCAAATTTGATCTAATCTATCTCAAACATTAATTTGTAGTGATATCTACTCTATCTCAAACATTAATCAGTAGTGATATCGCACTAAATAGATAGAAGAACTTTGTAGTCCATATCTACCTACATACAGTAGCCCATCACGCGCATATAGACTGACATGTGGACCCAATTACCGCAACTCTCCAGCATGCAGATACACAAAAAATACTCGTCTCCTCTAACAATTACACCCGAAGCCTATCTAAAAGGTAGCAAATAAATGTCATTAATTAGCACCTATACAAAAGCATACCGGAGAGAGCATCCACTGGACCAGGAGGACTCGATGCCGATAAGAGAGGACTCAATATATAGTCGATACAACTAGACCAGCCAGTTACCCATAGTATAGTAGTCTTCACACCTCTGGTTAGTGAACAACCACTGCCAATGGCAAGCGTTCCGCCCTGGCTCCGATGACGCCGCCGCCTCCTAGATCCATTGGGTTGGCGACCATCGGCAGCAATGACAAACCAGCCATTCCTGGCCTCAATGATGACCCCGAGGCAGGTGTTACGGAGGGGCAACTCTTCTAGATCTATGACCAGGTCGCACCCGTGGCTTCCTTGCGCATCTGCCACAAAGTTCCTTACAGGTCGTGTGGCTACGACTACATCAATTTCCACCCCCAAGAGGACGGTGAGTGTCTTGGTCTTTTTTACTTGTTCGTTTGGGTTTGATCTGCTAGCTTTAACATGCATGCTCACAGAGATATAATGCTTTAGGTATTTTGGGATCGATCAGATCTCATCATCATTCTGTGAGTGGAACTTGAAGTAGCCATAGCCATGGGACCTGATAGCAACGTCATGGTAGACGCCGAGGGACTCCACAGATGTGACCTAATAGGAGATGGAGGAGAGATGCCCCTCTGTGACGCCTGCCTCAAGGCCACCCACATATAGGGAAGATGTTGTGGCAGCTACCAGCTCTACTACAAGTCTATGAGTGCATCACCTTCACGATAAGCCACTACATTCCCATCCAAGTTATGTAATAGATCTTGTTTTGAGAAAAAAAATTACTAGATCTCTTGCTGAATTCGTCTGTTATGCATGCATGTTTATGCTTTATTGGGCAGATCTACAAAATAATGAAGAGTGTGCGATTCTGGAACAAGGTGTTGTTGCTTTGAAGCGAGAAGCATTGGCACATCATGTTGGTGGGCGCGTGGAGCCAAGAAATCTTGTGTTGAGGATCGAGGCGAGTAACGCTGGAGAAAATGAGGAACAAGAAGTGGGTGAAGGTGAACCAATGGAGAAAGACTGGACGAGGAACGATGCAATGGAGTTTTCTGAATGATGATGCTAGTGATTGAAAACATTTTGCTTGGGATGATTGTGACCCCCCCAAGTCAACTTGCAGTAGATTTGGATCCATTAGCTTTCGTTGTTAGCAGTTGAAACCAGTTTTAGGCTATGTTCTTGCACCGGGATGTTTTTTGTGCATTTGTTGCTTCGATATCCCTTGATAGTGGAACCCGATCCATTTTCTAGGATCATATGGAAAAAAGGTCATCGCCACAACCAGAAATGTTATGATATGTTGGGATGGCCGCATTGCAATTTCTACCTTTTTGTGAGTGAAAGAGCTTTATTGCTTACTTAATCAAGCATACAATCACAATGCAATGTGTTCATTAGGAGTAGAGGGGTAAAATTAAGCCATAAACATCTCTTCCTAAACTTGGTCACCAGTTTAGCACATAGATACATGAATTTTGTGCCCCGCCCAAGAAAGAGAAGATAGGTCTGTTTTCATTCGTGTAGAACTGCTACCTCGTTAACGAACTTACTCAAAGAGTGCTATAGAGCCGAGTCTAAGAAAGCCGCCCTGTTATTATTTTCTTAACCTCAGAAAGTCTCACGCGCGGGGCACCTCACATTCAGCACGGAACTCTCAAAATGCACACTCAGTTCTTCAATCCGCAAGGTTCCAGCAATCTCTCCATGATCAAAGCCGCATGACTCCCATAGCTTGATGACAGCTTGTGCATCACTCTAAATCATTACTCTACATAACCCCCTCTCAGGAGGCATGTGCACTCCATTGCAAATCACTACAGCTTCCGTCGCCATTGGACTAGCAGCAAAATCATACCAGAGGGCCTGTGTATGAATAAGAGTACATGGGCTATCACGGATCACCACACCTGTGGTTCCATGGTTGGAATTATCATCAGATGAGGCATCCAGAGTAATGGATGAAGTCTTGGTCATCAACCTATGTGGTCGATTTTGATCCTTGATATGTCATCTTTCGAAAGGTTCTGAAAGAGTTAATTTCCTTCTAAAAGATGTTCGGTGCTTCGTTTAGATTTGGGAGGTTTTGCTCACATTTCCTTGAATTTGAGACCAATGCATGATGGATTCATTCGAGTTGCTTAACTGATTTCCTTTTAAAGAATTCCTTTCAAATTTGAGTTGTTGAATCAGTTGTACGTGTAGAACTAACTAAAATGGTAGGTAAATGGTGACCAAAGACCTTACCTTACTTTACTCCTGAAAGAACTCATGAAAAAGTGATGTCCATTTTGAAGTTTTTTGGAAAGGAACACGCCTGCTTGTCTTATGTGGGGTACCAACCAAATGGTTACTGATGAAGTTCTCATGGATTTTACCAAACAAATTTCATGTTGATAAAAATGTATTGCTTCTTCTGTCAGAACTACTACAGATGCATGTAGTCGCTGCGAGATGGCATGACAACAGATGAGCAGCTGTTGGTGCTACAGATGCACACGTGTTGGGGCAACCGGTGGTACTAACTTGTTGAATATATATACTTTCCTTCCAAGAACAATATATCTATGTTCAATAAGAACTTCTATGCCATTTGCCAAATCTTCCGGTGCAGACTATGCTCCTAGACAACAGGCTATAGCGGGATAGCTCAGTTGGGAGAGCGTCAGACTGAAGATCTGAAGGTCGCGTGTTCGATCCACGCTCACCGCAATCTATTTTTCTGCCTCCCTAATTTGGAGCTTTGTTATGAGCAGCAATTTCAGTTTCAAAAGTATTTTGGAGCATCGTTTTTTACACAAATTTCAAGAATGTCATTTCATGATAAAATTTTGCAAGCAATGAAAACATTTGCCAATGTTTGGAACCAAAAAAAAATCAGATTTTTTTTCCATTTACTGTTCACCCGAGCTCACATGAAGCTCAGGATCAGAAGGGCACTTTCGCGAATCCACTCCCTTTAACCACCCTCTACATCATCACCCAGTCTGCCCAAACAATACCATGCCTGATCAGCAAAACCGGCTGGGAAACCAAGATCAGTGGAGATGAGCACCCGGTTCAATTAGGTCGTTGTTGCATTTTGTCAATCGGTTTTTCGATGGCTTCGTTTTTTCTTTCATGTGGGCAAGCTCGGTCTTGTATCACTTTACTTTCTATCGACATGATTACTTTCGTGCGTGTGTTGATGTCGGTTATGTGGGATGTTGTCGCACTTGACATCCCGGTAGAGTATCAGCGCTGCCCCGACCACGATCTTGTACCGTGTATCCCAGTCCAGGACTCCAGGCTCCTGTTCTCGCTGAGGAGCTCCTGCAGATTACCATCAGGGACATAGTTGTAGAGCAAGAGCTTGACTGACTTGTCTGAGCAGTAACCAAACAGCTTGATTTGCATGTGTGAAGTGTGGCTATATGTACATAATGATATGGTTCCAGCTGTTGAAGTATATTGTCTAGAACTTAGAATCAGGAGAACAATAGTATATGCCCACATCTCTTTATCAATCATGCTACTAACTTGTTGAATATATAGACTTACCTTCCAGGAAATAATATATCCATGTTCAATCAAAATTTCTGAAGTTATTTGCCAAATCTTCTGGCGCAGACTATGCTCCTGCTAACTTGTTCAGACAACAGACTATACTCAGAGTTGAACAGTGGCACGGTTACACAGCAAAATCTGTCAAAGCTAAACCCAGTTCCTCAAGACAAAAATGTCAGCATTCTCTTCTTTGTAGGTATAGACAGCAATGCCTCCTGAAACCTCCACGTTGTTGAAGATCACATCATTCACGGCACTGCCAGACAGACGCACCACAGCACAAACAGGACGGCTATCCACATGTCTCTTGCATCCCTTCGTCGCGTTGACTGTGTTGTCCACCATGTAAATCAGCTTATTGTCGTGGTCAGACATCCACTCCAGATGCTGCTGTTCGTGGAGGACGGAATGCCAGACCTCCCGCACGACGACAAAGCCAAGCAGCAAATGTGACATCGTCTCCGGCAGCTGGTCGCTGAAAGCCCACGGCGTCGAAGCATATCCGCTGTCCAGCATCTAATATTGGCAGCTAGCCACATGAAGCATCTGCAGCTCGTAGGCATGCACACAGGGTCTTCAAACCTGACTCGTGCCCGGCGCTGCGGTGTTTGACAATAGAAGTTATAAGCGGAGAGCGGTATATAACCAATAGATGCGACAGTAGTAGTCTAGCCTTAACTAATAAAGGCAGGAAGCCAGGAAATAAGCAGTGAGTATGAAAAGACATAGGTAAGACCACAAAAGGTCTATAAAGTGATAGCCTAAACATCAATACAAGTACATTAACTCTGGCTAAAAATGCATGTGCTAAGTGCTAAACTTAACAAGCACTGGGTCAAAAAGTTTCATAGTATCCCTGACATGCTTATCTACTGGAAAAATTAAGTATCACTATCCTGCTAACTATGACCCTGAAATGGTTAATTTTACTCTACAACTGAGTGATCAGCAGACTGCAGATACTAGTAGAGGCACGGCAACTACTCTGATTAGCCCAAGAAAGCAGGACAAGGGACTTTTGAGCACAGGATCTTGAAAACCTGCTAGAAAAAGCAATCAGGTTCGAAGAGAGACGAAGATCCCACAGATGGTTTTCAATTTCGTTGGTTGGTGGTGAGTAAAACTGTCGGAACTGTACATAGTTAATTAGAGAGGAAGATACAGAAACATAATTGTCGCGGAGCGGGCGGGTAGCCCGCTCCACCAATTCACCAACATAATTAGTGAGTAAAACTGTCTGAACTGATGATTTTCTGATAAACCAGCTAGGATTACGAATCATCAGCATTGGCGTTTTCTCAGCCTTTTGAGATAGCATATCGCATTATATGCTGCACACATATGCAAACTTCTATGAATCTAACATCAAACCCCCCAAAAAAAGACCAAGTAAATCTTAGCAGTGCAAACACCTAGATAGAACCGACCAATGCAGATTATGTGTGCACATATCAGATTATGCCTTTTCATATAGAACATAATATTCTAATAGAGATACCAGGTACATGTCAAAATAGAACACACTAAAGTCTCATACAGCTCTACTTGTTGCACATGAAATGGCATAGTCAACATACTAAAACTCATACCAACATGTCCATAAGGGAAACATGCAGCCAGAGACAGACCTAGATATGAAAATGAGTACAGAACTACAGATCAAGCTGAAACTGAAGTTGGTGTTTTCAAAAACAACATCTCTATTTGAAAACCTTTGTGAAGAATACTCTCGCAACAGAGCACCTCACCGATGACTGTCGAACTTTTAATCAGCAGAACATTCATCAATTTGGAGTTGCCAACCGCATTCCTCCATCCAGTGGTAGGCGGGAAAACAAGGGCACATAAGAGAAAAAAGGCCTAAACTTCTGGTAGTTAGGCTCAACGTGATATACAGCTGTGCTCTCATGACGATCCAGATCGTATGCAATCAGTTCATTGTTCCAATGAGCTATAAAGAAGATTATGTTGGCATGTGGATGTACTCCAATGACTTCAAGGTTGAAGCCGAGCTGAAACATCACATTTGGAGCTACATTTGAAAGCTTGCGCAACAATTTCCAATGCATGCATTTGTCATCCAGATGAGTCACACCCCTCTGATAAATCTCAGCACCAAGAACGTAAACTGATATAGTCGAAAATGTGTTTGAGTCATGTCCTTCAGTGTCGTCGGAATCGATATAAAATAGCTGCCCTGCAGACTTTCCGATGAAACCCGCGAAACTCGGATCAACTGATGTTGGCAGTGGAATGATTCTCCATCTTAGCCCTTGTGCATCAACTATTGCCAACCCACGCTGACGTATGAGCAAGTGCAGACACCCCTTGTGGAAAACTCCGGGTTGACCCCAGCAGAGGCTAACTTCGCTGTCCCATTGGCTTTTCATCGATGCCCACACACCAGATTTTGAAGAGTAAATGTTCACTCCTCTCACAACCAGGGATTGGGATTGTTCCAGCACAAATTCAAACAGATGAAACTCTTTGGTAGACACACCACTGTCGAAACCAAGGTAAGCGCGGCAGCAGTCGCCGGCGTAGCCAGAGTGAGGCAGAACAATATACTCACAGGTAGCTGGATTGGAGACCATGTAGCGAGATGTTCCAGCAGCAGCAGGGGTGCCCGTGCGGATGCTTGTGAGAAACAATCCATCGCATGAATCCTCGAGGGAAACGAAGGAGTCCGTGCTGTCGGGCGGCAGCGGCAGGCGCGGGTAGGCCTCGGCGACGCTCGCCCAAGGGAAGGCGGACAGGTCGGCGTAGTTGACGGCGTGGCTGGGGGGCTCGGCGGAGTCGGCCGTGATGCGGTAGAAGAATCCGGCCAGGGTCTGCGCCATCTTCTTCCGGCGCGCCGGGTCCGCGATGATGCCGCGCCAGGCCGGGCAGACGCACTTGCAGATGCAGAGTGATTTGTAGGGCACCCGAGAGAGGATCTCCGCGATTAGGTCGTGGGTGAGCCTGGACATCGGCTCATCCATGCCGGCCGTCGGCCGCAAGCGCTGGATATGGTTCTCCGGCGGGATGGCGGCTGGAATTGGTACGGTTGCGGCGGGAGATGGCCGGCGGCGGCGGGGTGCCTTCAGAATTTGGGGACTCGGAGTGGGGAATGAGGTGGTGATGGGGCGGGGCAGAGCTGGTCAAACGGGCCAACACGGCCCGGCTTGCCTGGCACGATTATTAGGGCCAGTTCTTTTGGGCTCCCAGCTTTTCCCAAAATTGACACTCTATATTTTCTTACAATTCCGAGGGGTCAATTCTCGGAGAATTGCCCAAAAAAACTGGCCCTTAGACGGGCCGTGCCGTGCCGTGCCGACCCGAGTGCTGCAGCCTGCAGCCCAGGATCGACCGCGGTCGGCATGCCAAGCCCGGCCCGTTTGGCCAACTTTGGATAGTGGGGGCGCCACATTTGATACTTGCCATACAAAGTTGTGTATATAATTCGATTTCTTATTAAATTTCTCACATTTGGTATTCATCGGTTGCCGGAAATTCTAATATGTGTAAGTCAGTTTTGGACACAGCATCAAGGTAGAGAATAGAGATAGGGCAGGCGGCAAGCACATCACAGAGTCCAAGCGACGATCTACGACCTTCTACAGCATGACGGGCAGTGGATCTCATGTCCGACAACTTTGAATTCATCGACTTGGACCTCATCCCATGCGGGGACGATGAGGAGCTAGCCATTCAACAGGCGCTTCGTCAGTCGCCGGAGGAAAACCAGCTCTATAGTTGGAGTTGCTTCGACGGGAATTCATTGCATCCGCACAAGTGGCGCTTGGATCCGGCGCACACCGACGCCTTAAGGCTCGTGACCACGGCAGAGCTAGACATGGCGAGTGTCGGTTGCAGGTACCGCCGCGCCCAATCGGATGGCCCAGGCCAACGACGCAACCCCTTCGGTGGAGCCTCGTCCCGCGACTTCAGGCTCAGAGTCCGAGGTCGACACCAATAAATGACACGACCACGAATAGTAGAGGACCTACATGCCCCCGTGGAAGGGAGAAGGCACGACATGCCGCAGAGGCTGAGTCGCACGGCACATTGACCGAGGATGCCTCTTGTAAAGGAGGAAACCCCGGTGGTTCTTGCCCTCGTCGGACTTCCCTTCTCCCCCTCCCCAAAGAAAGGAGGAGGGTGACCATGCCTTTATTCTCGCGAAGTTGGAAGCCTAGACAGCGCGCGTGTGCCCTCGTAAGTTGCCCTAGTCGACTCCCTCCCCCCCCCCCCCATGCCTCCCTCTCACGAAAGAGGGGGAAGGTGATTATGCCTTTATCTTCACGAAGTGGCAAGCCTGGACAGTGCGTGCCCTTGTAAAGGAAGAAACCCTGGCGATTCTTGCCCCCCCCCCCCCCCCCCAAGCGGAGGATGAATGGTCAATCCATATTAAATCTTCAAGCACTACTTCCACGATGAAGACAGCAAGGGCAAAGGCAGCAGTAGAACATGCCAATTTTTGGTGTCCGATAGCATGTGTATGTCTAATGTATGTTGCATGGCATTTGTATGGATTTGAGGATTTGCTACAAGGGAGATTGTTGTGGACGCGAACAATTGAGGAATGACCGGCCACTCCATGGATTTAGGGGCTCACCTTTTGGCCGATCTTGATGCCCTTAGGAAAAGCAAAACATACTATCCTACAGAAGTGATAGAAAACGTTGCTAAGAAAACTGATAGAAAACGGCAGAGAAGTCGGCAACTGCAACCAAACCTGCGATACAAAGACACCCTCAACCCTGGAGCCTGGAGGGGTGGGTACAGGCAAAACCACAGGCTAAAAACAGCACACTACAAATAGTTCGCTTCACATCAACATTACATCTGCTAGTCTCTTTTCTCGAATACGCACGAGCATGCGTATCATATATCGAAAAGGTGTGGCTGGTCCCAGGTGTACACACTCCCCTTATCTCAGCCTTTGATTTCTTTCGAGATTCGTAGCATGTTGGACTCCTTGCAGAGCAGTTTGCAGAGCCTCAGTGATCAAGGGCCTGTTTGGTTTTTGCCTAGGCTGGCCCTGCCAACGCACGGGCGAGCCAAAAAATTGGCGCAGCTTTCTGCCTCCCGCGTCTTGCCAAATCGTTGGCGCAAAAATGAACTGGAGAGCTGAGCGGAGCGTTGGCGCACCAAAAGATGGGCTACAATCCAAACAATGCCCGTGCACTTGGTCAACGCCAATTATTTGGCTTGGCAGGTTTGGCCTCCCAACCAAACAGCCCCCAAGTCTGTTAAACGCCTGGGGCAGCCACTGTAGCCACATGTGATGGCAGACATTGCTCTCTCTCCCACGCCGTGTCTCTCACTTAAAAAAAGCCGTCTCATCACACGTAGATTCTGCATGCACAGGTGAAGCTCTCTGTCATACTGTCACAAAGTGTCTCACTTGCACAAAACGTTTTTTTCTTGACGAGAAATCCTCTCTCTCACAGAGGTTCGCTTCCACACTTTAGTAAAAAAAGCATTCTCTGTCTCATTTCTTGAAGAAGCGAGTTCTCTCTGACATAGTCAGCGGCTATCTCTCTTCATTTCTCCAAGAAATAATATCCTAGGCAGGTTGTCTCTCAATCAAAGAAATATTTTTCGCTTTCTCTCAGGTCAGCTACAGTGGTCAGCGCCTAGACAAGGGACAGAACAAAAATGCAGTCCAAAGAAATACGTATGGTTAGGACGTGCCTGTGTCAGAGGAATCTTAGATGAACAGTGCTGGCCACATGCTGCCGCTAGGATTACTATTTTGTGCTCTGCAAATCACAAAGTTGTGCCAGGCCATGGTTCAGATCTCAAGGGAAGTCAAACTGAGTGGATGGTGTAGATAGTGGGGTGTGGTACACCCGGGAGTAAAAAAGCCACTCTCATCATATATTCATAGAAGAAGAGGCCAAGATGACCGATACAACGCCTTTCGGCACAATGCTACACCAAGAGGTTAGCATCCCTATCCACCATGACAACACCGACATACTACTCGCCCTGCCCAACTCAAGCCATAAATGGCGAAGATGTAGAACATAGAGCACACATGCCGCGTCACATCCGGATCCAACACCTCGGAGTACAACCTTCGAACCAAACTAGATCAACGCACCCTCCACTCTTAGTGCCTAGGAAATCGGCAAGTGAACAGCGGGAGCTAGCCTAACTCGAGGAAAATATCTCCAAAGAGGCGTCGAAGATGGAGTACATTGCGCCCTGGATGCCCATGCACACGGCAACAACCAACACGTGACAACATGGCGCCTAAAGCCGCGTCGCCGAGGCAAACGAGGCAACCCACACCAGCTACTCCACGCAAGACACCCCAAGCACCCACGCAGCGTCTCCAAGGAGAGGACGACGCCATGGCGCCACCGCTGCCTGGCCCGGTGAACCGAACCTGGGGTTTCCCCCGGTGCTTGATCAGGGGATGGACATGGCCATGACAACGCCTCCAGGGAGGAGACGGCGCCCACAGGCATCGTCGTTGCCCGCAGCCGCAGCAGCGCATGGATTTCTCCTGACCATGTTCATCAAGTCTACGCAGAATAGCAAACTGGGAAGTGGGGAGCAAAGTTGTCACCTTGGGCCATTACCGTGGAGAGGGAAGTAGCATGTCGCCGTCGTCGAGCCACAGATCAGCTGGCAGCAACCACACGCCGCCAAGATCTCGAACCACCGCGCCACCTTGCCGCACGGTTTTCCGGGGCCGCCGCCTCGGCTTCCACACTGAGGATCCTCTTTCCGGAGCCGCTCCGCCACCAGCCAACACCCACCTACCATCCATGGGCCAACACCGCCATCACCAGGACATCTCTCCACCACCTCGAGCGATGCCGCCGCGCCGCCCCCGTTGATCCGTGGCACACCGCCACCACCACGGATCCGCAGACGCCAGCCGAAGCAGCCACGCCCCAGCCCGCCCGCCATGCGCGGAGGCCCGCCATGAAAGCCGCCGTCCTGGCCGGATCTGGGAAAGCACGGACCCCCGAAACGAGGCCATCCCGTAGCCCCCACGCCGGGAACCGCCGGCCACCGCACTCCCCTACCTCCGCGTCCCCGGGGCCGTCGCCCCGGCATTCCCGCGCCGGCGAGCCGCCATCCCCGCCCCCAGCCGAGTCCGGCGGTCGCCAGCGCCACCACGAGAAGGAGCCGCCCCGGGCGCCGTTTGGTAGCGGCGGCCCGCCGCCACCGCGGCGCAGATGCCGGCGGCAACGGCGGAGAGGAGCACCGGAGGGAGGGCTTCTAGGCGGCGGCGCGGTTGCGCCCCCGGAGTCGCGGGAGCGACTCGGGGGGTTGGGGAAAGGTCCTGTTTCTGAAATCTCACATCTGCTAGTCTCATGACCATGGGATCCCAGCCATGTCGACGCGCATATATCTCGCTACCCTATGACCCTTCCATTGACACTTAATCGGCGACCATACCTTCGAAGCATGTTCTTTACGCAAAGGTGCACACCATGTGTTCCCTCTTGCTCAGCCTCTGGCCTCTAGGATATTTCGGAAACGCTGGCCAGCACGAGCACAATGTGGTTCATCCAGCACCTCCTGCTCAGGCCTGCAAGGTGGCAGTCATGGCGCCGAGCCTCGGAACCCCCAACGTGCTTGGACTGCTAACCAATGTGGTCTGCAGATGCACGCCCATCTCTGAAAAAGTTGCTACCATAAATTCTGAGGTTTCATATTACTGAACAACAATTTATTTGAATCTGCAAAATATAGTAGCAACCCAACCCAGGATAAAAGGAAGACTGCTTCTCGACGCTTCATGGTAATACAGGTTGTTACAGAAGAACAGTAATGATTCCCCAAATTACTCAACAGAAGTAATTTTAAGAAGTAATTTTAAGGAGTAGTACATATAAGTTACTGAAAAGTTGACTCAACAGAAGACTTTTAAGAACTTCACATGAATACTACAGTAATAACCATTATCTACAAAGAATAAGTGCAGAGCTAACAAAATTCTGTCCAACGAGTAATGATCTACTGTAGGTCGTTACTAACAAGAGGGAAAAGAGCAGCACAACGGGTATGCAAGGTTTTAGCAGGCAATATATTTCACATTGTTCAGCGGAGTACGCACTGACAATGGGAGTTAATTGTGGAAATCAGTAGAGAACCAATCAATCCAATAAAAGTAGGCGCTAAACATGCTTATCTATTGGAAAATGAGCAGTGAGCTTGAAAGGAAACTAGCAAAGACCCCCACGGTTTTAGACTGCTAAGTGCTAGCCAATGTGGTCTGCAGATGCACACCCATCTGATCTCTGCAAGTTGCTAGCATCAAATCCGACTATCCATGGTGACTGAACTGCAGTTTTTTTTAATATGCAAAATTAAGTAACAACACAACATAAAAGAAAGAGGCTTCCCGCCGCCTCATCGTGGGACATATGGCTACAGAAAAGAAATAATGATTCTCTAAACGTAACACTTTTAAGAACTTCGCATGAATACTGATAAGCATTATTTATAAAAAAAATAGTGAATTAGTTTAGAGCTAACGAAATTCTGCCCAAGGACTAAGGATAGAACTGTAGGTAGTTTACTAGTAAGAGGGAGTACAACAGTTCAACGGGTATGCAAGGTTTTTAGCACGCAATGCATATGTGTTTCACAATATTCAGTAGAATAAACATGGACAATGAAAGTTACATTAATTAGCTAAAATGCATGTGGTAAGTACTAACCTTAAGAAGCACCCGCCAAAAAATAATTCATACTATACTAACAAATTTATCTGCTAGAAAAAAGCTCTATCATAATACACTAAACATGTGGCTGAAATGCTTAGTTCTATTCTACAACTGAGTGATCAACATGCTGCAAATTGCAATATCCATTTGATACTGGTAGAGGCAGTGCAACTACTCTGGTTTCTCAATCAAGCAGGATTATGAATCATCAGCATTGACATTTCACAACCTTTTGAGCTAGCATGATCACAATACATGCTGCAGACATATCAGAACCAGAAAAAAAATAAGAGACCAAGCAAATCTTAGCAATGCAATCGGCCAATGCAGACTGTGGGCACTCGTATCAGAAGTTCAGAACACAAGCAAACAACTTTTGCTTAGCTAATCAGGTAAGACATAAAAAAATCAAAATAGATCACACTAAAGTGTCTCATACGGATCTACATACTTGTTACACATCCAAAGCCATTGAACATACAACAACTCGTACCCATTGGTATGGCTCAGCGTGCAATTATGTGTTCATATTCTAGAACATAAACAAATCGGGCTTAGCCAAAAGAGGTTGGTAGACACGAAAATGTATCATACAGGCAGCTATACTTGTTGCGCATCAAAAGGCATAGAGCATACAACAACCCTCACCAACACATCCACGGGGGAAACATCCAGCCAGAGGCAATACTAGTCATGAAAAAGAACACAGATCAAACTGAAACTAAAGGTAGCATTTTCTACGAACAAAATACAGTATCTCCGTTTGAATGAATCTTTGTGAAGAGTTCGCTTGAAACGCAACGGAGCGCCTCGCCCATGGCTTCCCATTTTCAATCAACAGAACATTCATCAATTGGGAGTTGCCAGCTGCCGTATTCCTCCGTTCAATGGTAGGCAGGACAAGAGCGGCACATATGGGAAAAATTGCATAAATCTCTGGTAGTTATGGTCAAGGCGATATACAATTGGTCTTTCGCGATGATCCAAGTCGTATGCCAAAAGTTCATTGTTTGAATGATGTATGAAGATCAGATTGGCATGTGGGTGTACTCCAATGACTTTGAGGAACGTCTTACCCCGAACCGCATCTGGAAACCTGTACAGTTTCCAGTACATGCATTCGTCATTCTGATGATGACTGGCATCCCAGTTATAGACCTCAGAACTAAGAACGTAGGCCGATAGAGTCAAAGCTCTGCGTGAGACGAACCCTTCGCGATCGCAGGAATCGATATAAAGTAGCCGGCCGGCAGACTTCCCGATGAAACCTGAGAAACCCTTAACGGCGAGTATTGGCAGCAGGAGGGTTCTCCATTTTACCCCTTGTGCATCAACTATCGCCAATCCGGACTCATCTATGAGCAGGTGCAAAAATCCCTTATGGAAAACCCCACGCTGACCAAAGCACAAGGTGACTTGGATGTCCCATTTGGGTTCCATTGCCACCCATGCACGGGTTTTTGAAGAGTAAATCCTCACTCCTGTCACAACCAGGGGGTGTATGCCCTGGCTGTCGGGGGGTAAAATGTCTGTCACAAGCTCGAAGACATGAAACTCTCGAGTGGATACAGCACTGTCGAAACCCAGGTAAGCGCTGCTGATGTTGCCAGAGTAGCCAGAGTGAGGCAGCACAATATACTCACTGGTAGCTGGATTGGAGACCATGTACCGAGAATTTCCAGCAGGGGTGTCTGTGCGAATGCTTGCAAGAAACAGTCCATCGCAGGAATCCTCGAGGGAGCAGAAGCAGTCCGTGCTATCGGGCGGTAGTGGCAGACGCGGGTGGGTCTCAGGGACGATGCACCAGGGGAAAGCAGACATATCCGCGTACTTGACGCCGTCGAAGCCGCGGGGCTCGGCCGTGGCTTCGTTGTTGATGCGGTAGAAGAAGCCGGCCAGGGTCTGCGCCATCTTCTTCCGGTTGGCGGGGTCGGCGATGATGCCGCGCCAGGCCGGGCACACGCACTTGCAGATGCAGAGCGATTTGTAGGGCACGCGAGACAGGATCTCCACGATTAGGTCGTGGGTGAGCCTGGACATCGGCTCATCCATGCCGGCTGTCCGCCGCGAGCGCTGGCCGCGGTTCTCGGAAGGGATGGGCTGGAATAGGTAGGTTTTGGCGGCGGGGATGGATGCCGGCGGCCGGCGGCGGCGGGGTGCCTTTAGGGTTGGGGACTCGAGTGGGGAATGAGGTGGTGAGTGAGAGCATATCTGGTGATACGGCCCGTTTGGTGATACGATGCACCGGTGTATTCTGGACCACTAGATCACATTCAGTGGGACAGGATGCATGCACTGATGCACATGAGTTGGCCAGCGCCCCCACCCTGAAATATGCAAAATACACCCTGTGTTATGTTCTTAATTGAACGTAAGGTCTTTTCCTATACTAGTCTACCAGCTGCACTTTCGTTGACCGTTCAGAAAACGCCTCGGTTTCAATATGCAAACACACACATACGCGCGCGCGCGCGCGCACACACGCACGCACGCACTCGAATCCAGAATTCCTCTCAAGTCTTGTTATTGTGCCATCTCCATAGTTTATTGCTATATTGATAAAGTTCAACAAAATAAATTATCTTATATTGATAAACACACACACACACAATAAATTATCTTATATTGTGACATCTCCATATTTTGTTGTTATATTGTCCGACAAAGTAACCAAAAAATTCAGTGTGTGGTTATCAATATAAGAGAATTTATTTTGTTGAACTTCATCGATAATTGAAAAATAGTACTTTAATAGATTATCATAATTGAAAGTAATATAAAAAATCAAAAAATACAAGAGAATTAGCATGAAAGTTGACAAACTTAACATACCAAACTAGTCAGTTATTGTTCAAGGAGATTTTTTTTATCTTTTGTATTACATTCAATTATCAAAATCTATAAAAGTACTATCTTTAATTTTTGGGGTTGGTCTTCACGAATTGCATGTCTATTGTAGTCCGTACAATATAAAAATACTAATGCAACTACACAAACGATCTAAATATGTTATCTTTGCTTTCACTAAAGCTAATTGAGAGAACATGCGAACAACCATTTGCATTAGCTTCTTTTTTTTTGCAGGTAACATTTGCATTTATCTTGAAGAGGAGCGGAATCTATTTGAGTGAATATTTTGTTTGGATAAAATGCACCATCTCACATAGAGGGGCGATTTGGCATCCGGGAGCATATGCTCCTGGTTTTAAAATGCGTTTTAAATGTATTTTGAAATGTCACAAAATTCGGATAAAATGTTTCGCATGCACATCTCGACATCCACGTTCTCGCAAAGTCATTTCGCGAAGAACCGACAACTTTTGTGTCCCGTGTGAAAACAGCAAAATTCAGTGTGTTTAAAAAGGGCTTTTCATGAGACATCTTTTTTTTTTACACAAGCCACAAAAATTGTCGGTTTTCCGCGAAACTTGGCACACACACGTAGAATATTGAGATGATGCTTCAAAAAAATTTCTTCGGAATTCTGTGACATCTTGAAAAGCTTTTTCCCGTGGCAGGATTATGCGGCCATGTGCCAATGTGGATTTCTCCATCTCACATATGTTGTTAAATAAATAGTGGACAAGTCTGAGGAAATCTAGACATTTTTATCTTCTGATTGCTTCAAGCCTCACACCCAGTTAAGAGTATATCAAGGGTGTTTTTTGAATATTTTCCGATGGAGGAGCTGCGCATCACATGCACATTCATCGTGTCCCTCCCAGCATGATCTAACGGTGCATGATAGAGTGGAGCACCGTATCACTTAAATGACCGTATCACCAGATACTTTGCCGAGGTGGTGATGCGGCAGGTAGGTGGGAGGCGTTAATTCAGTGTGTACAATAGAAAGTTCTATATATTTTGATTTTTTTTTCTCATTTGGTATTCATCACTTGCCTCAAACTCTGATCTGTGTTAGTCGATTTTGGACGAAGCACCAAAGCAGAGACGAGACACCACGACGAGCACCAACAAGTGGAAGGGACACCAACGAGGCCTAGCCAGGAGGGCCGGAGCTAAGGACAATGTGACAATGGTGTCACCAATAGAAGAGGTTAATGGTTTGGGGGGTGCGGGGAGGTTGCTGGTGACGGAGATCATGTCGGGGTTAGAGGGATGCTTAGGGCGACCATAGCACAATGGCGGCGGGGGGGGGGGGGGGGGGGGGGGTGTCATGCAGTGCCGGCCACGAATGGCGGCAATAGGTCGTTAGACTAACATTGGTCGCTGGTAGCATGAAGAATATGCAGACATCGACGAAAGGAGGAAGAAGAAGCCAAGGCCGTTGGGCTCCCGCGAATCGACTGAAATATAAAAAATAAGGCCTCTCATGCATAGGTGGTTCCTAAATTTTTCACGATTGATGCACTGTGATAATGTGTCGTAATAAGACAATCGAATCTTCTCGCTTCCATAAATAGAATGTTACATCATCTTTCTGCAAAAGAAAACCATATACTTTCTGGAAATAATAGAGAGGTCCTCAATTTGCTCAAAAACTAACAAAAGGAGCCTTACACCGCTCGTGTGTAAATCACCCCACAATTTTACAAAATCATGCAAAAATCCTTACCCATTGGAACATTTTGTTAGTTCCTAGAAGTGCAAAATCATGCAAAAATCCTTACAAAATCATGCACCCCAAAACCAGGGAAATCCCTGAAAGTGCTAGAAAACCCCAGAAGTTCATAGAAGGTTAACAAAAAAATTGTAAAATATGGAAAAAAATGGAAAAAATGCTAGAAAGGGAAGGGAAATAGGGAGACCCGCTGGGACCTTTTATATCGCCCTTCAAATGAGATTTCTTTCTCTTCTCCCTCTTTTGCCCCATGTGACAAAGCAAGCCTTTCTTCGGCAATCAAGACCCAAGGTTTTAAGACAAAAGAGGATTTCATCGAAGACAAATCTGAAAGTTCCAAGGACACAATGTAAGTTTTGCTTGCGGTCAAAGCAAGCTACCCCCCAAATCAAGAAAGATGGCAACATCCTCCGATCTAGAGACTTTAGACCCCCCGCAATCACAGTGATTTGCTTGGCTCAAGGGACTCTTGTTGTGAGAAAAATTAATTCCACTTGGGGGGCCTACCTAGTCCTACTTGGAAAGTCAATCATAGTGTAATGAAGTCTATTGCAGTCAATAAAGTCCAAGCAAATTTTAATGGTCAAATAAGTCAATGGAGGAAAAATGATAAGAAGACGACGTCAAAGGAATAGTTAAAAAGCCAAGACGCCCAAGTTAAGAAGGAAGCCACGAAGAGAAGCCCACCATTGTGGGGGTGAGAAGGATTGGTCCACCATGAACTATGGACTCCCTCCCCCTCACTATCCACCATGGACCAAATATTACCTCCGATACCATTCATATTTACCATCTCAAGGGTAGTCTTGGTCCTTTTAAGGACTCCTAGCATATATATAACACCTCCCATGGGCATGCAACTCATTCACCCCTACTTGGATGTAATTTAGGGGAGGGCACTAGAGCTCCAAGACTTGTTTGGGGAGCTCAACATCCAATCCGAGGAGTCTTGTACGACTAACTGTTGTTGAGAAGGAGCTTGAAGAGGGTGCCAAGGAGTCTCAACTCCTTCCTAACATAGGATTAGATTGTGCTCTGTCGAGTCGGTGAACCTATTCAAAAACATCAAGTCGCTATAAGGTCATCATATACACCCCTAAATAAATATTTATTGTGCTTGCTTTATTGACGACACCCCGTGATGTTCTCGGTCTCGACCACGTTCTAAAGGAACCCCTCAAGCACGCATATTTTCACTACAACAACGGTAAACATTGGAACCATATGAACCACTAAAAGTAGGATGAACATATCATACTCTCACTAGTGTAGAACCGGGCTTTAGTGCCGGTTCGTGACGGCCTTTAGTGCCGGTTGGCGAACCGGCACTAAAGAGTGGGGACTAAAAGTCCCCCCCCCCTTTAGTATCGGTTCGTCACGAACCGGCGCTAAAGTGCAAACACGTGGCACGAGTCAGGCCCGGCTGCGTGTAGGACATTAGTACCGGTTGGTAACACCAACCGGTACTAAATGTTTGGGTGTGTTTTTTTTGCTTTAATTTTGTGTTTTCAATTTGGCTTTATTTTCCATTTAATTCTTTTTTGTTTGCTGGTATTTCACGATACTACAAATTGTACACGTTATGCATATATATAAATAGATTTTCTCGTACATAGAACCGCATATATATATATATATATATATATATATATATATATATATATATATATATATATATATATATATATATATATATTCATCGAATGTCTCACAGCCAACACCATTAACTATTCACACATACACATGTATATACATATACAATTTCTCCTACATGTTGCCTTGGTGCCTTCGGAGCACGATGACAAGTGGTTCATGCGGCGGTAGCGGGTAATAGTATTCTCCTTTGGGATCTATGACCTGGTTGAGCAAAAATCCGGCTATTTCCTCTTGAAGTGCTTGTATGTGGTCCGATGGTAGGAGCTTATCTCGCAATGACCTGAACTGTTAAGAAGGAGATCAGTATGCATGTGTGTTAGTTGTGTGACTAAATATCGATAATGGTGTGAATGGTGTTCTGACAAAAATGTACCCAGTCCTGTCCATCAGATCTGCTCCTTTCGCACGTCATCATGCGAATGTTCTCGCAAACGTAGAATGCACACAGATTATTCCCAGATGCCTGTCTCAGGGCCTTTACGAGAATGGAATTGAATCAGATAATGATTAATCAAGTATGATAATTAATTAATGATATTGAAACAAGAATTAAAGAGATGGTAGCTAGCTAGTACTACTTAATTACTTACCTTGGGTCGATGCCAAAACAACTTTTTTGACCACGTGCCTGGAGTCACCTTGATGAACTTTGCCCATGCCCTGCCCGCCGGCAAAGAAAATTAATAAAGGGATTATTAAATAGTTCATATCAGGAACTAATAGTTAATAATGATTGAAATTACCTGTTGACTATCCCCTTCACGATGGTGTAGTCTTTATCTTCTTTAGTTAGTGAGTCCAGTAATTAAACTTTTCCTTCAGCAACTTTAATGTCTAACAAGACCCAGTGCCAACTGCATACGCACACGTTTGCATGTCTTAATTAAGCGGGCATGTGCATAAAATTAATCAACTACCGTAAACCGTATACACTTAATTATTAACATCTAGCTAGCTAGTAAGCAAAAACAGAATTTGTAGTACAAGACAGTGTGACTCACGGGAAGTTGTAAGGAAGTAGTATATCTTCATTGGTATTGAGGCGCGTCAAGAACTCTAGCATACTTTCCTCTACAGCAGCTTGACAATGTTCAATCTCCCATATTTCCTGATTAATGGTATTTGGGTCAATGAACCCAACGCCATAGCGTCCAGCTTTTTTCATTTCATACATCTTCATCCTGCATATAATACCACAGAAAAAGAATATAGTGAGGATAATTACATGTAATCACTAGTAGAAAACCACCCATTAGTCCCGATTCGTAAGGGCCTTTAGTCCCGGTTCGGCAACCGGGACTAATGGGTCGTTACTAATACCTCAACCCATTAGTCCCGGTTCAAACACGAACCGGGACCAATGTGCCTCCACGTGGCCCTGTGCGCCGAGCCCAGTCAGGGGGCCTTTGGTCCCGGTTGGAGGCTCCAACCGAGACCAAAAGGCATCCACGTGTCTGCATTCCAGTGGCTGGGGTTTTTGTTTTTTTTGAAAGGAGGGGGGTTGGGGGGTTTTGGGGGGTTAATTTAGGTGTTTCGTATATTGTGTTAGCTAGCTAATTAATAGAGAGAAGTGTCCTCTCTTATGTCCGTGCTTGGTCGACGCTACGTAGTATATATACATGATCGAGAGAACCATTCAGTACAGAAGTTCGTCATGCATACCGAGAGAAGTGATCGATCGACCTCTCCTTCTCCGAGAGATTGGTCGAACAACAAGTTTTACTGGCTACATACATGTACAATCTATATAAGATCTCTTAATTACAAACCACTAGCATTTGAATTTAAGTTCCACATGGTATTCTCCGGCTTTACTGATGACGTGTTCAAGAAAGAATCCCGCCAATTCCTCTTGAATTGCTTTCATGCGATCTGGTGGTATGAGTTCATCCCGCATCTGCCACGTCTAATTAATTTGAAGAAGGGGGTTAATTAATACATATATATGAATGAAACTCAACAGAAATGATGGTGTAATAAAATGAAATTGTGAATATTATTGCTTACGCACTTCATATTGTCTTCTAGAGTAGCCCCGCTTGTTTTTCAAAGTCGCGTTGTGGATGAACTCGCACACGTAGTATCCACAGAAATCATTCCCTTCCTCCTGCCACAAGCACTTTACGAGAAATAGAGGTCAATCAAACTGATAATGAAGCATTATATAAATGGCATTGATGAAAGTATAGCTATAGAATCAACGGGAGATGCGCGCCAGTAGTACTTACTTTCGGGTATGTATATCGCAGCTCCTTCGGCAGTCCCGGAGCTTGTGCGGTGAACTGTTTCCAAACCCTGCAAGACAAAAAAAATAATTATTATAGATTGAGATATCAGGAAATGAACAAAAAGTTGCTGATATGGTGCGATAATGATCGATTGAACTTACTTGCTGAGCATTTCAGTCATGTCCGCATAGGTGCTGGGATCTTTCCGTCTGGAGTCTAAGACGGTTACTAGTCCACGCTCAAGCTTAATCTCCAGAAGAATATAGTGGTACCTGCACGCATGCATAACTCATCAATTACATTAACCTCGCTCAAGTATATAATAAGGAAAACCGAATATGCACACGACAGTAACACTCACGGGCCGTGGTAAGGAAAGAGTATGGTATCTTTGTTTTGATTTTTGATCAATGATTGTAGCAAGTTGTCCTCGGCCTCTTCGGCATGCTTTTTAACCAGAAAAACATCTATGATATTTGTGTTAATGAACCCAATATCATAGATTTCATTTTTTTTGCACTCGACGATCTTCAATCTGCATAATATATTAAGGATAATTAATTATAAATACATGCAATGAAAGAGCCGAGCTATATATACAGACTAATGACAGAAATAGTACTTACAGGCAGTAGCAAAAGACCATTAATTTATCAAGGGCCTTTTGATTGAAGAACTCGAAGAACTCCTCAAATGGAATAGACAACACATCATTTGAAAAGAGGTCGTGCTCCTCTTTAATTTTCAGATACAAAGTGTTCGTCCCCTCAGACTCTCTGCAGGTTTTCATGTACCAACTATGGAATCTTCGCATCATTGTTGTCAGAGACTTTTCATCTTTGACGAGAGGCTTCCCGTACTCATATCTGAATAAGTCCACCTCCATGAAATCAGGAAGTACATCGTCAGGCAGGTAATCTTCAAGATTGCCATAACCGGCCACCGTCCCCGGAGGATTAGACACATTGAGCGGGGGGCACGATTGCTGTGCTTGTTCGCCGAGCTGGGCAATTTTTTCCCCTTTGCTCGTTGTTCTTTTGACCTTTTATCACTGACAGTAGTTCCCGACCGCTTGGCTTGGAGATATGTCTGTTCAGTAATGCGCTCATAGTTGGTTCTCGGCGGAGACTTTGGTGGTTTCCTCAGGGCATCAAGAGTGTGCTTTGCTTTCACCGGATCGACCTTCTCCTCCGGAGGTGGATGTATCTTTGCTTTCACCCCTTCAAAGAACTCCTTCACGTGGGTCTGCACAATCGTATCGGTTTCCTCCTCGGTCCTCTCGTACGGTAACTTCTCTAGAGGCTTTAGAGGTGGACCGTATCTGTATTGCCTCTCTCTTCTTGTGCTGCTAGACGCCGGAGCAGACGGAGCGGCTGCGGCGTCTGTCTTCTTTCGTGCTTGCTTACGAGGCGGAGGAGAAGGACTACGACGCGTCGGAGCAGCCGGGGCGGCGGCGGGTCTCTTCCGCCCTTGCTGGCGAGGCGGAGAAGGAGGAGGCGGAGTGCCGCCACGCGCCGGAGAAGGAGGCGGAGTGCCGCGACGCGTGCCCTGATCGTCACTCGCCGGAGGAGGAGGCGCTGGAGGAGGCGGAGTGCCCTGACTCGCCGGAGGAGGAGGAGGAGGCGGAGGCGTCCAGTTCAGAAGGTCGATGAGCTCCTTCCGCCATAGGCATGGAGTCTTCAGAGCAGAACCCAGCCTAGTCTCCCCTTCACCGGTAGGGTTCTCAAGCGCGAGGTCCTCAAATCCCTCCGTTATTTCATCAACCATCACCTTAGCAAATCCTTCTGGAATCGGCTGGCAGTGATAAGTTGTGCCGGGTCCACTAGGATAAACTTGGCCAACAGCCGCCTTGACCTTCAAATTCATGCATCGCGCCATAATGTGGCAATTTTGAGACTCCGTGATACCATCCACGGGATAGCTGGCAGGAGCCGTCAAGACATGCTCCGGCTGAAGCAGCTCGGTGGAAGCAACGCTGCTTCTCCGCTGAGATGGCGGGGTAGCTTCGGGGGAAGCTTCGGCATGTCGTTTGTTGCGATCTGCTGCTTCTTGTTCCTCTTCTCGATCCTCTAGCCCCATTACCCTTCCAAGCAGCGCCTGCATTTGGTCCTGCTCCAGTTTCTTCCTCCTCTCGTGGGTTTTGTAACCCCCTGCGTCCGGAAAACCAACCTTCCACGGAAGGGAGCCTGGCGTGCCTCGTGTCCGTCCAGGGTGCTCGGGATTCCCAAGGGCCATTGTGAGCTCGTCCTTCTCCTTGTTTGGAAGGAACGTCCCTCGCTGTGCTGCATCGATATAGTGTCGAAGGTTCTTGATTGGTGTTTGCAGTTGCTCGTCCGTCCACTGACACTGCCCTATTACAGGGTCCAAGGTTCCGCCAACCCCGAAGAACCAAGTCCGGCAACGGTCTGGCCAGCGCATTGTCTCTGGTTCGATCCCTTTTTCAAGCAGATCATGCTCAGCCTTGGACCACTTAGGCCGGGCTTTGAGGTAGCCACCTGACCCCGTGCGATGGTGAAGCTTCTTCTTCGCAGCATTTTTCTTGTTTGTCTCCGACATCTTCTTACTCTTTTCTGATGTCTTGTGGGCCACAAATGCGGGCCAGTGATCTTTGATCTTCTCATATTTGCCGATGAATTCTGGTGTCTCTTTTTTCTTGACAATCTGGTTCAGCTCTTTCCTCCACCTCCTCATTAGGCCAGCCATCTTCTTAAGAGCACAAGACTTGATTAATTTCTCTTTAACTGGCTTCTCCGGATCCTCCTCTGGCGGTAGGGTGAAATTTGCCTTCAGCTCATTCCAAAGATCTTCTTTCTGCATATCATTGACATAAGACACCTCAGCGTCTTCATCCTTAGCAGGCTTATACCATTGCTGGATGCTGATCGGGATCCTGTCCCTAACAAGAACCCCGCACTGAGCAGAAAATGCCTTCTTTGTCCGGATGGGTTCAATCGGTTCGCCGTCGGCCGCGATTTCTATGATCTCAAACTTTTCATCCGAGCTCAACTTTTTCTTCGGGCCTCGTCTCCTTACTGAAGTTGTGCTCGATCCGGAGGGCTAGAAATTATAAGGAAGAAAGACGACAGTACTTAATATGTGTACATATACCAAAACAATGGATGCATCAATTAACTTGTCAGCACGGGCTTAACTAATATATATATATATACCTGGCCGGACTCGGTTCGGTGACCGGAGCAGTCAGCACGGTCTCCTTCGTCTTGTACCTCCATTGTGTCACCGGAGCCATCATGAAGATAGTCCTCCTCTTGTACCGGCATTAATGGGTCGAAGCCATCATAATCATAGCCCTCTTCTTCATCCATCTGACCAACGGTGTCGATGAGAAATGACGCAACATCATCACTTCCATTTGCGATTATTTCCCCCAACATCGCTTCTGTTTCTTCGTCTCGGGAGTGCTCCATAGTTTCTGCAAATATTGACAACATGTCAATTATTATTCAAACATGGTACATAGTGGCAAACGTAGAACTAGCTAGCTAATCACAATAAGGAATCATGTTAGTGGCCTCGACGCTGCTTCTCTAGGGTTTGGGGTCGCCTCGACACAAAGCTTCAAGGGTTTGGGGTGGCCTCGACGATAACACTCTTTTAACTTGATAAATTTGGGTGGCCTCGAGAGAGTTAATTTGTCGGGTAGGAGCGCGGCGGGAGGGGGTACGTAGGAGACCTGCAACATCGTTTTCTCTCTAGGGTTTGGGTGTCCTCGAGAGTTTTGGTCGAGCGAGAGGGCCGAGGGGGGTGCTGCAGTTGTATCTAGAGGGGGTTATATCGACAACGACGCAACATGCATATACATGGGAAAATAATGTTATCGGGGAGGGGGTATCGGTACCACCCCCTCGTGTTGAAGTTTCTTCTTTCTCCTTTCCTTTCTTTCTTCTTCTCCTCTTCTTTTTCTTCTTCTCCCTCGAGAAAGGAAAATAATTAAGGAAAAGGAAGAAAAGAGGAAGAAGGAAGAAGGAAGAAGAAGAAGAAGTAAAAGAAGAAAAAAAAGAGGAGAAGAAGAAAGGAATAGAGGAGAAGAAGAAAAAATAGAATTTCTCCTTTCTCCTCTATTCCTTTCTTCTTCTCCTCTTCTTTTTCTTTTTTTCCTCTTCTTATTTATTTCTCCTCTTCTTCCTCTCCTCTTTTTCTCCTGTCTTCCTCTTCTTATTTTCCTTTTTCCTCTCATTCTTTTAGTATTGCTTGTTTAAAAAAAAATGTTCAAATAGAAAATTTCGAAAAAAACAAAGGTTTTGCCTAATGCATTCATATGAATATACAAACATTTGCATATTCTACAATAATTAATATCAACAAAAAAAATCTATGAACAGAAAAAAAACCGAACTTTTCTAAAAATCTGTCTTTTGCATATATGAAAACATTAATACACATATGAACAATAAATACATATATCAACAAAAACATAATCTGAACAATTTTTAAACATTACATACACATAGCCACATACATACACATATACATTATATATATATATATATATATATATAAACAAAAAAACTAAACTTATAAAAATGAAAAAAAAACAGAGCCGCATATATATATATATAGCCACATATATACATACACATATATATATACATTGAACAAAAAAATAAAACTAATAAAAATGAAAGAAAAAATAGAGCCGGTTCGGCGCGGCGGCTCACAGCGGTGGCGGCGCGCGGGGGCGGGCGACGGTGACGGGGCAGGGGCTCGGGGCGCGGGGCGCGGGGGCGGGCGGCGGCGACGCGGCGGAGCCTGGCGGCGACGCGGCAGAGCCTGGCGGCGACGACGGCGAGCGCGGGCTCGGGGAGGACGGCGCGGGCTCGAGGAGGACAACGACGACGACGGGCGCGGGCGACGGCGACGGCGGGGGCGGCGGGCGGTGTCGGGGCAGCCTGGCGGCGTCGATGTGTTCGGCGTCGTCAGGGGGGGGGGGGCAACTGGTGGCGATGAACTGCAAAACTGCGAAGTGCTACTTATATACAAGGAGCATTGGTCCCGGTTGGTGGCATCAACCGGGACTAATGCCCCCTTTAGTCCCGGTTGGAGCCACCAACCGGGACCAAAGGCCTCTTTTTCGGCAGCCCAAAGGGCGGGAAACTGCGACCTTTGGTCCCGGTTGGTGGCACCAACCGGGACTAAAGCCACCCCCTTTAGTCCCGGTTGGTGCCACCAACCGGGACCAAAGGCCCCTGTGCTGCCCGCATCGGGGCCAAAGTTTAGTCCCACCTCGCTAGTTGAGAGGGGAGCGCAGTGGTTTATAAGCCCCACTGCCGCTCCCCTCTTGAACTCCTTCCTACTGCAGGCTTATGGGCCTACTTGCTACTGCTTTGCCTGATGGGCCTTCTGGGCCTTCTGCGGGCCTGAATCCTGGCCCAAATTAGGGATTCAAGTCGTATTCAGGCCGTGGGGGCCCAGTAGGTGGCACTTTTTTTCTTGCTTTATTTATTTTATTTTGTTTCTACTTACAAAAAAATACTTATTGTTGTTTTTTTGTTTTGTTTTCTGCATTATTTATTTTCTTTTGTTTTTTGCTTTATTTTTTAATTCTTTTTGCTTCTAGTTTTAGGAAAATTATAAACTTTCTGTTAGTGCCATTACTTTTCAAATTTGAAAACACTTTTTTTTTGTTTTCTTTCTTGCTTTATTTATTTTATTTTGTTTCTACTTACAACAAAATACTTATTGTTGTTTTTTGTTTTGTTTTCTGCATTATTTATTTTCTTTTGTTTTTTGCTTTATTTTTTAATTCTTTTTGTTTCTAGTTTTAGGAAAATTATAAACTTTCTGTTAGTGCCATTACTTTTCAAATTTGAAAACACTTTTTTTGTTTTCTTTCTTGCTTTATTTATTTTATTTTGTTTCTACTTACAACAAAATACTTATTGTTGTTTTTTTGTTTTGTTTTCTGCATTATTTATTTTCTTTTGTTTTTTGCTTTATTTTTTAATTCTTTTTGCTTCTAGTTTTAGGAAAATTATAAACTTTCTGTTAGTGCCATTACTTTTCAAATTTGAAAACACTTTTTTTCTTTTCTTTCTTGCTTTATTTATTTTATTTTGTTTGTACTTACAACAAAATACTTATTGTTGCTATTTTTAATTATTACGAGGGCCGAACCATAAGACATTAAAGCATTTCAAATGAACTCTGAAAAAGTTGAAAGTTGGCATGGTATCATAAATTGACCCCCACATAGCATGTGCATGTACAAAACAAACAATGGTATCATACTCGTCAGTTACAAAGTTGGCATGGTATCATCATAATAGTTGCGGGAGAAAGTCTTCACTTTTTCTTCGCTTGTGTCATTTGCTTATTGCGCCGTAACCATGGATAATCTTCATCGTTTATCAGGATGCTGGGGTCAGCCTTGACTTTAAAGGGAGGAATTTCATGAAACTTTTCATAATCTTCAGACATGTCTGTCTTGTCCTCCACTCCCACGATGTCCCTTTTTCCTGAAAGAACTATGTGGCGCTTTGGCTCATCGTATGATGTATTTGCTTCCTTATATTTTCTCTTTCTCGGTCTACTTGACATGTCCTTCACATAGATAACCTGTGCCACATCATTGGCTAGGACGAACGGTTCGTCAGTGTACCCAAGATTTTTCAGATCCACTGTTGTCATTCCGTACTGTGGGTCTACCTGTACCCCGCCTCCTGACAGATTGACCCATTTGCACTTAAACAAAGGGACCTTAAAATCATGTCCGTAGTCAAGTTCCCATATGTCCACTATGTAACCATAATATGTGTCCTTTCCCCTCTCGGTTGTTGCATCAAAGCGGACACCGCTGTTTTGGTTGGTGCTCTTTTGATCTTGGTCAATCGTGTAAAATGTATTCCCATTTATCTCGTATCCTTTCCAAATCAATAAAGTCAAAGATGGTCCCCTGGATAACAAGTACAGCTCATCACAAACAGTGCTGTCACCTCTGATACGTGCTTCCAACCAACTGCTGAAAGTCCTGATGTGTTCACATGTAATCCAGTCGTCGCACTGCTCCGGGTGTTTGAAGCGCAGACTGTTCTTGTGTTCATCGACATACGGGGTCACCAAGGTAGAGTTCTGTAGAAATGTGTAGTGGGCTTGAGACCAAGAATATCCGTCCCTGCATATTATTGAGTCCTTTCCAAGCATGCCTTTTCCAGTCAGTCTCCCCTCATACCGCGATTTAGGGAGACCTATCTTCTTAAGGCCAGGAATGAAGTCAACACAAAACCCGATGACATCCTCTGTTTGATGGCCCATGGAGATGCTTCCTTCTGGCCTAGCACGGTTACGGACATATTTCTTTAGGACTCCCATGAACCTCTCAAAGGGGTACATATTGTGTAGAAATACGGGGCCCAGAATGACAATCTCGTCAACTAGATGAACTAGAACGTGCGTCATGATATTGAAGAAGGATGGTGGGAACACCAGCTCGAAACTGACAAGACATTGCACCACATCACTCCTTAGCCTTGGTATGGTTTCTGGATCGATCACCTTCTGAGATATTGCATTGAGGAATGCACATAGCTTCACAATGGCTAATCGGACGTTTTCCGGTAGAAGCCCCCTCAATGCAACCGGAAGCAGTTGCGTCATAATCACGTGGCAGTCATGAGACTTTAGGTTCTGAAACTTTTTCTCTGCCAAATTTATTATTCCTTTTATATTCGATGAGAAGCCAGTCGGGACCTTCATACTAAGCAGGCATTCAAAGAAGATTTCCTTCTCTTCTTTGGTAAGAGCATAGCTAGCAGGACCTTCATACTGCTTTGGAGGCATGCCGTCTTTTTCGTGCAAACATTGCAGGTCCTCTCGTGCCTCAGCTGTATCTTTTGTCTTCCCATACACGCCCAAGAAGCCTAGCAGGTTCACGCAAAGGTTCTTCGTCACGTGCATCACGTCGATCGAAGAGCGGACCTCTAGGTCTTTCCAGTAGGGTAGGTCCCAAAATATAGATTTCTTCTTCCACATGGGTGCGTGTCCCTCAGCGTCACTCGGAACAGCTAGTCCGCCGGGACCCTTTCCAAAGATTACGTGTAAATCATTGACCATAGCAAGTACGTGATCACCGGTACGCATGGCGGGCTTCTTCCGGTGATCTCCCTCACCTTTGAAATGCTTGCCTTTCTTTCGACATTGATGGTTGGTCGGAAGAAATCAACGATGGCCCAGGTACACATTCTTCCTGCAGCTTGCCAGGTATATACTATCGGTGTCAAGTAAACAGTGCGTGCATGCGTGGTATCCCTTGTTTGTCTGTCCTGAAAGGTTACTGAGAGCGGGCCAATCGTTGATGGTCACGAACAACAACGCCTTTAGGTTAAATTCCTCCTGTTTGTGCTCATCCCACGTACGTACACCGTTTCCATTCCACAGCTGTAAAAGTTCTTCAACTAATGGCCTTAGGTACACATCAATGTCATTGCCGGGTTGCTTAGGGCCTTGGATGAGAACTGGCATCATAATGAACTTCCGCTTCATGCACATCCAAGGAGGAAGGTTATACATACATAGAGTCACGGGCCAGGTGCTGTGATTGCTGCTCTGCTCCCCGAAAGGATTAATGCCATCCGCGCTTAAAGCAAACCATACGTTCCTTGGCTCACTTGCAAACTCATCCCAGTACTTTCTCTCGATTTTTCTCCACTGCGACCCATCAGCGGGTGCTCTCAACTTCCCGTCTTTCTTACGATCCTCACTGTGCCATCGCATCAACTTGGCATGCTCTCCGTTTCTGAACAGACGTTTCAACCGTGGTATTATATGAGCATACCACATCACCTTCGCAGGAACCCTCTTCCTGGGGGGCTCGCCGTCAACATCACCAGGGTCATCTCGTCTGATCTTATACCGTAATGCACCGCATACCGGGCATGCGTTCAGATCCTTGTACGCACCGCGGTAGAGGATGCAGTCATTAGGGCATGCATGTATCTTCTGCACCTCCAATCCTAGAGGGCATACGACCTTCTTTGCTGCGTATGTACTGTCGGGCAATTCGTTATCCTTTGGAAGCTTCTTCTTCAATATTTTAAGTAGCTTCTCAAATCCTTTATCAGGCACAACATTCTCTGCCTTCCACTGCAGCAATTCCAGTACGGTACCGAGCTTTGTGTTGCCATCTTCACAATTGGGGTACAACCCTTTTTTGTGGTCCTCTAGCATGCGATCGAACTTCAGCTTCTCCTTTTGACTTTCGCATTGCATCCTTGCATCGACAATGACCCGGCGGAGATCATCATCATCGGGCACATCGTCTGGTTCCTCTTGATCTTCAGCAGCTTCGCCCGTTGCAGCATCATCGTGCACATCGTCTGGTTCCTCTTGATCTTCTGGAGCATCACCGTATTCAGGGGGCACATAGTTGTCATCGTACTCTTCTTCTTCGCCGTCTTCCATCATAACCCCTATTTCTCCGTGCCTTGTCCAAACATTATAGTGTGGCATGAAACCCTTGTAAAGCAGGTGGGTGTGGAGGATTTTCCGGTCAGAGTAAGACTTCGTATTCCCGCATATAGGGCATGGACAACACATAAAACCATTCTGCTTGTTTGCCTCAGCCACTTCGAGAAAATTATGCACGCCCTTAATGTACTCGGAGGTGTGTCTTGAACCGTACATCCATTGCCGGTTCATCTGTGTGCATTATATATAATTAAGTGTGTCAAAAATCATTACAGAACATCATGAATAGATAATTAATTAAGTGACCAAATTAATAGAAGTTCATCATCACATTAAAACCAAAGTACATACATAGTTCTCATCTAACAACATAAAGCTCTGCAGAGCATCTAAATTAATTAAACCATACATTGAAACTATGTAAAACATTTCAATGCGAAAACAAATGCGATCATAATCGCAACCAATGTAACAACTGATCCAACGGCATAATGATACCAAGCCTCGGTATGAATGGCATATTTTCTAATCTTTCTAATCTTCAAGCGCATTGCATCCATCTTGATCTTGTGATCATCGACGACATCCGCAACATGCAACTCCAATATCATCTTCTCCTCCTCAATTTTTCTAATTTTTTCCTTTAACAAATTGTTTTCTTCTTCAACTAAATTTAACCTCTCGACGATAGGGTCGGTTGGAATTTCCGGTTCAACAACCTCCTAGATGAATAAAATCTATGTCACGTTGGTCGGCATAATTGTCATAAACAATAAATGAACCAATAGTTATGAAAAGATAATATATACCACATCCGAATCATAGACAGGACGAGGGCCGACGGGGGCGGATACCAAAACCATCGCACTATATAAGATGCAATAATAAAAGTAAGAAAATTATACAAGTATATATCTATCTAAACATACAAATAAGAATATTTTTCCTTTCGGAAAGAAGATAAGAACAAGTGGCTCACCACGGTGGTGCCGGCGATGAGATCGGTGCGGGTGATCGACGACGTTGAAGACGGGGACGGGGCGTGACGGACCGCTAAACCTAGACAAATATGGAGGAAAATGGAGCTTGGAGGTCGAGCTTGGAGAGGAGAAACCCTAAGTAGTGTGGCTCGGGCATTCCATCGAACACCTTGTGTGCATAGGAGGTGAGCTAGAGCACCACCAAGCCCTCTCCCCCTCGGCCAGAAAAAACAGAGCAATGTGCTCTGCTCTTGCGCGAGGGGGGTATATATAGGCACCACCATTGGTCCCGGTTGGTCGTATGAACCGGGACTAAAGGTTTGCCTTCGGTCCCGGTTCAGGCCTCCAACCGGGACCAATTGTGATGGGCCAGGAGTGCGGCACATTGGTCCCGGTTCGTCCCACCAACCGGGACCAATAGGTCCAGACGAACCGGGACCAATGGCCCACGTGGCCCAGCCGGCCCCCGGGGCTCACGAACCGGGTCTGATGCCCCCATTGGTCCTGGTTCTGGATTGAACCGGGACTAATGGGCTGGACCGGCCTGGACCATTGCCCCCTTTTCTACTAGTGAATGATTGATCAAAATTATCACTACATAACTAGCATGAGACTTAAATTACAGAAAGAAATCACTTACAGACAATAGCAACTGACGATAGACTTGTCGAGTGCGTCTTGATTAAATAACTGAAATAGTTCTGGATACTCAATGGCCAGAGCTTTCTCATGGTAATAATGCTCATGCTTGACATTCACCATGAGGGACTCTCGATTGGAAATCTTGGTAATGTTCATGTACCATTGATGCAATTGATACATTCTCGTTGGGAGGTCCTTGAACTTGTCTGGATGGACCAAAGGTTTGCCCCGGACATATTGCCATGCTATTTCCGATTCTTTAAGCGTAGGCATGGGCTCGATTTCGAGGAGTTGTCCAACAGAGATATTGAGCATTTGAGCCTGCATTATATGATCCTCTGTTATTACCACATCGCCATGCTGGGGAACACCAACGGTTTGCCCACAATATTATTTGGCGCGCGTACTACTCCTATCATGTGTTGTTGGCACAACAAGCGGGGGGATCGCTTGCGCCACCTGTTCTCCCAACTGGGGAACGGTTTTCCCGCATTTTTTGCCAGCTGCTTGTTGGCTCGAGATTGAGCTCGCTTCCTTCTGTAGTCGTGCTCGATGTGCCTTCCTGATTTGGCGCTCATAGTCCGAGTCAACGGGCTTGGGAGCTGGTTCTCTAGCCATACGAATGAAGTGGTCAATTACTTTCTCAGGCACTTTCTCCTTTGGAGGAGGTGTCGGTTTCGGTCCAAAATGGGCGTCCACTTGGGCTTGCACTATGGCTGCATTTTGCTCCTTAGTCATGTCGTAAGGCCTCTGAGGAAGAGGAGCGAGGCTTGGACCATATTTATATCGCTTGCCTTCGTCTGTACTTCCTGAACTGCCTCGACTCGTACCGCTACGCACCAAAGCTGCGGGATGTCTCTTCTGCGATTGCTGAGACGGCGGAGACGGCTGACGTGGAGTTGGACCAGGAGAAGTGGCCTGACGATGTGCCGGACTTGAAGCAGGAGGTGTGGCCTGACACGGTGCCGGACTTGAAACCGGAGAAGTGGCATGACGTTGTGCCGGGCTTGAAACCGGAGGAGTCAGCTCACGCGTTCGGGGACTTGGAGGAGGTGGCGGACTTCGAGGAGGAGTCGTCTCACGCGTTTGTGGACTTGGAGGAGCAGGAGTCTGCTGACTCGGTGGCAGACTTCGAGGAGGAGTCGGCAGACGACGCGGAGTCGGTGGACTTCGAAAGATGATGCAATCCTTTCTCCATAGGATGATACGATGTATGGCCTCTCCCAGTGTGCGCTCGTCTTCACCTCCAGGAATGTCAAGCGTTAGCCCCGAATATGGGTCCACCACTTCATCAACCATGACACGAGCATAGCCCTCTAGAATCGGGATGCAATGGTAGGTTGCTTCGGGGGTAACTGGAAAAGCAACGCCGTCTGCCACCTTCATGGATATGTTCTTCATTTTGGAGTGTAGCTCGCAGTTAGTGTTCTCTATGATCTCATCCACAGGGTATGTATCCAGCAGTGTGTCGCCCGGGGCAGAACCAACACTGCTTCTCGGCATGGATGGGACGGTGCTATCCAATGCTGGACGATCATCCGCTTGCTACTGAGACCCCCTTTCCTGGCTAAGTGAGTCGATCTGCTGTTGCTGCTGCTGGAATTTGAGTGCCAGGTCCGCGTGCCTTGCTTCTAGGCCTTGAAGGCGTTCTGCGTCTTGCTTCCTCTGCTCCTCCTCCTCCAACTTCCTTTTCTTCTCCTCCTCCATCTTCCTTCTTGCACGGCTCCTGTAGTCCTCGTTCCATTCTGAAAAGCCCTCATACCAGGGAATAACGTCCATGCCTCGTGTTCTTCCCGGGTGTTCAGGATTTCCCAGGGCGCGCGTAAGCACGTCGTTCTCTCTGTTGGGCGTGAACACCCCCCTTCGAGCTTCATCTATTGCGTCAATTATCTTTTGTTCGGCTCCTTTTAGACTTGCCTTCCGTGAAACTTCGCCTGTCTTCGGGTCCAACGCTCCCCCATGCGCATAGAACCAAGTTCTTCACCCGGGGGGCCAGTGCCGGGTAACCGGTGTGACCCCTGCATCCTCCATCTCTTGCTCAGACTTATCCCACTTAGGCAATCCCACCGCGTAGCCACCTGGACCCAGCCTATGGAACTGCGTCTTTCTTGCGGCATTTGCCTTGTTTTTCATCGACCGTTCCTTAGATATTTCTGAATCCTTGAAGGTCACGAAATCGTCCCAGTGCTCTCTTTGCTTCTCCAGTGTTCCCGTGAAATCTAGAGTCTTCCTTTCATTAGCGAGGTAGTTGGCCCATACAGTTTTCTTATGGGTGTTGAATGCAATTGCCATCTTCTTAAGAGCAGCGGCCTTGACTTTCTCCACATCTGCTTCAGTGAAATGATCTGGTAGGGTGGAATGTTCCATCAGAGATTTCACAAGGTCTTTTTTGGCTCTGTCGTCGACCCAAGTAACACTTGAACGTTTAGTCTTTGGCTCTTTCCATTCTTGAATGGAGATCGGGAGTTTGTCCTTCACAAGAACTCCGCACTGACGAGTCCACTTGTCCGCAATGGTCTTAGGCGTGAGGGGTTCGCCACTAAGTTTGGTGGATTCGATGTGGTACTTTACACCATCCTTCAATAATCTGCCCGGGCCTCGCTTTGTCTTGCTGTCTGTAGAAGCAGATTTGCTCGATCCGGAGGGCTGAAAGAAGAGAGATCGATTTGTTAATATATCTTCAATAAAAAACATGTGATGATCACCATGATGCATGCTTAATTATATAAATATACCTCGCCGGTAGTCTTTGTTATTTGAAGATCATCATTGTCTGTGTCATCACAAACATTGTCCGTGTCATAATCATAATCATAGTTCATGACTTTATCATCCCGGTCGTCGAGATCGAATATCTTTTCATCACCCTCTCCGGTATTGTTCAGATATTGGGAGCCGTCGTCTGCTTCATTCAGATCATTTAGCCTGTGAGGGCTGCGTATGATGTCGAACAATTCCTCTTCTCTCTCTCTGCCGGTATTGTCCGCCATAGCTTTTACTTTACTAATACAGAAGAAATATAAAACAATTTAGTATTCAAATTACAATATATGGATGCAATTAATAAATAAGGAAAAACCGAATCTCGAATACATCGTCTCGAATATATAATCTCGAATACATCATCGATCGTTTTAATATATATAATCTCGAATACATCGTCTCGAATATTATATATCGAATACATCACTGGCTAGGTACCTAATAAAGATCGAGTACTACAGAAGAATCTAGGGCGCCACTCGCGGTTCCTGGGGCGCGGGCGGTGCACACCCAAAGAGAAAAAACCATCACAGGATCATATCTCCGGTCATCTGCCCAAAGAACCCGCCAAGTAGTGGAGAACCTGACGTCGTCCATAGCATCCATGTAGCGATGGACGTGCTCATCTTCCTCCGTGATACGACAACGCACCACCTCCGGCGGGGCCGGCTGCCTCTGCACCGAATGTGGCCCACGTGAACGCCACCAAAGAAGATCAGGGTCGACGACGGGACCCGAGGTCGGGTTCCTCACCAAGCGGCGCGCCTCTCCAGGTAGCACCTCCCAGTGCCAGCCCGGCGGAGGCCAGTCCCAGACATGGGTCCCCTCAAGCAGGACGTCGTCGCGAACGGGTCGACGGCGAGGATGCGGGCCGAGCATATCGTCGAGAACAAATACTATATGCCCGCAAAAAGTAACATTTTTTAAATGATTGGATTGTGATAACTAAAATTCTATATATATGCAAATTCTAACAATTTGACATTAATCTAATTCATCTAACTAAAACTAATTCTAAAATTTCCTGATTATATAACTAACATTTCCATAACAATTCTAATATTTATATAACTAAAAAACAGAAAAATTGCTAACATTTCTATAAATATTTCTGTAACTAAAAAACAGAAAACATTTATAACATTTCTATAAAACTAACATTTCTAATATTTATATAACTAAAAAACAGAATAATTTCTAACATTTTTATAACTAAAAACAGAAAAATTTATAACAAACAAACTAATGTGTGTGTGTGTAGTGTGTGTGTGTGTGTGTAGTGTGTGTGTGAGTGGACATGGCGGCCGGGGCGAGCTCACCGGCGAGGCGACGACAGGGCGGCGACGACGGGGCGACGGGACGGGGCGGCGACGACGGGGCGGGGCGGCCGGGGCGACAGGACGGGGCGGGGCGGGGCGCGGCGACGGGGACGACGGGGACGACGGGAACGAGTATGGCCGGGGCGGCGACGAGGGGCGGGGACGGCTGGGGTGGGCGACGAGGGGCGGGGGCGGCGACGATTGGGGCAGGGCGGCGCGACGGAGGGAGGAAACAGAGGGAAGAACAGAGGGAAACTGAATCTTTTTCAAGTGTTGTATATATAGGATGGACCTTTAGTACCGGTTGGAGCCACCAACCGGTACTAAAGGTCTGTTTTGGCCAGGCCAAGCGGCGGGAAGCGCACCCCCTTTAGTACCGGGTCGTGGCACCAACCAATACTAAAGGAGGGGGTCTTTAGTACCGGTTGGAGCCACGACCCGGTACTAAAGGGGGTGCGCTGGCTCCAGGCGGTGCGCAAGTTCAGTCCCACCTCGCTAGTCGAGGGGCTACCGCTCCGGTTTATAAGCCCCAGTGCGGTAGCTCTCTCGAGCTCCTCTCCTAACCAGGCCTACTGGGCCTACCTGTCCTCTTCGCCCAGTGGGCCTACTGGGCCTTTGTGGGCCTGCATCCTGGCCCAACAAAAGGTTGTGTTGCTAGTCGTATGCAGGCCGCTTTGGCCCAGTAGGCGGGCTTTTTTTTCTTAATTTTTTTTGCTTTATTTATTTTTGTTTTATTTATTTTTGAGTTGTTTTTTGCTGTATTTAGAGTTTCTTTGTGAATATTTTTGCTTTAGGTACAAAAAATTACAAACTTTCTGTTAGTGCCGGTAGATTTCAAATTTGAATAGTTTAAATTTTGAATTATTTGAAATTTGTGTGAATCACTAGTTTGTGAATAACTTAACTTTGAAAAAAGTTTTTTCAGTGATTTTTTTCTTATGTTTAATATTAGTGCGGTTTATCATTATATTCAATTTGGTAATGCTTAGGTTATTTAAAAAATGAAATACCTTTGTAACAGTTCAGTTTTCGTCGGAAACCCTGATACTTCGAAAGAGATTGTCCATTTTGTACACGAAGTGCATCCAGTTTTTGCCGTAACCCTCTCTACTTTCTTGCACATGCTATTTGTATGAAATTATGACACCATGCCAACTTTCAACCTTTTCTGAGTTCATTTGAAATGCTTTTCAATTTCAGGGTCATTTAGCTGGAAAAAATCAGTAAATGCATGAAAAGAATTTGTTTGCACATAAAATTTCTTCGCGTTTCAAATGCCAAAACACATAACTACCCTAACTATTACAGGCATTCCCTCCTGGGTGTGAAACACAGAAGGAAGTGATGATAGTGAAGCCGATCACATCCCAGATCTTTCGGTGTGAAACTTTTTCTTCGCGTGTGTCCCTTTGCGCCGTAACCATGGAAAATCTTCATCATTTAACAGGATGCTCGTGTTAATATTCACTGTGAATGGAGCAATTTCATCAAACTTTCCATAATCTTCTGACATGTCTATCTTGTCATCCACTCCCACGATGTTTCTTTTTCCTGAAAGAACTATGTGGCGCTTTGGCTCGTCGTATGATCCATTTGCTTCCTTATCTTTTCTTTTTCTCGGCCTGGAAGACATGTCTTTCACATAAAAAACCTGCGCCACATCATTGGCTAGGATGAATGGTTCGTCTGCATACGCAAGGTTGTTGAGATCCACTCTTGTCATTCCGTACTGCGGGTCTTCCGTTACCCCGCCTCGTGTCATATTGACCCATTTGCACCGAAACAAAGGGACCTTCAAATCACCTGATCCATAGTTAAGTTCCCATATGTCCTCTATGTAACCATAATATGTTTCCTTTCCCGTGTTGGTTGTTGCATCAAAGCGGACACCACTGTTTTGGTTGGTGCTCTTCTTATCTTGGGCGATCGTGTAAAATATATTCCCATTTATCTGGTACCCTTTGAAAGTCATTATATTCGAAGATGGTAACTGGGACAGCGAGTACATGTCATTTTGAATATCGCCATCATTCAGGGCACGTTTCTGCAACCAACCGGCAAAAGTCCTCGTTTATTCGCGTGTAATCCAGTCGTCAGACTTCTCCGGGTGTTTGGACTGTAGAAAATTCTTGTGTTCCTCCATATACGGAGCCACCAAGGCGGAATTCTGTAGAACTGTGTAGTGTGCTTCAGTGAGAGAATGCCTGTCCATATATATTATTTGATGCCCTCCTAGCATGCCTTTTCCTTCCAGTCTGCCCTTATGCCGCGATTCAGGAACACCAATCGGCTTAAGGTCAGGAATGAAGTCAATACAAAACTCAATGACCTCCTCATTTTCATGGCCCTTCGTGATGCTTCCTTCTGGCCTAGCACGGTTATGAACATATTTCTTCAAGACTCCCATGAACCTTTCAAAGGGGAACATATTGTGTAGAAATACAGGACCCAAAACGTTAATCTCTTCGCAAAGGTGAACTAGGACGTGCGTCATGATGTTGAAGAAGGATGGTGGGAACACCAACTCGAAACTGACAAGACATTGCACCAAATCATTCTGTAACCATGGTATGATTTCTGGATCGATTACCTTCTGAGAGATTTCATTGAGGAATGCACATAGCTTCACAATGGCTAATCGAACGTTTTCCGGTAGAAGCCCCCTCAATGCAACCCGAAGGAGTTGCGTCATAATCACGTGGCAGTCATGAGACTTTAGGTTCTGGAACTTTTTCTCTGCCATATTTATTATTCCATTTATATTCGACGAGAAGCCAGACGGTACCTTCATGCTGAGCAGGCATTCGAAGAAGATTTCCTTCTCTTCTTTGGTAAGAGCATAGCTGGCCTGACCCTGATGTATGCTGTCTTTTCCGTGCATACGTTGCTGGTCCTCCCGTGCCTCTAGTGTATCTTTTGTCTTCCCATACACGCCCAAAAAGCCAAGCAGGGTCATGCAAAGATTCTTCGTCACGTGCATTACGTCGATTGCGGAGCGGACCTCTAGGTCTTTCCAATATGGCAGGTCCCAAAATATAGATTTCTTCTTCCACATGGGTGCGCGTCCGTCAGCGTCCTTCGGAATAGGTTTTCCGCCAGGACCCTTTCCAAAGATTACCTCCAAATCCTTGACCATATCATGTACATCAGCACCAATACGGTGGCGAGGCTTCGTCCGGTGATCCGCCTCACCTTTGAAATGCTTGCCTTTATTTCTTACGGGATGCCTTGTCGGAAGAAATCGACGATGTCCCAGGTACACATTCTTCCTACAACTATCCAAATATATACTGTCGGTATCATCCAAACAGTGTGTGCATCCGCGGTATCCCTTGTTTGTCTGTCCTGAAAGGTTACTGAGAGCAGGCCAATCATTGATGGTCACGAACAGCAATGCCTTTAGGTCAAATTCTTCCTGTCCGTGCTCATCCCACACACGTACACCTGTTCCATTCCACAGCTGTAATAGTTCTTCAACTAATGGCCTTAGGTACACATCAATGTCGTTGCGGGGTTGCTTAGGGCCTTGGATGAGCACTGGCATCATAATGAACTTTCGCTTCATGCACAACCAAGGAGGAAGGTTATACAAACATAGAGTCACAGGCCATGTGCTATGGTTGCTGCTCTGCTCCCCAAAAGGATTAATGCCATCTGCGCTTAGACCAAACCATACGTTCCTTGGGTCACCTGCAAACTCCTCCCAGTACTTTCTCTCGATTTTTCTCCACTGCGAACCGTCAGCGGGTACTCTCAACTTTCCGTCTTTCTTACGGTCTTCTGCGTGCCACCGCATCGCCTTCGCATGCTCTTTGTTTTGGAACAAACGTTTCAACCATGGTATTATAGGAGCATACCACATCACCTTGGCAGGAATCTTCTTCCTTGGGCGCTCACCCTCGACATCACCAGGGTCATCGCGACTGATCTTATAACGCAATGCACCGCATACCGGGCAAGCGTTCAAATCCTCGTACTCACCGCGGTAGAGGATGCAGTCATTAGGGCATGCATGTATCTTTTGCACCTCTAACCCTAGAGGGCAGACAACCTTCTTTGCTTCATACGTACTCTCGGGCAATTCGTTGTCCTTTGGAAGCATATTATTTATCATTACCAGCAACTTTCCAAATCCCTTGTCAGATACACCATTCTCTGCCTTCCATTGCAGCAATTCAAGTGTGGTGCCCAACTTTTTTTTGTCAGCTTTGCAATTCGGGTACAACAATTTCTTGTGATCATCTAACATGCGCAGCAACTTTGTCCTCTCCAGATCACTTGCGCAGTTTCTCTTTGCATCGGTAATGGCCCGACCTAGATCATCAGCGGGCTCATCTGATGCCTCTTCTTCAGCTTCTTCCCGCATTGCCGGCTCAGCTTCTTCCCCCATTGTTGTATCATCGTATTCAGGGAACCCATTGCCAGGATAGCCGTCGTCGTCCTCTTCTTCTTCATTGTCTTCCATCATAACCCCTATTTCTCCGTGCTTGGTCCAAACATTATAGTGGGGCATGAAACCGGACTTAAATAGGTGGATGTGAATGGTTTTTTCTGTAGAGTAACAGTGACCATTCTTACAGCCAGCACATGGACAAGGCATAAAACCATCCGCTCGCTTGTTTGCCTCAGCGGCCCGTAGAAAAGTATGCACGCCATTAATGAACTCGGGAGAGCATCGGTCATCATACATCCATTGTCGGCTCATCTTCATTACACAACACCAAATAGACCAAATTAATACAAGTTCATACATAAAGTTCATACATAAAGTTCATACATAAAGTTCATATACAACACTTAATTAAATGCAACATACAAATAACTCTCTAGCTAAAGAATTTAAATGCAACAACAAATGCAATGAAGATCGCAACTAAGGTAACAATTGATCCAACACCATAATGATACCAAGCCACACTATCAATGGCATATTTTCTAATCTTTCTAATCTTCAACCTCATTTTCTCCATCTTGATCTTGTGATCATCGACGACATCGACAACATGCAACTCCAATTTCATCTTCTCCCCCTCAATTCTTTTCAATTTTTCTTTCAAATACTCGTTTTCTCTTTCAACTAAATTTAACCTCTCGACAATAGGGTCGGTTGGAATTTCCGGTTCACATACCTCCTAGATAAAAATATCTGTCAACTTGATGGGCATAATTTGTCATAAACACGAAATGCAACAACTAGTTTTAAAATAGAATATACCACATCTGAATCATAACAAGGACGAGGGCCGATGGGGACGGATATCAAAACCATGGCACTATATATAACAAACAACGTACGGGTAAGATAATTATACGAGTAACTATATATCCAAATCACACAAACATAAATTTGGTAATGTAAAACATTCATAAACAAGAGTCTCACCACAAGGTGGTGCCGGCGATGGGACAGTGCGGGCGATCGACGGTGGTTACGACGGAGATTTAGAAGGCACTAAGTAAACCACACCTACATATGCAAACTAAGTGTTATTTTTGACCTCAAATTGCATATAAATCAAATACTAGCAAATATAATTCCTCCCAAATTAATCACTATACAAAGCATTGCAAGAGCTAATCTAGCAACGAGAGTTGAAAGGACAAAGTTGCTAACCTTTGTGATCATTTGAATGGATGGGGGCCTTCAAATCTTGACAAATTTTGGGCAAAATTTGTGAGGAGCTCGAGGGGAAAGGGGAAGAACAGAGGAGAAGTGAGGGGAAAGGGGAAGAACAGAGTGGCTCGGGTGGACGAAGGGTTTATGTACGTCAACCTTTAGTACCGGTTCGTGCCACGAACCGGTACTAAAGGTGCTGGACGGGCCCCAGACTGACAACACCCTGCCACCACCATCTTTAGTACCAGTTCGTGGCACGAACCGGTACTAAAGGTTCGCCACGAACCAGTACTAATGAGAACGGCCGGCTAGCCGTTGGAACCGACACTAATTGACACATTAGTGCCGGCTCGAAACCAAACTGGCACTAATGTGTCTCATATTAGGTCCGTTTTCTACTAGTGTCTCTAGTTGGAAAGATCAAGGTTGCAACATCAAAAGAAGTGACAACAACAATCTTTTTCACGGTGACATTGTTGTTACCCATGGTAGTCGCGTTGAGATGCTCCGTGCAGAAATTAACACGTCTATTATGGGTATGAGCTTGACTCGTTCATGAAACACGACATGAAAGCATGCACCAGACTAGGTGAGTGATCGAGGAGGAGTGCATGTACCACTTATCTTCTCATGCTCTAATGGGATGTGGAAGAGAGTTCCTTATATTAATACCGGTTCGTTTTGAACCTTTAGTACCGGTTCGTGCCACAAACCGGTATTAAAGGGGTGGTGGCAGACTGGCGTCAGGCCGGGGTAGAGTGAGCACCTTTAGTACCGGTTCGTGCCACGAACCGGTACTAAAGGGGTTTGACCTATAGTACCGGTTCGTGGCACAAAACGGTACTAAAGGGCAACTTTCAAACTCTACCCCCCCCCCCCCCCCCCCCGTGTATCGCCATTTTAGTTTTGAAAATTACAAAAGAAAATGATAAAAAATTCAAAAAATAAAATTCTTCGAGATGTGGTTATATTACTACATCTACTAGTTAGGAAAATTTAAAAACTTAAATTTGGACATGTTTTACAAAAAGTGTAGGGAAAATGTAAAACAACTATAACTTTTGCATACGATGTCGGAAAAAAGTATAATATATCAAAAAATTCAGCACGAAAATCCGCATCCGATTTTGACCGCCTATGGCCTGTTTGCAATTTTCTAGAATCCTCAAATTCCAAAAGGAGAAAAAGATATGCTCAAATTTAAGTTTTTTTTTTAATTTTTGTTAAATCTGGTCAAACTATGGTCAAACTACTTATTCAAGAAGTATTAATGTTACTACATACTTATTCAAGAATATTAGTGTTACTAAATAATTATTTCAATTTTTTGAATTTTGGTCAAATCTGGTCAAACTGTGGTCAAACTATGGTCAAACTTATTCAAGAAATATTAGTGTTACTAAATAATTACTGTTTTTTAGAATAATACTCTCAAACTCAAACGGTGAAATGTGTGACCTAATGCTCAAGCTAAACTGCTGAGAGTTAATAGGAGTTACAACTTACATTTGTCAGGAAAACAACAAGTGCAGACTTGGAAAGTAGGGGGAATAGAACTTCGAAGTTAAGCATGCTCAGGCTGGCGGAGTGAGAGGATGGGTGACCGGTCGGGAAGTTAGATGATTTGGAATGAGTGATCCACACTTGAGTAGTTAAGAGGGGCGATTAGAGACTAAATCATCAAATAATTCAGAAAATTAAAAATCGAAAAAAAATCAAAAAAAATTCCAAAATTTTCAAAAAAGAATTTTCAAAAAAAAACCTTTATTACCGGTTGGTAACACCAACCGGTACTAAAGGTCCCCTATACCACGGCGCGAGCTCACGCCACGTGGTGGGCCTTTAGTGGCGGTTCGTGCCGAACCGGTACTAAAGGGGGGACGCCTTTAGTCTCCACTCTTTAGTGCCGATTGCAGAACCGGCACTAAAGGCCCTTATGAACCGGTATTAAAGCTCCGTTTTCTACTAGTGTTCATTCTCTAAGCAATCAGGTCACTGCAGTTGCCTCTAGAGCAAATATGAGATGTAACATAAAGGAACAAATAAACTAGTTTGAGTATGCCGTATAGCCAGATTTCAGACTACAACTTTCCTCCTCTGCCTATGGGATAATTAGGAAACACCGTCCTATACAATGTGCTTCGTCCAGCATCTCCTTCTCAGCTGGTGTGAGGTGACAGGAGCCAGCAACTCAAGCAAGCCCTGGAACGCCTTTGACTGTATTTTGTGCACCGATTACTGCAACATTCATGCATCGCCTTTGGCTTGATCACTGTCTCTTGGGCATCTACTAGCACCAGATCAATGATCACAAGTGAACTTGGCTGATGCATCCGCCTTGTCATGAAGAACTGACATCCGCACAGTAACTGTGTTCCGAATAGGTGGAAGATCAGGCAACCTCTATTGTATCTGTCTTGCGCAACATTATTCCTGTTAAGTAGAATGTAGTACCAAAAAAGATATCACACTGTAAAAAAACAAAGCGAGAAAAGAGAAGAGGAGAAAGCTAGTAACTGGTAAGAACTAAGGAAACTAGCAAAGACCCCAAGGTTTTAGACTGCTAAGTGCAAACTATTGTGGTCTGCAGATGCACACCCATGACCCATGTGATCTCTGAAGGTTGCTAGCATCAAATTCGACGATTCATGATGACTGAACCACAGTTTATCTGAATCTGCAAATTTAAGGAACAATACAACATAAAAGGAAGAGGGTTATTCCTGTTAAGTATATATGTTGTGTTTGTCACTTTGTCTTGTACAGGCCCAGGCCCATAGTCTAGAGTGAGGCCCAGGCCCATGTAACCTTGTATATCTCTCTCTCCTCCGCAATACAGAAAGTTGTTCGGTCATTCTCTCTTCCTCAAGTTTTCTAACATGGTATCAGACCAGGACCAAACCCTAGTCCCTCTTCCAGCCGCCACCCATGAAATCGCCGCCAGTGAGGTGATTCCGGTGGATCTGTATGGTGAGGAGACATCCACATCGCTGCCCCATCCCATCTTCGTCATCAACCTGTAGGAGCTGCTCTCCAACAGCTCCTTTGTGTGTCCTCACAGCTACTCTGTGAGAATACTTCCCCTGCTCTCCAGCAGCCATCTCCAGCAAGCTCTTGGTGCCTTCCCTGCTCTACAGCAAGCTCCAGGCGTTCCCCCCTCCTATCTAACAAGATCCAGCAAGCTCCTCCTTCTATCCAGTGAGATCCAGCAAGCAGCATCCAGCCTAGTGGGTTGCTGCTCCTATTTGTGGCTATCTGCTGCTCATCTCTTCTTGCTGCCTGGGTGTTTCCAGCTGCTGGCCGCTCACCACTATGGCAAAAAATAATTTCGGATTTGGTTCTTTGATCATAGATATCAAGCTTGATGGTTCAAACTACAGGGAATGGGCATTTTCTGCCCAGACTGTCTTGAGGACGGCTGGTTTTGTTTCTCATCTGACAGATGATCCACCTAGTCCAAATGATGATGCAAGAAGGAAGTCTTGGCAAAAGATTGATGATCATGTGATGGGAGTTTTAATTCCGGGTGTTGAACCCTTACTCCGAATGAGTCTTGAGCATCACACTTCAGCTAAAGAGATATGGAAGTACTTTGAGCAGCGCTACCTTCAGCCCAGCAGTGCACTTCATTTCTCCTTGTTGCAGAATTTACACAACACTCGGCAGCCAGAAGACGTGTCCATACACTACTAGAAAAAGGCCTACTAATGGCGCACCACCGGTGCGCCGTTAGTACCACGCCATTAGTATTTATTACTAATGGCGCACCTGAGGTGCGCCATTAGTATCTGGTATACTAATGGCGCACCAGGCAGTGCGCCATTAGTATAGGCCACCGGTGCGCCATTAGTATTTTTGAATTTTTTTGTTTTTTGAATCTGGATCTGGATCGTGATTTTTTGCCCATTTTTTGCTCTTTTTTTGCTCGTTTTTTGGCACGACATTATTTCAAATTTTGTTCATGTTTTTGGATCTTGTACGTTCTTTTGCCGTGTTCTTTTGCCGGAGAGGAGTTCGCCGGAGAGGAGTTCGCCGGAGAGGAGTTCGCCGGAGAGGAGGAGGAGGAGGTCACCGGAGAGGTGCTCGCCTACATCGCCGGAGAGGAGGAGGAGGAGGTCGCTGGAGAGGAGTTCACCGGAGAGGAGGGAGGAGGAGCTCACTGGAGAGAAGGGAGGAGGAGCTCACCGGAGAGGAGGGAGGAGGAGCTCATCGGAGAGGAGGGAGAAGAAACCGTTAGGGGATGGGAGGGGAGGGGAGGGGAGGGGAGGGGAGGAGAGGAGAGGAGGGAGGAGGAGGTCGCCGGAGAGGAGGAGGAGGTCGCCGGAGAGGAGGAGGGTAGTATGGTGGAGGAGAGAAGGGAAGATGGAGTGGAGGAGAGAAGGAGATGGAGTGTAGGAGAGGTGGAATGAAGAGATAAGGAGGAGAGGACCGCCAGCCATATATACGGCATACTAATGGCGCACCGCGGGCAGGTGCGCCATTAGTAACTTTTTTTATTTTTTTTATTTATTTTGAATTTTGAAGGCGGGAAGATACTAATGGCGCACCATGGTCAGGTGCGCCATTAGTAATTTTTTTATTATTTTTTTGACTTATTTTGAATTTTGAAGGAGGGAAGATACTAATGGCGCACCATGGGCAGGTGTGCCATTAGTAACATTTTTTTATTTTTTTTTGACTTATTTTGAATTTCGAAGGCGGGAAGATACTAATGGCGCACCATGGGTAGGTGCCCATTAGTAAGTTTGAATTTTTTTTTGAATTTTTTTGCCTCTCCAGATCTTAAAAGCCCCGTATCTTTTTTTATTTTAGGTTTTTGAGGATTTTGAAAATGTTTAACGGGGTTCCCCCAGTTAAATTTGGATGTAACTTTTCGAGTAGATGATTTTTCATATAAAAAACTTTTTCATCCGAGTTAGTATGCAAAAGTTATGCCCATTTTTACAAATTCTCGCGAGATTTTGCAAATGAAGTTGAAATTCATATTTGCAAATTTTCCCAACAACTAGGCCACATATCACATGGGAAACTTATTTTCTTTTATTTTTTTGACATTTTCATCATTTTCTTTTATTTTTTTAAAAACTGAAAAGGCGATCCACAGGGGGGGGGGGGGTGCATTCGGTGGAAGTGGTGGCCGAGTTACTAATGGCGCACCGTGGCATGGTGCGCCATTACTAGTTGAACTAGTAATGGCGCACCATGACACGGTGCGCATTAGTAGTTTTATTTTTACTAATGGCGCACCGTGGCATGGTGTGCCATTAGTATTTGGACACTAATGGCGTACCAACACATGGTGCGCCATTAGTATATAGTAATGGCGCACCACATGTCTGGTGCGCCATTAGTGTCAATTCCATCTATAGCCCTTTTCCTAGTAGTGATAGAAGAGTACTATGGAGCTTTCACTCGCATCACTGGGCAGCTAGGTTCCATGGTTCCAAAGGGTAATTCTGGTTGTGAGTCATGTGCAGCGAAGGAAAAGTATGACCATCAGACTCTCATGTTTCAGTTTGTGATGGGTCTCAAGCCAGACTTTGAGAACATTCACACTCAATTGCTTGGTCGTACGACTCCTCCCACCTTGACAGAGGCACTTGCTAGCTTGATCGCTGAGGAGACTCGTCTCCGTTCTCTTGGGACTACTTCTGCGCAGACTCTACACACTAGTGTTCTGGCTTTTCCTCAGCGGCCAGGTGCCTCCAAGGGCACACCTTCAGCTGTCATCTGCTCGTGCTGCAAGAAGGCAGGACACCATAGAGATGGTTGTTTCAAGCTTCATCCAGAGCTGTTAGCTGAGTTTCAGGCTAAATGGGCCCTCAATCAGCAGTGTCGTGCACCCCAGGCTCCTTATCAGCAGCAAGCGAGGGGTGCTTCTGCATCTGTTCTCTCTCAGCCCACCGTTGCTGCAACTCAGCCTTGAGTTCTGGACTCTGGAGCTTCTTTCCATGTGACCTTTGATCGCTCTCAGCTTGTCTCTTGCCAGCCAGTGCGGGATGGTGCCTCTGTTCAGACTGCTGATGGTACACCTTGTTCTATTACTCATCAGGGTTCTCTTTGCACATCCAAGTTTTCTGTTCCTGCCATCTCCTTTGCTCCAAAGCTGTCCATGAATCTTATGTCTATTGGCCAGCTTGCTGATATGAACTACTTTGTTGGTTTTGATGACTCATTTTGTTATGTGCAGGACCGTCAGAGCAAGAGGGTCATTGGAACTGGCCATCGCCGTAGAGGATCCACATCCCTCTACATCCTTGACACCTTACACCTTCCTTCAGCTTCCACCACATCCACGTTCCGGATGGTTGCATCAACATCAAGATCCACTTCGTCGGTTTCTTTTGCCCAGTGGCACCATCGCTTAGGTCACTTGTGTGGTTCTCGTTTATCTACCCTTGTTCAACAAGGTGTTTTGGGTCATGTTTCCATAGATGCTGGTTTTCACTGTAAGGGTTGTAAGCTAGGGAAACAAATACAGCTTCCATACTCTTCCAGCACTACTCATTCTAGTCATCCTTTTGATTTAGTGCACTCTGATGTATGGGGTCCTTCCCCCTTTGTTTCAAAAGGTGGCCACAAACATTATGTCATATTTGTTGATGATCACTCTCGACATACTTGGGTCTATTTTATGAAGCATCGTTCTGAGTTGTTTTCTATATATAAGGCTTTTGTACATATGGTCCATACTCAGTTTTCCAGTGTTGTTCGTGTTTTTTGTTCTGACTCCGGGGGGGAGTATCTATCTACTGCTTTTCGCGAGTTTCTCTCATCTGAGGGTACTCTCCCTCAGCTTTCATGCCCTGCTGCCCATGCTCAGAATGGCGTTGCTGAGCGTAAGCATCGCCATATTGTTGAGACAGCTCGTACCCTTCTGATTTCTTCCTTTGTCCCCACTCATTTTTGGGGTGAAGCTATCTCAACTGCTGTTTATCTTATCAATCTCCAACCTTCTACTCGCCTTGAGGGCAAGTGTCCTGGTGAGGTTTTGTTTGGTTCTCCTCCCACGTATGACCACCTCCGTGTCTTTGGTTGTACTTGTTATGTTCTTTTAGCACCTCGTGAGCGTACCAAGTTGACTGCTCAATCTGCTGAGTGTGTCTTCCTTGGATATAGTCTTGAACATAAGGGCTACCATTGCTATGATTCTTCTGCTCGCCGCATTCGCTTTTCTCGCAATGTCACTTTTGTTGAGGATCAACCCTTCTTCTATTCCCCTTCCACTAAACCATCATCCTCAACTTCTTTAGAGTCTACCTCGTTTCTTTCACTTCCACCTATCTTTTTAGATGAGTCCATAGCTGAACAACCTTCCTCTGTCCTAACATCAGAACCATCTCCACCACATGTTTCATCTCCTTCCTCACCAGCTCCTTTCTCTCTTCCACTAGCTCCACCTCTAGATAGTCTTCCTTTCCATTACACTCGTCGTTATTCTACTCCTCCAGCCAGTACTTTCCATTACACTCGTCGTTCTAAAGTTCCATGTGACACGCATTCATCTATGCCTTTGTCTTCTACTCCTCCAGCCAGTACTACTGATCCTTGCACTGACGGCTCTTCTCTAGCAACGCGATACAAGAAGGACTTGTATGCAGGGGTTGTTGCTGAGCCTAGTACCTATCAGGAGGCAGTTGTGTCACCTGAGTGGCAACTGGCTATGTCTGAGGAGCTTGCAGCCTTAGAGCATACCGGTACATGGGATTTGGTACCATTACCTCCTCGTTCAGTCCCTATCACTTGCAAATGGGTGTATAAGGTTAAAACCAAGTCAAATGGTTCTGTGGAACGCTACAAGGCTCGCCTTGTTGCAAGAGGTTTTCAGCAGTCTCATGGGAAAGATTATGATGAGACATTTGCTCCTGTTGCTCACATGACTTCAGTTTGAACTCTGATTGTTGTGGCTGCTACTCGGTCATGGAAAATTTACCACATGGATGTGAAGAATGCCTTCCTTCATGGTGATTTACATGAGGAGGTTTATATGCAGCCACCTCCAGGTATCAAGGTTCCATTAGGTCATGTTTCACTAGTAGAAAAGGGGGCAATGGTCCAGGCCGGTCCAGCCCATTAGTCCCGGTTCAATCCAGAACCGGGACCAATGGGGGCATCGGACCCGGTTCATGAGCCCCGGGGGCCGGCCGGGCCACGTCGGCCATTGGTCCCGGTTCGTCTGGACCTTTTGGTCCCGGTTGGTGTGATGAACCGGGACCAATGGGCCTCGCTCCTGGCCCGCCACCATTGGTCCCGGTTCGGGCGACCAACCGGGACCAAAGGCCAACCTTTAGTCCCGGTTCACTCGACCAACCGGGACCAATGGTCGTGCCTATATATACCCCCTCGCGTAAGAGCAGAGCACACTGCTCTGTTTTCTCTGGCCGAGGGGGAGAGGGCTTGGTGGTTCTCTAGCTCACCTCATATGCACACAAGGTGTTCGATGGAATGCCCGAGCCACACTACTTAAGGTTTCTCCTCTACAAGCTCGACCGCCAAGCTCCATTTTCCTCCATATTTGTCTAGGTTTAGCGGTCCGTCACGCCCCGTCCCCGTCTTCAACGTCGTCGATCACCCGCACCGATCTCATCGCCGGCACCACCGTGGTGAGCCTCTTGTCCTTATCTTCTTTCCGAAAGGAAAAATATTCTTATTTGTATGTTTAGATAGATATATACTTGTATAATTTTCTTACTTTTATTATTGCATCTTATATAGTGCGATGGTTTTGGTATCCGCCCCCGTCGGCCCTCGTCCTGTCTATGATTCGGATGTGGTATATATTATCTTTTCATAACTATTGGTTCATTTATTATTTATGACAATTATGCCGACCAACATGACATAGATTTTATTCATCTAGGAGGTTGTTGAACCGGAAATTTCAACCGACCCTATTGTCGAGAGGTTAAATTTAGTTGAAGAATAAAACAATTTGTTGAAGGACAAAATTAGAAAAATTGAGGAGGAGAAGATGATATTGGAGTTGCATGTTGCGGATGTCGTCGATGATCACAAGATCAAGATGGATGCAATGCGCTTGAAGATTAGAAAGATTAGAAAATATGCCATTCATACCGAGGCTTGGTATCATTATGCCGTTGGATCAGTTGTTACATTGGTTGCGATTATGATCGCATTTGTTTTCGCATTGAAATGTTTTACATAGTTTCAGTGTATGGTTTAATTAATTTAGATGCTCTGCAGAGCTTTATGTTGTTAGATGAGAACTATGTATGTACTTTGGTTTTAATGTGATGATGAACTTCTATTAATTTGGTCACTTAATTAATTATCTATTCATGATGTTCTCTAATGATTTCTGACACACATAATTATATATAATGCACACAGATGAACCGGCAATGGATGTACGGTTCAAGACACACCTCCGAGTACATTAAGGGCGTGCATAATTTTCTCGAAGTGGCTGAGGCAAACAAGCAGAATGGTTTTATGTGTTGTCCATGCCCTATATGCGGGAATACGAAGTCTTACTCTGACCGGAAAATCCTCCACACCCACCTGCTTTACAAGGGTTTCATGCCACACTATAATGTTTGGACGAGGCACGGAGAAATAGGAGTTATGATGGAAGACGGCGAAGAAGAAGAGTACGATGACAACTATGTGCCCCCTGAATACGGTGATGCTCCAGAAGATCAAGAGGAACCAGACGATGTGCACAATGATGCTGCAACGGGAGAAGCTGCTGAAGATCAAGAGGAACCAGACGATGTGCCCGATGATGATGATCTCCGCCGGGTCATTGTCGATGCAAGGACGCAATGCGAAAGTCAAAAGGAGAAGCTGAAGTTCGATCGCATGCTAGAGGACCACAAAAAAGGGTTGTACCCCAATTGCGAAGATGGCAACACAAAGCTCGGTACCATACTGGAATTGCTGCAGTGGAAGGCAGAGAATGCTGTGCCTGATAAAGGATTTGAGAAGCTACTTAAAATATTGAAGAAGAAGCTTCCAAAGGATAACGAATTGCCCGACAGTACATACGCAGCAAAGAAGGTCGTATGCCCTCTAGGATTGGAGGTGCAGAAGATACATGCATGCCCTAATGACTGCATCCTCTACCGCGGTGCGTACAAGGATCTGAACGCATGCCCGGTATGCGGTGCATTACGGTATAAGATCAGACGAGATGACCCTGGTGATGTTGACGGCGAGCCCCCCAGGAAGAGGGTTCCTGCGAAGGTGATGTGGTATGCTCATATAATACCACGGTTGAAACGTCTGTTTAGAAACGGAGAGCATGCCAAGTTGATGCGATGGCACAGTGAGGATCGTAAGAAAGACGGGAAGTTGAGAGCACCCGCTGACGGGTCACAGTGGAGAAAAATTGAGAGAAAGTACTGGGATGAGTTTGCAAGTGAGCCAAGGAACGTATGGTTTGCTTTAAGCGCGGATGGCATTAATCCTTTCGGGGAGCAGAGCAGCAATCACAGCACCTGGCCCGTGACTCTATGTATGTATAACCTTCCTCCTTGGATGTGCATGAAGCGGAAGTTCATTATGATGCCAGTTCTCATCCAAGGCCCTAAGCAACCCGGCAATGACATTGATGTGTACCTAAGGCCATTAGTTGAAGAACTTTTACAGCTGTGGAATGGAAACGGTGTACGTACATGGGATGAGCACAAACAGGAGGAATTTAACCTAAAGGCGTTGCTGTTCGTGACCATCAACGATTGGCCTGCTCTCAGTAACCTTTCAGGACAGACAAACAAGGGATACCACGCATGCACGCACTGTTTACTTGACACCGATAGTATATACCTGGCAAGCTGCAGGAAGAATGTGTACCTGGGCCATCGTCGATTTCTTCCGACCAACCATCAATGTCGAAAGAAAGGCAAGCATTTCAAAGGCGAGGAAGATCATCGGAAGAAGCCCGCCATGCGTATCGGTGATCACGTACTTGCTATGGTCAATGATTTACACGTAATCTTTGGAAAGGGTCCCGGCGGACTAGCTGTTCCGAGTGACGCTGAGGGACACGCACCCATGTGGAAGAAGAAATCTATATTTTGGGACCTACCCTACTGGAAAGACCTAGAGGTCCGCTCTTCGATCAACGTGATGCACGTGACGAAGAACCTTTGCGTGAACCTGCTAGGCTTCTTGGGCGTGTATGGGAAGACAAAAGATACAGCTGAGGCACGAGAGGACCTGCAACGTTTGCACGAAAAAGACGGCATGCCTCCAAAGCAGTATGAAGGTCCTGCCAGCTATGCTCTTACCAAAGAAGAGAAGGAAATCTTCTTTGAATGCCTGCTTAGTATGAAGGTCCCGACTGGCTTGTCGTCGAATATAAAAGGAATAATAAATATGGCAGGGAAAAAGTTTCAGAACCTAAAGTCTCATGACTGCCACGTGATTATGACGCAACTGCTTCCGGTTGCATTGAGGGGGCTTCTACCGGAAAACGTCCGATTAGCCATTGTGAAGCTATGTGCATTCCTCAATGCAATATCTCAGAAGGTGATCGATCCAGAAACCATACCAAGGCTAAGGAGTGATGTGGTGCAATGTCTTGTCAGTTTCGAGCTAGTGTTCCCACCATCCTTCTTCAATATCATGACGCACGTTCTAGTTCATCTAGTTGACGAGATTGTCATTCTGGGCCCCGTATTTCTACACAATATGTACCCCTTTGAGAGGTTCATGGGAGTCCTAAAGAAATATGTCCGTAACCGCGCTAGGCCAGAAGGAAGCATCTCCATGGGCCATCAAACAGAGGATGTCATCGGGTTTTGTGTTAACTTCATTCCTGGCCTTAAGAAGATAGGTCTCCCTAAATCGCGGTATGAGGGGAGACTGACTGGAAAAGGCACGCTTGGAAAGGACTCAATAATATGCAGGGACGGATATTCTTGGTCTCAAGCCCACTACACAGTTCTACAGAACTCTACCTTGGTGACCCCGTATGTCGATGAACACAAGAACAGTCTGCGCTTCAAACACCCGGAGCAGTGCGACGACTGGATTACATGTGAACACATCAGGACTTTCAGCAGTTGGTTGGAAGCACGTATCAGAGGTGACAGCACTGTTTGTGAGGAGCTGTACTTGTTATCCAGGGGACCATCTTTGACTGTATTGATTTGGAAAGGATACGAGATAAATGGGAATACATTTTACACGATTGACCAAGATCAAAAGAGCACCAACCAAAACAGCGGTGTCCGCTTTGATGCAACAACCGAGAGCGGAAAGGACACATATTATAGTTACATAGTGGACATATGGGAACTTGACTACGGACATGATTTTAAGGTCCCTTTGTTTAAGTGCAAATGGGTCAATCTGTCAGGAGGCGGGGTACAGGTAGACCCACAGTACGGAATGACAACAGTGGATCTGAAAAATCTTGGGTACACTGACGAACCGTTCGTCCTAGCCAATGATGTGGCACAGGTTATCTATGTGAAGGACATGTCCAGTAGACCGAGAAAGAGAAACGATAAGGAAGCAAATACATCATACGATGAGCCAAAGCGCCACATAGTTCTTTCAGGAAAAAGGGACATCGTGGGAGTGGAGGACAAGACAGACATGTCTGAAGATTATGAAAAGTTTCATGAAATTCCTCCCTTTAAAGTCAAGGCTGACCCCAGCATCCTGATAAACGATGAAGATTATCCATGGTTACGGCGCAATAAGCAAATGACACAAGCGAAAAAAAAGTGAAGACTTTCTCCCGCAACTATTATGATGATATATACCATGCCAACTTTGTAACTGACGAGTATGATACCATTGTTCGTTTTGTACATGCACATGCTATGTGTGGGTCAATTTATGATACCATGCCAACTTTCAACTTTTTCAGAGTTCATTTGAAATGCTTTAATGTCTTATGGTTCGGCCCTCGTAACAATTAAAAATAGCAACAATAAGTATTTTGTTGTAAGTAGAAACAAAATAAAATAAATAAAGCAAGAAAGAAAACAAAAAAAAAGTGTTTTCAAATTTGAAAAGTAATGGCACTAACAGAAAGTTTATAATTTTCCTAAAACTAAAAGCAAAAAGAATTAAAAAATAAAGCAAAAAACAAAAGAAAATAAATAATGCAGAAAACAAAACAAAAAAACAACAATAAGTATTTTTTGTAAGTAGAAACAAAATAAAATAAATAAAGCAAGAAAGAAAACAAAAAAAAAGTGTTTTCAAATTTGAAAAGTAATGGCACTAACAGAAAGTTTATAATTTTCCTAAAACTAAAAGCAAAAAAGAATTAAAAAATAAAGCAAAAAACAAAAGAAAATAAATAATGCAGAAAACAAAACAAAAAAACAACAATAAGTATTTTGTTGTAAGTAGAAACAAAATAAAATAAATAAAGCAAGAAAGAAAACAAAAAAAAGTGTTTTCAAATTTGAAAAGTAATGGCACTAACAGAAAGTTTATAATTTTCCTAAAACTAGAAGCAAAAAGAATTAAAAAATAAAGCAAAAAACAAAAGAAAATAAATAATACAGAAAACAAAACAAAAAAACAACAATAAGTATTTTGTTGTAAGTAGAAACAAAATAAAATAAATAAAGCAAGAAAAAAAGTGCGACCTACTGGGCCCCCACGGCCTGAATACGACTTGTATCCCTAATTTGGGCCAGGATTTAGGCCCGCAGAAGGCCCAGAAGGCCCAACAGGCAAAGCAGTAGCAAGTAGGCCCATAAGCCTGCAGTTGGATGGAGTTCAAGAGGGGAGCGGCAGTGGGGCTTATAAACCACTGCGCTCCCCTCTCAACTAGCGAGGTGGGACTAAATTTTGGCCCCGATGCGGGCAGCGCAGGAGCCTTTGGTCCCGGTTGGTGGCACCAACCGGGACTAAAGGGGGGGGCTTTAGTCCCGGTTGGTGCCACCAACCGGGACCAAAGGCCGCAGCTTCCCGCCCTTTGGGCTGCCGAAAAAGAGGCCTTTGGTCCCGGTTGGTGGCTCCAACCGGGACTAAAGGTGGCATTAGTCCCGGTTGGTGCCACCAACCGGGACCAATGCTCCTTGTATATAAGTAGCACTTCGCAGTTTTGCAGTTCATCGCCACCAGTTGCCCCTCCCCCCCCCCCCCCCCCCCCCGACGACGCCGAACACATCGACGCCGCCAGGCTGCCCCAACGCCGCCCGCCGCCCCCACCGTCGCCGTCGCCCGCGCCCGTCGTCGTCGCCGTCCTCCCCGAGCCCGCGCTCGCCGTCGTCGCCGCCAGGCTCCGCCGCGTCGCCGCCGCCAGCGCGCCCCCGCGCTCCACGCCCCGTCGCCGTAGCCCGCCCCCGCGCCCCGCGCCCCGCGCCCCGTCGCCGTCGCCCGCCCCCGCGCGCCGCCACCGCTGTGAGCCGCCGCGCCGCACCGGCTCTTTTTTTCTTTCATTTTTATTAGCTTTATTTTTTTGTTCAATGTATATATATATGTGTGTATGTATATATGTGGCTATATATATATGCGGCTCTGTTTTTTTTCATTTTTATTAGTTTAGTTTTTTTGTTTATATATATATATATATATATAATGTATATGTGTATGTATGTGGCTATGTGTATGTAATGTTTAAAAATTGTTCAGATTATGTTTTTGTTGATATATGTATTTATTGTTCATATGTGTATTAATGTTTTCATATATGCAAAAGATAGATTTTTAGAAAAGTTTGGTTTTTTTTCTGTTCATAAATTTTTTTTGTTGATATTAATTATTGTAGAATATGCAAATGTTTGTATATTCATATGAACAATGCATTAGGCAAAACCTTTGTTTTTTTTTGAAATTTTCTATTTGAACATTTTTTTAAAAACAAGCAATACTAAAAGAATGAGAGGAAAAAGGAAAATAAGAAGAGGAAGAAAGGAGAAAAAGAGGAGAGGAAGAAGAGGAGAAATAAATAAGAAGAGGAAAAAAGAAGAAAAAGAAGAGGAGAAGAAGAAAGGAATAGAGGAGAAAGGAGAAATTCTATTTTTTCTTCTTCTCCTCTATTCCTTTCTTCTTCTCCTCTTTTTTTTCTTCTTTTACTTCTTCTTCTTGTTCCTTCTTCCTTCTTCCTCTTTTCTTCCTTTTCCTTAATTATTTTCCTTTCTCGAGGGAGAAGAAGAAAAAGAAGAGGAGAAGAAGAAAGAAAGGAAAGGAGAAAGAAGAAACTTCAACACGAGGGGGTGGTACCGATACCCCCTCCCCGATAACATTATTTTCCCATGTATATGTATGTCGCGTCGTTGTCGATATAACCCCCTCTAGATACAACTGCAGCACCCCCCTCGGCCCTCTCGCTCGACCAAAACTCTCGAGGACACCCAAACCCTAGAGAGAAAACGATGTTGCAGGTCTCCTACGTACCCCCTCCCGTCGCGCTCCTACCCGACAAATTAACTCTCTCGAGGCCACCCAAATTTATCAAGTTAAAAGAGCGTTATCGTCGAGGCCACCCCAAACCCTTGAAGCTTTGTGTCGAGGCGACCCCAAACCCTAGAGAAGCAGCGTCGAGGCCACTAACATGATTCCTTATTGTGATTAGCTAGCTAGTTCTACGTTTGCCACTATGTACCATGTTTGAATAATAATTGACATGTTGTCAATATTTGCAGAAACTATGGAGCACTCCCGAGACGAAGAAACAGAAGCGATGTTGGGGGAAATAATCGCAAATGGAAGTGATGATGTTGCGTCATTTCTCATCGACACCGTTGGTCAGATGGATGAAGAAGAGGGCTATGATTATGATGGCTTCGACCCATTAATGCCGGTACATGAGGAGGACTATATTCATGATGGCTCCGGTGACACAATGGAGGTACAAGACCAAGGAGACCGTGCCGAGCCGAGTCACCGAACCGAGTCCGGCCAGGTATATATATATTAGTTAAGCCCGTGCTGACAAGTTAATTGATGCATCCATTGTTTTGGTATATGTACACATATTAAGTACTGTCGTCTTTCTTCCTTATAATTTCTAGCCCTCCGGATCGAGCACAACTTCGGTAAGGAGACGAGGCCCGAAGAAAAAGTTGAGCTCGGATGAAAAGTTTGAGATCATAGAAATCGCGCCCGACGGCGAACCGATTGAACCCATCCGGACAAAGAAGGCATTTTCTGCTCAGTGCGGGGTTCTTGTTAGGGACAGGATCCCGATCAGCATCCAGCAATGGTATAAGCCTGCTAAGGATGAAGACGCTGAGGTGTCTTATGTCAATGATATGCAGAAAGAAGATCTTTGGAATGAGCTGAAGGCAAATTTCACCCTACCGCCAGAGGAGGACCTGGAGAAGCCAGTTATAGAGCAATTAATCAAGTCTTGTGCTCTTAAGAAGATGGCTGGCCTAATGAGGAGGTGGAGGAAAGAGCTGAACCAGTTTGTCAAGAAAAAAGAGACACCAGAATTCATCGGCAAATATGAGAAGATCAAAGATCACTGGCCCGCATTTGTGGCCCACAAGACATCAGAAAAGAGTAAGAAGATGTCGGAGACAAACAAGAAAAATGCTGCGAAGAAGAAGCTTCACCATCGCACGGGGTCAGGTGGCTACCTCAAAGCCCGGCCTAAGTGGTCCAAGGCTGAGCATGATCTGCTTGAAAAAGGGATCGAACCAGAGACAATGCGCTAGCCAGACCGTTGCCGGACTTGGTTCTTCGGGGCTGGCGGAACCTTGGACCCTGTAACAGGGCAGTGTCAGTGGACGGACGAGCAACTGCAAACACCAGTCAAGAAACTTCGACACTATATCGATGCAGCGCAGCGAGGGACGTTCCTTCCAAACAGGGAGAAGGACGAGCTCACAATGGCCCTTGGGAATCCCGAGCACCCTGGACGGACACGAGGCACGCCAGGCTCCCTTCCGTGGAAGGTTGGTTTTCCGGATGCAGGGGGTTACAAAACCCACGAGAGGAGGAAGAAACTGGAGCAGGACCAAATGCAGGCGCTGCTTGGAAGGGTAATGGGGCTAGAGGATCGAGAAGAGGAACAAGAAGCAGCAGATCGCAACAAACGACATGCCGAAGCTTCCCCCGAAGCTACCCCGCCATCTCAGCGGAGAAGCAGCGTTGCTTCCACCGAGCTGCTTCAGCCGGAGCATGTCTTGACGGCTCCTGCCAGCTATCCCGTGGATGGTATCACGGAGTCTCAAAATTGCCACATTATGGCGCGATGCATGAATTTGAAGGTCAAGGCGGCTGTTGGCCAAGTTTATCCTAGTCGACCCGGCACAACTTATCACTGCCAGCCGATTCCAAAAGGATTTGCTAAGGTGATGGTTGATGAAATAACGGAGGGATTTGAGGACCTCGTGCTTGAGCACCCTACCGGTGAAGGGGAGACTAGGCTGGGTTCTGCTCTGAAGACTCCATGCCTATGGCGGAAGGAGCTCATCGACCTTCTGAACTGGACGCCTCCGCCTCCTCCTCCTCCTCCGGCGAGTCAGGGCACTCCGCCTCCTCCACCGCCTCCTCCTCCGGCGAGTGATGATCAGGGCACGCGTGGCGGCACTCCGCCTCCTTCTCCGGCGCGTGGCGGCACTCCGCCTCCTCCTTCTCTGCCTCGCCAGCAAGGGCGGAAGAGACCCGCCGCCGCCCCGGCTGCTCCGACGCGTTGTAGTCCTTCTCCTCCGCCTCGTAAGAAAGCACGAAAGAAGACAGACGCCGCAGCCGCTCCGTCTGCTCCGGCGTCTAGCAGCATAAGAAGAGAGAGGCAATACAGATACGGTCCACCTCTAAAGCCTCTAGATAAGTTACCGTATGAGAGGACCGAGGAGGAAACCAATACGATCATGCAGACCCACGTGAAGGAGTTCTTTGAAGGGGTGAAAGCAAAGATACATCCACCTCCGGAGGAGAAGGTCGATCCGGTGAAAGCAAAGCGCACTCTCAATGCCCTGAGGAAACCACCAAAGTCTCCGCCGAGAACCAACTATGAGCGCATTACTGAACAGACATATCTCCAAGCCAAGCGGTCGGGAACTACTGTCAGTGATAAAAGGTCAAAAGAACAACGAGCAAAGGGGAAAAAAATAGCCCAGCTCGGCGAACAAGCACAGCAATCGTGCCCCCCGCTCAATGTGTCTAATCCTCCGGGGACGGTGGCCGGTTATGGCAATCTTGAAGATTACCTGCCTGACGATGCACTTCCTGATTTCATGGAGGTGGACTTGTTCAGATACGAGTACAGGAAGCCTCTCGTCAAAGATGAAAAGTCTCTGACAACAATGATGCGAAGATTCCATAGTTGGTACATGAAAACCTGCAGAGAGTCTGAGGGGACGAACACTTTGTATCTGAAAATTAAAGAGGAGCACGACCTCGTTTCAAATGATCTGTTGTCTATTCCATTTGAGGAGTTCTTCGAGTTCTTCAATCAAAAGGCCCTCGATAAATTAATGGTCTTTTGCTACTGCCTGTAAGTACTATTTCTGTCATTAGTCTGTATATATAGCTCGGCTCTTTCATTGCATGTATTTATAATTAATTATCCTCAATATATTATGCAGATTGAAGATCGTCGAGTGCAAAAAAAATGAAATCTATGATATTGGGTTCATTAACACAAATATCATAGATGTTTTTCTGGTTAAAAAGCGCGCCGAAGAGGCCGAGGACAACTTGCTACAATCATTGATCAAAAATCAAAACAAAGATACCATACTCTTTCCTTACCACGGCCCGTGAGTGTTACTGTCGTGTGCATATTCGGTTTTCCTTATTATATACTCGAGCGAGGTTAATGTAATTGATGAGTTATATATGCATGCGTGCAGGTACCACTATATTCTTCTGGAGATTAAGCTTGAGCGTGGACTAGTAACCGTCTTAGACTCCAGACGGAAAGATCCCAACACCTATGCGGACATGACTGAAATGCTCAGCAAGTAAGTTCAATCGATCATTATCGCACCATATCAGCAACTTTTTGTTCATTTCCTGATATCTCAATCTATAATAATTATTTTCTTTGTCTTGCAGGGTTTGGAAACAGTTCACCGCACAAGCTCCGGGACTGCTGAAGGAGCTGCGATATACATACCCGAAAGTAAGTACTACTGGCGCGCATCTCCCGTTGATTCTATAGCTATACTTTCATCAATGCCATTTATATAATGCTTCATTATCAGTTTGATTGACCTCTATTTCTCGTAAAGTGCTTGTGGCAGGAGGAAGGGAATGATTTCTGTGGATACTATGTGTGCGAGTTCATCCGCAACGCGACTTTGAAAAACAAGCGGGGCTACTCTAGAAGACAATATGAAGTGCGTAAGCAATAATATTCACAATTTCATTTTATTACACCATCATTTCTGTTGAGTTTCATTCATATATATGTATTAATTAACCCCCTTCTTCAAATTAATTAGACGTGGCAGATGCGGGATGAACTCCTACCACCAGATCGCATGAAAGCAATTCAAGAGGAATTGGCGGGATTCTTTCTTGAACACGTCATCAGTAAAGCCGGAGAATACCATGTGGAACTTCAATTCAAATGCTAGTGGTTTGTAATTAAGAGATCTTATATAGATTGTACATGTATGTAGCCAGTAAAACTTGTTGTTCGACCAATCTCTCGGAGAAGGAGAGGTCGATCGATCACTTCTCTCGGTATGCATGACGAACTTCTGTACTGAATGGTTCTCTCGATCATGTATATATACTACGTAGCGTCGACCAAGCACGGACATAAGAGAGGACACTTCTCTCTATTAATTAGCTAGCTAACACAATATACGAAACACCTAAATTAACCCCCCAAAACCCCCCAACCCCCCTCCTTTCAAAAAAAAAAAACCCCAGCCACTGGAATGCAGACACGTGGATGTCTTTTGGTCCCGGTTGGAGCCTCCAACCGGGACCAAAGGCCCCCTGACTGGGCTCGGCGCACAGGGCCACGTGGAGGCACATTGGTCCCGGTTCGTGTTTGAACCGGGACTAATGGGTTGAGGTATTAGTAACGACCCATTAGTCCCGGTTGCCGAACCGGGACTAAAGGCCCTTACGAACCGGGACTAATGGGTGGTTTTCTACTAGTGTTTGTCATCTTCGAAAGGCTCTTTATGGGCTTAAGCCAGCCCCTCGTGCCTGGTTTGAGCGGTTCAGTTCTATGATTCAAGCTGCCGGTTTTTCTCTTAGCGAACATGACCCTGCACTCTTCATTCATACATCTGAGCATGGCCTACATTGCTTCTACTTTATGTAGATGACATGTTGATCACTGGAGATGATGTTGGGTATATTGATTTTGTTAAGAAAAAATTGAGTGAACAATTCAAGATGTCAGATTTGGGGTCTCTCAGCTATTTTTTCGGGATTGAGGTTGAGCACACCGATGATGGTTACTATATCTCCCAGCAAAAGTACACTCGGGATTTGATTCTTCGCTCAGGTCTCACTGACACGCGCATTGCTGCTACACCTATGGAGCTTCATCTGCAATTGCGTCCTACTGATGGCACTCCTCTTGAGGATCCCTCTCGCTACCGTCACATTGTCGGCAGTCTAGTGTACCTCACAGTGACCAGACCTGACATCGCACATGCAGTCCATATTCTCAGTCAATTTGTCTGTGCTCCCACCTCAGTTCATCATGGTCACCTATTCCGAGTCCTTAGGTATTTAAGGGGAACTACATCTCGCCGCTTGTTCTATGCTAATTCCAGTCAGTTCCAGCTTCATGCTTACTCTGATTCCACTTGGGTGAGTGATCCTATTGATCGTCGCTCGGTCACTGGCTATTGCATATTTCTTGGTACATCTCTCATTGCATGGAAATCAAAGAAGCAAACTGCCGTGTCTCGCTCCAGCGCCGAGGCAGAGCTTAGGGCTCTCTCTACTACTACAGCAGAGATTGTATGGCTTCGCTGGCTATTGGATGATCTTGGTGTCTTATGTCATACACCAACACCTCTTCTTTGTGACAGCACTGCTGCTATTCAGATTGCTAATGACCCAGTCAAGCATGAGTTGACCAAACACATTGGTGTGGATGCATTTTTCACTCGATCTCATTGTCAACAATCCATTGTTAAGCTACAATATGTCCCATCAAAGCTTCAAGTCGCAGATTTCTTCACCAAGACACAAACTAGCATAGGTTTCACACTCTCAGACTTGGTGTATCAGATGCTCCTGACCCACCTTAAGTTTGAAGGGGGGTGTTAAGTATATATGTTATGTTTGTCTTGTACAGGCCCAAGCCCATAGTCTAGAGTGAGGTATGTTGTGTTTGTCTTGTACAGGCCCAGGCCCATAGTCTAGAGTGAGGCCCAGGCCCATGTAACCTTGTATATCTCTCTCTCCTCAATACAGAAAATTGTTCGGTCATTCTCTCTTCCTCACGTTTTCTAACAATTCCCACTGCCTCATCGTAAGGCATATGGCTACAGAAAAGCAATAGTTATTCTATAAACATAACTTCACATGAATATTGATAACCATTATTTATAAAGAACTAGTGAATTAGTACATAGCTAACAAAATTATGTCCAAGGACCAAGGATATAACTGTAGGTAATTACTAGTAAGAGGGAGTAGAACAGTTCAACGGGTATGCAAGGTTTTTAGCAGGCAACATGCTTCACAATATTCAGTAGAATACACACTGACAATGGAGGTTACCTGCGGAAAGCAGTACTAGAAGATAAATAATCAATGGACGCAACAAAAGAGGCAATGCAACTACTCTGATTTCTCAAACATGTAGGATTACAAATCATCAACATTGACATTTCTCAACCTTTTGAGCTAGCATGATCACATTACATGATGCACACATATGCAAACTTCTATTAATATAAAATCAAACCAGAAAAAAAATAAGAGACCAAGAAAATCTTAGCAATGCAAACACCTAGATAGAACCGGCCAACTCAGACTGTGGGCACACATATCAGAACATAAGCAAAGCAACTATTGCTTAGCTAATCAGGTAAGACATAAAAAATCAAAATAGAGCACACTAAAGTGTCTCACAGGCATAGAACATACGCAAGCAACTATTGCTTAGCTAATCAGGTAAGGCATAAAAAATCAAAATAGAGCACACTAAAGTGTCTCAAAGGCATAGAACATACGAACTCATACCAAATGTCTCATACCCATTCATACGGTTCAGATTATATGCATGTGTTCATATACTAACATAAACAAATCTGACTTAGCCAGAACAGCCATTAACCATTGCGTGACATGAACAAAAAAATTAAGTAATCCAGGCAATAGATTGCTTCAGTAAACTTTCTTATCATTACTTTCTAGCTGTTGACAAGTAAAAAGCTTTAGACAAGGGATAATACTTTCATCCTAAATTGTTGGAGCTGGAACAAAGTTAAATCGATGGTTCACCAACACTGTTGAAGCATAGACGGCAGAAATTAAACTAGATAATCCAACCACAATTTCAATTTTAATCCTTTAGAAGGAAAAACAGAGCAGGAAATTGTCTGTGCATCATCAAGAGATTATGATAATTTCTGACACTGACCTTTCTCAACCTTTTGAGCTAGCATGATCACATTACAAGATGTACACATATGCAAACTTCTGTGAATATAACATCAAACCAGAAAGAACAGCAGACCCAGAAAATCTTAGCAATGCAGACACCTAGATAATTGTATGTGCACACATCAGAACATAAGCAACTTTTGCTTAGCCACTCAGGTAAAACATTAGAAAAAAATTCAAATCAGAACACACAGCCTGATACTTGTTGCACATCAAAAGGCACAGAACATTCTACAAGTCATACCAAGTGTCTTGAACATATCTATAGTAGAACATAGATCATTTTGGCTGAGCCAAAACAGGTACATACGGAAATGTCTCATACATCCGTACTTGTTGCCCGTCAAAAGGCACAGAGCATACTACAAGTCGCACTAACACATCCATGAGGGAAACATCCAACGAGACAAATACTAGTCATGAAAACCAATGCAGATCAAACTAAAAACCAAAGCTGGCATTTCCTACAAACAACACAGCATCTCCTTTTGAATCTTTGTGAAGACTTCACTTGAAATTGCAACGGAGTACCTCACCCATGGCTGCCCATTTTTCAATCAGCAGAACATTCATCAATTTGGAGTTGCCAGACGTATTCCTCCATCCAATGGTAGGCAGGACAGCAGTGGCACATATGGGAAAAATTGCATAAATGCCTGGTAGTCATGATCAAGGTGATATGCAATTGTACTTTCATGGTGATCCAAATCGTATGCCAACAGTTCATTGTTTGAGTAAGCCATGAAGATCAGATTGGCATGTGGGTGTACACCAATGACTTTGAGAAACTTCTTCTTTGGAATTGCATTTGAATACTTGCGCGACAAATTCCACATGCATTCGTCGTCCAGCTGGGGCACATCCCAGTTATAAATCTCAACACTAAGAACGTAAACTGATATAGTCAAAGATCTGTTTGAAATGTATCCTTGACTATCACGGGGGTCGATATAAAGTAGCCGTCCGGCAGACTTCCCGATGAAACCTGAGAAACCCTTAGCAGCGAGTATTGGCAGCAGGACTGTTCTCCATTTTACCCCTTGTGCATCAACTATCGCCAACACAGACTGATATGTGAGCAGGTGCAAACATCCATTACAGAAAACTCCAGGCTGATCAAAGCACAAGCCGACTTCGGTGTCCCATTGGGGTTCCATTGCTACCCACGCACCAGTTTTTGAGGAGTAAATCCTCACTGCTGTCACAGACAGGGATTTTGTCGAGCCCCAGTTCTGGCGCGACCATTCGTGTAGAAACTCGAACACATGGAACTCTCGAGTGGACGCGCCACTGTCGAAACCCAGGTAAGCAATGCTGTTGTTGCCGGCGTGGCCATTGTGGGGCAGCAGAGTGTACTCACCGGTGGCTGGATTGGAGACCATGTAGCGAAAATTGCCAGCCCCAATAGAAATGCGGGCAAGAAACAGTCCATCGCAGGAATCATCGACGGACATGGCGCGGTCCGTGCTGTCGGGCGGCAGCGGCAGCCGCGGGTGGGTCTTGGGGACGCTCGCCCACGGGAAGGCGGACAGGTCGGCGTAGTTGACGCCGGGGAAGGCCGCGGCTTCGTCGGTGATGCGGTAGAAGAAGCCGGCCAGGGACTGCACAATCTTCTTCCTGTACACGGGGTCGGCGATGAGGTCGCGCCAGGCCGGGCAGACGCACTTGCAGATGCAGAGAGATTTGTGGGGCACGCGGGAGAGGATCTCCGCGATTAGGTCGCGGGTGAGCCTGGAGATCGGCTCCTCCACCGGGTTCTCCATAGCTTGGAAGGGATGGCGGCTGGAATAGGTAGCTTTCGACGGGAGATGGGCGGTGGTGGCGGCGGCGGCGGCGGCGGCGGCGTGGCTTTTGGGGCTGGGGACTCGACGGAGCGGGGGGAGTGGGGACTGACTGATGGTCTGGGATTGGGGAAAAGAAAAGGCCCACGATGAAGCCTCTCACATTAAAAAAAAGAGTGGATTTTTTCTTTGATTTATTTTTGAGAGGTTTTTGCTTTGATATGAAGAGCACATGGTCCTTTTATTTCAGAAAATTTCAAAGCTGAGCCGAAAATTTGAAAATTTCCAAAAGAAATCTGGCGTGTGGATTTTAGAGTGGGTCAGAAATTTTCTTGTGATTTTTTTAATTAATTCATGGTCTGGGTATAAAAAAACATAAGTGAATAACTAGCCATTATCACATAGAAAAGTGCTTGGTTTTATTTTTACCTTTCACAAATCACAAATAAATCATGAGTTTCATAAAACTTTAAATCTAGAAACATACATGAGTTATTTTTTCAAAAAACATTCCAAACTATTCATGTTCAACCATGGCAGTACAACGAACACACAAAAAAAAATGCATCCAGATCCTTAGACTACCTTGTGACGACTACAAGCACTCAATCGAGCCGAAGGCGCGCAGTCGTCATTGCCCCTCCCTCGTCGGAGCTGGGCAAAACTTGTTTTAGTAGACAGTCAGGAAGTCATCGTGCTAAGGGACTAGCGCACTAAAACAACAACCGCCGCCGATGAAGAGTAGCATAGATCCGAAGGTTCCAACCTGAAGACACACGAACGAAGATGAACGACAACCAGATCCGAGTAAATCCACCAAAGACGGGTCCGCTAGAGACAAACCTCCATACACCCATCGGAAGGGAGGCTAGGCAGAGAGAACCTTATTTCATCTTTAAGAAGTCATCATCGTCTCAGGACACAAACCTTAACAAAAATTTAAAAAAAAAATCTAAAAACACAGCCCTGCCACCGGCAAGGACCGGGATCCACCGTGCCCCCAATGGCACTAAGGCCACCAGAGATGAGGGGGACCGGTGGTGACATCGGCGGGAGGCAGAGGGGCCCTAATATTTTTTGGAGAGGATGCAGCTACGTGTGGAGGCTAAACATACTTGAGCCATTTGCCGCGAGACTTTTATAATGTACTCCCTCTGTTTCTAAATACAAGTCCTTTTAGATATTTCAATACAAACTACACGGGATGTATATAGACATATTTCAGGGTGTAGATTTACTTATTTTGTTTTGTATGTAGTTTTTATTGGAATCTCTAAAAGGACTTGTATCTAGGAACGGAGCGAGTATGAATACAAACTACATGCTCCGAATGCACCTCATATATATACTTGAGTCATTTAAATATCAGCTATAGTTAGAGCTTCAATGGAAGTTTCCTGAGGATCCTCTCTGCGATCTCTCCAGAAAAGAGGTTCAACGGAAGTTCCCTGAGGAAAGGAGATAACCAATCGAAGAAAGAAAAGTATGCCACTAATAAAAAATATTAAAGAGTACAAGAAGACATAGGTTAGAGAAACAAAAGGGTGTACAAAGTTATACTCCCTCCGTTCCTAAATATTTGTCTTTCTAGACATTTCAACAAGTGACTACATACGAGCAAAATGAGTGAATCTACACTCTAAAATATGTCTATATACATCCATATGTGATAGTCCATTTAAAATCTCTAGAAAGACAAATATTTAGAAACGGATGGAGTAGTAGTTATACCTTAAGTAAAATATTGGCATCGGTACAGTTACTTTAATTCTAGCAAAAATAAGTGTCAAGTGGTAACCTTAACAAGCACCAGCTCTAAAGTGGTAACCCTAACACATTCTTATGTACTAGAAAAAACAACTCCATTATTTTACTAAAGATGTTTCTAAAATGTTTATTTCTACTCTAAAACAGAGTGATCAGCCCACTAAAACAGAGTGGCAAGTCAACTTCTGTGATTAGCCTAAGAAAGCAGGACTAGTACATTTTATTTTGCACATTGTCCAGCAGAAACCGCACCTACGAAGGCTAACATTTGCAGTTTCGTAACTCTCCTTATCATTACTTTCTAGGTGTTGACAAATAAAAGCTTTGGCTCAGGGATATTATTTCATCCCAAATTGTTGGAGCTGGAACAGAGTTAAGCAGATGGTTTCCCAACACAGTTGACTCATGGATGCGGAAAATTAAACTAGATAATCCAGCCATAGTTTCAATTTGGATCCTTTAGAAGAAAAATACAGCAGAAAATTGTTCATGCATCATCAAGAGATTATGATCATTTCTGACACTGACCTTTCTCAACCTTTTGAGCTAGCATGATCACATAACATGATGCACACATATGCAATCTTCTATGAATATAACATCAAACCAGAAAAACAAGAGACCAAGAAAATCTTAGCCACTCGGGTAAAACATTACAAAGAAAAAAAAAATCAAATTAGAACACACTAGACTAGTGTCTCACTGCCTCATATAGCTCATACTTGTGGCACATCAAAAGGCACAGAACATTCTACAACTCATACCAAGTGTCTTGTACACATCCATAGTAGAAGATAAATAATTCTGGCATAGCCAATAGAGGCACACATGGAAATGTCCCATACATCCGTACTTGTTGCCCATCAAAAGGCACAGAGCATACGGCAAATCGCACTAACACATCCATGAGGGAAACATCCAACGAGACAAATACTAGAAATGAAAACCGATGCAGATCAAACTGAAACTAAAGGTAGCATTTTCTATGAACAATACAGCATCTCCGTTTGAATCTTTGTGAAGAGTTCAGTTGAAAACGCAACGGCCAACTGAGAGCACCTCGTCCATGGCTTCCCATTTTCAATCAGCAGAACATTCATCAACTGGGAGTTGTCAGCCGTATTCTTTCATCCAATGGTAGGCTGGACGGCAGTGGCACATATGGGAAATATTGTTCATATGCCCCCAGGCAGTAACGCTCAATGTGGTGTACAGCTGTAGTTTCATGATGATCCAAATCATATGCCAACAGTTCATTATTGTTCAAATCAGCCATAAAGATGATATTGGCATGTGGGTGTACTCCGACGACTTCGATTTTTCGGCCGAGACAAAAATTCTTCTTTGGAATCACATTTGAAAGCTTGTGCAGCAATATCCAATGCGTGCATCTGTCATCCAAATGAGACACATCCCAGTTATAAATCCCAGTACTAAGAACGTAAACGGATATAGTTGAAAATGGGGCCGAGCCATAAATATTATCAGAGTTGATATAGAACAGTTGTCCTGCAGATTTTCCGATGAAACCAGAGAAACTCGGATCGATGAAATTCGGCACGGGGATGGTCCTCCATTTTAGCCCTTGTGCATCAACTATTGCCAACCCATCATCATGTATGAGCAGGTGCAAACACCCCTTACAGAAAACTCCAAGTGGACCACTGCACAAGCTAACTTGGATGTCCCATTTGGGTTCCATTGCTACCCATGCACGGGTTTTTGAAGAGTAAATGTTGACTCCTGTCACAACCGGAATAGGTGGATCCCAGTGCTCGTCTGCCCATTGCACAAACTGGAACACATGAAACTCTTCAGAGGAGACACCACTGTCGAAGCCCAAGTAACAGCGGTTGCCAGCGTAGCCAGAGTAGCCAGAGTGGGGCAGCAGAGTAGCCAGAGTAGCCAGAGTAGCTGGATTGGAGCATAGTAGCCGGGAACGGGGAACGGTAGGCTGTCCCTCGATCCCGATTCATTGACCCGGAATCGGATTCGGGAATGAGGTCGGATTCGGTACGATTCGATGAAGATTCGGCGTCCCCACAACCTGCTCCTCGATTCAGGTTCTAAGATCCAACACCCAAAATGCGAGGCATAATTTACTCACGCTATCCATTCTTTTCTCAAGGACTCCTCGTTCTTCCTCCAATCCATTAATTGCAAGGGGTCCATTAACAGCAAGGAATGCTGACTGTGAGGGAGTCGCCGTTCTTCAAAAACTACGTTCGTCGACCCATGGTATCGTACCGGGTTCATCGTACCCAAACAGATTGGATCGCGTCCCTGCTATAAAAAAATCGTTCGAGAGATGTATACCCTCGTTGTACCCTATTTTTTTCAGCCACCGACTCTCGTCCCTCGTTCCCGTTCCTCGTTCCCACCGTACCGGAAACATGGCAACTATGGATTGGAGACCATGTAGCGAAACTGTGGTTCCGGCGTGCCCATCCCAATCCGGGTAAGAAACAGCCCATCGCAGGAATCCTTGAGAGTGAAGGAACAGTCCGCGCTGTCTGGTGGTAGTGGCAAGCGCGGGTAGGTCCTGGGCACGCTCGCCCAACGGCCCAAGGGAAGGCAGACAGGTCGGCGTAGTTGACGGCCAAGCCGCGGGACTCGGTGGAGTCGGCCGGGATGTGGTATAAGAAACCGGCCAGGGACTGCACAATCTTCTTCCGACTCTCCGGATCTGCGATGAGGTCGCGCCAGGCCGGGCACACACACTTGCAGATGCAGAGTGATTTGTAGGGCACGCGACAGAGGATCTCCGCCATTAGGTCGTGGGTGAGTCTGGACATCGGCTTCTCCATATCTTGTGCCTGCCGCGAGCGCTGGTCACGTTTCTTGGTAAGGAATGGCGGCTGGAGTGGGTAGGCTGCGGCTGCGGCGGCGGCGGGGGAGATGGGGACGGAGTGGGACTGGATTGTGCTGGGGTGGGGCATGGAGCAAGCAGCGCGAGCCTTTTTATTTGGGAAGTGTTTGTGGCCGGCGCGCCGGCCCAAGCGTTGGGCCGGTCACATGCGCGTCGACTGATGCGCGGACGCTCGTGTTCCCTTCACAGCCGCACGTCCACGTGCTGGCCGGGTCCACACACCGCTTTGACCGCAGCGTTATCCTTTTCCTCGCGTTGCCTCTTCCATTCTCCACCACTCATTCTGCTTTTCCCCATCCACTTCCGCTTCTTGCTGCTGCACAGAGGCGACCCAACACGGAGATGCGAAATTTTGGTGGCGAAGCACCGGCGACCGATGCGGTGTAGATGCCACGGCGTTCGTCTTTTTGGTGGCCGGAGCTGAGCGGGGCTGCAACCGTGACGGTGCTGCAACTAGCGCGCGTTGCCATGGCCGCCCGCAGCTGATTTGTGCTCCTGCTCCTCTTCATGGCCGCCACAGCAAGATTTTTGCTACAACCATATTTCTTTTTGCTGGAACTGGTCCATGTTTTTGCTACCACCCACTCACCCCAAAATCTGCTCCCGTGGTGATTTTTGCTGGAACCGGCGAACCATTTTGCTACATTTGTTTTGAGTTTTTGTTACTACCGTTGTTTTGTGGTTTTTTTGCTACATCCATCTCCATGACATCGCATGTTTTCTTTCAGTCGATTTTTGTTACAACCATACTTTGATTTGCTGGAACCGAAGATAATTTTTTCTACAACCGTATTTTCATTTTGCTGGAACCGGAGACCATTTTTGCTACATCCACCCACGGCGGTGTTGGACGGCGGCGACGGCTTTTCTTTGCTGCAACCGTCTCGGATTTTTGCTACTACCGGAGACGCCATTTGCTACTACCAGAGTCTTGTTGGAAGCATTAGAAGTTTTCGCTATCACCCCAAGTTTTTTTTGACTTTTGCTGAACCAGCCTAAAAATTGCTACCACCGTCTTTCGATTTTGCTGGAACCGGCATTTTTTTTGCTTCATCGGCGGCGGTGAAGGTGGGTCGTGTTTGCTTCACCGGCGGCAAGCAGGGGTAGCGGCCGGCGACGTGAGGCTCCGCGAGCCGCGGGGGGCCTCGCCGGAGATGTGCCGCGGGGGCGTTGCTGGAGCTGGGCCTCGCGCGGAGATGCGCCGCGGGGGCCTTGCTGGAGCTGGGCCTCGCCGGAGATGCGCCGTGGGGGCCTTTGCCGGAGCTGCGCGGTGCTGCGAGCCGCGGGGGATCTCGCCGGAGATGCGCCGTGCTGCGAGCCGCAGGGGATCTCGCCGGAGATGCGCCACGGGCCCGAGGAAGAAGAAGCTGGAGCGATTTTTATTTTTTTGGCTCCTGATCCAACCGCCGCGCGGCTCGCATCGAGCGGCTATGGCTGGACCGGCCGAAAGTTTCGGCCGGTGCGCCGGCGCCTAGCGGTGCCCTTTTTATTTTGGAGGGAGCGCGAGGCATTTTAGAAGGAAAAAAACATGTGAGTTTATAAATTGTGTGATTTTATAAAGGCGGCTGCTACAAATCAACCCGCTGATCTTTCGGATCTGTTTGTCTCATCCTTTAAAAAAAGTCAACGACATATCCTTCTCCCACCACATAAGGGCATCTCCAGCCGCGCCCCCAAGAAGGCCTCCCCAGGCGATTTTTTCGCGCTGGCGCCGAAAAAACGGTTCAGTCGCGCCCCCAGGACGCCGAAAATCGCCAGCTAGGGCCGAAAACAGCGCCGGCGGACCCAGCCCGAACCCGGCGCGCTGGGGGGCGCCCGGGGGCGCCGGGGCGAGTTGTTTTGGCGCGAAGAAGCCGCGGGCCAGCCGCGTCAGCGACCCGACGCCTCGTCTTCCCCTAACGGCCTCGGTTTCCGCGGGGAATCAATGGCAAGGCTGCCGCCGGTCAGCCTTGCCATTGATTCCTTCATCACGGGCGGCGCGTCACGGGGCGGCGCCGACGCCTCCCCTCCCCCGCACGCGTACACACGGCGCGGCCCGGCTTTAAAAGCCGGCGGCCTCCACTCCACTTCCTGTGCCCACACCAGCCCCGCCCCGCTCCTCGCCGCCGTCCAGACCCTCCCTCTCCCTGCCTCTCCCGCGCGCCGTCGCCGTCGCCATGGCAGAACGCTTCCCCGGGGACGAGGCGGCGGCCAACGGCTTCGGCCGCCGTTCGCTCCGCCTTCTGGAGTCCTGGCTTCTGTTCCAGGCGAACATCCCGGCGCCGCCGGACATGCGCGCCGGGCCATCGGGATGGAGGCTCAGCGCCGGGGGAGTGCCCATTCTCCCGTTGCCCGACGCCGCGGCGAAGTCGGAGTACTTCGCCGAGGAGGTTGAGATCATCTGCGCGTCCCTCCCCGACGCCCAACGCTCCCTCCCCCAGTACGCCGCCGACAACCACGCCGCCTGGGCGGCGTATTTCGAGCGCCGCCAGCAGCAGCGTCTGGCGTCCACCAACGGCGCGCCGGTGGTCGGTGGGCGACAGAACAGCGAGGGGCGCCACCTCTGGTAGGGCGTCCCCGGTCGCACACTCGAGTGCATGCTCACACACCTCGAGGGCGGCAACGACCCGCCGTTGGCATACCCCCCGGCAACGCACCGGCGCGTCGGGACATGGGCGCCAAGGCGGTTCGGGTCTTCCTCCTCCTCTTCCTCCTCCCGATCCTCCTCGCACTCCTCCGGCGCTCCGGCCCTGCTCGCCGTCAAGGCCGAGCCTGCGGCGGAGTCGCCGCTCGGTCGGCGCACTCGCAGCGCCGGCATCGTCATCCACGAGGGCGGCCAGCGCACTTCGTCCTCGGTTCCTCCGCGCTTCGTCAAGCCGAAGACGGAGCCGGGACTGGCGCCGGTGAAGACGGAGCCGGGACTGGTGCCGGTGAAGACGGAGCCGGGTCTGGCGCTGGCGAAGGCGGAGCTCGTCGACGACAACGCGGCCCTGGAATGGGCGCTAGGACTCCATTGCGATGGAGAAGGCGCGCCGGGAGAAGGCGAAGGAGCGCAAGCGCGCCGAACTGCGCCGCTTCGAGGAGCGCCGACGCGGCCGCGACGAAGACGGAGTCGTCGTCCTGTGCGACAGCGACGACGACGACGCGCCGCTGCCAGTCCACCATGGCGACGTCGGGTCCAACCGGGGCGTCCGCGTCAAGGAGGAGAAGGTCGACGACGACGATGGCAGCGACGGCGGCGACGACTTCAGCGCCTTTCTTTTTTAGATTAGCTTAAAAATGTAATGAAAATGGGCGAATTTGGCCGAAATTCGCCATGTTTGGACGAAATTTAACTGTTCTTTGTTATAACTTCGCCGAACGGGCCCCCCCTTTTTTTTAAACACTCGCCTGTAGGCGGCCCTGGGGGTCGACGGTTGGGCGAGGACTCGCCCCCAGGGCCTTTTTTTTCGCCGGCTCACCCCCAGGCGGCGCTTTTAGACGCCCCCTGGGGGGCCAACGGCTGGAGATGCCCTAAGCCACCTGCTTCGATCCCTGTCTAGCCGTAGAAAGGTAGCAACGCGCCCGCCGCTGCAACGCTTCATGGCTGCCGCCGGTGCGTTGCAACACCGGAGTCGCCGACGAGCGTTGCAATGCAGCACAGGGAGCCACTAACAAGAGCACCAAGCGTTGCACTTTAGCTTTGAACCTGCTGATGAGCACTGCAACATAGCACCATGAGCCGTCGGCAAGAGCTCCATTTGAGCACCGAGCGCCGCACTGCAGCTTCGAGTTCACCGGCGAGAGCTCCATCGGAGTACCGAGCGCTGCACTACAGCTCCGAGAGTCATTGGCGAGATCCATTGGTGCATCGAGCATTGCATTGGAGCTTCGATGGCCCCTAATAAGCGATGCAACACAACACCAGGAGCCGCTTGAGAGAGCTCCATTGCAGCACCGCCGCCGGCGAGCTCCATGGGGTAGCGGCGCCTCTTGTGCTGCACCACAACTCCGTCACCATGGCGATATCCACGGGAACACAGCTCCTCCCGATGATGAGCGACGCCCACCTCCAGCCTCCCCATGTTGCGCTGCAACACCAACGACGAGCGGTGCCAGCCTCCGGCCTCCTCCTTAGGTGCAACACCGCGGTGAAGGTGCGCGGGGATTGCTGATGACGAGCGGTGCCAGCCTTCGGCCTCCTCCTTAGGTGCAACACGGCGGTGATGGTGCGCGGGGGTGGTCAGCGTCGCCCTTTTGTATGCAACAACGGGTGGTGTTCCCTATGGGGAGGATGCAACAGCTAGTGGTGTATAGTCGCGTCTCCATGGAGCCCTCTCCTCTCGAGCTACATGACCGAGAGATCGGGGAAGGGGAGGAAGAGACAAAGAGCAAAGGGAAGAAAGGTGTGGAGGAGAAAAAATATGTTCGAAAAGATAAGGATGGAACCTGGAGGGGAATCGGTGGACAGCCCACACGGGCACGTGTCACGCAGCGGACGTGGTTTGTGTTTCGTTGTCATCAGCTATGGCGCCCCCGATTCAATCGTACACTAATCGTACACGCAAATGTGTACGATCAAGATTAGGGACTCACGGGAAGATATCACAACACAACTCTAGACACAGATTAAAATAATACAAACTTTATATTACAAGCCAGGGGCCTCGAGGGCTCGAATACATAAGCTCGAAACACAAGAGTCAGCGAAAGCAACAATATCTGAGTACAGACATAAGTTAGACAAGACTGTCTTAAGGAGGCAAGCACAAAAACAACAACGATCGAAGAGGCAAGGTGTCATGGACTTAACATGGTAGATGCCTGAAAGTGCTAGTTATCGACTAGAGGGGGGGGGGTGAATAGGTGATTTTCATGAAAGTCTTCAAAACACAGAGGCTTTGAACACAGACAATATAAAATGAACCTATAGATATGCAGCGGAAGGTAAACTACACTAGACAAGCCATAGTCAAGTAAGCAATAAAGTGAAAGCACGAAGACTATTAGCAACTAGGTAGTATGGATCGGGATGGAAGATAGTATGAAGCCAAACAACAATAGTCGTCACACAGTGAAGTCAATCAGATCAAGCAAGCAGGCAATGACTTCACGAAGACAAACTGTAAGTAAGGAGTGGTAAGAGATAGAACAAGTAGCTTGGTGAGGACAGGGATTTGTTGGACCAGTTCCAGTTGCTATGACAACTGTACGTCTGGTTAGGGAGGCTGAGATTTAACTCAGAAGACCGCGTCTTCACCTTATTCCCCTTGAGCTAAGGACACTTAGTCCTCGCCCAATCACTCTGGTAAGTCTTCAAGGTAGACTTCCAAACCTTCACTTCGTTCACTGGCAATCCACAATGACTCTTGGATGCTCAGAACGCGACGCCTAACCGGCTGGAGGACTCACAGTCCTCAAGTGTAATAAGTCTTCAGATCACGTGGACAGAAAGACTTCAGTGATGCCTAACACTCTTTGGCTCTGTGTGTTTTGGTCTTTGTCCTCGCAAGGATCTCTCTCTCAAATGCTTTGGAGGTGGGTTGCTCTCAAACGACAAAAGCTATGCACTAACTCTGAGCAGCCACCAATTTATGGTGTAGGGGGTGGGCTATTTATAGCCAGGAGGCAACCCTACCTGATTTGTCCGAAATGACCCTGGGTCACTAAGGAACTGACACGTGTCCAACTGTCAGATTTCAAACACACACGGCAGCATGACTTGAGCTACAAGTAAAGCTGACTCATCCAGCTCTGGATAAGATTTGCTCTCATTGTCTTCGCTCGAAGACATAGGTTTTGGTTGAGCATCACTTCAGTCACTCTGACTTTGTTCACTTGGACCCCACTTAACAGTAAGGTGGTTCCTATGACTCAACAAAGAAGAAAAGGAAACTACGAAACAACTATGTCTTCGCACTCCATAGTCTTCACGTGAATGTCTTCTCGAGTCATAATCTTCATTGTGAATATCTTCACAGACCACCATTGTCTTCAATGTCTTCACACATTTTTAGGGGTCATCTCTGGTAGGAAAACGGAATCAATGGGGGACAACTACCTGTGTTATCCTGCAATTCTCACAAACACATTAGTCCCTCAACCAAGTTTGTTGTCAATACTCCAAAACCAACTAGGGGTGGCACTAGATGCACTTACAATCTCCCCCTTTTTGGTGATTGATGACAAACTGGTTGAAGTTTTCAACGGGGAAAAGTATGTGAAAGTTGAAGGATTTAAGGCATTGTCTTCATAAGTAGCAAAAGGCTCCTCCTGAAGATGTGCATATAAGTAGTTTGTTCTTGAATGCAAAAGCACATGGCAGGTTTTAATTGTGGAGATCCTCTTTAACCTATGAAGACAATTCATCATGCATATAAAGATATAACAAAGATTATGACATGCATAATGAGAAATGGACGTCTACGGAATGACTTCATGCGGGATTTATCATCGCATCACAGAGTAGCAGAAAACATAGCAGACAACCATCAAGTTTAAGTGTTACAACCCAAAGAACCAAATGTGTCAAAAACGAGAGTTGTAACCACTTGGCAAAAAAAATAGCAACCACCCATATGGACCCGTTTGAAGACTATCAACTCATATGCTTCTCCCCCTTTTGTCAGTAAGGACCAAAAAGGTTTGAAGACATAGAGCCTCTACTCGTTCCCAACAGGAGTAGATGAAGGTGCAGGGTCAATGCTGGAGTTCGGTGGTGCAGAGGTGCCTGGTGCAGTGTCGAGACGTGGTGAAGCCATGGTTGGTGAAGTGGCATCGTCTTCTTCATCGACGACTCTCTCAACAACAGTTGCAGCCGAAGATGAATACTCAGAGTCTTCTATGGAAGGAGTCCGACGCAAGACGAAATTCTGGGGAGGCGTGGAATCAATTTTGAAGCGCTCTATGAAGCCATCGTCACAAAGATCCTCTTCAGGGCATAGCAGAGTGAGACTCTTCCAAGACCACCGACAGGCTTCATGTGCTACGAATGCGTTCTTGGTGGCAAGATTGCGAATGCGATTAACGTCCACCAAGAGGACCTGCATCTGTCGCTTTAGCCAGTCATGGTGTCTATCATGTTTCTGATGTAAGGCCACAAGAAGCTCTCGGTCCTTGAGTACATGAGATCGCTTTCGAGGCCTTTGAGCAATGGTGATTTTAGTGGCTTCAATGGGAGCACGATGAGGTGCACGCATATTTTCAGCCAGAGGATAGACCCGAGTTGCAGCAAGCACTCCCTCAATTGGTTGCGTGAAGCTTTGGCAATCAACATTATGAAGATAAATTGGCTCCTTGGCAGGCTCAGGGTAGATGGCTTCGACGGACATATCAACCTCAGGCAAAAAGACAAGATGGTTGCGCGCTGAGGGCTGATAGTCGATGGAAGAGTGAAGCTTGATTAAGTGCATCACCCATGGAGCATAAAACTTCAAGCCAAACAGATCAATTACAGATACAACAAGTTGTCTGATGAAGAAATCCTGGGAATTGAATCTGATGCCATTGACAATATAGAACACCAAAGTCTTCATGGCTCCTTCAAGTGTGGCTTCAGCTGAGTGTCCCTTGATGGGCCAGAGAGTACGCCTCAGAATATGATAGATTGTGTGGGGCAGGTACTCAAGGTCCTTGACAAAGAATTCCTTGGGATAATAAGCATCTTGAGGCAATGGCTTCATCATGCTGAGCATCTGACTCATGTTTGGTTCAGGCCGTTGGAAGATACTCTACAGTTCATTTTGGTGTAGCTGACAACCAGGCTCATGGAGTTCACCTGGAGTGGGCAGGGAAGTAAGCCCAATAATGTCTTGAGCTTTGGCTTCATGGTGCACATCATCTATCATCCACTGAAGGACCCATGTCTTCGGATCCCTGTTGTAGCCACGAATGTGAAGAGTGGCATAGAACTGCAGTAGAAGCTCTTCATTCCAGTGCTATTTGTCCGTGACGAACGGTAGAAGACCAACTTCTCCGAAACAGTCCAAAGCTTCTTCCAGGCAGGGCAGACCAGCAATGGCTTCACAATCCAGACGCATGTGAGGAAAGATTTTCTCTTGATTTTATAAGACACATGAATAATAGCTGCGCTGCGGATAGCCCAGAAGCGATCAGAAGAGTAAGGATTCTTGGCGTTATCAAAGAAGGTGTTGTGGGCTCCGAAGCTGTTGACACTAAAGGATCCTGGGAAGGTTGCAGCACCTGGAAGCCTTGGTAGCCTGGGCTTTGGCTTCTGAATTTGTGGCCTCTGCTCCACAGGATAGTCGTATTGAGGTCCGCGAGCAGTGGGAGGCACCATGATGGGTCACCGAACTGTGACAAGTTCACCACGATTATAGGCCTGTTCTATGGTGTGAGGCCTTGGGGATGGAACAGTGGCATTAGTATCCACATGGGCTTCAGGTTGCACTAGAGCTTCAGGCACAACATTGGCTTCAGGCTCCACATTATCTTCAGCCATGACAACGTCATTGGCTTCAATACCATTGTTGGTGGCAGCCTTAGTGTTATCAACCTCCGTGTCTTCAATGACAGGAGGGTCGGGCATAGTCACGTTCTCCTCGAGAACGACTTCTTGAGTGACAGGGGGTGTGGCAACTCTTTCTTCTTCTTGTCTTGGTTCTTGATTGTCATCGGCTGGTGCAGCCGGAATGTCTTCAGCAACTTTTGCTTCAGACTCAGAGACATTCGCAGTAGGAGTGGCTTCAGGAAACACTTCACGTCCAACTAAGCTCTAGTGCACTTCACCTTCTGGAATGCTCGACATGGTGACCTGTGGCCTAGGGCCTTTGCGAAGCCTGCGAAAAGCGGGCGACATCTGTGGTAATGGAGTGGTCTGCACCATGTAGTCATCGGCAAGCACTGGAGTGGTGACTTGAGGTGTTGATGTCGTGGGAGTTTCATCATGAGCGGGGGTGTCTTGCTGGGGCAATCAGCCCACGAATCATCCTGAGCAATTGGCGTCAAGGGATGACCAATGCTGATGAGTTTGCTGTTTGTGAGAACAGGTGATGATACCGATTGATGCTCGATTTGAGGAAGGACTTCATCATCATCTACATTGTCTTCACGACCAATGTCTTCAGCTGTGATGGGGTCAACATCTGGTACTTCTTCAGTTTTAGGAGCCTCTGTGAAAGCAGGCTCGTGGATCACAAGTTGACGCTCTTGGTTGGTGGAGGTAGGACGAGCAACAGAACTGGGCTCGACAACAAGAGGCTTAGAGGACGCGGCACGCTCTTGCTTTGAAGCCTTTTTCAGTTTCTTCTTTGATGGAGCATCATCAGAAACATTCTTGTGCTTGCGCTTCTTGGCTTAGACTTCAGCTGTCCTTGTCTTCTTGAGGTCTGAAGCTACTGTGGGGACCTTAGGCTTAGAGCATGTCATGCTGGCAGGGAAGACAATGCGAGGTGCTTCCTGCCTTGAAGCTTCAACTTGGGCCACATGAGGCTTCTTCTTCAGTTTGGCAGCCATCTTGGGGTCGATGCCTGGACACCCAAGAGCCTTGCACTTTTCTGCCTCATTGTGTGCTTGAACACATTTCTCTGCAAAGTATTCATCCGCTCTCTTGAACCTTTTGCTTCTTCACGTTTCTTGTGAAACTGCTCTTTGAGCTCGTGCAGCGTCTCCTTGAAGCATTGAACATCAGCCACGCTGAGCTTGGCCATGTTCTTCTTGAATTGAGCCTTTTCATAATCAATTTTATTCTTCAGCTCGACGATCTTCTGAGACAAGGCCAACTCATTTGCAATGGCTCCGTGAAAGGTGACGCTGATGTCAACTGGCAGCTGGAGATCATCAATGCTAAGGCTTAGGTTGTCAAACCACTCATCAATGAAGTTGTTCAGAATATCCACATCAAATAGGGCAGATCGTTGAAGATCTCCGCCTCTTGCTTGCTCTTGATCAGAAGCTCAATGGCATCATCACCAAGATCGTCATCGCTGGACAGATCAATGGTTTCATCTTCGTTCCGCAGAATGATAGCAGGAGTAAGTTCATGCCCAGAAATCTTCTTGGTCTTCTTCTTGGGCTTCTCCGTCTTCTTGGAGACACGAGAAAGATCTTCAGATTGCACACTGAGTTCAGGAGGTGCAGTTGCCAATGGCTTCACGCGTGAAGCTTTCGGTGCGGCAGAGGGCTTTGAAGCCTTTGTTTTCTTCTGCTTCTGTGGCTTAGGTGGAGCTGGCGCTTCATCAGAATCTACTCATCAGCTGAGTGCTCCACAGTGGCCCCCTGTATTGCTATGTGAGTGATGAGGCCGTCGAGGTTATAGAAGGGGCCGATGACATTTGGATTGGCATCGTGGGTGCCATCAGCCCTTGGAGCAGATGGACCAGGGTTGAAGTCGAGTCCAAATGCTTTCTTGTTCTTTGCAGCAGACTCCTTAATTTGCAAACTGGAAATTGCGCTTGAAGAGTTTGTCTTCACGACACCATAATAGAGATGATGGGTCAGCATTGTCTGGCTGCGGTCCGTGGACCATGCAAGGGTAGAACCTTGAGCAATGGCTTCAGACTGGGACTTGGGCAGCAGATTTCTATATAGAATTTCTCCCCATGGCCGCTTGATAGCGTTCTTTTCAGCATACTCAGCAGTGACAAATTCGTACTTGAACCATTCCTCTGCCCAATATCTTCGAATCCATTAGATTCAAGTCTTGCGCTGATAGTAATTCTCTTCAGGATCTGTCTTGTACATTTCAAAGAGATCTGGTGGCAAATCCTTGGCAGTATCCCCACGGCGCTGCCTGCTGCCCTTTCTAGCTGATTTCTCAGTGGCCATTATATTTGATACGTCCATTTTGCATCATGCTTTTATATCAATATTTATTGCATTATGGGCTGTTATTTCACGTTATGTCACAGTACTTATGGCTATTCTCTCTTATTTTACAAGGTTTACATGAAGAGGGAGAATGCCAGCAGCTGGAATTCTGGGCTGGAAAAGGAGCAAATATTGAAGGCCTATTCTGCGCAACTCCAAAAGTCCTGAAACTCCACGGAATACCTTAAAATAAATAAAGAAAAATCATCGCCAAAGATGAAGGCCAGGGGGCCCACACCCTGCTCACGAGGGCGGGGGCGCGCCCTCCCCCCTGGGCGCGCCCCCTACCTCGTGGGCCCCCTGGTGGCTCTCCGACGCCCATCTTCTCCTATATGAAGTCTTTCGATGAGGAGAAAATAGAAGGCAACCTTTCGGGACGAGACTCCACCGCCACGAGGCGGAACCTTGGCGGAACCAATCTAGGGCTCCGACAGAGCTGTTCTGCCGGGGACACTTCCCTCCGGGAGGCGGAAATCATCACCATCGTCATCACCAACACTCCTCTCATCGGGAGAGGGCAATCTCCATCAACATCTTCACCAGCATCATCTCATCTCCAAACCCTAGTTCATCTCTTGTATCCAATTCTTGTCTCCAAGTCCGGGATTGGTGCTAGTAGGTTGCTAGTAGTATTGATTACTCTTTGTAGTTGATGCTAGTTGGTTTATTTGGTGGAAGATCATATGTTCAGATCCTTTATGCACATTATTACCCCTCTGATTATGAACATGAATATGCTTTATGAGTAGTTACGTTTGTTCCTGAGGACAAGGGAGAAGTCTTGCTATTAGTAGTCATGTGAATTTGGTATTCATTCGATATTTTGATAAGATGTATGTTGTCTAACCTCTAGTGGTGTTATGTGAACGTCGACTACATAACACTTCACCATTATTTGGGCCTAGAGGAAGGCATTGGGAAGTAATAAGTAGATGATGGGTTGCTAGAGTGACAGAAACTTAAACCCTAGTTTATGCGTTGCTTCGTAAGGGGCTGATTTGGATCCATATGTTTCATGCTATGGTTAGGTTTACCTTAATACTTTTGTTGTAGTTGCGGATGCTTGCAATACAGGTTAATCATAAGTGGGATGCTTGTTCAAGTAAGAACAGCACCCAAGCACCGGTCCACCCACATATCAAATTATCAAAGTACCGAATGTGAATCATATGAGCGTGATGAAAACTAGCTTGACGATATTCCCATGTGTCCTCGGGAACGCTTTTCCTATTATAGGAGTTTGTCCAGGCTTGTCCTTTGCTACAAAAAGGATTGGGCCACCTTGCTGCACTTTATTTAATTTTGTTACTTGTTGCTCATTACAATTTATCTTATCACAAAACTATCTGTTACCACTTATTTCAGTACTTACAGAGAATACCTTGCTGAAAACCGCTTATCATTTCCTTCTGCTCCTCGTTGGGTTCGACACTCTTACTTATCGAAAGGACTACAATAGATCCCCTATACTTGTGGGTCATTAGGACTCTTTTCTGGCGCCGTTGCTAGGGAGTGAAGCGCCTTTGGTAGGTGGAATTTGGTAAGGAAAAATTTATTTAGCGTGCTGAAATTTTCTGTCACTTGTTACTAAGGAAAGTAATTGTCTGAGGGGCTTGTTCGGGGTATCTTCACCCCGTCCAGTAGAGCAAAGAGTTTCTCCTCAAACTACTGAACCTACTGAACCTATTGAAAATGAAACTCCTTTTCAGATTCCTTCGGGTATGATGGAAAAACTGCCAGCTAACACTTTTACAGGAGATGGAACAAAGCATCCTGATGAACATCTACGCTATGTGGATGATGTTTGTGGACTATTTAAGCTTGCAGGTATACCCGATGATGTTGTTAAGAAGAAGGCCTTCCCTTTATATTTGAAGGGAGACGCATTGACATGGTATAGGCTATGTGATGATATGAGATCATGGAACTATAAAAGATTTAAATTGGAATTTCATCAAAAGTATTACCCTATGCATCTTGTTCATCGTGATTGCAATTATATATATAATTTTTGGCCTCGCGAAGGAGAAAGCATCGCTCAAGCTTGGGGGAGGCTTAAATTGATGTTATATTCATGCCCCAATCATGAGCTCACAAGAGAAGTGATTATGCAAAAAAATTATGCTCGGCTTTCTGATAAAAATCGCACCATGCTCGATACTTCTTGTGCTGGCTCTTTTATGATGAAGACTATTGAATTTAGATGGAATTCATTGGATAGAATTAAACGCAACTCTGAAGATTGGGACCTCAATGAAGGTAAGGAGTCAGGTATGACACCTAAGTTTGGTTGTGTTAAATCTTTTATGGATACAGATATTTTCCGTAAATTTAGCCGTAAATATGGACTTGACTCTGAGATAGTAGCTTCTTTTTGTGAATCTTTTGCTACTTATGTTGATCTCCCCAAGGAGAAGTGGTTTAAATATCATCCTCCCATAGAAGTAAAAGTAGCTGCACCTATTAAAGTTGAAGAAAAGATTGTCACTTATAATGATCCTATTGTTCCCACTACTTATGTTGAGAAACCGCCTTTCCCTGTTAGAATGAAGGATCATGCTAAAGTTTCAACTGTTGTCCGTAAAAGCAATATTAGGACTTATACACCACCTGAGCAAGTCAAAGTAGAACCCAATATTGCTATTGTTAAAGATCTCTTGTCTGATAATATTGATGGGCATGTTATTCAATTCTCTGGTGAAACTGCTAGAATTGCTAAACCCTGTGATAGAGATAAACATAGACCTATGGTAGGCGTGCCTGTTATTTATGTTAAAATAGGAGATCATTGTTATCATGGCTTATGTGATATGGGTGCTAGTGCTAGTGTTATACCCATTGACTTGTACAAAGAAATTATGCATGAGATTGCACCTGCTGAGTTAGAGGAAATTGATGTTACAATTAAACTTGCCAATAGAGATACTATATCTCCAATAGGAATTGTTAGAGATGTTGAAGTCTTGTGTGGAAAAACCAAATATCCCGCTGATTTTCTTGTTCTTGGTTCACCACGATAGCTTTTGTCCCACTATATTTGGTAGACCCTTCTTGAATACTGTTAACGCTAAGATAGACTGCGAAAAGAATGTTGTTACTATTGGCTTGGACGATATGGTTCATGAGTTTAATTTCTCTAAATTTAGTAAACAACATCGTGAGGAAGAATTGCCTAGTAAGGATGAAATTATTGGTCTTGCTTCTATTGCCGTACCTCCTAGTGATCCTTTAGAACACTACTAGGAAGAATAGAGAAAAGTACTTGTTCACATCTCTAATATTAACGGACGGGTGCCTCTCACCTTGGGATTCAGGTTCTTTCCTGGCTAGAGGTTAGTCCTGATCCAAAGCTGAAATTGGAAAACAAACAATGTCAGGTCAAATACACAATAGCAACAGAAGAAGTTTATTTTTTCTGTCCGATGATAATAGCTTTCAGTTTCACAAATGTAGAAACTAAGACATACAAAAATCCAGCTTTCAAAAATTTATGTAATCTAAAAAACATGAAGATATTTCACAAGGAAAAACATGAAGGTACACACAACAACTCATAAAATTCCCCAGACCAACACTAAATAAATGGGCGACTGGCAGAAGTGTGAGCCGTTGAGGCATTAGACAAACCTATTTTGCTATAGCGCATTATGGATAGCAGTAGCAAGCAGACTTTGCACAGCTGGAACCTGCTTTTCATGGAGGGTGCTTGTGGTACCTGAACTAGCTCCACCCGTTGGAGGACTTGTCGTAGTAAGTGTGATCGACCGCGCGTCAGGCCTCTAGAAACATCAGGTTCTCCTCCGTGAGCACCGGCGCTGCTTGGGTCGGTCAAAACAATGAATCAACAAGAATCAAAGTGAACATCAATCTGAACCCTCGGTTAGCTCGCGTTGCTTCGTCCTTGCGGAACATGACCTGGAATCCAAGACACTCCAAACTCATCTCGAGTCTTTTGGCAGTGATTCCTTGCGCAGCTCCTTCCTCCACGGGGTCATGTGAGCCCGGGTAGCAGCAGCTTACCCATCAAATGCACGACAGGAGAAGCACACATGTATTTGTATGGCAATTGACGAGACATTCACCAAGATATAACAGAACAGAAATTTTGTAGTTCATATCAAGGAAAAGGGCATGGCTAGAGATTTATTACCGCAATGGATGGTGTGGTGGACGAAGACATGGGACAGGGGAGGCAAAGCCGTTGCGTCCGTCTAGATGCACGTGGACCACCACAGGACGGTCTGGCTGGATCTGGTTGGAGCAAGCGGCAGAGACCTTCAAGTGCAGACACCGGAGGCGGCAACCGCCTCACGCCCCTCCTCCTTGAGATGATGTACAGGGAATCAACTACGGCCGGATCTAGAGCGTCGGCAGGTGGGGAGGCCGCGGCAGTCGTGGCACCGATGGAGACCCATGGCGTGGCGTCCTTGTAAGGAAGGCGGTGTCGCGCGAGAGAGGGGTCTTTAGAGAGGCACAGGATCTTGGCGCCAGCGAAGGGCGACTCCTCTCGGATCTCAGCGGCAGCGAAGGGAGCATCCTCTCCGATCGAGAATGCACGGGCGGCGGCGATGGGATGCGAGTGCGAGGCGGCGGCGATGGGATCTGGTGGTGTGGCGTGGTGGCCTGGAAGGGATCTGATGCGAGTGCGAGCTCGAGGGAACCTGGAGGCCTCGTTCCAAGACGATTTTTTTCGCTGGTTAATCATCATAGGGTTTTTTTTCGCTGGTTAATTGTCGTAGGTTTTTTTTGTCGCTTGTCTCGGGCGCGACCTGAAGAGCGCGGGGGCTGGCAGAGGATTTGGTACGTGGTTTTTTCAGTTCGTGGCGGGTCAGCGTTAGGTGGGAAAAGGTGGGAGGAGGTACCAAAATAGGTACCAAATATAACCGGGTGAGGTGGGACGAAAATAAAACCCGGAACACGACCTACCAACTGAGACATTAGGAGTTTAGATTTGCTAGACCATGAAAATGATATGTTCATGAATGAAAGAAGGGAAATAGATGAAGTATTCTTTAAACAGGAACCTATTCTGCAGCACAATTTGCCTGTTGAAATCCTAGGGGATCCTCCTCCACCCAAGGGTGATCCCGTGTTTGAGCTTAAACCGTTGCCTGATAATCTTAAATATGCTTGTCTTGATGAAAAGAAAATATATCCTGTCATTATTAGTGCTAACCTTTCAGAGCATGAAGAAGAAAGATTATTGAAAACTCTGAAAAAGCACCGTGCCGCTATTGGATATACTCTGAATGATCTTAAGGGCATCAATCCCACTGAGGGAGTCCTGGACTAGGGGGTGTCCGGATAGCCGAACTATCATCATCGGCCGGACTCCAAGACTATGAAGATACAAGATTGAAGACTTCGTCCCGTGTCCGGATGGGACTTTCCTTGGCGTGGAAGGCAAGCTTGGTGATACGGATATGTAGATCTCCTACCATTGTAACCGACTCTGTGTAACCCTAGCCCTCTCCGGTGTCTATATAAACCGGAGGGTTTTAGTCCATAGGACAGAACAACAATCATACCATAGGCTAGCTTCTAGGGTTTAGCCTCCTTGATCTCGTGGTAGATCCACTCTTGTACTACCCATATCATTATCAATCAAGCAGGAGTAGGGTTTTACCTCCGTCGAGAGGGCCCGAACCTGGGTAAAAACATCGTGTCCCTTGTCTCCTGTTACCATCCGCCTAGACGCACAGTTCGGGACCCCCTACCCGAGATCCGCCGGTTTTGACACCGACATTGGTGCTTTCACTGAGAGTTCCTCTGTGTCGTCGCCGATAGGCTCGATGGCTCCTTCAATCATCGACAACAACGATGCAGTCCAGGGTGAGACTTTTCTCCCCGGACAGATTTTCGTATTCGGCGGCTTTGCACTGCGGGCCAATTCGCTTGGCCATCTGGAGCAGATCGAAAGCTACGCCCCTGCCCGCTCAGGTCAGATTTGGAAGTCTGAACTTCACGGCTGACATCCGCGGAGACTTGATCTTCGATGGATTCGAACCACAGCCGAGCGCGCCGTACTGTCACGATGGGCATGATTTAGCTCTGCTGCCGGACAGTGCCCTGGAGGCCGCACACGAGTCCGCTCCGACCCTTAATTCGGAGCCGACTGCGCAGATCGAGGACGGGTGGTTAGACACCGCCTCGGGGGCTGCAACCTCTACGGTGATGGAGCCGAATACTGACCTTGTCCCTTGTGAAGCTCGTGACTCCGAGGTGCCGGACTCCTCGCCGGACTCCGAACCTCCCACGCCCCCTCCAATCGAATCCAATTGGGCGCCGATCATGGAGTTCACCGCTGCGGACATCTTTCAGCACTCACCTTTCAGCGACATCTTGAATTCGCTAAAATATCTCTAGTTATCAGGAGAGCCCTGGCCGGACTGGGGTCAGGACGGTTAGGATGCGGACGACGAAGAAATTCAGAGCCCACCCACGACCCACTTAGTAGCCACTGTCGACGATCTAACCGACATGCTAGACTTCGACTCTGAAGACATCGATGGTATGGACGACGATGCCGGAGACGACCAAGAACCAGCACCCACTGGGGACTGGAAAGCCACCTCGTCATATGACATATACATGGTGGATATCCCAAAGGATGGGAATGGCAAGGGAACAACGGAGGAAGACCCCTCCAAGAAATAGCCTAAGCGCCGGCGTCAGCGGCGCCGCTCTAAATCCCGCCACAGCAAGAATGGAGATTCTGACACCGGAGATAATAACACCCCAGAGAGTGCCGAAGACAACCCCCTCCAGCAAGATTCAGCACAGGAGGACGGAGAAGCCAGCCCTCATGAGAGAGCGGCAGACGAAGAGGTAGAGGATGATAATTACATGCCTCCCTCCAGAGACGAGGCAAGCCTTGACAACGACGAATTCGTCGTGTCTGAGGATCCCGTCGAACAAGAGCGTTTTAAACGCAGGCTCATGGCCATGGCAAGCAGCCTCAAGAAAAAGCACCAATAGCTTAGAGCTGATCAAGATCTGCTAGCCGACAGATGGACTGAAGTCCTTGTGGCCGAAGAGCATGAACTCGAACGCCCCTCCAAAAGCTACCCCAAACGCAAGCTGCTCCCCCTATTAGAGGAGGAGGCATACAAACCTGCATCACCAGCGCACAATACGGCTGACCGACCACCCCGTGGCCGCGACAGACAGGCCTCTAGGCCCTCCACTAAAACCATACCCCGGCATCGCTCGAAAAGCACAAAGCCACAGGGGAATGCTCTGGACTTGCGAGATATATTGGAGGATAAGGCAAGACAATCAAGATCGATCTACGGATCGCGTGGGCGCCCCACGGTACGCGACAACAACCGTCGCGCCGGACACAGCAAGTCCGGCCGGGCCGAACACAGCAGACAAAGCTCGTTTGAGCTACGTCGTGATATAGCCCAATACAGAGGCGCCGCACACCCACTATGCTTCACAGATGAAGTAATGGATCATCAAATCCCCGAAGGGTTTAAACCCGTGAATATTGAATCCTACGATGGCACAACAGACCCCGCGGTTTGGATCGAAGACCATCTCCTTCATATCCACATGGCCCGTGGTGATGATCTTCACGCCATCAAATGCCTCCCACTCAAGCTTAAAGGACCAGCTCGGCATTGGCTTAACAGCTTGCCAGCAGAATCAATTGGGTGTTGGGAGGACCTGGAAGCCGCATTCCTTGATAACTTCCAGGGCACGTATGTGCGACCACCAGACGCTGACGACCTAAGCCATATAATTCAGCAGCCAGATGAATCGGCCAGACAATTTTGGACACGGTTCCTAACTAAGAAAAATCAAATCGTCGACTGTCCGGATGCAGAGCCCTCGCGGCCTTCAAACATAACATCCGCGACGAGTGGCTTTCCCGGCACCTGGGGCAGGAAAAGCCGAAATCCATGGCAGCCCTCACATCACTCATGACTCGCTTCTGCGCGGGAGAGGACAGATGGCTAGCCTGCAGCAACAACCTCAGCAAAAATTCTGGCAGTCCGGATACCAAGGACCGCAACGGCAGGTCGCGTCGCCACAAGCACAAACGCCGCATTAACAGTGACAATACCGAGGATACGGCAGTCAATGCCGGATTCAAAGGCTCCAAACCCGGTTAGCGGAAAAAGCCATTCAAAAGAACTACTCCGGGTCCGTCCAATTTGGACCGAATACTCGACCGCTCGTGCCAGATACACGGCACCCCCGAAAAGCCAGCTAATCACACCAACATGGATTGTTGGGTATTCAAGCAGGAAGGCAAGTTAATTGCCGAAAACAATGATAAGGGGCTGCATAGCGATGACGAGGAGGAGACCCGGCCGCCGAACAATAGAGGGCAGAAGGGTTTCCCCCCACAAGTGCGGACGGTGAACATGATATACGCAACCCACATACCTAAGAGGGAGCGGAAGCGTGCACTCAGGGACGTATACGCGATGGAGCCATTCGCCCCGAAGTTCAACCCATGGTCCTCCTGCCCGATCACTTTTGATCGAAGGGACCACCCCACCAGCATCTGCCACGGCGAATTTGCCGCATTGGTTTTAGACCCAATCGTCGATGGATTTCACCTCACCAGAGTCCTGATGGACGGCGGCAGCAGCCTGAACCTGCTTTATCAGGATACAGTGTGCAAGATGGGCATAGACCCCTCAAGGATTAAACCCACAAAGACGACCTTCAAAGGCGTCATACCAGGTGTAGAGGCCAATTGCACAGGCTCAGTTACACTGGAAGTGGTCTTCGGATCCCCGGATAACTTCCGAAGCGAGGAGTTAATCTTCGACATAGTTCCGTTCCGCAGCGGCTATCATGCTCTGCTCGGATGGACCGCGTTTGCAAAGTTCAACACGGTGCCGCACTACGCATACCTCAAGCTCAAGATGCCAGGCCCTCGAGGAGTCATCACGGTCAACGGAAACACTGAACACTCTCTCCAAACGTAGGAACATACAGCGGCTCTCACGGCAGAAGTACAGTGCAGCCTCTTAAGGCAATTCTCGAGTTCGGCCATTAAGCGACCGGACACGGCTAAACGCGCCCGGAGTAACCTACAACAATACTACCTAGCACGTTTTGAGCATGCGTAGCAATGCGGCCCCAACCCCAGCCCTTGCAAAATTGCAAGACTGGTCCTTCGCGTACATCATTACGCTCTGGAGATACCATGGGCATAGGGGGAGGGGCACGACCACGACAGGCCCAGAATGCGGCTTAACCACACCAAGGGCTCCCAAGTGTGTCATCCTTTTTTTCCTTTTCCTTTTTTTTCTCTTATCCACATGACTCCGTTCACCAGAGGCCCTGTCAGGCAGTAGACCTGCCGAACTCACGATGCAACAGCCAGGGAAGGAGAAAGGCTACGACGAGTATCCAGGTGGTCTCCATTATGAGCATTAAATCTGTTTTATACACCATTCCGCAGCCTACCCCTGGAGGGGGACATGTTTAATAGTCCCATTCCTTGCTTACCGCACTATTTGTGTCGTTCTGCGTTCATGGCAGTATTTCTTGAATAAACAATGCATCGCCTTTTTGCCTATAATTGCATTCTTTCTTATACATATGTTCATTTATGACATGTTGCATCCGTACACTTTGGTACGGCTAAATAAACCAGGGGCTTAAGTTCCCCACATTATGGTGTGATAAGTCCGAACACTTTCACAAGTGCGGCACCCCGAACTTATAGCATTATATGCATCGGCTCCGAATCATGTCTTGGGTCAATAGTTGGGTTTGTCCGGCTCCCATGTTTTGGTACCTTACGTTCCGTTATATCGGCTAAGGTAGCGCTGGGAGAACCACTGTGATTGCGCCCTAGTTGAGCTGGGCGAGCGCCTCAGTGGAGAAAGCTAAAACTGACCGCCATGATGAGGCGAGAGCCGGTCGCTGTTCGAGAGGTTTTTTCGAGTCCCTAAAGACTTATGCTGCTTAGAGCGAGGAACCGGCTTTGTCCGACCCAGGCGTGGATAGCACCCCGAATTCGGCCTTCCGAACACTAGGGGCTTCGCCAAAATTTAAAATTATAGAATTCTATGGCTAAGTGAGAGTGTTCAAGCATTATAAGTCCGGTTGCCTCGTTCGTTGTGTTGAGCGCCTCCCTAGATGGACCCAAAAATGGGAACAAGAGTGCTCAAGTTTATCCCGAACACCCCAGCACTCGTGGCATGGGGGCTGAAGCCGACGACTTGCCATCTCTCAGATTTGATAAACGGCCGCACAGAAGGTAATATTTTAAATTAACAAGCGTTGCTTAGCGCACATGAACAAAGTTTTCAACGCACAGGATAACAAAATGCGAGTCTACTCAAATATTACATCTTTGGAGCACTCACCCGCAATCATGCTGGCACCCTTCAGGACACCCTTATAATACATCTCGGGCGTGCGATACTCCTTGCCCGCCGGTGGCGCGTCCGTCACAAGCTTCTCAGCGTCCATCCTGCCCTAGTGCACCTTTGCACGGGCAAGGGCCCGACGGGCACCTTCAATGCAGGCGGAGTGCTTGATGACTTCAACCCATGGACAAGCATCCACCAGCCGCCGCACCAGGCCGAAGTAGCTCCCAGGCATGGCCTCCTTGGGCCACAGCCGAACTATGAGGCCCTTCATGGCCTGTTCGGCCACCTTGTGGAGCTCGACTAGCTGCTTCAGCTGGTCGCTAAGGGGCACCGGATGTCCGGCCTCAGCATGCTGAGACCAGAAGACCTTCTCCGTCGAACTCCCCTCCTCGGCCCTGTAGAAAGCGGCAGCGTCAGACATGCTGCGGGGCAGATCTGCGAACGCTCCCGGAGAGCTCCGAATTCGGGTAAGTAATAGGTAATTTACATTTACATGCTTGCTTTGCATGAAAAATGCCTTACCCACCGCTATTTTCTTCAACTCCTCGATTTCCTGGAGGGCCTTGTGGGCCCCGGCCTTAGCGGCTTTGGCACTCTCAAGAGCCGATGCAAGCTCGGACTCTCGAGTCTTCGAGTCGCGCTCCAAACTCTCATGTTTTTCCACGAGAGCCTGGAGCTCTTGCTGTACCTCCGCCACCCGCGCCTCCTGCTTCTCTCGCCCAGCATGCACCGCGGCCGCATTAGGTTCGACCATGGACACCGCCTCCTTCAAGGCCGCCACCTCGTTCGTGGCCCCTGGAGTACCCACGTTATCCTTGTCATTCCCCTTGCAACCAAATCCTTTTCTGTAAGGTACAATTTTAATAAGGTGTTACTCACCTTCCTTGTCCTCGAGCCGCTTCTTGGCACGGCCGAGCTCGCTCTCGGACCGCTCGAGGCTTTGCTTCAAAGCATTAACCTCCGCAGTCAGTGCGGCAGAGGTCGGCAGCGCAGCCTGCAATCCCATATTGACATATTTTTTAAGACTCCTGTGTATATCTTTTTAGATCCTTAGTCCGGATTTTCTTTCCGAACACCGAACCGAGCATCAGGGGCTACTGTCTATGCGGTACTATTTTACATATATTAAAACTCTTACCTCAAAGCCTGTCAGAAGGCTGCTGTAGGCCTCGGTCAGCCCACTTTTGGCAAGCTGAACCTTCTGAATCACCGCACTCATGACAGTGCGGTGTTCCTATTTGATGGAAGCGCCGTTGAGCGCCTCCAGCAAGTTGTCTGGTGCCTCTGGTTGGACGGAGGCCGCTGGCGTCACAGTCTTGCCCTTCTTACGAAGGGGCCGCCCGCCGGACTCCAGAACCACTGCAGGTTCCGGTGCGGAGTCTGGTACGAAGTCCGGGAGGTTGCCCTATGGCACCTCCGGGGCCTCCTCCTCCGGGTGGGTCCCTCTCTGGGATCCCAGCTCGGCGTCGTCGGTGTCACGGGGGGTGGAGGCGGTCGGAAGTGAAGTACTACCCACATCCGACGTACCCAAGGACCCGCTCGACGAAGCGGGAAGATCATCCTTGGGCGGACTGCAGGGTTGTATGCGGCATTAGAAAGACACCGTGTGGCGAAAAGAAAAATCATGAAGTTATTCGGGAGTCCGGATACTTACGATCTCGCCAGGGGCTTACCCCTTGAGGGCCACTCCTCGTCGCCGTCACCGACGTTGGCGGAACAGTCCGGGGGAAGGGTCCTTCCCTTCTTGGACCCTTCGGCCTCCCTCGTTGGGGAGGCCTTCCTCTTCTTCTCTCCCCCCACTGGGGGAGATGCCTCTTTCTTCTCCTCCTCGTCCTCGTGGGAGGAGTCCGCCTTGGATTCATCGGACGATGAGTCCGATACCACCTGACGCCAGGAACTCCTTCGGGTTCCCGTGGCCTTCTTCTTGGCCTTCTTCTCCGGCACTACGTAAAGTGCCGGGACCAGCAGCCCTGTCAAACGGGCATTCGCTGGGCCTTCTGGAAGGGGAGCCGGACAGTTAACCTGTCCGAACTTCGCCTGGCAGGCCTGTTAAAGGTATTGGGAGTTTAGATCCCACACAAAGTCAAAACATGAAAAGCAAGTGTCCCATAAAGGATAACATGGCTTACCTCGCCAGCCGGACGCTGCGAGCTGAATCCGCGATCTTCGGTAGCGGATGCGGGAGCTTCGGCGCCCTTGAACAGCACCCTCCAGGCATCTTCGTACGTAGTGTCGAAGAGCCCGCTCAAGGTCCGGTGCTGTGCCGGATCAAACTCCCACAAATTGAAGTCCCGTTGTTGGCAGGGGAGAATCCGGCGGACGAGCATGACCTGGATCACATTGACAAGTTTGAGCTTCTTGTTCACTAGGGTTTGGAGACAGGACTGGAGTCCGGTCAGCTCTTCTGAACTACCCCATAGCAGGCCCTTCTCTTTCCAGGAGGTGAGCCGCATGGGGATGCCAGATCTGAATTCGGGGGCCGCTGCCCATTTAGGGTCACGCGGCTCGGTGATGTAGAACCACCCCGATTGCCACCCTTTGATGGTTTCCACGAAGGCGCCCTCGAGCCAGGTGACGTTGGGCATTTTGCCCACCATGGCGCCTCCGCAGTCCGCTTGGCTGCCCTTCACAACCTTCGGCTTGACATTGAAGGTCTTTAGCCACAAGCCGAAGTGGGGCTGGATGCAGAGGAAGGCCTCGCACATGACGATAACCGCCGAGATATTGAGGATGAAATTCGGGGCCAGATCGTGGAAATCCAGGCCGTAGTAGAACATGAGCCCCCGGACAAAGGGGTGGAGTGGGAAGCCCAGTCCGCGGAGGAAATGTGGAAGGAATACCACCCTCTCATGGGGCCTGGGGGTTGGGATGAGCTGCCCCTCGTCAGGGAGCCGGTGCGCGATGTCGCTGGACAGATATCCGGTGCTGCGCAGCTTCTTGATGTGCCCCTCCATAACGGAGGAGGCCATCCACTTGCCTCCCGCTCCGGACATGGCTGGAGAAGGTCGAGGTGAGATGTGCGGACTTGGGCGCTGGAGCTCAAGTGCGCGAAGATGGATAAGCAAAGGAGGAAGAAGGCGTAGGTAAAAAAGGTGGATCCTTATCCCCTTATATATGGGCGGACGAAACTATGCGTCCCCACCGGCCTGGTAAAACTCGCTTATCTCCCAAGCGCCGCGATCAATGGCGCGGTTGGGTTACCCACGTCCGTATTGATGGGAATCCCGGAATAAGGGGAACACGATCTCTGCTTCGACAAGACGTGCCAAGGAAACTGCTTCGCTAAACGCACTGAGGTGGTATAATGAAAACGATTCGAGTAAAGGCTTGGTTGTGGTGTGACGTCATGCCACAAAATACGTCAGCAGATTGAACTTGTGTAAATATTATTCTCTCTACGGTGGTATGTGGAATTTATTTTACAGAGCCGGACACTATCCTGGTGTTCACAATCTTCTATGAATTATTCGGAGGAGGAACCCGCCTTGCAATGCCGAAGACAATATGCACGCTGGACTCATCGTCATTGAAGCCTGGTTCAGGGGCTACTGAGGGAGTCCTGGACTAGGGGGTGTCCAGATAGCCGAACTATCATCATCGGCCGGACTCCAAGACTATGAAGATACAAGATTGAAGACTTCGTCCCGTGTCCGGATGGGACTTTCCTTGGCGTGGAAGGCAAGCTTGGCGATACGGATATGTAGATCTCCTACCATTGTAACCGACTCTGTGTAACCCTAGCCCTCTCCGGTGTCTATATAAACCGGAGGGTTTTAGTCCATAGGACAGAACAACAATCATACCATAGGCTAGCTTCTAGGGTTTAGCCTCCTTGATCTCGTGGTAGATCCACTCTTGTACTACCCATATCATCAATATCAATCAAGCAGGAGTAGGGTTTTACCTCCGTCGAGAGGGCCCAAACCTGGGTAAAAACATCATGTCCCTTGTCTCCTGTTACCATCCGCCTAGACGCACAGTTCGGGACCCCCTACCCGAGATCCGCCGGTTTTGACACCGACACCCACTCTATGTCAACATAAAATAAATTTGGAAGCTGATGCCAGACCAGTTTGTGATCCTCAATGACGTTTGAATCCTAAAATGAAATAAGTGGTAAAAAGGAAATACTCAAGCTCCTGGAGGCAGGTATAATTTATCCCGTTGCTGATAGTCAGTGGGTAAGTTCTGTCCATTGTGTCCCTAGGAAAGGAGGTATTACTGTTGTCCCTAATGATAAAGATGAATTGATTCCGCAAAGAATTATCACAGGTTATAGGATGGTAATTGATTTCCGCAAATTAAATAAGGCTACTAAGAAAGATCATTACCCCTTACCTTTTATTGATAAAATGCTAGAAAGATTATGCAAACATACACATTATTGCTTTCTAGATGGTTATTCCGGTTTTTCTCAAATACCTGTGTCGGCTAAAGATCAATCAAAGACTACTTTTACATGCCCTTTTGGTACTTTTCCTTATAGACGTTTGCCTTTCGGTTTATGTAATGCACCTGCTACCTTTCAAAGATGCATGATGGCTATATTCTCTGACTTTTGCGAGAAAATTTGTGAGGTTTTCATGGACGAATTTTCCGTGTATGGTTCCTCTTTTGATGATTGCTTGAGCAATCTTGCTCGAGTTTTGCAGAGATGTGAAGAAACTAATCTTGTCTTGAATTGGGAAAAATGCCACTTTATGGTTAATGAAGGTATTGTCTTGGGGCACAAAGTTTCTGAAATAGGTATTGAAGTTGATAAAGCCAAGGTTGATGCTATTGAAAAGATGCCATGTCCCAAGGACATCAAAGGTATAAGAAGTTTCCTTGGTCACGCCGGATTTTATAGGAGGTTCATTAAGGACTTCTCAAAACTCTCTCGGCCTCTGACTAATTTATTACAAAAAGATGTACCATTTGTCTTTGATGATGATTGTGTAGAAGCATTTGAAATACTTAAGAAAGCATTAGTCTCTGCACCTGTTGTTCAGCCACCTGATTGGAATTTACCCTTTGAAATTATGTGTGATGCTAGTGATTATGCTATAGGTGCTGTTCTAGGGCAAAGAGTTGATAAGAAATTAAATGTTATCCATTATGCTAGTAAGACTCTAGACAATGCTCAAAGAAATTATGCTACTACCGAAAAGGAACTTTTAGCAGTTGTATTTGCTTGTGATAAATTCAGACCCTATATTGTTGATTCTAAAGTAACTATTCACACAGATCATGCTGCTATTAAATATCTTATGGAAAAGAAAGATGCAAAACCTAGACTCATTAGATGGGTTCTCCTACTGCAAGAATTTGATTTACATATTGTTCATAGAAAAGGAGCTGAGAACCCCGTTGTAGACAACTTATCTAGGTTAGAGAATGTTCTTGATGACCCACTACCTATTGATGATAGCTTTCTTGATGAACAATTAAATGTCATAAGCACTTCTCGTAGCACTCCATGGTATGCTGATTATGCTAATTATATTGTTGCTAAATTTATATCACCTAGCTTCACATACCAACAAAAGAAAAAGTTTTTCTATGATTTGCGACATTACTTTTGGGATGACCCACATCTTTATAAAGAAGGAGTAGATGGTGTTATTAGACGTTGTGTACCTGAGCATGAACAGGAACAGATCCTACGCAAGTGTCACTCCGAAGCTTATGGAGGACACCACGCTGGAGATAGAACTGCACATAAGGTATTGCAATCCGGTTTTTATTGGCCTAGTCTCTTCAAGGATGCCCGTAAGTTTGTTTTGTCTTGCGATGAATGTCAAAGAATTGGTAATATTAGTAGACGTCAAGAAATGCCTATGAATTATTCACTTGTTATTGAACCATTTGATGTTTGGGGCTTTGATTATATGGGACCTTTTCCTGCCTCTAATGGATATACTCATATTTTAGTTGTTGTTGATTACGTTACTAAGTGGGTAGAAGCTATTCCAACTAGTAGTGCTGATCATAACACTTCTATTAAAATGCTTAAAGAAGTTATTTTTCCGAGGTTTGGAGTCCCTAGATATTTAATGACTGATGGTGGTTCACACTTTATTCATGGTGCTTTCCGTAAGATGCTTGCTAAATATGACGTTAATCATAGAATTGCATCTCCATATCACCCTCAGTCTAGTGGTCAGGTAGAATTGAGCAATAGAGAGCTCAAATTAATCTTGCAAAAGACTGTCAATAGGTCTAGAAAGAATTGGTCCAAGAAACTCGATGATGCATTATGGGCCTATAGAACTACATATAAAAATCCTATGGGTATGTCTCCATATAAAATGGTTTATGGAAAAGCATGCCACTTACCACTCGAACTAGAACATAAGGCATACTGGGCTATTAAAGAGCTCAACTATGATTTCAAACTTGCCGGTGAGAATAGGTTATTTGATATTAGCTCACTTGATGAATGGAGAACCCAAGCTTATGAAAATGCCAAGTTGTTTAAAGAAAAAGTTAAAAGATGTCATGACAAAAGGATACAAAAGCGTGAGTTTAATGTAGGTGATTATGTATTGCCATACAACTCTCGTTTAAGATTTTTTGCAGGAAAACTTCTCTCCAAATGGGAAGGCTCTTACGTTATCGAGGATGTCTATCATTCCGGTGCCATAAAAATTAACAACTTCGCAGGCACAAATCCAAAGGTGGTAAACGGTCAAAGGATCAAACACTATATCTCAGGTAATCCTATAAATGTTGAAACTAATATTATTGAAACCGTAACCCCGGAGGAATACATAAAGGACACTTTCCAGAATGTTCCTGACTCCGAAAAGGTATACGTATGTGGTACAGTAAGTAAACCGACTCCAAAACAATTTTAAGGCAATATTTCTCCGTTTTGAAATATTTAGAAAAATAGAAAAATAAGTAGCAGTCCGGGGAGGACACGGGGCCTCCATGAGGGTGGAGGGCGCGCCCTACCCCCTGGGCGCGCCCCTACCTCGTGAGCACCTCGTGTGCCCTCTGGACTCCGTTTCCTAGCACGATACAGATTTTGGTCGGTAAAAGTTCATTATATATACCCCCGAAGGTTTTGACTCTCGTATCACGCAAATCTCCCCTGTCTTGTTTCGAGCTGTTTTTCTGACAGGTCTAGATCATCATGACGACCCCAAGTGCTTCCAAGGACAAGTTCTTTGAGAAGGTTATCAACCCTTACCTCGTGGAGGTGCTGCGACACCCTCAAACCATTGAGATGCGTGATGGGTTGCTGCACATCCGCGATGTTGAGGGACCAAAGGGAACCGGAAGCGTGGAGTCGAGGCTCGAAGCAACGGAGCAACAAGTTTTCAAGTGCCAGGGGATGGTGGAGCGTGGAATCAACGTTACCCAAAAGATGCTCGCGGAGTTCACCAACAACTACGAGCCGGATGCCAAGAAGACCGAGGAGGCCATCTTCAAGCTACATGAGAAGATCGAGCACCTCCAAGCCCAAATCTATGATCTGCAAAACCAAAACTGTGAGTATGAATATAGATTCAAAAGGATGAGTTTGGTTGCAGATTTGAGGATCCCAGAGACTCGATCATCCTTCTATGATGGTGAGCCTATGCCATGGAAGGTGGACGACAAGCTTGCATCATCAACAACACCTCCACCACCAACAACAAAGAAGGATATATAATCACATGGGTATGGGCACTCCCCTTGGCAACTGCCAAGTTTGGGGGAGGTGCCCTGGTATCGTATCACCATCACAACTCCTATCTTTACCATTTTTCTTAGTTCGATCCTTTTAGTAGTATCTTGATTTAGTAGAACTAGGAAATGTGCCCGTGCGTTGCAACGGGAGAAACAAATGCTTGCACGTCCCTAGCGACCCATCCATGCTGTCACTTATAATTTTGTTACTTTCGCCAATCATGGACAGGTTATCCATATATTCAAGGATGATGGGCGCCCCCTATCTCATTTACACTTGATGCATGTATCATTCCCACGCTCCGTGAGCTTCACTGAGGAGCAAACACCGATTGTCTTGAAGTAATATGTACAATGTCGATGTAACTTTTAAGCAGTGAAGCAAATCAAGGCCCTCATGTGACTGGATGATGGACCTTGTTAAGATTCGCCGTAGTAAAAAATGTGCTAGCCATGGTAAGACTTCGGTAGGTAAACAATTCATTGCCTATTGGTTGCAAATTTTTGAATGTTCATTTGGAAGTTAGGAAATATATACAAAACACTTGACCAACTAAGGAAATTCGAATTTCCATGCAAAAATGTAACTTTTGTGAGCCACAAATAAGATCTGGACGCAACATAAGGTATACGATTGACAAAGCGAGCGAAGTGGGGTTTCTTATAGGAGAGAAGCCTTCCGTATCCACTCATGATGCTGACCTCTATCTTGATGGTGTCAGCGCAAATGGGCCTAGCCCCGGAAAGAGTTGAAACTTGAAACATATATGTGTCCGTCTCTAGCTCCTGCACGACGTTCTTCATGACGTCCAACGTGATGGAGCCGGTCCTGAGACACCCGCATTTTTCTATCAAAAAATCGAGTCCATAGGTAAAATACCTACAAATCATATGCATAGTGTCATTTTTTTGCTCGAGTGGTCTAAGAATTAACACATAATTCTTCCTCACAAAAATACACATAATTCTAAATTCTCATGAATTCAACACTTAATATGAATTAATTTTTTATTTATTTATTTATTTATTTATTTGCCTGCATGTTTCCTCCCATTAATTATTAATTAATTCTAATTTCCATCAATTACGAGCGTCTCCTTCCTATTTTTATCTATATCAAAAAACCAATGACATCCGTCCTTCCCTTCTCTTTTTATTTTCACCGCTTTCCCTTTTTCTATGTTTCTTTCCTTATATTAGTGGGCGTCTTATTTGGATCTCCCTCCAAAGATTATGGCGTCTCCTTCCTTTCATTCCTTATTCTTTCGACATCCCACATCCCTTCTTGTTTTTCTCTCTTTCCTTCTTTATATATTACGCGTCTCTTTTCTTTCCTTCTTTTATTTTCATCTATTTCCTTCCTTTTTCTCTCTTTCCTTTTTTATATTACTGGGTAGCTTATTTCCTTCTTTATTGATTCCCGAGATTGCTCCTTGAAACCGAGTAAACTCAAAGACGTATATAAATTAGGAGGATTTGGTGTAAGAAAGCGAGGCGGGACTATTTAAAAGGATGTTTGATGTCACCGTGTATAACAGAGCAATAGCCAGGTCAGTTGGTCCCGACGTTGATTATTGTACAAGAGGTTGCGAGTACGAATTGGTGTGCCATCCATTTATGTATTTGCATCGGGCCTTGAGGCACCTTTTTCTTTGGGCCGTGGCATGTTCACTGGTGTGGCTTCGTTCTGGCTGCGTGGGCCGTGCGCCTCCCAGCGGGCTTAATTTTTTTCATTTATTTGGACTGCGAATTGATTTACGATTAGTACCACCTCGTGTATCTTTAATATGAGATAGATCAAAAGTTACGGTGAACGGATGAAAAAATTGGTGAAACGCACCTTGCTTTATTAGTAGGTATAGATAAAGTCATGGCATGATCTAGTTTTGAGTTTTGCTTTATGATCCTTCTTTGTAATCGAGTCCGTGAGCTATATAATAAAGATTAGAGTTGAGTCAAGGGCTTGAGTATTTTGCCATGATCTTGGGTGATTAGAAGAAAAAAGAATAAAAAGAATCAAAGAGTTCATATTGATCTTAGTGAAAGTAATGACTCCACATAGAAAGAGTATGATGATTAAAAGTTGTTGGGAGTTGGCAAATATAGCTTTGGTCATCGTTACAATTAATAGGAAGTAATAAGGAAAGAGAGGTTTCACATATAGATATATTATCATTGACATCTTTTATGATTGGGAGCACTCATTAAAATATGACATGCTAAAGAGTTGATGTTGGACAAGGAAGACAACATAATGAGTTATGTTTTCCTACATCTGAGATAAAGTATGTTGTCATGGATCCTCTACCGTGTTGAGCTTGCCTTTCCCCCTCATGCTAGCCAAATTCTTAGCACTAAGTAGAAATACTACTTGTGCTTCCAAATACCCTTAAACCAGTTTTTCCATGAGAGTCCACTATATCTACCTATGGATTGAGTAAGATCCTTCAAGTAAGTTGTCATCGGTGCAAGCAATAAAAATTGCTCTCTAAATATGCATGACTTATTAGTGTGGAGAAAATAAACTTTGTACAAACTTGTTGTGGATGCAATAAAAGCGACAGACTGCATAATAAAGGTTCACATACAAGGGGCAATATAAAGTGACGTTCTTTTGCATTAAGATTTTGTGCATCAACCCTAAACGCGCATGGCAACCTTTGCTTCCCTCTGCGAAGGGCCTATCTTTTATTATTATCCTCTACCGTATGCAAGAGTCACGGTGATCTTCACCTTTCCCTTTTTATTTTATCCTTTGGCAAGCTCAGCATGTTGGAAAGAATATGATATATATATCTAATTGGATGTGGGGAGCATGAATCTGTAATACCTAAATAGTTCATCCCCACTATTTTATTTCTCTTGACATGCAGCCTATCCACATCATCAAGTAGGCCCCACATGTGAAGTCACTTTTTCCCTCTCTATTAATCTTCCTATAATAATTTCTACCATGTTGCATTGCAGGTATTGTACGTTTTTTCTATTTGAGAAGTCTGGATGTATTGTACGTGGAAGACAAAACGAGGGCCTGCCCATCTTCTTCCATCCACTATGCCATAGGCCTTTCGTCTCTCACCTGGGCCCTCTGCTTTGTGTCCATATAATGAGCGTGTTGTTTCCCCTCGAGTCTCAAGTCTCAACCCATCGATCCCTCTCCCCATCCAGAAAGAAAAAACCAATCCCTTCCGAGAAGGGTGTGGCGGCTGGGCGGCGATCTCCGCTTTGAGTGCCTGCCTACCCGCTTGGATCCGACGACTCTTTACCTCCAGCATGAATGCCGGTCCGCCCTGCCTCCCACTACTGACTACTCTCAATTTCCTGCAGGACCGCCGGCCCCCCTCACCTGCGATGGCTCTCGGGCTTCGGCACGACCGCCGATCTCCCTCCCCTCCGGCGGCTCTCCATGATTATCTCATGCAGCAGTCCCGTTGCTGTGAGCTCCTTCGGCTATGGCTGTTGGTCTTCTTTCCTACAGCGGCTCGGACACGGTGCTTGTTTGCCTTTCGTCCTCCCCTAAATATTGTCTTCATTAAAACAAAGCTAGATCCAGCACCGCTGGGGAGGTTGGTTCCACCAGTATTATTGAGTTGGCTCCATTTTTGGTTGGAACGGTCAGGAAGGAACGATGTGGTGGTAAATACTGACTAAATTTGTATCTGCAAACTTGCAGTTCAACATTCTATCTAATTTAGATGGAGGTGCAGAAGATGTTGTTCATTTTTGCTCAATTGGTGTTGATGCAGTATGTCCCAACCCTCAATGGTCGTTGCTGTTGTGTATGAAAATACGGGCTCACCTCTCAAGCACCCACACTGGCTTTACTGAATCACAATCGATGTAAGCATGCACACTATGTACTGGCCTTGAAATATCTGGCGTCAATCTGTGTGCAGGGCAGATGCCTTTTCTCTACACGTGATTTTCTTTACCCATTTATTCCATATGTATGCATCCCATGTAATTAATTATGCAAACAAGGCAGGGCCAACTATCAACAACACTGAGTTCTGCCGACCTCCATGCTTTGTGTTTATATAAATTAGGTACTGAAATGTGATTCTGTTGTACACAAATTTATCCGAATGTCATTTATTGAAACCTGCTTGAGTGCCTATTAACTATTTAAGAAACGTCTCCAATGTCCAATCTCTAATACTAATTCCTGATTGCAAGAATTTTACTCCCCTATAGGCTTCTTTCCCTAGAATATTTTCTTGAGTTAGCTATTGCTACTTGCTACATTCCAGATGTCAAATATGCTTGACATAATGACTGCAAGTAGTCACTATCACATCATGTACACTCTTTGCCCTCCAAGTAAGTTTCTGCACTTGAATACTAATGGTTGGTATAGAGGGGATGAATTCAACATTCACAATAAAGTAATAGGCACGTGATACCTCTACACCTCTACTAAAGGTTGTTCACTGGTGAAATTGAGAATCCTATGAAACAACCTGAAGCATATGCTTACCCGACTGTAACAGATGATTGCAATAGAAATGTAATGGTGGATCTCCACAAATTTTACAGAAGAGGGCACAAACCACAAGCACACCCCATAGTTCTCTTACAAGTTATTATGTTTACAATTGAACATTGAGTTATTCATGCAAACATAACAAACTTTATGTAGTTACAATATTCATTTTTTATCGGGGAACTATCACATTTTGATTTTAACTACTATTACTCAATACATAAACATTGATGATGCATATTGCTACTACAAATTCCTGCAGCAACGCGCGGGGGATCATCTAGTTATTATTGTTGACATTACCCTTGAGTTAAAAGGTTGTGGGGCAAAACTATAAGCCCCTATCTTTCTCTGTGTCCGATTAAAACTCCGTAACCACAAGTATCGCGTGAGTGTTGGCAAATATGAAGGACTAAGTGATAGTTGAGTATGTGGACTTGCTTTTAAGCTCTGACATAGACTCTTTCAGATGTTATGATAAATTGCAATTGCTTTAATGACTGAGGGTACAATTTGTTGGTGCTCAATAAGTTTTCCGATTCATACTTTGGCTTTGTGAAAAGATCATCACTTGAACATGAGTAATCATATAACAAAATCTATTTATGTTGCTGTTATAGAAATAATCATGATGCCTTCATGTCCGTATTTTATTTTATCGACGCCTCTTCCTCTAAACATGAGGACATATTTATTGTTATCGCCTTTTTGCTTGAGGATAAGCGAGGTCTAACTTGGGGACGTTGATACGTCCATTTTGCATCATGCTTTTATATCAATATTTATTGCATTATGGGATGTTATTTCACGTTATGTCACAATACTTATGGCTATTCTCTCTTATTTTACAAAGTTTACATGAAGAGGGAGAATGCCGGCAGCTGGAATTCTGGGCTAGAAAAGGAGCAAATATTGAAGGCCTATTCTGCGCAACTCCAAAACTCCTGAAACTCCACGGAATACCTTAAAATAAATAAAGAAAAATCATCGCCAAAGATGAAGGCCAGGGGGCCCACACCCTGCTCACGAGGGTGGGGGGCGCGCCCTCCCCCCTGGGCACGCCCCCTACCTCGTGGGCCCCCTGGTGGCTCTCCGACGCCCATCTTATCCTATATGAAGTCTTTCGATGAGGAAAAAAATAGAAGGCAACCTTTCGGGACGAGACTCCGCCGCCACGAGGCGGAACCTTGGCGGAACCAATCTAGGGCTCCGACAGAGCTGTTATGCCGGGGACAGTTCCCCCCGGGAGGGGGAAATCATCACCATCGTCATCACCAACGCTCCTCTCATTGGGAGAGGGTAATCTCCATCAACATCTTCAGCAGCACCATCTCATCTCCAAACCCTAGTTCATCTCTTGTATCCAATTCTTGTCTCCAAGTCTGGGATTGGTGCTAGTAGGTTGCTAGTAGTATTGATTACTCTTTGTAGTTGATGCTAGTTGGTTTATTTGGTGGAAGATCATATTTTCAGATCCTTTATGCACATTATTACCCCTCTGATTATGAACATGAATATGCTTTGTGAGTAGTTACGTTTGTTCCTGAGGACAAGGGAGAAGTCTTGCTATTAGTAGTCATGTGAATTTGGTATTCGTTCGATATTTTGATAAGATGTATGTTGTCTAACCTCTAGTGGTGTTATGTGAACGTCGACTACATAACACTTCACCATTGTTTGGGCCTAGAGGAAGGCATTGGGAAGTAATAAGTATATGATGGGTTGCTAGAGTGACAGAAGCTTAAACCCTAGTTTATGCGTTGTTTCATAAGGGGCTGATTTGGATCCATATGTTTCATGCTATGGTTAGGTTTACCTTAATACTTTTGTTGTAGTTGCGGATGCTTGCAAGACAGGTTAATCATAAGTGGGATGCTTGTTCAAGTAAGAACAGCACCCAAGCACCGGTCCACCCACATATCAAATTATCAAAGTACCGAACGCGAATCATATGAGTGTGATGAATACTAGCTTGACGATATTCCCATGTGTCCTCGGGAGCACTTTTCCTATTATAAGAGTTTGTCCAGGCTTTTCCTTTGCTACAAAAAGGATTGTGCCACCTTGCTGCACTTTATTTAATTTTCCTACTTGTTGCTCGTTACAATTTATCTTATCACAAAACTATCCGTTACCACTTATTTCAGTACTTGCAGAGAATACCTTGCTGAAAACCGCTTATCATTTCCTTCTGCTCCTTGTTGGGTTCGACACTCTTACTTATCAAAAGGACTACGATAGATTGCCTATACTTGTGGGTCATCAGGACTCTTTTCTGGCGCCGTTGCCGGGGAGTGAAGCGCCTTTGGTAGGTGGAATTTGGTAAGGAAAAATTTATTTAGTGTGCTGAAATTTTCTGTCACTTGTTACTATGGAAAGTAATTGTCTGAGGGGCTTGTTCGGGGTATCTTCACCCCGTCCAGTAGAGTAAAGAGTTGCTCCTCAACCTACTGAACCTACTGAACCTATTGAAAATGAAACTCCTTTTCAGATTCTTTCGGGTATGATGGAAAAACTGCTAGCTAACACTTTTACAGGAGATGGAACAAAGCATCCTGATGAACATCTACGCTATGTGGATGATGTTTGTGGACTATTTAAGCTTGCAGGTATACCCAATGATGTTGTTAAGAAGAAGGCCTTCCCTTTATCTTTGAAGGGAGATGCATTGGCATGGTATAGGCTATGTGATGATATGAGATCATGGAACTATAAAAGATTGAAATTGGAATTTCATCAAAAGTATTACCCTATGCATCTTGTTCATCGTGATCGCAATTATATATATAATTTTTGGCCTCGTGAAGGAAAAAGCATCGCTCAAGCTTGGGGGAGGCTTAAATCAATGTTATATTCATGCCCCAATCATGAGCTCACAAGAGAAGTGATTATGCAAAAAAATTATGCTCGGCTTTCTGATAACAATCGCACCATGCTCGATACTTCTTGTGCTGGCTCTTTTATGATGAAGACTATTGAATTTAGATGGAATTTATTGGATAGAATTAAACGCAACTCTGAAGATTGGGACCTCAACGAAGGTAAGGAGTCAGGTATGACACCTAAGTTTGATTATATTAAATCTTTTATGGATACAGATATTTTCCGTAAGTTTAGCCGTAAATATGGACTTGACTCTAAGATAGTAGCTTCTTTCTGTGAATCTTTTGCTACTTATGTTGATCTCCCCAAGGAGAAGTGGTTTAAATATCATCCTCCCATAGAAGTAAAAGTAGCTGCACCTATTAAAGTTGAAGAAAAGATTGTCACTTGTAATGATCCTATTGTTCCCACTTCTTATGTTGAGAAACCGCCTTCCCCTGTTAGAATGAAGGATCATGCTAAAGTTACAACTGTTGTTCGTAAAAGCAATATTAGGACTTATACACCACCTGAGCAAGTCAAAGTAGAACCCAATATTGCTATTGTTAAAGATCTCTTGTCTGATAATATTAATGGGCATGTTATTCAATTCTCTGGTGAAACTGCTAGAATTGCTAAACCCTGTGATAGAGATAAACATAGACCTGTGGTAGGCACGCCTGTTATTTATGTTAAAATAGGAGATCATTATTATCATGGCTTATGTGATATGGGTGCTAGTGCTAGTGTTATACCCATTGACTTATACAAAGAAATTATGCATGAGATTGCACCTGCTGAGTTAGAGGAAATTGATGTTACAATTAAACTTGCCAATAGAGATACTATATCTCCAATAGGAATTGTTAGAGATGTTGAAGTCTTGTGTGGAAAAACCAAATATCCCACTGATTTTATTGTTCTTGGTTCACCACAAGATAGCTTTTGTCCCATTATATTTGGTAGACCCTTCTTAAATACTGTTAATGCTAAGATAGACTGCGAAAAGAATGTTGTTACTATTGGCTTGGACGATATGGTTCATGAGTTTAATTTCTCTAAATTTAGTAAACAACATCGTGAGGAAGAATTGCCTAGTAAGGATGAAATTATTGGTCTTGCTTCTATTGCCGTACCTCCTAGTGATCCTTTAGAACACTATTTGCTAGACCATGAAAATGATATGTTCATGAATGAAAGAAGGGAAATAGATGAAGTATTCTTTATACAGGAACCTATTCTGCAACACAATTTGCCTGTTGAAATCCTAGGGGATCCTCCTCCACCCAAGGGTGATCCCGTGTTTCAGCTTAAACTATTGCCTGATAATCTTAAATATGCTTGTCTTGATGAAAAGAAAATATATCCTGTCATTATTAGTGCTAACCTTTCAGAGCATGAAGAAGAAAGATTATTGAAAACTCTAAAAAAGCACCGTGCCGCTATTGGATATACTCTGGATGATCTTAAGGGCATCAATCCCACTCTATGTCAACATAAAATAAATTTGGAAGCTGATGCCAAACCAGTTTGTGATCCTCAACGACGTTTGAATCCTAAAATGAAAGAAGTGGTAAGAAAGGAAATACTCAAGCTTCTGGAGGCAGGTATAATTTATCCCGTTGCTGATAGTCAGTGGGTAAGTCCTGTCCATTGTGTCCCTAAGAAAGGAGGTATTACTGCTGTCCCTAATGATAAAGATGAATTGATTCCGCAAAGAATTATCACAGGTTATAGGATGGTAATTGATTTCCACAAATTAAATAAGGCTGCTAAGAAAGATCATTACCCCTTACCTTTTATTGATCAAATGCTAGAAATATTATGCAAACATACAAATTATTGCTTTCTAGATGGTTATTCCGGTTTTTCTCAAATACCTGTGTCGGCTAAAGATCAATCAAAGACTACTTTTACATGCCCTTGTGGTACTTTTGCTTATAGACGTATTCCTTTCGGTTTATGTAATGCACCTGCTACCTTTAAAGATGCATGATGGCTATATTCTCCGACTTTTGCGAGAAAATTTGTGAGGTTTTCATGGACGACTTTTCCGTCTATGGTTCCTCTTTTGATGATTGCTTGAGCAATCTTGCTCGAGTTTTGCAGAGATGTGAAGAAACTAATCTTGTCTTGAATTGGGAAAAATGCCACTTTATGGTTAATGAAGGTATTGTCTTGGGGCACAAAGTTTCTGAAAGAGGTATTGAAGTTGATAAAGCCAAGGTTGATGCTATTGAAAAGATGCCATGTCCCAAGGACATCAAAGGTATAAGAAGTTTCCTTGGTCACGCCAGATTTTATAGGAGGTTCATTAAGGACTTCTCAAAAATCTCTCGGCCTCTGACTATTTTATTACAAAAAGATGTACCATTTGTCTTTGATGATGATTGTGTAGAAGCATTTGAAATACTTAAGAAAGCATTAGTCTCTGTACCTGTTGTTCAGCCACCTGATTGGAATTTACCCTTTGAAATTATGTGTGATGCTAGTGATTATGCTGTAGGTGCTGTTCTAGGGCAAAGAGTTGATAAGAAATTAAATGTTATCCATTATGCTAGTAAGACTCTAGACAATGCTCAAAGAAATTATGCTACTACCGAAAAGGAACTTTTAGCAGTTGTATTTGCTTGTGATAAATTCAGACCCTATATTGTTGATTCTAAAGTAACTATTCACACAGATCATGCTGCTATTAAATATCTTGTGGAAAAGAAAGATGCAAAACCTAGACTCATTAGATGGGTTCTCCTACTGCAAGAATTTGATTTACATATTGTTGACAGAAAAGGAGCTGAGAACCCCGTTGCAGACAACTTATCTAGGTTAGAGAATGTTCTTGATGACCCACTACCTATTGATGATAGCTTTCCTGATGAACAATTAAATGTCATAAGCACTTCTCGTAGCACTCCATGGTATGCTGATTATGCTAATTATATTGTTGCTAAATTTACACCACCTAGCTTCACATACCAACAAAAGAAAAAGTTTTTCTATGATTTGCGACATTACTTTTGGGATGACCCACATCTTTATAAAGAAGGAGTAGATGGTGTTATTAGACGTTGTGTACCTGAGCATGAATAGGAACAGATCCTATGCAAGTGTCACTCCAAAGCTTATGGAGGACACCACGCTGGAGATAGAACTGCACATAAGGTATTGCAATCCAGTTTTTATTGGCCTACTCTCTTCGAGGATGCCCGTAAGTTTGTTTTGTCTTGCGATGAATGTCAAAGAATTGGTAATATTAGTAGACATCAAGAAATGCCTATGAATTATTCACTTGTTATTGAACCATTTGATGTTTGGGGCTTTGATTATATGGGACCTTTTCCTGCCTCTAATGGATATACTCATATTTTAGTTGTTGTTGATTATGTTACTAAGTGGGTAGAAGCTATTCCAACTAGTAGTGCTGATCATAACACTTCTATTAAAATGCTTAAGGAAGTTATTTTTCCGAGGTTTGGAGTCCCTAGATATTTAATGACTGATGGTGGTTCACACTTTATTCATGGTGCTTTCCGTAAGATGCTTGCTAAATATGACGTTAATCATAGAATTGCATCTCCATATCACCCTCAGTCTAGTAGTCAGGTAGAATTGAGCAATAGAGAGCTCAAATTAATCTTGCAAAAGACTGTCAATAGGTCTAGAAAGAATTGGTCCAAGAAACTCGATGATGCATTATGGGCCTATAGAACTGCATATAAAAATCCTATGGGTATGTCTCCATATAAAATGGTTCATGGAAAAGCATGTCACTTACCTCTCGAACTAGAACATAAGGCATACTGGGCTATTAAAGAGCTCAACTATGATTTCAAACTTGCCGGTGAGAAGAGGTTATTTGATATTAGCTCACTTGATGAATGGAGAACCCAAGCTTATGAAAATGCCAAGTTGTTTAAAGAAAAAGTTAAAAGATGGCATGATAAAAGGATACAAAAGCGTGAGTTTAATGTAGGTGATTATGTATTGCTATACAACTCTCGTTTAAGATCTTTTGCAGGAAACCTTCTCTCCAAATGGGAAGGCCCTTACGTTATCGAGGAGGTCTATCGTTCCGGTGCCATAACAATTTAACAACTTCGCAGGCACAAATCCAAAGGTGGTAAATGGTCAAAGGATCAAACACTATATCTCAGGTAATCCTATAAATGTTGAAACTAATATTATTGAAACCGTAAACCCGGAGGAATACATAAAGGACACTTTCCAGAATGTTCCAGACTCCAAAAAGGAATAGGTATGTGGTACGGTAAGTAAACCGACTCCGAAACAATTTTAAGGCAATATTTCTCTGTTTTGCAATATTTAGAAAAATAGAAAAATAAGTAGCAGCCCGGGGAGGACACGAGGCCTCCACGAGGGTGGAGGGCGCGCCCTACCCCCCTGGGCGCGCCCCCTACCTCGTGAGCACCTCGTGTGCCCTCCGGACTCCGTTTCCTTGCACGATACGTATTTTGGTCGGTAAAAATTCATTATATATACTCCCGAAGGTTTTGACTCTCGTATCACGCAAATCTCCCCTGTTCTTGTTTCGAGCTGTTTTTCTGACAGGTCTAGATCATCATGATGACCCCAAGTGGTTCCAAGGACAAGTTCTTCGAGAAGGTTATCAATCCTTACCTTGCGGAGGTGCTGCGACACCCTCAAACCATTGAGATGCGTGATGGGTTGCTGCACATCCGCGATGTTGAGGGACCAAAGGGAACCGGAAGCGTGGAGTCGAGGCTCAAAGCAATGGAGCAACAAGTTTTCAAGTGCCAGGGGATGGTGGAGCGTGGAATCAACGTTACCCACAAGATGATCACGGAGTTCACCAACAACTACGAGCCGGATGCCAAGAAGACCGAGGAGGCCACCTTCAAGGTACATGAGAAGATCGAGCACCTCCAAGCCCAAAGCTATGATCTGCAAAACCAAAACTGTGAGTATGAATATAGATTCAAAAGGATGAGTTTGGCTGCAGATTTGAGGATCCCGGAGACTCGATCATCCTTCTATGATGGTGAGCCTATGCCATGGAAGGTGGACGACAAGCTTGCATCATCAACAACACCTCCACCGCCAACAACAAAGAAGGAGATATAATCACATGGGTATGGGCACTCCCCTTGGCAACTGCCAAGCTTGGGGGAGGTGCCCTGGTATCGTATCACCATCACAACTCCTATCTTTACCATTTTTCTTAGTTCGATCCTTTTAGTAGTATCTTGATTTAGTAGAATAAAGTCATGGCATGATCTAGTTTTGAGTTTTGTTTATGATCCTTCTTTGTAATCGAGTCCATGAGCTATATAATAAAGATTAGAGTTGAGTCAAGGGCTTGAGTATTTTGCCATGATCTTGGGTGATTAGAAGAAAAAAGAATAAAAAGAATCAAAGAGTTCATATTGATCTTAGTGAAAGTAATGACTCCACATAGAAAGAGTATGATGATTAAAAGTTGTTGGGAGTTGGCAAATATAGCTTTGGTCATCGTTGCAATTAATAGGAAGTAATAAGGAAAGAGAGGTTTCACATATAGATATATTATCATTGACATCTTTTATGATTGGGAGCACTCATTAAAATATGACATGCTAAAGAGTTGATGTTGGACAAGGAAGACAACATAATGAGTTATGTTTTCCTACATCTGAGATAAAGTATGTTGTCATGGATCCTCTACCATGTTGAGCTTGCCTTTCCCCCTCATGCTAGCCAAATTCTCAGCACTAAGTAGAAATACTACTTGTGCTTCCAAATACCCTTAAACCAGTTTTGCCATGAGAGTTCACCATATCTACCTATGGATTGAGTAAGATCCTTCAAGTAAGTTGTCATCGGTGCAAGCAATAAAAATTTCTCTATAAATATGCATGACTTATTAGTGCGGAGAAAATAAACTTTGTACGAACTTGTTGTGGATGCAATAAAAGCGACGTACTGCATAATAAAGGTTCACATACAAGGGGCAATATAAAGTGACGTTCTTTTGCATTATGATTTTGTGCATCAACCCTAAACACGCATGGCAACCTTTGCTTCCCTCCGTGAAGGGCCTATCTTTTATTATTATCCTGTACCTTATGCAAGAGTCACGGTGATCTTCACCTTTCCCTTTTTATTTTATCCTTTGGCAAGCTCAGCATGTTGGAAACAACATGATATATATATCTAATTGGATGTGGGGAGCATGAATTATTATTGTTGACATTACCCTTGAGGTAAAAGGTTGTGGGGCAAAACTATAAGCCCCTATCTTTCTCTGTGTCCGATTAAAACTCCGTAACCACAAGTATCGCGTGAGTGTTGGAAAATATGAAGGACTAAGTGATATTTGAGTATGTGGACTTGCTTTTAAGCTCTGACATTGACTCTTTCCGATGTTATGATAAATTGCAGTTGCTTTAATGACTGAGGGTACAATTTGTTGGTGCTCAATAAGGTTTCTGATTCATACTTTGGCTTTGTGAAAAGATCATCACTTGAACATGAGTAATCATATGACAAAATCTATTTATGTTGCTGTTATAGAAATAATCATGATGCCTTCATGTCCGTATTTTATTTTTATCAACGCCTCTCCCTCTAAACATGAGGACATATTTATTGTTATTGGCTTTTTGCTTGAGGACAAGTGAGGTCTAACTTGGGGAAGTTGATACGTCCATTTTGCATCATGCTTTTATATCAATATTTATTGCATTATGGGATGTTATTTCACGTTATGTCACAATACTTATGGCCATTCTCTCTTATTTTACAAGGTTTACATGAAGAGGGAGAATGCCGGCATCTGGAATTCTGGGCTAGAAAAGGAGCAAATATTGAAGGCCTATTCTGTGCAACTCCAGAAGTCCTAAAACTCCACGGAATACCTTAAAATAAATAAATAAAAATCGTCGCCAAAGATGAAGGCCAGGGGGCTCACACCCTGCTCACGAGGGTGGGGGGCGTGCCCTCCCCCCTGGGCGCGTCCCCTACCTCGTGGGCCCCCTGGTGGCTCTCCGACGCCCATATTCTCCTATATGAAGTCTTTCGATGAGGAAAAAATAGAAGGCAACCTTTCGGGACGAGACTTCGCCACCACGAGGCGGAACCTTGGCGGAACCAATCTAGGGCTCCGACAGAGCTGTTCTGCCGGGGACACTTCCCTCCGGGAGGGGGAAATCATCACCATCGTCATCACCAACGCTCCTCTCATCGGGAGAGGGCAATCTCCATCAACATCTTCACCAGCACCATCTCATCTCCAAACCCTAGTTCATCTCTTGTATCCAATTCTTGTCTCCAAGTCCGGGATTGGTGCTAGTAGGTTGCTAGTAGTATTGATTACTCTTTGTAGTTGATGCTAGTTGGTTTATTTGGTGGAAGATCATATGTTCAGATCCTTTATGCACATTATTACCCCTCTGATTATGAACATGAATATGCTTTGTGAGTAGTTACGTTTGTTCCTGAGGACAAGGGAGAAGTCTTGCTATTAGTAGTCATGTGAATTTGGTATTCGTTCGATATTTTGATAAGATGTATGTTGTCTAACCTCTAGTGGTGTTATGTGAACGTAGACTACATAACACTTAACCACTATTTGGGCCTAGAGGAAGGCATTGGGAAGTAATAAGTAGATGATGGGTTGCTAGAGTGACAGAAGCTTAAACCCTAGTTTATGCGTTGCTTCGTAAGGGGCTGATTTGGATCCATATGTTTCATGCTATGGTTAGGTTTACCTTAATACTTTTGTTGTAGTTGCGGATGCTTGCAATAGAGGTTAATCATAAGTGGGATGCTTGTTCAAGTAAGAACAGCACCCAAGCACCGGTCCACCCACATATCAAATTATCAAAGTACCGAACGCGAATCATATGAGCGTGATGAAAACTAGCTTGACGATATTCCCATGTGTCCTCGGGAGCGATTTTCCTATTATAAGAGTTTATCCAGGCTTGTCCTTTGCTACAAAAAGGATTGGGCCACCTTGCTGCACTTTATTTAATTTTGTTACTTGTTGCTCGTTACAATTTATCTTATCACAAAACTATTTGTTACCACTTATTTCAGTACTTGCAGAGAATACCTTGCTGAAAACCACTTATCATTTCCTTCTGCTCCTCGTTGGGTTCGATACTATTACTTATCGAAAGGACTACGATAGATCCCCTATACTTGTGGGTCATCAATATTCAAGCTAAAAGGCTTCAATACTGTGAATGGCTTTCGTCTACTGGCAGACAGGAACTGGCTTCAGGAGTGTTGATGTGTCATTGTAAGAATTCTGTAAATGAATGCAGACTATGAGAACCAAGGGATTCTCCCACGGACTTGTACCTGTGATAGCATTAGAGGTGCAAGGGAAGGGGAAGAGGTCATATGCATTCTCAGAAGATTTTGAAGATAAATCAGTTTGAAGACATTGACCTCATAGCACGAAGACATTCACTTATTTGGAGAGTAGTTGGTTCCATATTTGTACGAATCCATGAATAAGTACAAGTGAGGAATCTAACTAGTTGTGAGGCATATGTGAGTATGCTTGGCATGATATGAGATGCAGACCAAGATTGATCCATATTTGGGAGTTTAGAAACCACTTTTGGTTGAAGTGGATGGATCTGACGGATCAAAAGGCAGTAAAAAGTAAGTTTTAATTACCCTTGACGAACTACTAGACGAGGCGAAGACGAAGGCCGAGCAGTTCAATCTCCTGCGCCCTAACTTGGCGATGAAAGACACCTATGGCGGCAGCAGAGAGGACGAGGTCCGCGGCCGGCGTGAGGACGGTGTTGAAGAAGTTGCGGCAGCTAAGCATTTCGTCTCTGGTGTTGTCGCGAGCTAGCGGAGGCACTAGGGCTTGTGCGAGTTGGCGAGGTGGAAGAAGAGATTGTGACCGCGGTGAGTTGAGTATTTATAGGGAAAGGGACAACACAGAGTAATTACACAGGTGCCCCTAGCGGTTCACATCTGAAGGACATGTGGCATGCATGCAACACATTGAAAGTTGTTCCATGTTCCCACGCATGCCTGGATTGTAGGGTGGTCATTCCCGCTTCTCCGGGTTTCAGGAAGTAAGGATATAGCATTAACACAGATTCAATTTTTGTCTCTGTGTCTTCTGCCGACAAGGACTCAAAGAAGACAATCGACAGTTTCAATAGAATGCATATGATTTGGATGGATAGAATCTGAGGTAGAAGCATAGAGGGGGGTAGGGTCCGATCACATTCACTTAGATCAAAAGATTCAAACATGAAGTCATTGCTATAAGTGAATGCTGTAGAGGACAGAACAAATATATGTATATATCAGTATGATACCAAATCAACATTATGAAGATAAACACAAAGACAAATCAATGTTGAAGACAAAACCAAATGCGAAGATTATGCAAATGTGACGCCCAATAAAACACTTCAAACAAGAGTTGGGTGGTGGCGTTACCCACCGTATAGGAAGTATTAGACCCAGACATGGCGCACAATTATCGTGGCACTCCGAAGTCAAATTCCGTGTTAATGTATTCACACTTAGAGTGTATGTCTTCATTGATTAAAGATATACATTACTTCGTGTGTTACACATCTAACCAATATGCATAAGCATTAGGATGTGTGTCCAATCACAGGACATTTGAGGATTCTAAGATATTTAGCTCACACTGCAACTTGCAAAACCTTTTCTCATCCAAGGGCTTTGTGAAGATATCTGCCAATTTCTCTTCAGTGTTGACGTGAATGATATCAATATCTTCCTTCATGACATGATCTCTGAGAAAGTGATGACAGATTTCAATGTGCTTTGTCTTCGAGTGTTGAACTGGGTTGTTGTCAATCTTGATGGCGCTTTCATTATCGCAGTAGAGTGGCACTTGCTTCAGGTGGATGCCATATGGAGTTCTATGCATTAAATCTCTTTGTGGTGAACTATTTTTTTGAGGAAACTCCCTCTATATGATGGGGACTCTTCGGTTCCTTGCCTTTTTTTGACTCATCTAACATAGAATCTAAGCCATTCATAAAATGTAACTTTTGTACGGTCAAATCTCCATCGTTCCTTTTCTATCGTTTTAATAATATAATAGATTTTTGGCGTAGGTCTCACGTTAGGGGGGGTCTCCGAGCTATCCACGAGATAGGGGGCGCGTCCCCCACCCTCGTGGGCAGCCCGGGACTCTTCTGGACCAACTCTTTTACTCCGGGGGCTTCTTTTGGTCCATAAAAACTCATCAAAAATTGGCACGTCAATTGGACTCCGTTTGGTATTCCTTTTGTGTAAAACTCAAAAATAAGGAAAAAACAGAAACTGGCACCAGGCTCTAGGTTAATAGGTTAGTCACAAAAATCATATAAAATAGCATATAAATGCATATAAAACATCCAAGATGGATAATATAATAGCATGGAACAATAAAAAATTATAGATACGCTGGAGACGTATCAGTTATATCCCCAACATTAGGCCCAAGGTTGATTTGAACTGGTTCACATCAATCTTCACCACTTGACTTACTAGAATCTTCCTTTATCAATTCTTTACCAGTTCATTGTAACTCGCCATGACTCACATCTCAGAATCATGTTAACTCGCCATGACATCATTGCGCACTAAATTCGCACAAAGCCCAGGACATCTCAACAGGTCTTTATCTTAATGGACCTCCCAAAAATCGAGACGTCCACACAGCCACATAATCATTTTTTGGCCTCCTCGGTTCCCGCGCATGCCATCTATCCACTTCCTTATAAATAGAGACATGGGGTCCTCCTTTTCACTTTTACCCTGCCCCCTCGTCTTCGTCTTCCTCCTTGCAACGCCTCAGCAAACCCGAGCTCCGTCGCCACCGTCTTCCTCCCGCGTCCTCAACTCCAGCCGCTGCATCGACCTGAATGGACCATAGAACTGCGGCGCACCTCCGCGGTTCAATAGCATCGGTAAGTATTCACTTTTCCCCGTAGCAGATCTGCATTAGGTTTTCCACCGTTCATCGGTCTTCGCCGTTCCTCATTTTTCCTCTCTAGATGGTGTAGTTTGATCTGAACGTGATACCGAAGTTGCACAGTAGTAGTTTAGCACCCCTTTCCAATCGCAGAAGGTACTTTTTCTGCATAAGATCCCATCCAAGCACATGAGTTCATCCACTGCCGCAACTTTAGGTATGTGGATCCAAAATAATAGAGCTGATATGTGGATCCTGTTTGTTCATAACTTAGCAAAACTTCACTGATAGATCTATCGCACTGCAATCATGCGGGCGGTTTATATGATAAGCTGTAACCCGCCATATAGCATTAGTCCTCTTTTTAAGCCGCCAGTATACGTTCACAATCTGTATAACCCGGCATTGTCTTCTGGTTTAACCATGCTAGCCTTTATAGCACTTATTCTTCTGCATATGAATTGGCCTTGCATAATGCACTTATTTTGATCACTCCCCGGCTTAACAACATAACCTTAATCCGGCAATATTTTTCTTTTTAGGCTTTCATCAATAAAATGACCAAAAATGTTACCTCATGCAACTGGGTTGCCTCTCGGGTTACCGAGCAGATGTTGAACGAGCATGTTCAAGTGGGAATCTTAGCCGCAAAGAAAGTGATTCACTGGAGAGTCCCAGGCACATAAACCACCCCCGAACCAAAAGAGGGTGAAGTAATAGTTTTTACTGATCATATGCTTCGAGGGTTCACTCCACCCGGCTCAAAATTCTTTCGTGATGTGTTGCATTTCTTCCGACTCCATCCTCAAGACGTCGGACCCAACTCTGTTTCAAACATCTGCAACTTCCAAGTCTTTTGTGAAGTGTCACTGGTATGCGTCGGTCCTATACAAACGGTTTTTAACTCCTTTCCACGATGGCATTTGGAACCGTCGCCTAGGAGTGTGGGCGATGGGGGGGGGGGCCTTCCCACACGACCCAGAAACCGCCGGGGATATGCCCTCCTGGCACACATGGTCGGCAAAATGAGGTCGTGTGCGACCGGAAGCGCTCAAATACGGAAATACGTACAGTGGAGCTATAGAATACAATTATACGGCAAAATTGTTTTCAGTCGCAAGTACATCCCACACAATCAGTCCCTGCTAAACACTGCCGTTCGTATGTACATCCCACACAGTCGCTCCAAGGAAAACGTTTCCGTTCACAGGTACATCACACACCATTTTTCCCGTTAAATCATTTGTGTTATTGAATGTATCACACACGGTCCATAGAAGAAACTGTGTGGCAAAGGCTGTCCATCACACACAGTTTTTATGTGGTAAACATTGGCGCAAGGTGGCCTAACGCAAACATTTTTCAAGAGAAAGTCGTGTGTGATTGTTTATTGATCCAACGGTTTATTCCTAGAAACTGTGTGTGTTGCCTGAGGTCATCGCCCACGGTATTTTCTCAACAACCGTTTGCAATAGCAAAACCCAATTAGCAGGCTATTTCGCCATTAGCAAGCTAATTGCCCTATTATTAATAATCCATTTATTTATCTAATTGGCATTCATATTAAGCACATAATGTATCTCATTTTCATATTAAGGAAGCAGAATTTCATAATTGAAATACATCATAGTACAACATGATATAGCTTCAACACTCAGCTACCCCATTACACAACTGCACCAGCACCAAGTTTCACATGCAACATATAGAACCTTTCAAAATTAGCATCATAGACGGTATATAGGCAGATGCATCTCATCTGGAAAACTGCTGAAGCGGAAGGCGAATATTGAGCCTTCATTCATTTTGAAGGTCTTTGCAACTTTAGGCCAGTGCCTGTGGATGATTGACCGTCCGTCCTTCGTGAAGGAAATATGCCCTTGAGGCAATAATAAAGTTATTATTTATTTCCTTAATTCATGATAAATGTTTATTATTCATGCTAGAATTGTATTAACCGGAAACATAATACATGTGTGAATACATAGACAAACAGAGTGTCACTAGTATGCCTCTACTTAACTAGCTCGTTGATCAAAGATGGTTAAGTTTCCTGACCATAGACATGAGTTGTCATTTGATAAACGAGATCACATCATTAGGAGAATGATGTGATTGACTTGACCCATTCCGTTAGCTTAGCACTTGATTGATTTAGTTTATTGCTATTGCTTTCTTCATGACTTATACATGTTCCTATGACTATGAGATTATGCAACTCCCAATTACCGGAGGAACACTTTGTGTGCTACCAAACGTCACAACGTAACTAGGTGATTATAAAGGTGCTCTACAGGTGTCTCCAATGGTACTTGTTGAGTTGGCATAGATCGAGATTAGGATTTGTCACTCCGTGTTTCGGAGAGGTATCCCTGGGCCTCTCGGTAATGCACATCACTATAAGCCTTGCAAGCAATGTGACTAATGAGTTAGTTGCGGGATGATGCATTACGGCAGGAGTAAATAGACTTACCGGTAACGAGATTGAACTAGGTATTAAGATACCGACGATCGAATCTCAAGCAAGTAAACATACCGATGACAAAGGGAACAACGTATGTAGTTATGCGGTTTGACTGATAAAGATCTTTGTAGAATATGTAGGAGCCAATATGAGCATCCAAGTTCCGCTATTGGTTATTGACCAGAGACGTGTCTCGGTCATGTCTACATAGTTCTCGAACCCGTAGGGTCCGCACGCTTAACGTTCGGTGACGATCGGTATTATGAGTTTATGTGTTTTGATGTAACGAAGGTAGTTCGGAGTCTCGGATATGATCACGGACATGACGAGGAGTCTCGAAATGGTTGAGACATAAAGATCGATATATTGGATGACTATGTTTGAACTTCGGAAGGGTTCCTAGCAAGTTCAGACATACACCGGAGTACCAGGGGGTTAACGGAACCCCCCGGGGGGTGTAATGGGGCTATTGGGCCTTAGTGGAGAAGAGGAGGGGCGGCCAGGGCAGGCCGCGCGCCCCCTCCCCCTCTAGTCCAAATTGGACAAGGAGGGGGGCGGCGCCCTGATACGTCTCCAACGTATCTATAATTTTTGATTGTTCCATGCTATTATATTACCCCTTTTGGATGTTTATGGACTTTATTTTACACATTTATATCATTTTTGGGACTAACCTACTAACCGGAGGCCCAGCCCGTATTGCTGTTTTTTTGCCTATTTCAGTATTTCAAAGAAAAGGAATATCAAACGGAGTCCAAACGGAATGAAACCTTCGGGAGCGTGATTTTTGGAACGAACGTGATCCAGAGGACTTGGAGTGCAAGTCAAGAAGCAGCCGAGGCAGCCACGAGATAGGAGGCCGCGCCCCCCTGTAGGGCGCTCCCCCTGTCTCGTGGGCCCCTCGGGTGGCCACCGACATACTTCCTCCTCCTATATATACCTACGTACCCTGAAAACATACAGGGAGCCAATAAAACACAATTTCCACCACCGTAACATTCTGTATCTGCGAGATCCCATCTTGGAGCCTTCGCCGGCGCTCCGCCGGAGGGGGAATCGGCCATGGAGGGCTTCTACATCAACACCATAGCCCCTCTGATGAGTTGTGAGTAGTTTAACACAGACCTTCGGGTCCATAGTTATTAGCTAGATGGCTTATTCTCTCTTTTTGGATCTCAATACAATGTTCTTCCCCTCTCTTGTGGAGATCTATTCGATGTAAACTCTTTTTGCAGTGTGTTTGTCGAGATCCGATGAATTGTGTGGGTTTATGATCAAGTTTATCTATGAGAAATATTTGAATCATCTCTGAATTCTTTTATGTATGATTGAGTTATCTTTGCAAGTCTCTTCGAATTATCAGTTTGGTTTGGCCTACTAGATTAAACTTTCTTGCCATGGGAGAAGTTCTTAGCTTTGGGTTCAATCTTCTGGTGTCCTTTCCCAGTGACAGCAGGGGCAGCAAGGCACATATTGTATTGTTGCCATCAAGGATAAAAAGATGGGGTTTATATCATATTGCTTGAGTTTATCCCTCTACATCATGTCATCTTTCTTAATGCGTTACTCTGTTCTTTATGAACTTAATACTCTAGATACAGGCAGGAGTCGATCGATGTGTGGAGTAATAGTAGTAGATGCAGGCAGGAGTCGGTCTACTTGTTACGGACATGATGCCTATATACATGATCATGCCTAGATAATCTCATAATTATTCGCTTTTCTATCAATTGCTCGACAGTAATTTGTTCACCCACCGTAATACTTATGCTATCTTGAGAGAAGCCACTAGTGAAACCTATGGCCCCGGGTCTATCTTTTATCATATAAGCTTTCAATCTACGTTTATTTGCATCTTTACTTTTTGCATCTATATTATAAAATACCGAAAATATATTTATCTTATAATACTATCTCTATCAGATCTCACTTTCGCAAGTGGCCGTGAAGGGATTGACAACCCCTTTATTGCATTGGTTGCGAGTTCTTTATTTGTTTGTGTAGGTGCGTGGGACTTTTGAGGATCCTCCTACTGGATTGATACCTTGGTTCTCAAAAACTAAGGGGAATACTTATGCTACTTTGCTGCATCACCCTTTCCTATTCAAGGAAAACCAAAGCAAGCTCAAGACGTAGCAAGAAGGATTTCTGGCGCCGTTGCCGGGGAGGTCTTGCTCAAGTCAAGACATACCAAGTACCCATCACAAACTCATCTCCCTCGCATTTACATTATTTGCCATTTGCCTCTCGTTTTCCTCTGCCCCACTTCACCCTTACCGTTTTATTTGCCCTCTCTTTCCCAATCTCTCTCTCTCTCTCTCTCTCTCTCTCTCTCTCTCTTTTCGCTTGCCTTTTTCTGTTTGCTTGTGTGTTGGATTACTTGTTGCCATGGCGCAAGATAATACCAAATTGTGTGATTTCTCCAATACCAATAATAATGATTTCCTTAGTACTCTGATTGCTCCTCTTAATGATGTTGTGTCTTGTGAAATCAATACTGCTTTGCTGAATCTTGTTATGAAAGATCAATTCGCCAGCCTTCCTAGTGAAGATGCCGCTACTCATCTAAACAACTTTGTTGACTTGTGTGATATGCAAAAGAAGAAAGATACGGATAATGTCGTGGAATTATCACGTCAGATGTCCTCATGGAAGGACTTAGTTGTGGAGCCATCGCAATGGGTTAGCTTGAAGGGGTTAAACCGGACTAGGGACATGGGAGTTTATACTAGTTCTGCCCCTTCGATGAAGGTAAAAGCCTACGTCTAGTTGTGATGGGATTGATTGGGTTTCGATGATCAGGGAGCGGAATACGCTTGCCTGAGTCTCGAGTTGTTGTCTGTCGTCCCTGAACCGCCGCCGAGTCGTCCCTTTATATACACAGGTTGACTCCCGGCTGGTCTACAGAGCCCCGAGGCCAACTCATACAAAGTTTCCGTCTCGGTCTCTCCTTTCCTAACTTACATTACAAGTTTACATAGTCATGCCGGTTTACCACTATGGGCCCTAATCCGCCTTTGGGCTTCGGGCTTCTAGGCTTCATTCAGTAAAGCGCCATCTCCTGGATCGTCATGGGCTTCAACATAGTCGAGGGTGAACCGGGCCCTCCTGGCCAGTTTACACTCAGTAGCTATACCCTCAACATTAGGCCCCAGATTGATTTGAATTTGTTCATGTCAATCTTCAATACTTCAAAGATATCTTGTAGGCATCTTCTTGTATTTTCGTAAACCGCCATATTGTCTTCTCCTGTAATTTTGTAAACCGCCGTGACGTCATCTTCTGAACACAGCAACGGTCCATCATGACATCATCTCTGTATAAAAAGATTAAAAAGATTCCCTTCACTTAATGGTTATCCCAAAAATCGAGGCGACAGGCGCACCCATTCGGCCGTTTCAGGCTCCTTGATTCTCACGCCGAGGGTCCTTCTCTCTTTTCCCCTTCTGCGCCTTCTTCTTCCTCGCGACGCCCCAGCTCTGAAGCTCCGCCGCCGTCCGCGACCCTTGAGAACTGCATCAACTAAGGCCGATGCATCAACCTGAAAATGGACCAAAAACTCGTCGCGCCCTTCCGCAGCAAATCTGCAGTGGTAAGTTTCCTCTTTCCTTCATATTTAGATCTGTGCTAGGGTTTGTGAGCTCCTCTGTACCGTTCTTCGTTCTTCCTTCTGCCGCGGTAGTTTTGATCCAATAGCAGTATAGATCTTATGCGGTAGTTACTCCGCATCCGTTTTTAATACCAATAGATCGTCCTTTTTCTTCTGTAGAGTACACGATCTTCCCTGTTCTGCTTAGCGCCTTTAGAGGTCACAGAAAAAATTGCTTTACGGATGTGCGGTAGACCCAAATAAATTTGATCATTGTATGAAACCTGTTTCTGTCAACACTTAGCAGAAATTTTGAATCCTGGCCCTTCCGCCAATGGGCGGTTTAATATTTCATAGTCAATCCACCATATGTCATTATCCCTCTCTGAAACCGCCAACTGAACCTTGCATAGTATTTTTCTCCGATTCAACACTGAATTGTATACCTTAAACCGTAAATTGTAAAACCGGCACTTGTTTTTTTTCTTTCAGTTCCCTCCTTCCAGAATGTCGAAACAATTCGCTGCTTGCAATTGGGTTCCGTCCCGGATCACGGAGACACAAATCAACCGTTATGTCACCACTGGTGCCTTAGCCTCAAAAGGGGCTCTCCATTGGCGAGTTCTGGAATCGGAATGTCCGCCTGAACCTCAAGAAGGAGAGGTAATTGTCTTTATGCAACACTTAGAGCGGGGATTCAGTCCGCCCGGATCAAAAAATTTCCGAGATGTCCTTGCAAGCTTCCAACTCCATCCGCAAGATATTGGTCCAAACTCTGTGTCAAACATATGCAACTTTCAAGTATTCTGTGAAGTCTATCTTCAAGAAGAGCCAACTGTGGAGCTGTTCCGGGACTTTTTCCATTTGAACCGCTGTACGGAATTCTCAGATGGTCCCAACACAGAGCTTGGCGGCGTTTCAATTCAGAAAAGAAAATAAGTTGACTTCCCTCATGCCAAACATCATAGCCATCCCAAAGATTGGAATCAGACCTGGTTTTACTATTGTAACACCGCCCCCGATGGAGAAAATCCCTTGCCGGGTTATCACCCTCACCGGCTTAGCAATAGCCACCCGTTACCTTCACGCTTGACCGCCGCAGAACGGAAGAATTTTGCACCTCAACTCGCCAAGCTCAGGGCTTTGATGGCCAACGGTTTAACTGGCATTGATCTTGTCCACTGCTGGGTTTCTTGGGGCATCTTACCCTTAAGCCGCGGCCCCATATTGATGCATGAGTATACTGGTGATGTCAAAGATCCTCAACGATATCATGAAATAGTAATGACCGATCTTGAAGTTATTGAATCAGTGAAGATAATGCTTGATGAACCAATCTCTGCCTGCAGCCAAACCGGTTTGGCTTCGTTTTGCGTCTCCAATAAACCGCCAGCGGTAAAGTTCATATAAATTCTTTACTGATTTGCTTCCATATTGATTGTGTACTAACCTTTCCTTGTCTTAATTTCAGGATAACAGCTCCTTTTGGAAACGGACTAAACCGGCCCGGGCTCCTCGTGCAAAAACCAAGGCCACCAAGAAAGCTGGCAAGAGGAAAACCGCCGAGTCTTCTGACCCGCCAGAGGAGGAGGAATCAGATGCTGAGGTAGAACTTGACTCACTTGGTTCCTTTTTCGTACATCTTATTGACAATGACTATTCCCAGGATGATGCTGAAGCCAGCCATGCAGAACATGTCGAGGTAATCCTTCTTTCTTCCGATTCAGATCTTGTACCGGTTCAAAGAATTTTCCGCACAGTCCGAAAAGTCAAATAATCTCACCCCCTTGCTCATTTGGATGCAAAATTTTCTTTGAAGACACATCAAGTTGAAGAACGTCGCACAACCTGGCATAGTGGTCAACAAATCACATCGTCCTATTTAGCTGATACGCCAACCCGGAAACGTCGTCCAGAGGTGACTTGCTCTCCTGAAAAACGTTATCCTTTGAAAGGTTTCTTCCGCTGCCCTCTCAATCCGTCTGACCCGAATTACCAGGCTTCTTCCAACTCGTCTGGCGGTTCATCAACCACTCAGCTGCCTCCTCTCAAAGTCGTCGCTGGGTAAGTATATTACTCCTTAATTTGTTTCTTTTATTTGCCGTTTACCATATTCTAATCTTTGATGTTGTAGCGCCAAGGCTCGATTGAGTAAGAAAGCCAAGACCAGCGACCCAACTGTGGATGTTGATCCGGAGAAGACTCCAGAGCATCATGGCGAATATCCTGAAGTTGCTATAGACAGCTCTGCTGGGCAAAACCAAGATGCTGATGCCAACCCGCCAGAGGTTGAACTGAATGTAGAGGTTGATACTTCACATCCTCCTGCTCCTCCAAGTCCAACAGTTGAACAACGGGGCTCAACTGCTGATCCGCCAAGCCCTGTCAATAAACCGCCAAGTTCCGCTACCAAAGCACCAAGTCCTGTACATAATATTGACTCATCCAGTCAGGCCAAAGATGATGACGTTGTTGTTACTGGCACTGGATATACCACTCCTGGTAATCCAGTTGCTCTATCAAAGCACACTGCCAAAGATGAGTTTGCTGCCATGAGCAAAGGGAAGGGGAAGACTGATCTGTCAGCTTATGTCGATCTCTCTGCTCAAGACCTTCACTCCAGCTTCTTGAACCAGCTTTACACCAGCCGCGATTATGAAGCCGGTTTAGTAAATCTGATGAAGGAACGCTATGAGGTAAACAGTTTTGCTCTTTGCTCTTCACCTTCATCACATTGTAGCCCCCAAGGGCCGGGTTGTCTTGAGAAAGTCAAACTGGAACTTCGTATACTCCATACTGTACTTTATGAAATTCCCTTGTGTATTTCTGATCAAACACCCATTAGCCCCCAAGTGCCATGATTAAAACTTGTATTAATCCTTGGGACTTCAATAATCAGCATAAAAATGATCCGCATTAGCCCCCAAGTGCCAAGTGTATAACTGGTTATATGCTTGGGACTTTAACAAAGATATTAACCTGTTCTCTTACTGTTGCAGAGTGACATAAACCAACAAGTCTTGCAAATCACTGACCTTCAAGAAAATCTGAAATCCCAACAAGCAGAAACCACCAAGGCCAAGGATGAGTTAAAAACCGCTTTAACCACCATGGAGCAGCTCAAAGAATGGTTCAAGGCTGAGCAGGCCAACTGGGATATAGAAAAGGCCGGTTTGTTGAAGCAGGCAAAAAATACTGAAGCAGCTCTTACCGGTGACGGAAGAGCTTTCTGGATTAAAGCGCCAAGTCAATGCCATGACTTCTGCAATATTTGGTAAGCACTGTTTTGCCAAGGCTTGATGAATATTTCGCTTTGAAATTTCTCCGGTTTAATATGAACTTCTTAAACCGATATAGGTAGTCGCATTGCTCATCTGGGTTCTGATATGCGGAAGAAACTCTAGGCCGCGTATACACTGGTTGAACAGCTGTATACCGGCGTTCAATGGGTGATCTGCGCCATGTCCTATGACAATGCGGCGCCAACACTGATCAAGGATACGGTGGACCGGCTATCTATGACGCCAATGCAAATAGAAGAGTTGAAGCGATCTGCTGCCCGGGCTGGCTCTTTACTAGCGCTGACTCGAGCCAAGGCATGGATAGCCGATCTTGATCTAGCTGACATAGCCAAGGGCTTCCCCAGTGCACAAGAAAACTGCGAAGTGTTTGACAATGACGCTCTCAGACGGGTGACAAGGGAGATATGTCCTCTGGCGAGTCAGTTGGCAGAAGAGGCTAATCTGACGGTTCACTGGTCGTTCTACGACGCAAACAACAAACGGGTTGAAGCGGTTATTCCTGAAGTGCAGAACCTTATTCCACCAATCCGTAAGCACACTTACGCCCCTGACGTTGATCCGGCTGAGCTTATAAGTGAAGAGGCTGTCTTTCAGGCTTTAACCCGGATTGACTGGACCACCAATGACTTCGAGCCATTGGATGGGGAGGAGGAGTGTCGGTGTCAAAACCGGCGGATCTTGGGTAGGGGGTCCCGAACTGTGCGTCTAGGCTGATGGTAACAGGAGACAAGGGACACGATGTTTTTACCCAGGTTCGGGCCCTCTCGGTGGAGGTAAAACCCTACTCCTGCTTGATTAATATTGATGATATGGGTAGTACAAGAGTAGATCTACAACAAGATCAAGGAGGCTAAACCCTAGAAGCTAGCCTATTGTATGATTGTTCTTCGTCCTACGGACTAAAACCCTCCGGTTTATATAGACACCAGAGAGGGCTAGGGTTACACAGAGTCGGTTACAATGGTAGGAGATCTACATATCCGTATCGCCAAGCTTGCCCTCCACGCCAAGGAAAGTCCCATCCGGACACGGGACGAAGTCTTCAATCTTGTATCTTCATAGTCTTGGAGTCCGGCCCATGGTGATAGTTCGGCTATCCGGACACCCCCTAGTCCAGGACTCCCTCAGTTGCCCCTGAACCAGGCTTCAATGACGACGAGTCCGGTGCGCATATTGTCTTCGGCATTGCATGTCGGGTTCCTCCTCCGAATAATTCATAGAAGATTTTGAACACCAGGATAGTGTCCGGCTCTGCAAAATAAATTCCACATACCACTGTAGAGAGAATAATATTTACACAGGTTCAATCTGCTGACGTATTTCGTGGCATGACATCACAGCACGGCCAAGCCTTTACTCGAGTTGTTTTTATTGTTCCACCTCAGCGCGTTTAGCGAAGCGGTTTCCTTGGCACGTCTTGTCAAAGCAGAGATCATGTCCCCTTATTCCGGGATTCTCATCAATACGGACGTGGGTAACCCAACCGCGCCCGTTGGCACGCCCCCTCCATCGAAGGCGAGTCCCAAACGGTCACGGGGACGGCTCTTGGTATTCAAACCCTTTATAACGAGACCAAGGCCTGTTCCTTTTCTTCAATCTTCAATCGAATCCGCCCCTCGCCCCGAGTTCCAACACCCAAGGCTCCAGATTCAGGCGCTTCGGACCTTCAACAATGTCCGACTCCGACCTACAAGGCCGGTGGATGCCTTCTTCCGTCACGGAAGAAGATGTGCTAAATCTAAGAGACGCCAGGTATCTAACCGGCGAAATTTCGCATAGGCTGCCTGCCCAAGGGCAAGTCATTCCTACTCCCGAGCCTGGTGAGAGCGTGGTGTTCGTGTCTTACTTCCGTCGGGGTCTAGGCTTCCTGACGGACCCCTTCGTGAGGGGGCTCATGTTTTATTATGGGCTGGAATTCCATGACTTGGATCCAGAGTCCATCCTCCACATCTCATCATTCATTGTTGTATGTGAAGCCTTCCTCCGCACTACCCCTCACTTAGGATTGTGGCTCAAGACCTTCAACATGGAGCCGAAGATGATTGAGGGGCGGCAGGCAGAGTGCGGAGCGGCAGTTATAAGCAAGAGGGCTGAGGCTCCATGGCCCGAGGGCTTTTTTCAAGAGGAGCTTGGTTTGTGGCAACAGGAGTGGTTCTACATCACCGCTCCCAGGGGCACCAGATGGGTGGCGCCGCCTGCCTTTCGCTCGGCCCCTCCACAACGGCTGGCGTCATGGGTCAACAAAGGGCTTGACTGGGGGCCGTCCAAGGACGTACCACTATTGCAGGGCCGTATTCCAGACCTCCAAGAGAGGGAGATCAATCTGGTTGTAGTGGCGCAGGTCATGCTGATTCGGCGCCTTCTGCCCTACAAACGTCGCCCCCTCCTCCTGTGGGAATTCAATCCAGAGGGACCGCGAGCTCTCCAACACTTCATGGGTGCGACGCCCGTGAAGATGTATAAACTGTTCTTTGGATCACAAGAGATGTGTCCAGACTTGACCGAGGACGCAGGTCTGAGCTGCAATCGCCCGGATACTCAAGTAAGTAGTCCTGTGCCTGGACATGCTATCCGTACATTTATCATAAACTTGCCCTTTTAAGAGCTGTCCCTTGAACAGGAATGGATGGCAAAAGCAAAACTAATAAGGTGTCTGGCCCCCCTCCCTGACACCACGCCGGATCCTGTGTTAACCAAGATGCTGGAGGCTGCGCCTTCGGAAGAGGGCGAAGGGGGGAACAGGAAAGCTACCGCCTCCGCTATGGAGGCTCTTAAGAAAGGGGGGGATCGAGAATCCCTCCCTCCAAGGGGAGAAGAGGACCGCTTCTGAAGATCCGGAGGCCAAGGCCTCAAAGCGGGGGAAGAAATCTTCACCAGAGGGTCCTGCGCCGGGAGGAGCCCCGGCCGCACTATTTCCCCACGGAAATGAGCCCTCTAGCGAGCCGTAAGTAGAAAGGGGAGTTTTATAATAAGGGACATCCATGTTTTTATTTCTGAAGATAAACGAAGTTATTACCTTGTAGTTCGGATCTCAGCCCTTCTCAGCAGAGCTCATCTTCGGGGGATCTTCGTCCGGAGATGATGGAGAGCGAAACGCCTCCATCTGCCGCACTGTCGGGTGGGGCGGATGACCCTGAGGTGTTGTCGCGGAGGGTTTCCCCGAGTCCGGCAGGACCGGAAGGTTCGGCACCAACTGGTGTACGGTCGGAGGAGCTGAAGGATCTGCTCGGGCGAGCATCTATCTCAGAAGATCACCGTACATTAATGGGTACGGTGATTGAAAGGATTTCATCCGCTGAGAGCGGTTGCATGAGGCCATCAGAAGTTTACTGACGGGGTTTGAGGTACGCAAAAATGATATACCTTCTGACAGTTTTGCATATAGAATGCGCCCTGTATAGATAGTAGCCCCTGAGACTCGGTACGTTGTTGAAAGCGACATCATGCCAAGGATCATAATCTCAGTTGTAAGATGTCGCCCTTCCTATACAGGTGGAGGAGCATTTGGTGGCCAGCCGGACTGATTGATTTGCCGAACTGAAGCGGCAACTTGACGTTGCGGATGCGGACATCGCGCTGGTCAATAAGCGACTTGACGAGTCACAAGGTATGTGGCTTCTCCGCGGACACCTGGTAAGGGAGCTTGATGCCCGTGCCTTACAACATGTATGCTTAATGCAGATGGTGCCGCTGCTATGGAGGACCTTCGGGCAGAGCTTGCCCGAGCCAAGGAGCAAGCCAGAAAAAGTAATGCGGCTGCCTTGAAGGCGGCCGAAGAGCTAAGAGCCGAACAGGATGCTCACTGCCGAAGCAGGGAGGAAATAGCCGAAATTGCCGTGAAGCTGAAGGATGCTACCGACCGCTGCGAGTTTCTTGAAAGAGAACGCCGAGCGGAGCAAGAGGTCATGAAGAAGGCCACCGCCGAAGCCAAGGATCCCCGCTCCGTGATGAGAGCTATGAAGGAGGAGCTACGTCAAGCCAGGGATATTGCGGCTGGAAAGCCCTTTCTGCTGCGGAGGAAGTTCACAGATCCGAAGTATGCTCAGTTGGACCAACTGTGGGGTGTGGAGGATGCTTATCTGAATTTGGCGGCGAGTGCCGCAGACGCGGTCGGACACTTCCGAGGCCAAAAGGAACACGGAATGGAAGAGCTTTTTTGGTTGCAATTCCATAGTCCAGAGCATCCACTTCCATTAACTGATCGGTTAGCCGAATGGGCTGAGCTGAATAGGATGTCCGGACTTGCCATGAAGGACATCGTGACTCATTTGTGGCCAAAAAGGCCCGAGCCGAAGAGTTATTTTGGCTTGGTGCAGCAGTTCCTTGATGCGGTGCCGCATATCGATGCGATGAAACGGTCGGCATGCATAGAGGGTGCACGGATGGCTCTCGCCCGTGTCAAAACATACTAGGTAGAGATGAAGGCCACCGACGTTGCATCCCAGGATTCGGACAGAAGCCGATTACCTGCTGAGCACTATTTTGAGGAAGTCCTGCAGGGCGCTCGTATAATAGAGATGCAGTGCTTGAAAAATGTTATGTTCAAATGACATGTATGATTTGTGAAACCATGTTTCAAATATAATATAAGGGCTTTTTATACTTGTGCGTCCAAGTGTTGAAATACCTCCTGTGCGACCGTTAATGTACATGTGTATATAACCTGAAAGATGGCAGTCTTCGGCTTCAGCCCACACGCACATAGTGCGGGGGCGTTTGCAAAAAAAAGCGCATTTTCACACTTAACCCAACGTCTAGGTCCTGTGAAGGAGGTGGTAGCGTAGCAAACTAGGCAACTGGACTATAATGCTTTATCACTTTCACTTAGCCATAGGAGTTCGATGGTGGGGCTACTATATAGCCCCTAGGGGCACCGCGCTCTCCGAATTTTGGGGCGAGTATGTGCCTGACCGGCAAACGGTCCTTCGTTAAAGTAGAGGAATTCTAAACATTCCGGTAGTCGATCGAGTGGTTGACCAGTCTCTCGCTATATCATGACAGTCAGTTTTCGGCTTTCTCTACTGAGGTGCTCACATGGACGAACCGGGGCACAATCGCAGTAGTTCTCCTGGTGCCGCGTTTGCTGATAGAGCGGAACATAAGGCAGCAAAACACAGGAGCCGGGCAAACCCAACATTTGACCAAAGACATGATTCGGAGCTGATGCATATAAGGCCTAACTCGAGATGCCGAACACTCCCTAAGGTATTCGGTCTTTCTGAAAACGGGCAGAACAATGCCCTAAGCCCCTAATGTCCAGGTACGCGCAAAAAGTTCTGACGCGGCCGATGCCAAAACGCCAGCCTCCTCCTCGGTTATAGTGATAAACCGGGGGATGTGTATCAACAAGAGACAATAAGAAAGGTTTACGCAGGGTCTTAATCTAAAAAGAATCCTTGCAACGGGTCCCTACTGCACGTCTGCGCCTGTGTCTCCATTGTGCCGTATCCTGGACGGGTGTAGCATGGTATTCATCTGTAAAAGAGAAGAACTTAGTTGGAAAAAAGGATCGTGCGAAAAATGTGTAAACAGAGTATAATTCAAAAAATGAATAAAATTGAGCTTTATTGTCTCTTATTGTACATGCGTGCCGCCCCTTGCAAGGGGGTACGCGGCTAGTAAGCCCGTTGTTTATTTATGCCGGACTTGCATAACCGTGTCCGGGATCTGAATGACCTGTTTAGGTGCTTTGATCAGCAAAGCCGGATTAATGTGTGGTTGTCAAGGCAGTCTCACTTTCTTCCATATTCAAGGAACACTCGAGGTTTCCCTTTAATGAGATGATGCCGCGTGGACTGGGCATTTTAAGTGTAAGAGATGCATAATGCGGTATTGCGTTAAAGCGGGCGAAGGCTTCGCGTCCCAATAATGCTTGATAGCTACTTTTAAATGGGGTGATGTGGAAGACTAACTTTTCGCGATGGAAGTTGTCGGATGAGCTGAACACAACTTCTAGTGGTAGAGAGCCCGTACAATGGGCATATGGGCTTGGCATCACTCCTCTAAAGGAAGTGTTGCTATGGCGTATTTTGGTTGGGTCTATCCCCATTCTGCGGATTGTATCCTGATATAGCAGGTTTAGATCACTGCGGCCGTCTATGAGGACTTGTGTGAATTGTAGTCAGTCGATTATAGGATCTAATATCAGAGTAGTCCATCCTGCATTCCGGATACTTCCGGAGTAATCCTGATGGTCAAAAGTGATTGGTTTTGACATCCAGTGTCGGGACTCCGCTGGGGTGGACCGTGCGGTGCGTAGTTTAATGGGCGCCGCTCTATTTTTGCCTGTTGTCACTTGAAGTGAGTTTACTGTTTTGACCTCTTGTGGGAAATTCCTTTGTTTTCCGGTGCTCTGCTTGTGGAGTTCGTCATCGTCCTCGCTTGGTGTGTCGAGCCCCTTGTGTTCGGCATTAAGTCAGCCGGACTGTTTGAAGACCCAACAATCTCTGTGGGTGTAGTTTGTAGGCTTCCCGGAGGTACTGTGGATTTGGCATATCTTGTCCAAGATTTTGTTTAGGTTGGATAGCTCGTCGCTGTTGTCCTTGAGAGGCAGTGTTTTGTTGTTCTGCCGAGAGCTTTTGAATCCGGCGTTGACTGCCGTGCTCTTTGGGCCATTTCCTTTAGTCCGGCGTTGGTCCTTGCTGCGTCATGGTTTCCCATTTCCATCCCTGACCTCGGATGTACTTGGGTCGCTGGTGCTGCATCTTGCTAGCCAGCTATCCTCTCCCGCGCAAAAGCGGGTCATGACGCTTGTTAGTGCGGCCATTGTTCTTGGTTTTTCCTGGCCGAGGTGTCTGGCGAGCCATTCATCTTGGATGTTATGTTTGAAGGCTGCTAAGGCTTCGGCGTCCGAACAGTCGACTATTTGGTTCTTTTTTGCGAGGAACTTGTTCCAGAATTTGCAGGCTGACTCTCCGAGCTGTTGAGTTATGTGACTTAAATCATCTGCATCCGGAGGGCGGACATAAGTCCCCTGAAAATTTGCCCGAAACGCATCCTCGAGCTCTTCCCAACTTCCATTGGTATTTTCTGGGAGGCTTTTGAGCCAATGCCGGGCTGGCCCTTTGAGCTTGAGGGGTAAGTATTTTATGGCGTGGAGATCATCTCCTCTAGCCATATGTATGTGCAGGATGTAATCCTCAATCCAGACTCCAGGGTCTGTTGTTCCGTCGTATGCCTCTATGTTTACGGGCTTGAATCCCGCTGGAAATTCATGATCCAGCACCTCGTTGGTGAAACATAAGGGCTGTGTGTGGCGCCCCTGTACTTGGGTGTGCCGTGATGTTCGAATACTCGACATGTTGTATTGCTTTCTGGAGCTTGCTTTCTTGGCCCATGGATGGACCTGACCGGGCCATCCTTTTTGTGAGGATCCTTATGTGGATCACGTGCCGGCTTGTGTGCGTGCCGCTTGCCGCTCTTTTTTTGTCATGTGGTCGTCTATCCGACCGGGCGGCCTCTTTGTTCTTTGATTGTGGGGGCTCTACGGCCTCCTCGTCAAATTCGGGCAGTAGTTTGCGCTTCGGGTAGCTTTTTGCTTTGCAACTATCACCGTATTTGTCTGCGGTCTTGAGTACTTTGCCCCGTCTCATTCTGAGTACGTCTTCCGCTGTTTTGAGCTTCCGCTTCTGTTTCTTCAGACTTCGTGCAGTGGCGACGAGCCTTTTGTGGAGGTTCTTCTGCTCCAACGATGTGTCCGGCGTGAGATCGTCCGGACTGTTGTTTTCGCCGGGGACGGATTGCTTATCCAATTCATCCTGTTCGGATGGTTGCTCAGGGGCATGTTCGTCGTCCACCAGTTCGCCCTGCTCTATGGCTGGGTCTGTATGGGTGCTGTCGTTCTCGAGGCGGGACTTTGAGCGGCGTTTACGTCGCCGTTTTGACTGTTTTTCGAGGGAATTATCCTTCGTAGCGTCCCATTGTTCCTCGTTGTCGCTTCCTTTAGGTGTATCCACCATGTATACATCGTGAGTTGAGGTGGCCTTCCAGTGCCCTGTAGGCGCTGGTTCTTGGTCGTCTCCAGCATCGTCGTCCATACCGTCGATGTCTTCGGAGTCGAAGTCTAGCATATCGGTTAGGTCATCGACAGTGGCTACAAAGTGGGTGGTGGGTGGGCCTTGAATTTTTTCATCGTCCGCATCCCAACCTTACTAACCATAGTCCGGCCAGGGCCCTCCTGATAGAGAGAGAGAGAGACTTCAGTGAGTTCAGGATGTCGCCGAAAGGCGAGTGCTGAAAGATGTCCGCAGCGGTGAACTCCATGATCGGCGCCCAATCGGGTTCAATTGGCAGGGACGCGGAAGGTTCGGGGTCCGGAAAGGAGTCCGGCCTTGGAGTCACGAGCTTCACAAGGGACAGGGTCGGTATTCGGCTCTATCGCCGTAGAGGTAGCAGCCCCCAAGGCGGTGTCCAGCCACCCATCCTCGATCGGCGCAGTCCGCTCCGAGCTAAGGGTCGGAGCGGACTCTTGTGCGGCCTCCAGGACACTGTCCGGCAGCAGAGCTGAATCATGCCCATCGTGACAGTGCGGCGCGCTCGGCTGTGGCTTGAATCCTTCGAAGATCAAGTCTCCGCGGATGTCGGCCGTATAGTTCAAACTTCCAAATCTAACATGATGGTCAGGGCCGTAGCTTTCAATCTGCTCCAGATGGCCAAGAGAATTGGCTCGCAGTGCAAAGCCGCCGAATACGAAGATCTGCCCGGGGAGAAAAGTCTCACCCTGGACCGCGTTGTTGTTGACGATCGAAGGAGCCATCGGGCCTATAGGTGACGACATAGAGGAACTCTCAATGAAAGCACCAATGTCGGTGTCAAAACCAGCGGATCTCAGGTAGGGGGTCCCGAACTATGCGTCTAGGCGGATGGTAACACGAGACAAGGGACACGATGTTTTTACCCAGGTTCGGCCCCTCTCGGTGGAGGTAAAACCCTACTCCTGCTTGATTAATATTGATGATATGGGTAGTACAACAGTAGATCTACCATGAGATCAAGGAGGCTAAACCCTAGAAGCTAGCCTATGGTATGATTGTTCTTCGTCCTACGGACTAAAACCCTCCGGTTTATATAGACATGGAGAGGGCTAGGGTTACACAGAGTCGGTTACAATGCTAGGAGATCTACATATCCGTATCGCCAAGCTTGCCCTCCACGCCAAGGAAAGTCCCATCTGGACACGGGATGAAGTGTTCAATCTTGTATATTCATAGCCTTGGAGTCCGGCCGATGGTGATAGTTCGGCTATCCGGACACCCCCTAGTCCAAGACTCCCTCAAGGAGGCTGAACCGACGCCAGATGACCCATCTACTTCACATCAACCTGGCGATGAAGCTTAATCCGTCAATTCGGTTGACATATTAGGAACTGTCCGTTGTGAAATAATTCCATATTTTGGGCCGCTGAGTGCCTTGTAATAGGGTAGCAAAAACTATTGTGATCTGCTGCCATCGTGCAGGAGGAGATACTTTGTGTGATCCGCCATGTCAATGTCAATTTTGATTCATGTATCATAATATGCAATTCCTGTGTGTGCATAAAAAGACAAGGGTCCTGGCGGTTTACCGCCGGACGGGTCATAATGCCCAAGAAAAGGCCGGATTGATAATCAAATCATAAAAATATGAACTGATTCATACCTGTGATGTAAGATCCCTGTTTAGTTGGCTGGTCAACTTTGATTGTAATAAGGGTGAAAACCCAAATCTGAATTTCTTGTATAACTCCATCATGTACTGAAGTCGTATAGTAAGTCATACCGCGTGATGATTCACGCCAGATGATCCAAGCTGGTGACAGGTAGTTACCAGGCCGGGTTAATAAACACCGGTTTAAGAATAAGGTCTGTCAATGTGTAGTTGCAAACCAAGCCGGTTTAAAGAATACCGGGCTAATAAAATGACTGACCAAGCCAAGAAAATCGGTTTAACATAAAATTCAGCAAAACGCAAATAAAACCGTGTAGTCGAGGTTTTTGGGGGCTGCCAGGCCCAAATTTGAGGCTTTTTGTGGGCTGCCAGGCCGCTGAGTTGAACCATTTAACAACGCCTTTTAAGATGGACCTCCAACTAACCTATCACCGTTTTAACTTTGACAAGTGCAGGGTCTCAAGGAGAGTAACTTTCAAACGTTCGTAGGGCCATGCCAGGATGACCTGGATAGGAGTGTCTTACTTGATGAAGGCAGGTTAACCCGGGGTTTTAGGTAAATTTGTTGGGGAACGTTGCAGAAAATTAAATTTTTTCCTACGATTTCACCAAGATCCATCTATGAGTTCATCTAAGCAATGAGTCATGGAAGAGATATTGCATCTACATACCACTTGTAGATCGAGTGCGGAAGCGTTCAGGGGAAGGGTGATGATGGAGTCGTACTCGCCGTGATTCAGACCACCGATGACCAAGTGCTGAACGGACAGCACCTCCGCGTTCAACACACGTACGGTACGGAAGACGTCTCCTCCGTCTTGATCCAGCAAGGAGGAAGGAGAGGTTGAGGAAGATTGCTCCAACGGCAGCATGGCGACGTGGTGGTGTTGGTGCAGCAGTACTTCGACAGGGCTTCGCCAAGCACGCAACAGAGGAGAAGAGGTGTTGGGGAGGGGAGGGGCTGCGCCTTAGGTTGTGTACAGCAGCCCTCCCCTCACCCCTCTATTATAGGTGAAGGTGCAAGGGGGCCCGACCCCTCTAGATGGGATCTAGAGGGGGGGCGGCAGCCAGGGAGGGGGGACTTGCCCCCCAAGCAAGGGGGGCGCCCCCTTAGGGTTTCCCCCCAACCCTAGGCGCATGGGCCCAAGGGGGGGGGGGGGGCGCCCAGCCCTCCAGTGGATGGTTCCCTGCCCCTTGGGCCCATGAGGCCCTCTGTCGGTGTCAAAACCGGCGGATCTCGGGTAGGGGGTCCCGAACTGTGCGTCTTAGGATCAATGGTAACAGGAGACAAGGGACATGATGTTTTACCCAGGTTCGGGCCCTCTTGATGGAGGTAAAACCCTACGTCCTGCTTGATTGATATTGATGATATGGGTAGTACAAGAGTTGATCTACCACGAGATCAGAGAGGCTAAACCCTAGAAGCTAGCCTATGGTATGATTGTTGTATATCTTTATCGACTAGCCTGGCCTCGGTTTATATAATGCACCGGAGGCCTAGGATAACAAGAGTCCTAGCCGAATACACCGGTGGGGGAGGAGTCCTTGTCTTGATCGCCAAGTCTTGTAGAATCTTCCTTGTATGCGGCACCTGTCCGGACTGGCCCATGAGTATACGGCCGTGGGGGGTCCTCGGCCCAATCTAATAGATCGGGAGATCACGTGGTGAGTACCCCCTAGTCCAGGACACCGTAAGTAGCCCCCTGAACCGGTCTTCAAGTTAGGGACGCTCCTTGATTCTTCCGAACTGTTCTTCATCTTCGGTCGTCGGTCTTGAAAACTGGTTCAACGAATCTTCTTTATCTTCGATCTTGAGGATCGCCAAAATGCATTCGACGGGTTTACACGTCGGGTATCCGAGGAGCCCCTTTAAGTTTCCGGCCTTTATCAATGCCTCGTTATTTTTATGCCACACCTTGGGTTTGAAGTTGTTCCCGGGCGGCAACGTCCTCTTGCGTCCGAGCTCCAACACCGGACTGCATTCGAGGTATCTTTTGCAGCCGAGCACCAACGCCGGACCGCTTCCCAGTTTTAACGTCGGAACGTATCCGAGCTCCAACGCCGGATTATGTATCCGAGCTCCAACGCCGGACTATGTATCCGAGCTCCAACGCCGGACTGTATCCGAGGTGTCGTAAATCACCTTGGTTCAAAGAAGTTTGAAGGAGTTTAGCCGAGCTTAATTATGGAAATGCCCTCTATGGAGCCAGCCACTAGCGCCCGAGCTTTATGCCGGACTGCTTCCGAGGTGGTGTACCACCCCGACTGTGGGCCAATTTTTTGTCAATATTTTTTATTATTGCAATTTATTCTCTCCCGAGATATATAGCCAGTAGCCCTCAAGGTGTGTATTAGTCTAAAACCCGAGATGCACCTGAAGGATGACGTAAGACCGCTGATCCCAGTAGCCGCTGAGACTCAGGTTGATTTGCAAAATCAGCCTGAGGATCAAGTCCAAGCTCGGCAGAATACTTCGGGACATTAAAAGCGGCGTGCTCAGTCCTCGAGACTCAGGTTGGGTGCGGCCGACCAACCTGAGGATCAAAATCTTCTCGGAAACTATATTGCACATAAAATTTTCTGCATTGGACATGCAATGCAGTAGCCCCCGAGACACTGGTCGGGTGGCAACACCAGATCAGGGGATCAATGTGCCCCTTTAATATTTGTAAATAATAAGCCCGAAGCCCAGTAGCCCCCGAGCCTTAATGCGGGCACGGGTGGCCGAATTAAGGATCAATATCCATAGTAAAATCACAAATTGTGTGTAATGACTCTATGTATCCAAGTACCTTAGGTCATTTAATGCTCGGATCCGCATTTTACAAAACTTTGTTGAGCGACCATCGGCTTCCACCTCCTCGGCCAATAGCTGAGGAGTGTTTGTCCTACTTTATAAAGCCTTTATGAGGACGACAAACAAGGCAATCTGGCCATATGGTTTTATAAACAAAGGTACGCGGAGAGATATATTGTATTACTATTTAACAGAAGAAATGTCTTCCAAAGAAAATATTCCCGCTATCGGTTCCTCTCTCTGGGTTGTCATGCTAAGCATGATCATAAAACCTCAGCTCCAATGTAAGAGCAAAATATCGAGGATTTAGTTGGGGAGGCTAGTTAATAGCCCCCGGTAGTGTTCGGCGACAGTCGAGGTCAAGCCGTAAACACTTCGGCCAATGTTATAAACGGCCTGTTATTTAACATAGTTATCGGATCGCTGACCAGTTTATGCTTATTGTGACAGTCAGTTTTCGGCTTTCTCCACTGAGGTGCTTAACCATGTGAGCTGGAAGCACAATCGCAGTGGTTCTCCCTTTGCACGCCTAGCCGAACAAAACGGAACGTAGGAAGCAAGTGCGGGAGCCGGGCAACCCAACTATTGACCGAAGACACAATTCGAAACCGATTCATATATAGAAATATCCGAGAATATTTTTGCCGAAATCCCTAAAAGGTGTTCGGCGTTGCACTGCGAGACTAATGCCGGAAAAGCACAAATAGTTTAAAAGTGCCAAAAAGCTTGGAAAACCAAGAAACGTCAGTGAAAACATGACGTCCGAACAATATCAAGTGTTCGGTGCCAATCTGAAAATTGGTCTTAGAAAAAAGAAGTGCTTCTGTCGTGCTTTAACATGATACATCCTATCTCAGGACTTCGAGCGGGTTAGCCTACGGCTTCAACCTCCTATCCCGAGGGCGGAGTACTTCTCATCAGGCCAGTTTAGCAAACTAAACTCTAGCGGCTTTGAGAGAGAAATTAGGCTCCCCGGCTAGTGACCGCACACTCGTGTCAAAAAAAGGAGTGATAAATAATAAAAACTTTGCAACGACTAAGGAGAAAAACACTTAGTATAAAACTGCTCAAATAAACATAAGAGCCCCCAAGTGACTTGGGTAAAAGTTGACTATATAATGTAAGGTGACATGTAAAATGCCTTCTAGCCGGATTGTAGATCGTTTGTCGTTGCGGACCTTTTCGCTTCAACCTCTGGACCCAATAGTCCGGAGTGTGTCCGAATACCCTCGCGGTTATAAAAACCGGGGCATGCGTGGAGACCAGGCGTAGGGGTCATTAGTGCTTTATCAGACAAGTGTCCAACTAGTTATGTTATATTACATGGTTAGTAAGAAACATCTTCCAGGGAGAATAGTTCCGTTAGGGGTTCCTTTCCCTGGGAGGCATGCCCTAAAGTGCATGTCCGGACTGCGAAAAGAGCAGAAAAACATCTGGGGGCAGGTAAATAAATAGGTAAGAAATCATCTTTTAGTTCACCGATCGAGTATTCCCTTAAGAACGCTAGCTTTCGGCTTCACCCAGTCTGAGGTACACATCCGGCTGACCCGGCAGTAACAATCCCAGAGGTGCTCCCTTTACCACCCAGCCGAACAATCGGGAACGTAGGGGTAAGCACAGGAGCCAGGCAACCCAGCTTGGCCAAAACTTAAGTCATATCGATGCATATAATGGTGAATAAAAGGTACATGCGGAAGTGTGACACATGTGTTGGGCATAAAGCCCGTATTAATAAGCTTCTGTTAAAGAAGCCCCCAGGTATAATGAGCGCGGATAACGCGTCAAGTGTGTGCAAACAAAGTTTGGACAAGGAAAATTTTTACAAGCCACTTTTTTCCAAAAAAGTATAATGCTTGGTCGAACCAAACACAAGTTAAAAATTTAAAACTTTGAGCATGAAGACAACTTAGCTGGTTAATGTGTTCGGTATTGACGACGTGGTCCGAGCTTGATACGGGACAAGGTTCCGTCCCCCAAGCCGGTCCCGAGGTGGCGGAGCAAAGAGCTCGGCATTCCGAAGTGGTGACATAGCTCGGTAAATGCAGAACGGCAGAGTGATGCCGAAGTCCCCGACATGGGGTAATGAAGTGTTGACGAAGCCCCCCGTCCAGTCGAGGTGACGCCAAAGGATATAGTCCGGCTGGATCATTTTCCTGTGCACAAAAAATAGTGCAAACCGGAGATAATAGTGATAATAATAAAAAAAATTGTTGCATAATGAATAATTTATGCAAAGTGAGTAATAAAAGAAATATGGCCTGGCGCCGAGGTCGATGTCGATGCAGGGCGTCGGCGTGATGCGGTAAAGGTGTGGCAAAGCCTGAATTCACAGGTCGGTCCGTGCTCCGGATGCGGCGTTCGCCGGACTATGTACGGAGACTGACCGAACCATGATGCGACTGTCATTAATGCGGCCACCATTTGATAGTCCTGTGAACATATGATGGACAAACCAGAGTAATAATTCCTTGGGAAAGATGAACCCAAACAAACAAAAAATATTAGGATTAATAGCACCTGGTTTATTTGTTGTAGCAATCCGAAGGAGGATGATGCTGGCAAAGGTTGGCTTGCCGAGGCAAAGCCCTCGGTCCAGCTAATCGTGACGAAGCTGGTCGGATGGTGACGCCGAAGTGTCCGGAGTAGGTTGATGAAGAGATGATGAATCCTCCGGTCCAGCCGAGATGTCGAAGTAGTTCAGCGTGATGGACACCGGCTTGAAGGAGCAACAGTGCGGCCCTGCCGATGCAGGTCGTGACGTGGTCGATGCTGGCTTGATGAAGCGACCGTGTGGCGATGCCGATATTCCCGCTCCGTGTAATCCGTGGGGCAGCGATGTTGATGATGATTTGTTCTTCGCGGTGCCGGACTCTTGTTCGGCTTGCCGAGATGATGATCCAAAGAAGTTGAGCTCGGCTCAACAAAGTGACGACGTGTCTAGCGCAGGTCAGCAGCCGTGGAACAATATTGCCGGACTGGTTTGACACCAGCAATGATGTTGAAGATCATGTTCAAAAGATCTTAAGGTTAGTGGGATGTGTTTGGGAACAATACACAATATCCCATACAAAACTTCCTTCAAAAAGGATGTCCGAAATCCCGTTCATAAAAAAGATGAATTCGGGTCGGATTCGTTCTCGCGCAGAAAACAGATCCGAAAAGTGATGCACTAATCGGATGGTCCCGGATTTTTGACGGTCGGATCGAGCTGAAATTTGGAGGGGTGGTAGATATAGAAATTCCGCAGCCGATAAACGGTTGGATCTTCCAAAGGACGTCCGAGCTAGAAGCTGGACACCACGCCCTAAACTCATCCAGATTCCCGTCCAGATTTGACAGGGCTCCGGTATATCGTGGATTGCGAGAGATTCCTCCATCGGAACTCGACGAAATTTTCTAGGGTTGTTGTAGACTCAATTCCGCACAATTCCACCAAGGCGATCGTCAAAGCGATACTCGAGGAGGTGGTGGCAGCAGATACGAGTTTGCTGTCCAGAAAAACAGCACGGTCGCTTGAGGGCAATATTGACATTGAGCCCCCGAGCTCCATGGATGATTCCTCCGTGATCTTGATAGAGGTCGGAGTTGATGTTTGATGAAGGCCCTCGTCCGAACATGGTGATCCGAACACGGGGCGCAATTCTTGGTCGAACCAAGGTGACCAGTCGAGCTGGTGACGAAGGTGCCGAAGTCGCAGTTGCACTGCAGGCGAGCCATCGATCCTTTTGTCGATCACAGAGCGAAACTCTCAATGAAAGCACCAGTGTCAGTGTCAAAACCGGCGGATCTCGGGTAGGGGGTCCCGAACTGTGCGTCTTAGGATCAATGGTAACAGGAGACAAGGGACACGATGTTTTAACCAGGTTCGGGCCCTCTTGATGGAGGTAAAACCCTACGTTCTGCTTGATTGATATTGATGATATGGGTAGTACAAGAGTTGATCTACCACGAGATCAAAGAGGCTAAACCCTAGAAGCTAGCCTATGGTATGATTGTTGTATATCTTTATCGACTAGCCTGGCCTCGGTTTATATAATGCACCGGAGGCCTAGGATAACAAGAGTCCTAGCCGAATACGCCGGTGGGGGAGGAGTCCTTGTCTTGATCGCCAAGTCTTGTAGAATCTTCCTTGTATGCGGCACCTATCCGGACTGGCCCATGAGTATACGGCCGTGGGGGTCCTCGGCCCAATCTAATAGATCGGGAGATGACGTGGTGAGTACCCCCTAGTCCAGGACACCGTCACCCTCCGAGAGGGGTGGCCCCTCCCGGTGGACCCCTGGAACCTCTCCAGTGGCCCCGGTACAATACCAATATGCCCCCGAAACTTTCCGCTGTCCGCATGACAACTTCCCATATATAAAACTTCACCTCGGGACCATTCCGGAACTCCTCGTGACGTTCGGGATCTCATCCGGGACTCCAAACAACATTCGGTAATCACATACAAGTCTTCCTAATAACCCTAGCGTCACCGAACCTTAAGTGTGTAGACCCTACGGGTTCGGGAGACATGCAGACATGACCGAGACGACTCTCCGGTCAATAACCAATAGCGGGATCTGGATACCCATGTTGGCTCCCACATGTTCCACGATGATTTCATCGGATGAACCACGATGTCGAGGATTCGATCAAACCCCGTATACAATTCCCTTTGTCAATCGGTACGTTACTTGCCCGAGACTCGATCGTCGGTATCCCAATACCTTGTTCAGTCTCGTTACCGGCAAGTCACTTTACTCGTACCGTAATGCATGATCTCGTGACCAACCACTTGATCACTTTGAGCTCATTATGATGATGCATTACCGAGTGGGCCCAGAGATACCTCTCCGTCATACGGAGTGACAAATCCCAGTCTCGATCCGTGTCAACCCAACAGACACTTTCAGAGATACCTGTAGTGCACCTTTATAGTCACCCAGTTATGTTGTGACGTTTGGTACACCCAAAGCACTCCTACGGTATCAGGGAGTTACACGATCTCATGGTCTAAGGAAAAGATACTTGACATTGGAAAAGCTCTAGCAAACGAACTACACGATCTTGTGCTATGCTTAGGATTGGGTCTTGTCCATCACATCATTCTCCTAATGATGTGATCCCGTTATCAACGACATCCAATGTCCATAGCCAGGAAACCATGACTATCTGTTGATCAACGAGCTAGTCAACTAGAGGCTTACTAGGGACATATTATGGTCTATGTATTCACACGTGTATTACGATTTCCGGATAATACAGTTATAGCATGAATAAAGACAATTATCATGAACAAAGAAATATAATAATAATACTTTTATTGTTGCCTCTAGGGCATATTTCCAACAGTCTCCCACTTGCACTAGAGTCAATAATCTAGTTACATTGTGATGAATCGAACACCCATAGAGTTCTGGTGTTGATCATGTTTTGCTCGCGAAAGAGGTTTAGTCAACGGATCTGCGACATTCAGATCTGTATGTACTTTGCAAATATCTATGTCTCCATCTTGAACATTTTCACGTATGGAGTTGAAGCGACGCTTGATGTGCCTTGTCTTCTTGTGAAACCTGGGCTCCTTGGCAAGGGCAATAGCTCCAGTGTTGTCACAGAAGAGTTTGATCGGCCCCGACGCATTGGGTATGACTGCTAGGTCGGTGATGAACTCCTTCACCCAAATTGCTTCATGCGCTGCCTCCGAGGCTGCCATGTACTCCGCTTCACATGTAGATCCCGCCACGACGCTCTGCTTGCAGCTGCACCAGCTCACTGCTCCACCATTCAACATATACACGTATCCGGTTTGTGACTTAGAGTCATCCAGATCTGTGTCGAAGCTAGCGTCGACGTAACCCTTTACGACGAGCTCTTCGTCACCTCCATAAATGAGAAACATGTCCTTTGTCCTTTTCAGGTACTTCAGGATATTCTTGACCGCTGTCCAGTGTTCCCTGCCGGGATTACTTTGGTACCTTCCTACCAAACTTACGGCAAGGTTTACATCAGGTCTGGTACACAGCATGGCATACATAATCGATCCTATGGCTGAAGCATAGGGGATGATACTCATCTCTTCTTTATCTTTTGCCGTGGTCGGGGATTGAGCCGAGCTCAATCTCACACCTTGCAACACAGGAAAGAACCCTTTCTTGGATTGATCCATTTTGAACTTCTTCAAAATCTTATCAAGGTATGTGCTTTGTGAAAGACCTATGAGGCGTCTCGATCTATCCCTATAGATCTTGATGCCTAATATGTAAGCAGCTTCTCCAAGGTCCTTCATTGAAAAACACTTATTCAAGTAGGCCTTAATGCTGTCCAGAAGTTCTATATCATTTCCCATCAAGAGTATGTCATCTACATATAATATGAGAAATGCTACAGAGCTCCCACTCACTTTCTTGTAAACGCAGGCTTCTCCATAAGTCCGCATAAACCCAAAAGCTTTGATCATCTCATCAAAGCGAATGTTCCAACTCCGAGATGCTTGCACCAGCCCATAAATGGATCGCTGGAGCTTGCATACTTTGTTAGCGTTCTTATGATCGACAAAACCTTCCGGCTGCATCATATACAGCTCTTCCTTAAGATGTCCGTTAAGGAATGCCGTTTTGACGTCCATCTGCCATATCTCATAATCATAGCATGCGGCAATTGCTAACATGATTCGGACGGACTTCAGCTTCGCTACGGGAGAGAATGTCTCGTCGTAGTCAATCCCTTGAACTTGTCGATAACCCTTAGCGACAAGTCGAGCTTTATAGATGGTAACATTTCCATCCGCGTCCGTCTTCTTCTTAAAGATCCATTTGTTTTCTATCGCTCGCCGATCATCGGGCAAGTCTGTCAAAGTCCAACATGGATTCTATCTCGGATTTCATGGCTTCAAGCCATTTGTTGGAATCTGGGCCCGCCATCGCTTCTTCATAGTTCGAAGGTTCACCGTTGTCTAACAACATGATTTTCAGGACAGGGTTGCCGTACCACTCTGGTGCGGAACGTGTCCTTGTGGACCTATGAAGTTCAGTAGCAACTTGATCCAATGTACCTTGATCATCATCATTATTATCCCCTTCAGTTGGTGTAGGCATCACAGGAACATTTTCCTGAGCTGCACTGCTTTCCCGTTCGAGAGGTAGTACTTCATCGAGTTCTACTTTCCTCCCACTTACTTCTTTCGAGAGAAACTCTTTTTCCAGAAAGCATCCGTTCTTGGCAACAAAGATCTTGCCCTCGGATCTTAAGTAAAAGGTATACCCAACGGTTTCCTTAGGGTATCCTATGAAGACGTATTTTTCTGACTTGGGTTAGAGCTTTTCAGGTTGAAGTTTCTTGACATAAGCATCGCATCCCCAAACTTTTAGAAACGACAGCTTAGGTTTCTTCCCAAACCATAATTCATACGATGTCGTCTCAACGGATTTAGACGGTGCCCTATTTAAAGTGAATGTAGCTGTCTCTAGAGCGTATCCCCAAAATGATAGCGGTAAATCGGTAAGAGACATCATAGACCGCACCATATCCAATAGAGTGCGATTACGACGTTCGGACACACCGTTACGCTGAGGTGTTCCAGGCGGCGTGAGTTGTGAAACGATTCCACATTTCCTTAAGTGTGTACCAAATTCGTGACTTAAGTATTCTCCTCCACGATCTGATCGTAGGAACTTTATCTTTCGGTCACGTTGATTCTCTACCTCATTCTGAAATTCTTTGAACTTTTCAAAGGTCTCAGATTTGTGTTTCATTAAGTAGACATACCCATATCTACTCAAGTCATCAGTGAGAGTGAGAACATAACGATATCCTCCGCGAGCCTCAACGCTCATTGGACCGCACACATCGGTATGTATGATTTCCAACAAGTTGGTTGCTCGCTCCATTGTTCCGGAGAACGGAGTCTTGGTCATTTTGCCCATGAGGCATGGTTCGCATGTGTCAAATGATTCATAATCGAGAGTCTCTAAAAGTCCATCAGCATGGAGCTTCTTCATGCGCTTGACACCAATGTGACCAAGCCGGCAGTGCCACAAGTATGTGGGACTATCGTTATCAACTTTACATCTTTTGGCATTCACACTATGAATATGTGTAATATTACGCTCGAGATTCATTAAGAATAAACCATTGACCATCAGGGCATGACCATAAAACATATCTCTCATATAAATAGAACAACCATTATTCTCGGATTTAAATGAGTAGCCATCTCGTATCAAACGAGATCCAGATACAATGTTCATGCTCAAACTTGGCACCAAATAAGAATTATTAAGGTTTATAACTAATCCCGTAGGTAAATGTAGAGGTAGCGTGCCGACGGCGATCACATCGACCTTGGAACTATTCCCGACGCGCATCGTCACCTCGGCCTTCGCCAGTCTCCGTTTTATTCCGCAGCTCCTGCTATGAGTTACAAATATGAGCAACGGCACCGGTATCAAATACCCAGGAGTTACTACGAGTACTGGTAAGGTACACATTAATTACATGTATATCAAATATACCTTTGGTGTTACCGGCCTTCTTATCCGCTAAGTATTTGGGGCAGTTCCGCTTCCAGTGACTCTTCCCCTTGCAATAAAAGCACTCAGTCTCAGGCTTGGATCCATTCTTTGACTTCTTCCCGGTAACTGGCTTACCGGGCGCGGCAACATCCTTGCCGTCCTTCTTGAAGTTCTTCTTGCCCTTGCCCTTCTTGAACTTAGTGGTCTTACTAACCATCAAAACTTGATGTTCTTTATTGATCTCAACCTCTGCTGACTTCAGCATTGAAAATACTTCAGGAATGGTCTTCACCATCCCCTGCATATTGTAGTTCATCACAAAGCTCTTGTAGCTTGGTGGGAGCGACTGAAGGATTCTGTCAATGACCGCCTCATCAGGGAGGTTAATGTCCAGCTGAGTCAGGCGGTTGTGCAACCCAGATATTTTGAGTATGTGCTCACTGACAGAACTGTTTTCCTCCATCTTACAACTATAGAACTTGTCGGAGACTTCTTATCTCTCGACCCAGGCATGAGCTTGGAAAACTAGTTTCAGCTCTTCGAACATGTCATATGCTCCGTGATGCTCAAAACGCTTTTGGAGCCCCGGTTCTAAGCTGTAAAGCATGCCGCACTGAACGAGGGAGTAATCATCAGCACGAGACTGCCAAGCGTTCATAACGTCTTGGTTCTCTGGGACGGGAGCGTCACCTAGCGGTCCTTCTAGGACATATTGTTTCCTGGCAGCTATGAGGATGATCCTCAGGTTCCGGACCCAGTCCGTATAGTTGCTGCCATCATCTTTCAGCTTGGTTTTCTCTAGGAACGCGTTGAAGTTCATGTTGACACGAGCATTGGCCATTTGATCTACAAGACATATTTGCAAAGGTTTTAGACTAAGTTCATGATAATTAACTTCATCTAATCAAATTATTACAGTGAACTCCGACTCAGATTAGACATCCCTCTAGTCATCTAAGTGTTACACGATCCGAGTCGACTAGGCCGTGTCCGATCATCACGTGAGACGGACTAGTCATCGTCGGTGAACATCTTCATGTTGATTGTATCTTCCATACGACTCGTGTTCGACCTTTCGGTCTCTGTGTTCCGAGGCCATGTCTGTACATGCTAGGCTCGTCAAGTTAACCCTAAGTGTTTTGCATGTGTAAAACTGTCTTACACCCGTTGTATGTGAACGCAAGGATCTATCACACCCGATCATCACGTGGTGCTTCGAAACGACGAACTTTAGCAACGGTGCACAGTAGGGGAGAACACTTCTTGAAATTTTTGTAAGAGATCATCTTATTTACTACCGTCGTTCTAAGTAAACAAGATGCATAAACATAATAAACATCACATGCAATTATATAGTAGTGACATGATATGGCCAATATCATATAGCTCCATTGATCTCCATCTTCGGGGCTCCATGATCATCTTGTCGCCGGCATGACACCATGATCTCCATCATCATGCTCTCCATCATCGTGTCTTCATGAAGTTGTCACGCCAACGACTACTTCTACTTCTATGGCTAAGGCGTTTAGCAATAAAGTAAAGTAATTTACATGGCGTTCTTCAATGACACGCAGGTCATACAAAAAATAAAGACAACTCCTATGGCTCCTGCCGGTTGTCATACTCATCGACATGCAAGTCGTGATTCCTATTACAAGAACATGATTTCATACATCACAATATATCATTCATCATTCATCACAACTTCTGGCCATATCACATCACATGACAATTCCTGCAAAAACAAGTTAGACATCCTCTAATTGTTGTTGCATCTTTTACGTGGCTGCAATTGGGTTCTAGCAAGAATGTTTTCTTACCTACGAATAACCACAACGTGATTTTGTCAACTTCTATTTACCCTTCATAAGGACCCTTTTCATCGAATCCGCTCCAACTAAAGTGGGAGAGACAGACACCCGCCAGCCACCTTATGCAACTAGTGCATGTCTGTCGGTGGAACCGGTCTCACGTAAGCGTACGTGTTAGGTTGGTCCGGGCTGCTTCATCCCACAATACCGCTGAAGCAAGAAAAGACTAGTAGTGGCAAGCAAGTTGACAAGATCCACGCCCACAACAAAATTGTGTTCTACTCGTGCAATAGAGAACTACGCATAGACCTAGCTCATGATGCCACTGTTGGGGAACGTTGCAGAAAATTAAATTTTTTTCCTACGGTTTCACCAAGATCCATCTATGAGTTCATCTAAGCAACGAGTCATGGAAGAGAGATTGCATCTACATACCACTTGTAGATCGAGTGCGGAAGCGTTCAAGGGAAGGGTGATGATGGAGTCATACTCGCCATGATTCAGATCACCGATGACCAAGTGCTGAACGGACAGCACCTCCGCGTTCAACACACGTACGGGACGGACGACGTCTCCTCCGTCTTGATCCAGCAAGGAGGAAGGAGAGGTTGAGGAAGATTGCTCCAACGGCAGCACGACGGCGTGGTGGTGTTGGTGCAGCAGTACTCCGACAGGGCTTCGCCAAGCATGCAACGGAGGAGGAGAGGTAGTGGGGAGGGGAGGGGCTGCGCCTTAGGTTGTGTACAGCAGCCCTCCCCTCACCCCTCTATTTATAGGGGAAGGGGCAAGGGGGGCCGACCCCTCTAGATGGGATCTAGAGGGGGGGCGGCGGCCAGGGAGGGGGGGACTTGCCCCCCAAGCAAGGGGGGCACCCCCTTAGGGTTTCCCCCCAAGCCTAGGCGCATGGGCCCAAGGGGTGGGGGCGCGCCCAGCCCTCCAGGGGCTGGTTCCCTGCCCCTTGCGGCCCATGAGGCCCTCCGAGAGGGGTGGCCCCTCCCGGTGGACCCCCGGAACCTCTCCGGTGGCCCCGGTACAATAGCGATATGCCCCCGAAACTTTCCGGTGTCCGCATGACAACTTACCATATATAAAACTTCACCTCCGGAACATTCCGAACTCCTCGTGACGTCCGGGATCTCATCCGGGACTCCGAACAACATTCGGTAATCACATACAAGTCTTCCTAATAACCCTAGCGTCACCGAACCTTAAGTGTGTAGACCCTACGGGTTCGGGAGACATGTAGACATGACTGAGACGACTCCCCGGTCAATAACCAACAGCGGGATCTGGATACCCATGTTGGATCCCACATGTTCCACGATGATTTCATCGGATGAACCACGATGTTGAGGATTCGATCAAACCCCGTATACAATTCCCTTTGTCAATCGGTACGTTACTTACCCGAGACTCGATCGTCGGTATCCCAATACCTTGTTCAGTCTCGGTACCGGCAAGTCACTTTACTCGTACCGTAATGCATGATCTCGTGACCAACCACTTGATCACTTTGAGCTCATTATGATGATGCATTACCGAGTGGGCCCAGAGATACCTCTCCGTCATACGGAGTGACAAATCCTAGTCTCGATCCGTGTCAACCCAACAGACACTTTCGGAGATACCTGTAGTGCACCTTTATAGTCACCCAGTTACGTTGTGACGTTTGGTACACCCAAAGCACTCCTACGGTATCCGGAAGTTACACGATCTCATGGTGTAAGGAAAACATACTTGACATTGGAAAAGCTCTAGCAAACGAACTACACGATCTTGTGCTATGCTTAGGATTGGGTCTTGTCCATCACATCATTCTCCTAATGATGTGATCCCATTATCAACGACATCCAATGTCCATAGCCAGGAAACCATGACTATCTGTTGATCAACGAGCTAGTCAACTAGAGGCTTACTAGGGACATATTATGGTCTATGTATTCACACGTGTATTACGATTTCCGGATAATACAGTTATAGCATGAATAAAGACAATTATCATGAACAAAGAAATATAATAATAATACTTTTATTATTGCCTCTAGGGCATATTTCCAACAAAATATACCAGGCTTCCAAGCCGTGGGTCGATACCCAGCTACAAGGGTCCGTTCAAACTTCTTGGTATTTGACCAAGGAGCCCCCAAGTAACGTGATGAGCTGTGCTCATTGGGTGCCTATGTTTGAGTTGTGCATAGCATCCATACTCTCTTTGGCCCCTTGGGTGTGAAGCTCCCAAGCTTTGTGGCGTGATAGCCGGTTTGTCAGGTAGTACTCCGCTTTGTCAGCTGAAGCCCCCATGTAACTCAAAGGATATTTAAGAAAAAACAGCAGAGGCCCTGCTTAGAGCAAGGATGCTGATTTATTTATTGATCAAAATATATACATTGTCAAAATATGTACATAAAAAGAGCCGATGGCTCAAGTGTAATAAGGCTAGAGGAGAGCTATGTTCCACGGCTGCCGAGTCTCCTCCTCAGAGTTGCGTGAGTTGTCTCGAACGTCAATGAGGTAGTATGATCCGTTGTGCAGATTCTTGCTGACCACAAAGGGTCCTTCCCAAGGCGGGGATAACTTGTGCATGTCAGTCTGATCCTGGATGAGCCGGAGCACCAAGTCGCCTTCTTGAAAGGTTCTTGTCTTAACCCGGCGGCTGTGATAACGCCGTAGATCTTGTTGATAAACCGCCGATCGAGCCAAAGCCATATCCCGTTTCTCATCTAGCAGGTCCAGTGCCTCTTGGCGAGCTTGCTCATTGTCCGCTTCAACATAATTAGCAACCCGGGGTGAGTCATGACGTATATCACTTAGGAGAACCGCCTCTGCCTCGTATACCATAAAGAAAGGCGTGTAACCTGTTGATCGATTGGGGGTGGTGTTGATACTCCACAACACTGAAGGTAATTCTTCCACCCAACAACCCGGTGTCCGCTTCAAGGGAATCACGAGCCGGGGTTTAAGACCCTTTAAAATTTCTTGATTAGCTCTCTCCACTTGCCCGTTGGATTGAGGGTGCGCCACAGATGCTAGGTCAAGCCGGATATGCTCTCTCTGACAGAAATCCTCCATCTCACCTTTGGAAAGGTTGGTACCATTATCCGTGATGATACTGTGCGGAGAGCCAAACCGGAAGATAATCTTTTTGAGAAATTGAACGGCCGTAGCTGCATCACACTTGCTAACAGGCTCCGCTTCAACCCACTTGGTGAATTTATCAACTGCCACCAATAGGTGGGTCTTCTTGTCCTGGGAACGTTTGAAGGGTCCCACCATATCAAGCCTGAAGTAGCAAAAGGCCAAGCGATAGGAATCATCCGTAGTTCCTGAGCCGGAACATGAGCTCGACGTGAAATTTTTTGACAAGCCTCACATCGCTTTACCAGATCCTCCGCATCAGCATGAGCTGTCAACCAGTAAAACCCATGATGAAAAGCTTTTGCAACCAGGGACTTTGAACCGACATGATGACCACAATCCCCTTCATGAATTTCCCGCAGGATCTCTTGGCCTTCTTCCGGAGAAACACAACGCTGAAATACGCCTGACACGCTACAGCGGTGTAACTCGCCATTGTGAATAACCATGGACTTGGATCGCCGGACTATCTGTCGGGCCAGGACTTTGTCATTTGGTAGCTCGCCCCGGCTCATGTAAGCCAGATATGGAGTCGTCCAATCCGGCACAATGTGTAAAGCGGCCACCAACTGAGCCTCCGGATCAGGAACAGCCAAATCCTCTTCTGTGGGCAACTTAACAGACGGGTTATGCAGGATATCTAAAAAGGTGTTAGGAGGTATCGGTTTACACTGAGATCCAAGCCGGCTCAAAGCGTCCGCTGCTTCGTTTTTGCGCCGATCAATGTGCTCAACCTGATACCCTTTGAAGTGACCTGCCACAATATCCACCTCACGCCTGTAAGCCGCCATGAGTGGGTCCTTAGAATCCCAAGTACCAGAAACTTGCTGAGCCACCAGATCAGAATCTCCGAAACACCGAACTTGACTTAAGTTCATCTCTTTAGCCACACGGAGACCATGAAGTAGAGCTTCATACTCAGCTGCATTGTTAGTACAAGGAAACATCAAGCATAGAACATAGCAAATTTTATCACCTCGAGGGGAAGTAAGAACAACTCCAGCCCCCGAGCCTTCCAACTGCCTGGATCCATCGAAATGAATAGTCCAGTATGTATTATCCGGTTTATCTTCCGGTGCTTGCAACTTGGTCCAGTCATTGATAAAGTCCACAAGAGCCTGAGACTTGATGGCTGTTCGAGGTACATATTTTAAACCGTGTGGACCAAGCTCAATTGCCCACTTTGCAACCCGGCCAGTTGCTTCCCTGTTTTGAATGATATCGCCCAAAGGAGCAGAACTAACCACTGTGATGGGATGGCCTTGAAAATATTGCTTGAGCTTTTGACTGGCCATAAAAACCCCATACACCAACTTCTGCCAATTCGGATAGCGTTGTTTTGACTCGATCAGAACTTCACTGATGTAGTACACAGGTCATTGAATCGGATACTCCTTCCCAGCTTCTTTACACTCAACCACAATTGCCACACTGACCGCTCAGCATTGGCAGCCACGTATAACAGTAATGGCTCATGATCAACTGGGGCTGCAAGAACTGGCGGTTCAACCAACTGCCGATTTAACTCCTCAAACACCGCATTGGCTGCGTCACTCCAGACAAAATCATTCGTCCTCTTCAACATTTGATACAAAGGAATGGCCTTCTCACCCAGACGATTGATAAACTGGCTGAGGGCTGCAATCCGACCTGCTAGACGCTGAACATCATTGATACACGTCGGTTTAGCCAGGGATGTGATTGCCTTGATCTTTTCCGGATTAGCCTCAATGCCCCTGTTGGACACAAGAAAACCGAGCAGCTTGCCTGCCGGAACACCAAAGACACATTTATCCGGGTTAAGCATCATCTTGTAAACCCGAAGGTTGTCAAACGTCTCCTTGAGATCAGCTATCAATGTCTCCTTTTCCCTGGATTTTACCATAATGTCATCCACATAGGCATGAACATTGCGCCCAATCTGCGTGTGAAGACAATTTTGCACACAACGCTGATAAGTTGCCTGAGCACTCTTGAGCCCAAAGGGCATAGAAACATAGCAGAAGGCTCCAAAGGGAGTGATGAAGGTTGTGTTCTCCTGGTCCTTAACTGCCATCTTAATCTGATGATATCCTGAATAAGCATCCAAAAAACTCAAGCGCTCACAACCCGCCGTCGCATCAATGATCTGATCAATACGCGGGAGAGCAAAGGGATCAGCCGGGCAAGCCTTGTTCAAGTCCGTGTAGTCCACACACATACGCCAAGTGCCGTTTTTCTTAAGAACCAACACCAGATTAGCCAACCATTCAGGATGAAACACTTCAACGATAAACCCAACAGCCAACAGCCGGGCTACCTCCTCACCAATTGCCTTGCGTCTCTCTTCATTAAAGCGACGAAGAAATTGCTTGACCGGTTTAAACTTCGGATCAATATTAAGAGTGTGCTCAGCGAGTTCCCTCGGTACACCTGGCATGTCAGAAGGCTTCCATGCAAAAATGTCCCGGTTCTCACGGATGAACTCGATGAGCGCGCTTTCCTATTTTGGATCCAGATTGGTGCTGATGCTGAACTGCTTGGACGAATCGCCAAGTATGAAATCAACAAGCTTAGTCTCGTCAGCCGGTTTGAAATGCAGGGTGGGTCATGCTCAGTGGTGGGCTTCTTCAGAGGGGTCATATCCGCTGGATCAACATTCTCCTTGTAAAACTTTAACTCCTCTGTAGCACAAACCGACTCAGCGTAAGCCGCATCACTTTCCTCGCAATCCAAAGCGATTTTTCGACTTCCATGAACCGTGATGGTTCCTTTGTGACCCGGCATCTTGAGCTGCAAGTAAATATAACAAGGCCTCGCCATGAATTTTGCATAAGCCGGTCGCCCAAACAATGCGTGATACGGGCTCTGGATTGTCACCACCTTAAAGGTCACTGTCTCAGACCGGGAATCGTGCTCATCACCGAACACAACTTCCAAAGCAATCTTACCTACTGGATATGCTGATTTACCTGGTACCACACCGTGAAAAATAGTACTGGACGGTTTAAGATTCTTATCTGTCAACCCCATGCGGCGAAATGTCTCATAATACAGAATATTGATACTGCTTCCTCCATCCATGAGTACTTTGGTGAACTTATAACCTCCCACCTGAGGCGCCACCACCAGACCTAGTTGACCTGGATTGTCAACCCGGGGCGGATGATCCTCCCTACTCCACACAATAGGTTGTTCCGACCACCGCAGATAACGTGGAACTGCCGGTTCAACAACATTAACTGCCCTCTTGTGAAGCTTCTGATCACGCTTGCACAGACTAGCGGTAAACACATGATATTGCCCACCATTCAACTGTTTTGGGTGACTCTGGTAACCCGACTGCTGCTGATTCCCTTGATTATTCTGCTGGTTATTACCACCTTGGTTGTTCTGGTTGCCATGATTATTCTGAAACCCAGAGCTTGAACCGCCGCCACCATGAAAACCTGGACCTGAACCGCCCGACGAACCCTGATCATACCGGAAAAGATCAGAGTTTTTGAACTCCTTCATAATGTTACAATCCTTCCAGAGATGTGTTGAAGGGGCCTCCTTGGTCCCATGCTTTGGACAGGGCTGATTCAACAAGCGCTCCAGATTCATCGCCCCACCGCGCTGGGGCGGTTTACCCTTATGATGCTGCACATTAGCGTTAGCCACAAAATCTGAATCCGCTTTACGTTTACCATTATTCCCATGGCCTCCTTGGTTGTGCTGCTGTCCCTTCGCACCGCATTCTTCTTTCCCTTCTCCGATTTCTCATTATCATAATCGGGATCCTTGGTATTATCAGAATCGGCATACTTTACCAAGGCTGCCATGAGGGTTCCCATGTCGTTGCAGTGGCGCTTGAGCCGTCCCAACTTCATCTTCAGTGACTTAAACCAGCAATTGCGCTGCAGTGTGATAATCGCTTGGCCAGCGTTAATCCGGTTGGACGAGTGAAAAACTTCTGAAACCCGGCGTACCCAATGAGTTGTGGACTCGTTCTCTCCCTGCACACAAGCGTCCAGATCTACAATGGACATGGGCTGCTTGCACGTGTCTTTAAAATTGGCTATAAACCGGGCCTTCAACTGATCCCATGACTCGATGGAATTAGCTGGTAGATTTTTCAACCAAGTACGGGTTGTTCCTTCCAACATCATCGTGAAGTACTTTGCACAAGCTGCTTCATCTACATCCAGCATCTCCATTGCCATCTCATAACTCTTGACCCATGCCTCAGGTGGCTGATCCGCCGTGTAATTAGGCACTTTGCGTGGACCCTTGAAATCCTTGGGCAGATGCACATTACGAAGAGCCGGAATAAGGCACGACACTCCCCAGGAACTGAAAGCAAGCCCGGTGCCTCTGTCAACCGGCGCTGCTGGCTGAACCAGGACGAGTTGATAACGACCCAAAGTGGCATCCCTTCGTGCCCTACCATGATCCACCACATCTTGAGCATTGCGATGTCGCGCGCTGCTAGACACTTCCGGTTCATCCATACGCCTGCTATAACTTGGGCTCGGACGAGGTGTCGAATGAATTCTATCCCGGCTATATGAATAAGCCTGCTGCTGTACCACGGCGGTTTGAAGGAGATCTCTCGCTCGCCGCATCTCAACTGCTGCTATTGAATCGCCCTCCATCAGAATGGCTGCCAAACGTGAGGCTGCGGCAATCATGTTATCCAGAGGGCTTAAGAAGTGACCCGGTGGTGTAGGCACGTACTGCTGTGGGTTATCTATCCGTCGGGGTGGCTCCGTCGCTCATGGCTGATCCGGAGCTGTCCTAGGCGCCTCAGTCCGGTTTGCAGCTGCTGGATTGCTCGGCCGAGTGCCCGGCGTCTGAAAGAGATTTAACCCTCCGTAAATCGGCGGTAGACGTGACCAGTACTTCCTTCGCATTACATCCTCTGAGGCGGTCCGATCCAGCATGAGCTGGTAATTCTGTGCCTCTATCCGCTGTGATTGGGCATCCAAAGCGGCCCGTTCTTCAGCCATCCTATTATCCTCAGCTGCTAGGTCCTCCTTAGCCTGTGCTATTTGGTCCTTTAGTTTCGCCACGTCCGCATTGTGCTGATCTCGCATCTCTGGGGTGACTGTCGGGGTTAACAAGGTCACCCAGGCGTCCATCAAACCGGAGAGGACTTGGGCTGGTCGGCGCGCTGAAGCACCTGCTGCGGCTGCTGATCCGGTATTCATCGCTGCGGTAGATGAAGATTGCAACATGGGCTGCATTCCGGCCATGTAAACAGTAACCCGACTTGGCGGTTCAAGGAGGTCCGGAATACTATTGCCATCGGAATATCCTTCGAACACCCCGCTATGAATCTGGTACAAGGACTTGGTTTCGCAAGTGGATGACTCGCCGTCGGAATATATGGCCGTCTTGCCCTCAGACACCGGTTCAGATCCGATCCCATGGACACATCCTACGAACGCATGCTTCACGGCAGGCTTAACCCGGGCTGGACTCGCACGCTGAGCTGTCTCGATGAGGTCGGTGCAGATGTCCGGCTCAGGGCCCGGTTCACCGATCTTGCCGATGAAGACATGAATTCCGCCGAAGGAGACCCGGTACCCGTACTCGATCGAGCCGGCCTCAGGGCCCCATCCTTTGTCGTCGATGTAGAGCTTGCCGCGACGACTTTTGGTCATCTGGCCGATCACGTACCCCTTAAGTCCTTCAGAGCAGCCCTTCAAGAACTTGACACCATCGTGCGATAGCCCCACGGTGGGCGCCAACTGTCGTGGAATTATCACGTCAGATGTCCTCATGAAAGGACTTAGTCGTGGAGCCATCACAACGGGTTAGCTTGAAGGGGTTAAACCGGACGAGGGACACGGGAGTTTATACTAGTTCGGCCCCTTCGATGAAGGTAGAAGCCTACGTCTAGTTGTGATGGGATTGATTGGGTTTCAATGATCAGGGAGCGGAATACGCTTGCCTGAGTCTCGAGTTGTTGTCGTCGTCCCTGAACCGCCGTCGGGTCGTCCCTTTATATACAGAGGTTGGCGCCCGGCCGGTCTACAGAGCCCCAAGGACAACTCATACAAAGTGTCCGGCTCGGTCTCTCCTTTCCTAACTTACATTACAAGTTTACATAGTGATGGCGGTTTACCACTATGGGCCCTAATCCGCCTTTGGTCTTCGGGCTTCTAGGCTTAATTCAGTAAAGCGCCATCTCCTGGATCGTCATGGGCTTCAACATAGTCGAGGGTGAACCGGGCCCTCCTGGCCGGTTTACACTCAGTAGCTATATCCTCAATAGATAATGATATTTTTAAATTGAAGTTATTTCCGTTTTCACTTAGAGATCGTGCTAAAGTTTGGTTTTCGTCTTTGCCTAAAAATAGTATTGATTCTTGGAACAAGTGCAAAGATGCTTTTATCTCTAAGTATTTTCCTCCCGCTAAGATCATCACTCTTAGGAACGATATTATGAATTTTAAACAACTTGATCATGCGCATGTTGCCCAATCTTGGGAAAGAATGAAATTGATGATTCGCAATTGTCCTACTCATGGTTTGAATTTATGGATGATCATACAAAACTTTTATGCCGGTTTGAACTTTGCTTCTAGAAATCTTTTAGATTCGGCAACGGGAGGCACGTTTATGGAAATCACATTAGGAGATGCTACAAAACTTCTTGATAATATTATGACTAATTATTCTCAATGGCACACCGAAAGATCTTCTAGTAAAAAAGTGCATGCTATAGAAGAAATCAATATTTTGAGTGGAAAGATGGATGAACTTATGAAGTTGTTTGCTACTAGAAATACTCTTCTTGATCCCAATGATATACCTTTGTCTACTTTGATTGAGAATAATAATGAATCTATGGATGTGAATTTTGTTGGTAGGAATAGTTTCGGTAACAACGCTTATAGAGGAAACTTTAATTCTAGACCGTTCCCTAGTAATTCCTCTAATAATTATGGAAATTCCTACAATAATTCTTATGGTAATTTTAATAAGATGCCCTCTGATTTTGAGAATAGTGTGAAAGAATTTATGATTTCTCAAAAGAATTTTAATACCTTGCTTGAAGAAAAATTGCTCAAAGTTGATGATTTGGCTAGGAATGTTGATAGACTTTCACTTGATGTTGATTCTCTTAAACTTAGATCTTCTCCTTCTAAGCATGATATCAATGAATCTCTCAAAGCCATGAGAATTTCCATTGATGAGTGCAAGGAAAGAACCGCTAGATTTCATGCTAAGAAAGATTGCTTTGTAAAGGCGTGTTCTTCTAGTTTCCATGAAAATAATGATGAAGATCTTAAAGTTATTGGTGTGCCCCTATTAGATCTTTGTTTTGCAATATGAATCTTGATAATAATGGGACTGCAGATGAGTCAACTTTAGTTAGAAGGCGTCCCAAGAATTCGGAGTTTTAAGATCTTGATGCTAAATTTGGTAAAAGTGGGATTGGGGAGGTCATGACTTTAAATAGTATTGAACCCACTATCTCGGATTTCAAGGAATTTGATTATGATAATTGTTCTTTAGAAGGTTGTATTTCCTTGTTACAATCCGTTGTTAATTCTCCTCATGCTTATAGTCAAAATAAAGCTTTTACCAAACATATCGTTGATGCCTTGATGCAATCTTATGATGAAAAACTTAATTTGGAAGTTTCTATACCTAGAAAACTTAACGATGAGTGGGAACCTACTATAAAGATTAGAATTAAAGATAATGAGTGTTTTGCTTTATGTGATTCGGGTGCTAGTGTTTCCACGATTCCGAAAACTTTATGTGATATTCTAGGTTTCCATGATCTTGATAATTGCTCTTTAAATTTGCACCTTGTGGGTTCCACCATTAAAAAGCCAATGGGAAGGATCAATGATGTTCTCATTGTTGCAAATAGAAATTTGGTGCCCGTAGATTTTATCGTTCTTGATATAAATTGCAATCTTTCTTGCCCTATTATTCTTGGTAGACCCTTCCTTACACCGATTGGTGCGATTATTGATATGAAGGAAGGGAACATTAGATTCCAATTTCTATTAAGGAAAGGCATGGAGCACTTTCCAAGAAAGAAAGTCAAATTACCTTATGAATCTATCATGCAGGCTACTTATGAATTTAGTGCCAAAGATGGCACTACTTAGATCTATCTTCACTTTTATGCCTAGCTAGGGGCATTAAACGATAGCGCTAGTTGGGAGGCAACCCAATTTTATTTGTGTTTTTTGTTTTTGTTCCTGTTTAGTAATAGATTTTGCATCTACCTTCTGTTTAGATGTGTTTTTATCTTTTAATTAGTGTTTGTGCCAAGTAGAACCTATAGGATAACCTATGATGATAGTTGATTTGATTCTGCTGAAAAACAGAAACTTTGGGCGCACGAAATTAGTTTTGTTAAATCACAGAAATGTTCTTTTGCGTTTATTCGTTTTGATGCTGATCAATAGGCAAATTGTCCAGGACTTCCTATTATTGTAGGATTTTTAGAGTTCCATAAGTTTGCGTTAGTTACAGATTGCTACAGACTGTTCTGTTTTGTACAGATTCTGCCTTTCGTGTGTTGTTTGTTTATTTTGATGCATCTATGGCTAGTAAATTAGTTTATAAACCATAGAGAAGTTGGAATACAGTAGGTTTAACACCAAAATAAGTAAATAATGAGTTCATTACAGTACCTTATGTGGTGGTTTTTTTTCTTTCACTAACGGAGCTTATAAGATTTCCTGTTGAGTTTTGTGTTGTGAAGTTTTCAAGTTTTGGGTAAAGCTTTGATGATGGACTATGGAATAAGGAGTGGCAAGAGCCTAAGCTTGGGGATGCCCAAGGCACCCCAAGATATTCAAGAATAGCCAAAAGCCTAAGCTTGGTGATGCCCCGGGAAGGCATCCCCTCTTTCGTCTTCATTCATTGGTAACTTTACTTGGAGCTATATTTTTATTTGCCACATGATCTATGTTTCGCTTGGAGCGTCGTGTATTATATTAGTATTTGCTTTTTAGTTTACCACAATCATCCTTGCTGTTCACACCTTTTGGGAGAAGCCCACTTGATTAGAATTTGCTAGAATACTCTATGTGCTTCACTTATATCTTTTGAGCTAGATAGTTTTTACTCTAGTGCTTCAGTTATAGCTTTTAGAGCACGGCGGTGGCTTAATTTTAAAGAAATTGCTTGTCTCTCATGCTTCACATATATTATTTTGAGAGTCTTTTAGAACAGCATGGTATTTGCTATGGTTACAAATTTGGTCCTAGAATGATGAGCATCCAAGTTGGGTATAATAAAAACTATCATAGGAAGTGAATTGGATGCTATGATCAATTTGATGCTTGATAATTGTTTTGAGATATAAAGGAAATAATGTTAGGGTCATGCTAGTGGGTAATTATGAAATTGAGAAATACTTGTGTTGAAGCTGGCAAGTCCCGTAGCATGCACGTATGGTAAAAGTTGTGTGACAAATTTGCTGCATGAGGTGCTCTTTTGATTGTCTTCCTTATGAGTGGAGGTCGGGATCGCGTGATGGTTAACTCCTACCAACCCTTCCCCTTGGAGCATGCGTATTAGTACTTTGCTTCGAGGGCAAGTAAACTTTTGCAATAAGTATATGAGTTCTTTATGACTAATGTGTGTCCATGGATATACGCACACTCATCCTTCCACTTTGCTAAGCCTCTATTATACCATGCAACTTTCGCCGGTATTATGCACCCATTATTTACCTTCCTCAAAACAGCCACCATACCTACCTATTATGGCATTTCCATAGCCATTCCGAGATATATTGCCATGCAACTTTCCACCGTTCCATTTATTATGACACGTTCCATCATTGTCATATTGCTCTTTGCATGATCATGTAGTTGACATCGTATTTGTGGCAAGGCCACCTTCATAATTTTCATACATATCGCTCTTGATTGATTGCATATCCCGGTACACCGCCGGAGGCATTCATATAGAGTCATATCTTGTTCTAACTTTGAGTTGTAATTCTTGAGTTGTAAATCAATAAAAGTGTGACGATCTTCATTATTAGAGCATTGTCTCAGTGAGGAAAGGATGATGAAGACTATGATTCCCCCACAAGTCGGGATGAGACTTCGGACTTTACAAAAAGAAAAAAAAGAAAAAAAAGATAAAGGCCAAAAAAAAGAGAAAGAAAAAAAGAGAAAGAAAAAAAAAGAAAAAATAAAAGAAAAGAAAAGGGGAAAGAAAAGAATAAAATGAGAGAAAAAGAGAGAAGGGACAATGCTACTATCTCTTTTTCCACACTTGTGCTTCAAAGTAGCACCATGATCTTCATGATAGAGAGTCTCCTATGTTGTCACTTTCATATACTATGTGGGAATTTTTCATTATAGAACTTGGCTTGTATATTCCAATGATGTGCGTCCTCAAAATGCCCTAGGTCTTCGTGAGCAAGCAAGTTGGATGCACACCCACTTAGTTTCTTTTGTTGAGCTTTCATATATTTATAGCTCTAGTGCATCCATTGCATGGCAATCCCTACTCACTCACATTGATATCTATTGATGGGCATCTCCATAGCCCGTTGATACGCCTAGTTGATGTGAGACTATCTTCTCCCTCTTTTTGTCCTCACAACCACCACCTTATACCACCATAGTGCTATGTCCATGGCTTGCACTCATGTATTGCATAAGAGTTGAAAAAGTTGAAGCGTGTTAAAAAGTATGAACCAATTTCTTGGCTGAAACCGGGGTTGTGCATGATGGGAGTATTTTGTGTAATGAAGATGAAGCATGGCCTAACTATATGATTCTGTAGGGATAAGCTTTCTTTGGCTATGCTATTTTCATAGGACATGATTATTTGTTAGTATGCTTCGAAGCATTATTATTTTTATGTTTTATAAGATTTTATCTTGAATCATTTGGATCTCAACATTCATGCCACAATAAAGAAAATTACATTGAGAATTATGCTAGGTAGCATTCCACATCAAAAATTCAGTTTTTATCATTTACCTACTCGAGGACGAGCAGGAATTAAGCTTGGGGATGCTTGATACGTCTCCAACGTATCTATAATTTTTGATTGTTCCATGCTATTATATTACCCCTTTTGGATGTTTATGGGCTTTATTTTACACATTTATATCATTTTTGGGACTAACCTACTAACCGAAGGCCCAGCCCATATTGTTTTTTTTTGCCTATTTCAGTATTTCGAAGAAAAGGAATATCAAACGGAGTCCAAATGGAATGAAACCTTCGGGAGCGTGAATTTTGGAACGAACATGATCCGGAGAACTTGGAGTGCAAGTCAAGAAGCTTGCAAGGCGGCCAGGAGATAGGAGGGCGCGCCCACCCACTCTGGCGATGAGTTGTGAGTAGTTTACCACAGACCTTCGGGTCCATAGTTATTAGCTAGATGGCTTCTTCTGTCTTTTTGAATCTCAATACAATGTTCTCCGCCTCTCTTGTGGAGATCTATTTGATGTAAACTCTTTTTGCGATGTGTTTGTCGAGATCCGATGAATTGTGGGTTTATGATCAAGTTTATCTATGAGAAATATTTGAATATCCTCTGAATTCTTTTATGTATGATTGAGTTATCTATGCAAGTCTCTTCAAATTATTAGTTTGGTTTGGCCTACTAGATTGATCTTTCTTGCCATGGGAGAAGTGCTTAGCTTTGGGTTCAATCTTGCGGTGTCCTTTCCCAGTGACAGCAGGGGCAGCAAGGCACGTATTGTACTGTTGCCATCGAGGATAAAAAGATGGGGTTTATATCATATTGCTTGAGTTTATCCCTCTACATCATGTCATCTTTCTTAATGCGTTACTCTGTTCTTTATGAACTTAATACTCTAGATGCAGGCAGGAGTCGGTCGATGTGTGGAGTAATAGTAGTAGATGCAGGCAGGAGTCGGTTTACTTGTTACGGACGTGATGCCTATATACATGATCATGCCTTAATAATCTCATAATTATTCGCTTTTCTATCAATTGCTCGACAGTAATTTGTTCACCCACTGTAATACTTATGCTATCTTGAGAGAAGCCACTAGTGAAACCTATGGCCCCCGGGTCTATCTTTTATCATATAAGCTTTCAATCTACTTTTATTTTTATCTTTACTTTTTGCATCTATATTATAAAATACCAAAAATATATTTATCTTATCATACTATTTCTATCAGATCTCACTTTCGCAAGTGGCCGTGAAGGGATTGACAACCCCTTTATTGCGTTGGTTGCGAGTTCTTTGTTTGTTTGTGTAGGTGCATGGGACTTTTGAGGAGCCTCCTACTGGATTGATACCTTGGTTCTCAAAAACTGAGGGAAATACTTACGCTACTTTGCTGCATCACCCTTTCCTCTTCAAGGAAAACAAACACAAGCTGAAGACGTAGCACGCCTCCCTTTCCTTCCTCCTCTCTCCTTTCTTTCCCCCTTCTCCTACTCCTACTAGGAAAGGAGTCCTACTCCCGGTGGGAGTAGGACTCACCCCTTGGCGCGCCCTCCTCCTTGGCTGGCCGCCTCCCTCCTAGCTCCTTTATATACGAGGGCAGATGGCACCCCAGGAAACACAAGTTGATCATTGATCTTTAGCCGTGTGCGGTGCCCCCATCCACCATAATCCACCTCGGTTATATCGTAGTGTTGCTTAGGTGAAGCCCTGCGTCGGTAACTTCATCAACACCGTCATCACGCCGTCGTGCTGACGGAACTCTCCCTCGAAGCTCTACTGGATCGTGAGTTCGTGGGACGTCATCGAGCTGAACATGTGCAGATCGCGGAGGTGACGTACGTTTGGTACTAAGATTGGTCGATCATGAAAACGTATGACTACATCAACCGCGTTGTCATAACGCTTCCGCTTATGGTCTACGAGGGTACATGGACGACACTCTCCCCTCTCGTTGCTATGCATCACCGTGATCTTGCGTGTGGGTAGGAATTTTTTTTGAAATTACTACGTTCCCCAACAATGGCATCCGAGCCAGGTTTATGCGTAGATGTTATATGCACGAGTAGAACACAAGTGAGTTGTGGGCGATACAAGTCATACTGCTTACCAGCATGTCATACTTTGATTCGGTGGTATTGTTGGATGAAGCGGCCCGGACCGATATTACGCGTACGCTTACGCGAGACTGGTTCTACTGACATGCTTCGCACATAGGTGGCTGGCGGGTGTCAGTTTCTCCAACTTTAGTTGAATCGAGTGTGGCTACACCCGGTCCTTGTGAAGGTTAAAACAACACATACTTGATGAAATATCGTTGTGGTTTTGATGCGTAGGTAAGAACTGTTCCTGCTTAAGCCCGTAGCAGCCACGTAAAACTTTCAACAACAAAGTAGAGGACGTCTAACTTGTTTTTGCAGGGCATGTTGTGATGTGATATGGTCAAGACATGATGCTAAATTTTATTGTATGAGATGATCATGTTTTGTAACAGAGTTATCGGCAACTGGCTGGAGCCATATGGTTGTCGCTTTATTGTATGCAATGCAATCGCCCTGTAATTGCTTTTACTTTATCACTAAGCGGTAGCGATAGTCGTAGAAACAATAGTTGGCGAGATGACAACGATGCTACGATGGAGATCAAGGTGTCGCGCTGGTGATGATGGTGATCATTGAGGGAGTCCTAGATTAGGGAGTATCCGGACAGCCGGACTGTGTACAACGTCCGGACTATTGAAGCGTGAAGATACAAGACTCAAGACTTCGGCCCATGTCCGGATGGGACTTCCCTTGGCGTGGAAGGCAAGCTTGGCGATCCGGACATTATATTTCCTTCCTTGTAACCGACTCCATGTAAACCCTAGCCCTCTCCGTTGTCTATATAAACCGGAGAGGTTGGTCCATAGAAGGCCGATCACAATTACATTCATACCATCATAGGCTCGCTCCTAGGGTTTTAGCCTCTACGATCTCGTGGTAGATCTACTCTTGTACTACCCATATCATCAATATTAATCAAGCAGGAAGTAGGGTTTTACCTCCATCGATAGGGCCCGAACCTGGGTAAACATCTGTGTCCCTTACTTCTTGTTACCATCAGCCTTGACGCACAGATCGGGACCCCCTACCCGAGATCCGCCGGTTTTGACACCGACATTGGTGCTTTCATTGAGAGTTCCTCTGTGATGTCGCCGTCAGGCTCGATGGTCCTTCGATTGTCATTAACGATGCTGCCCAGGGTGAGACTTTCCTCCCCGGACAGATCTTCGTGTTCGGTGGCTTAGTGCTGAGGGCCAATTCGCTTGGCCACTTGGAGCAGATCGACAGCTATGCCCCTGGCCCTCAAATCGGGTTCGGAAACCTGAACCACACGGCGGATACCTGAAGAGACTTGATCTTCGGCGGACTCGGGCCAGCGCCAGAAGCGCCGAACAGTCATGATGAGCACGGCTTAGACCTGCTGTCGGACGTTTCTTGGGATGTCATCCCGGCAGAAGCCCCGGACCTAAATCCGGGATAGGTGGCATTGCCTAAGGACGGAGGGCTGGACCCCGCCCCGCAGGTCGTACCGTCATCGGCGGTGGAGCCGAACACATGCCTCACTTTTGAGGTAATGGGTGACCCCGGGCCCCTGGACCCATGTCCGGTTGTAGGCTCCAATCCGTGCGTCCCCGGGCCCGCCGATCCCGGTTGGGCTCCGGTGATGGAGTTCACCGCGGCGGACATCTTTCAGCACTCGCCCTTCGGTGACATACTAAACTCATTCAAAACTCTCTCTTTGACAGAGAATCTCGGGCCGAATTATGTCCGGCTCGAGTGGGAAGCACGCGACGAAGACATTCGTTGCCCACCCACCACCCACTTCATAGCCACGGTTGATGATTTAACCGACGTGCTGGACTTCGACTCCGAAGGCATCGACGGTATGGACGACGATGCAGGAGAAGACTCAGAATCTATGAGGTGCCGGATTCACGCCTCGCCACACGACATATACATGGTGGATACGCCCAAGGAAGGCGACGGTGGCAATCCGAAAGATAACACCCCTGGGCAAAAACCAAAGCGACGGTGCAGACGCCGTTCCAAATCCGGCAACAGTAACAATATCAGCAAGAGCGCCAGCAGAATGGATGCTCTGGTCAACCCCGACGGCAATAATGACCAAACAGAACCAGCGATGGAGCAGGATGAACCAGGTCACGCCGAACATAGTCCGGGTCATACGCCCGAAGAAAACGATCCAGAGGGACGAGTTCACCAATCCGGCCCAGGACAAGAAGACGGGCCAGACGACGACACATTCATCATTCCGGAAGAACGCGTGGAACAAGAGAACCTCCATAGAAAGCTTATGGCCACAGCGAGAAGTCTGAAGAAGCAGAAGCAACGGCTTAAAGCCGCACAGGAAACGCTCAATCGCAGATGGAACAAAGTGCTAGACACTGAAGAAACATATGGCGACGATCGCCATACAAAGAGCTACCCAAAACGCAAGCTACTGCCAGAATTTGACGATGAGGCCGTTCCACCAAAGAACAACACGACCAAGAGACCAGGAGTACCACTTCATAATCGCAACAAATGAGCTGGCAAAGACGCCCACGATTTACGTGAGCACCTGGAGAAGAAAGCTGGCACAGCTAGGTCCATCTACGGATCTAAAAGAGACACCCCGGCGAAGGACTATGGTCGTCAAAACAATTATGACAACCAAACATCAGTTCGGAACAAACACCAAACACAACAACAGCCGACGGCATGCCACAACGCGTCCAGATACAGAGGGGCTGCTCACCCCCTCTGCTTTACTGATGAAAACTGGACCATGAATTCCCACAGGGCTTTAAACCTGTAAACATAGAGGCATACGACGGAACGACAGACCCAGGGGTCTGGATCGAGGACTTTATCCTCCACATACACATGGCTCGTGGAGATGACCTCCATGCCATCAAATACCTTCCCCTCAAACTGAAGGGACCAGCTCGGCATTGGTTGAAAAGCCTCCCCGAAAATTCAATTGGGAGCTGGGAGGAACTAGAGGACGCTTTCAAGGCCAATTTTCAAGGGACTCATGTCCGGCCTCCGGATGCTGACGATTTAAGTCACATAATCCAACAACCCGGAGAGTCCGCCCGCAAGCTTTGGAACAGATTCCTCACTAAGAAGAATCAAATCGATGACTGCCCGGATGCCGAAGCCTTAGCGGCATTCAAGCACAGCATCCGGGACGAGTGGCTCGCCAGACACCTCAGCCAAGAAAAGCCAAGGACAATGGCAGCCCTAACAAGCCTTATGATGCGCTTCTACGCGGGAGAAGATAGCTGGCTCGCCCACAAAGGCACCAGCGACCCCAGCACATCCGAATTACGGGATGGCAAAGGGAAGCCACGGCGTAATAAAAACAAACGCCAAAACAAGGAAGAGAGCCCAGACAACACAACGTTTAATGCTGGATTTCGAGGCTCTCGACCTAACCAGCAAAATAAGCAACCTAAAGGCAGTAAAGAGGGACCGTCCGGTTTGAACAGAGTTCTGGACAGACTATGCCAAATTCATGGAACCCCCGACAAACCTGCGAACCACACGCACAGAGAGTGCTGGGTCTTCAAGCAGGCCGGCACGCTAAACGCCGAACACAAGGGAAGGGAAACACCAAGTGAAGACAAGGATGAACCTCGCCAGCCGAACACTGGGGGACAGAAAACATTCCCGCCAGAGGTTAAAACAGTGAACATGATCCACGCGACTCGCACATCCTTGGGAAGGCACGAATGCGCCCATAAAGGCGCACGCGATATAGAACCCACCGTACCCACACCTAGCTACTGGATGTCTTGTTCGATCACCTTCGATCACCTGGATGGCCGAACTAGTATTCGGCGCGAAGGATCAAATGCGTTGGTGCTTAACCCAATAATTGACGGATACCATCTCACTCACGTCCTCATGGACGGTGGCAGCAGTCTCAATTTAATATATGAGGACACTGTCCGCAAGATGGGGATAGACTCATCCAGAATCAGCAAAATTCATACCACCTTTGAAGGGGTGATACCAGGCGTTGAAGCCTACAGCAAGGGCTCCGTCATACTGGAGGTAACATTCGGTTCTCCAGGTAACTCAAGAAGCGAAGAACTAGTCTTCATCATCGCACCCTTCCAAAGCAGCTATCAAGCATTGCTTGGAAGAATGACCTTCGCCCGCTTCAACGCATTGCCGCACTATGGCTGCCTTACACTCAAGATGCCCGGTCCACGCGGCGTCATCACCATTAGCGGAACAACGGAGCTCTTTTCGCGTGCAGAGAAATACGCGACGGCCCTAGCGGCCGGACTATAAGCGGCCTCTAAACAAAATTATACCAGGTCGTTAAGACCACGGACACGGTTAGACGAGTCCGGCAGCCCACATTAAACCAGGGCAATTGTATATGTAATCCTATAGCGGACACCAGGGGCTAATAATAAAGCCCCACACTCTCGGCTCAACCTTATTGGCAAGCTAGCATTTTACATTTTCTACTATCCATCGCACACTTACGTTGCACTCTTTTATGAGATCCCCTTTTTCGGTAGACAACGTTCGCGCGATACCCTTCCAGGATGCGGCATAACGGAGACAAAGGCGCAGACGTGCAACAGGGCCCCGTCCAACAGGTTTCTTTTTAGATTAAGACCCTGTGTAAACCTTTTCTATTGCCTCTTGTTGTTTCATCATCCCACGGGTTCCAAACCCTCAAAGCATACTGCCGTTTTTGGCATTATGTCATGACAGATTAATGCACGCACCTGGACATACAAGGTTTATAATGAATGGGCATTCTTGAGCCCATCATCTGTTAGAAAGTCCGAATACCTTCGGGAGTGTTCGGCGTCACGAGTTTGGCCTTATATGCATCAGCTCCGAATCATGTCTTTGGTCAAATGTTGGGATTGCCCGGCTCCTGGGTTTGCCGCCTTACATTCCGTTATAATCGGCTAAGGTGGCCAAAGGAGAACTACTGTGATTGTGCCCTGGTTATTCCGGATGAGCACCTCAGTAGAGAAAGCCGAAAACTGACCGTCATGATATAGCGAGAGACTGACCAACCACTCGATGACTCACCGGAATCTCTAGGATTCCTCCGCCTTAACGAAGGGCCATTTCCCGGCCAGGTACATACGCGCCCGTATCCGGATGCACGCAATGGTACCAGGGGCTACTATGTAGCCCCAATACTAGAATCCCGCGGCCAAGCGAAAGTGTTATAGCTATATAGTCCGGTTGCCTAGTTCGACGTGCGATCACCTCCTTGCCGGACCAAGACGTTGGATAAAGAGTGATCAGGCACATTTTTTCGCGAACACCCCCGCATTGTATGCGTGGGGGTTGAAGCTAACGACTGCTATCTTTCGGATTACACATATATATACATATATATAAACGGCCGCACAGGGGACACAATCATATTTTCAGACACAAATTATAAAGATAACCTTCTAATCAAAATGTTTTTACAATAATTTGAATTATCGCTCGAAGAGGAGATTCTTTGGGCACTGCGCCTCTATCAGGCGGGCACCCTTCGTGACCTGCACCAAGTAGTTCCTGGCCGGATATTGATCCCCCACCAGATCCTGAGACACTACCATAGTGGCATCCATACCCATCCAAAACACTTTAAGGCGTGCAAGGGCCATCCGCGCACCCTCTATGCATGCTGACCTCCTCATGGCATCGATCCAGGGCACGACCCCAAGGAATTGTTGCACTAAACCAAAGTAGCTGTCTGGCTTAGGCTCCTTAGGCCAAAGATGATCTATTACAGACCGCATCGCAAGCCCGGATAGCCTGTGTAGCTCTGCCACAGCAACCATCTTATCACTTAACGGCAGCGGGCGAGTGGGAGCATGGAGCTGCGACCAAAAGAGCTTCTCCACCTCTTTTTCACCCTGATCTTTGAAGAACTCCATAGCATCAGCCGTCCTCTTTGCCAGGTTTGCGTATGCGTCCGGCGAGCTCCATCGTCCATCAAGGGGAGCATACTTCGAATTGAAGAACTTCGTCCGCAGAAAATAGGAGCCTCCAGCCGTGATTTTTCCGGCCTGTTGAAGCTCCTCCCACGCACCCCTGAGCTCGGTCCATATTTCCTTGGTGGCATTCAGCGCCTTGCTCAGGTCAGCCGATTTATCTTCATGCTCCTTCTTCAGGAGCTCATACCGGTCAGCGCCATGTTTTAACTCGATAGCCATTTCGGCTATCTTTTCCTTGCCTCGGCGATGAGCAGCCTGTTCGGCTCTCAATTCCTCGGCCGCCTTTAGGGCAGCCGCATTGCTCACCCGAGCTTGTTCCTTGGCTAGAGCAAGTTCTGCCCTCAGGGCCTCCATGGCAGCAACACCATCTGCAGTCTGAACAAATTATATTTACACATGCCAACTTAATATTTTCCTATGCAATGGGAGACAGGGCACATACCTTGTGATGTATCCAGCCGCTCATTCATCAGAGTAATATCGGCATCAATCGACCCAATTTGCCTCGATAGTTCGGCAACTTCTACGGACGGGCCGGCGGCCAGACCCACAGGTACCTGCACACGTTTACAGCACTATCATTGGTTTATGATCCCCCGTTTGCCACCTAGGCGGGCAACCAGAGTCTCAGGGGCTGCTATCTATATGGAGCACACCTAGCGCGTGCCTTACAACCAAAGAAATAGTGAGTTTTCCATTACATACCTCAAAGCCTGTGAGCAGGCTTGTGAATGCTTCATTCACACCGCTTGTAGCGGACGAAATCTTCTTGAGCACTGCGCTCGTTAATGAGCGGTGCTCCTCCGAGAGCGCAACTCGTTCCAGTAAGCCCGTCACTACGTCCGGACTTAGGGCGGTTGACGCATTGGCTTCCGGCCTTGGCGGATCCGGGCTCCTCCGTGACGACACCTCGGTGTCGCCCGCGTCAAGAACCGGAGAGGCGGGTGGGGTCTCGCTCTCCATCATCTCCGGAGGAAGGTCGCCTGAAGATGATCCCTGTTGAGAAGAGCTGCCAGCCGGACTGCAAAAAGTTGAGTCCTGGTCATTGATCCAGGAGAAATACAGTACCTTTAAAGTTAATGATTGACTTACGACTAGTTGGAGGGTTGGCCCGTTGGAGGGCATGAGGCGGTGAGGGTGCCTGTCGGGGCAAGGACCCCTGGGGATCCCTTTTTCCCCAATTTAGGGCATCTCTGCCTCCAAATCTTCGGAGGCGGCCCTCTTCTTCCCGCGTGGGGAGGCGGCCTCGACCCCTCCTCCCTGACTATCCCTGGTTAGGATGCATAGTGTGTGGGGTTCGGATATCTCATCCTTCCCCTTGTCTTTCCCCGAGGGCATTCTGCTGAGTACCCAGTCGAGCATCTTGGCCACGGTAGGGGCGGGCAAGCCTTCGGGAAGTGGGGCCGGACACCTGATTCTCTCCACCTTGCTGAGCCATTCCTGGACTCAGATGATGTTTAGAATAAACAATCTTGACAAATACAAAACAGGGTGTCCGGTATCAAGGCTACTTACTTGAGTGTCTAGGCGATTGCAGCTTAGGCCCGCATCCTCGGTGGTATCCGGACACGTTATCTTCCGTCCGAAGAATAATTTGCACATCTCTTCGAGCTTTAGGCCAAAGAAATGCTTCACAGTCCGCGGACCCTCCAGATTGAACTCCCACATCCGAAGAGGCCGGCGTTGGCATGGCAACATCCGCTGGATTAGCATCACTTGCATTACGCTGACAAGGTTGATATCCCTCTCGAGAAGCTCCCGGATGCAGTTCTGCAGTATTGGAACATCGCCTGCGGGCCCCCAATTATGTCCTATGTCTGTCCAGGATGCCAACTGTGATGGGGGGCCCGAGCGGAACTCGGGGGCGGCTACCCACTTTGTACCCCTTGGGGCTGTAGCATAAAACCACCTCCACTGCCATACGTCAGATACTTCTGGAAAAGAACCCTCCGGTCATGGGGCATCGGCGTTTCTGCTTATTACGGCACCTCCGCACTCCACGTGTCCCCTCTCGATCATCTTCGGCTTCACATTGAAGGTCTTGAGCCATAAGCCGAAGTGTGGCGTGACATGGAGAAAAGCCTCGCACACAATAATGAATGACGAGATATGGAGGATAGCATCTGGAGCCAGATCATGAAAATCCAGCCCATAATAGAACATGAGCCCCCTCATGAAGGGATGGAGGGTGAAACCTAAACCGCGAAGGAAGTGTGGGACAAAAACAACACACTCATTGGGCTTCGGCGTGGGGATAACTTGCCCTGGAGCAGGAAGCCTGTGCTGGATATCTACGGTCCTAAGCTTTGCAATGTCCTTCTCCTCGATCGAGGAGGTGACCCACTGGCCTTGAGGATCAGATCCGGACATACTGGCGGATTCCGGAGGGGTGGAGCTTAGGTTTTGGGTGTTATAACTCAGGTGCAAGAAGGCACGATGAAGGTGAAGAAAGAGGTGTAGATCTCGACCCCTTTATAAAGAGGGTGAATATCAAGAGTCCCCGGTATGACCATTTGAGGCTTATCTAAAAACACACGGGGTAATACCAACGGCCGTCGTGGGGTCACGCACGCTCATATTGATGGAAAATCCCATAATAAAAGGGACACGATCTCTGCCTCGACGGGACGTGCCAATAAAACTGCCTCGTAACACGAGTCGTTGTGGGGTAGGAGATGTCAGTTCACATTGGACCGAGCCATGATACAAGGGCACGACGCACGAAGATTGCCAGCAAATCAGATCTATACCATACGAAGATCATCCTGCGGATCCGGACACGGTCTACGAGTTTAATAACCACTTTGGAGTATTTGGAGGAGGAACCCGCCTTGCAATGCGGAAGACAATACTGTGCGCCGGACTCATCGTCATTGAAGCCTGGTTCAGGGGCTACTGAGGGAGTCCTGGATTAGGGGGTATCCAGACAGCCGGACTGTGTACAACGTCCGGACTATTGAAGCGTGAAGATACAAGACTCAAGACTTCGGCCCATGTCCAGATGGGACTTTCCTTGGCGTGGAAGGCAAGCTTGGCGATCCGGACATTATATTTCCTTCCTTGTAACCGACTCCATGTAAACCCTATCCCTCTCCAGTGTCTATATAAACCGGAGAGGTTGGTCCATAGAAGGCCGATCACAATTACATTCATACCATCATAGGCTAGCTCCTAGGGTTTTAGCCTCTATGATCTCGTGGTAGATCTACTCTTGTACTACCCATATCATCAATATTAATCAAGCAGGAAGTAGGGTTTTACCTCCCTTGAGAGGGCCCGAACCAGGGTAAGCATCTGTGTCCCTTACTTCTTGTTACCATCAGCCTTGACACACAGATCGGGACCCCCTACCTGAGATCCGCCGGTTTTGACACCGACAATCATGATGGTGCTTCGGAGATGGAGATCAAAGGCACAAGATGATGATGGCCATATCATATCACTTATATTGATTGCATGTGATGTTTATCTTTTATGCATCTTATTTTGCTTTGATTGACGGTAGCATTATAAGATGATCTCTCACTAAATTTCAAGGTATAAGTGTTCTCCCTGAGTATGCACCATTGCCAAGGTTCGTCGTGCTGAGACACCACATGATGATCGGGTGTGATAAGCTCTACATTCACATACAACGGGTGCAAGCCAGTTTTGCACGCGCGGAAATACTCGGGTTAAACTTGACGAGCCTATCATATGCAGATATGGCCTCGGAACACTGAGACCGAAAGGTCGAGCATGAATCATATAGTAGATATGATCAACATAGTGATGTTCACCATTGAAACTACTCCATTTCACGTGATGATCGGACAAGGTTTAGTTGATTTGGATCACATGATCACTTAGATGATTAGAGGGATGTCTATCTAAGTGGGAGTTCTTAAGTAATTTGATTAATTGAACTTTAATTTATCATGAACTTAGTACCTGATAGTATTTTGCTTGTCTATATTGTTGTAGATAGATGGCCCGTGCTGTTGTTCCGTTGAATTTTAATGCATTCCTTGAGAAAGCTAAGTTGAAAGATGATGGTAGGAATTACACGGACTGGGTCCGTAACTTGAGGATTATCCTCATTGCTGCACAGAAGAATTACGTCCTAGAAGCACCGCTAGGTGCAAGACCCGCTGCAGGAGCAACGCCGGACGTTGTGAACGTCTGGCAGAGCAAAGCTGATGACTAATCGATAGTTCAATGTGCCATGATTTACGGCTTAGAACCGGGACGTCAACAACGTTTTGAATGTCATGGAGCATATGAGATGTTCCAGGAGTTGAAGTTAATATTTTAAGCAAATGCCCGGATTGAGAGATATGAAGTCTCCAATAAATTTTATAGCTGCAAGATGGAGGAGAATAGTTCTGTCAATGAACATATACTCAAAATGTCTGGGTATAATAATCACTTGATTCAACTGGGAGTTAATCTTCCGGATGATAGTGTCATTGGCAGAATTCTTCAATCACTGCCACCAAGCTACAAGAGCTTCCTGATGAACTATAATATGCAAGGGATGGAAAAAGCAATTCCCGAGCTCTTCGCGATGCTAAAGGCTGTGGAGGTAGAAATCAAAAAGGAGCATCAAGTGTTCATGGTCAACAAGACCACCAGTTTCATGAAAAAGGGTAAAGGAAGAAGAAGGGGAACTTCAAGAAGAACGGCAAACAAGTTGCTGCTCAGGAGAAGAAACCCAAGTCTGGACCTAAGCCTGAGACTGAGTGTTTCTACTGCAAAGGGACTGGCCACTGGAAGCGGAACTGCCCCAAGTATTTGGTGGATAAGAAGGATGGCAAGGTGAACAAAGGTATATGTGATATACATGTTATTGACGTGTACCTTACTAAAGCTCGCAGTAGCACCTGGGTATTTGATACTGGTTTTGTTGCTAATATTTGCAACTCAAAACAGGGACTACGGATTAAGCGAAGATTGGCTAAGGACGAGGTGACAATGCGCATGGGAAATGGTTCCAAAGTCGATGTGATCGCGGTCGGCACGCTACCTCTACATCTAGCTTCGGGATTAGATTTAGAGCTGAATAATTGTTATTTGGTGCCAGCGTTAAGCATGAACATTATATCTAGATCTTGTTTGATGCGAGACGGTTATTCATTTAAATCTGAGAATAATGGTTCTTCTATTTATATGAGTCATATCTTTTATGGTCATGCACCCTTGAAGAGTGGTCTATTTTTGTTGAATCTCGATTGTAGTAATACACATATTCATAATGTTGAATCCAAAAGATGCAGAGTTGATAATGATAGTGCAACTTATTTGTGGCACTGCCGTTTAGGTCATATTGGTGTAAAGCGCATGAAGAACTCCATACTGATGGACTTTTGGAATCACTTGATTATGAATCACTTGGTACTTGCGAACCATGCCTCATGGGCAAGATGACTAAAACGCCGTTCTCCGGAACAGTGGAGCAAGCAACAGATTTGTTGGAAATCATACATACTGATGTATGTGGTCCGATGAATATTGAGGCTCGCGGCGGGTATCATTAATTTCTCACCTTCACAGATGATTTAAGCAGATATGGGTATATCTACTTAATGAAACATAAGTCTGAAACATTTAAAACGTTCAAAGAATTTCAGAGTGAAGTGGAAAATTATCGTAACAAGAAAATAAAGTTTCTACGATTTGATCATGGAGTAGAATATTTGAGTTACGAGTTTGGTCTTCATTTGAAACAATGCGGAATAGTTTCGCAACTCACACCACCCGGAACACCACAGGGTAATGGTGTGTCCGAACGTCGTAATCGTACTTTACTAGATAGGGTGCGATCTATGATGTCTCTTACTGATTTACCGCTATCATTTTGGGGTTATGCTTTAGAGACGGTTGCATTCACGTTAAATACGGCACCATCTAAATCCATTGAGACGACACCTTATGAACTGTGGTTTGGCTAGAACCAAAGTTGTCGTTTCTTAAAGTTTGGGGTTGCGATGCTTATGTGAAAAAGCTTCAACCTGATAAGCTTGAACCTAAATCGGAGAAATGTGTCTTCATAGGATACCCAAAGGAGACTGTTGGGTACGCTTTCTATCACAGATCCGAAGGCAAGACATTCGTTGCTAAGAATGGATCCTTTCTAAAGAAGGAGTTTCTCTCGAAAGAAGTGAGTGGGAGGAAAGTAGAACTTGATGAGGTAATTGTACCCGCTCCCTGATACGTCTCCAACGTATCTATAATTTTTGATTGTTCCATGCTATTATATTACCCCTTTTGGATGTTTATGGGCTTTATTTTACACATTTATATCATTTTGGGGACTAACCTACTAACCAGAGGCCCAGCCTGTATTGCTAATTTTTTGCCTATTTCAGTATTTCGAAGAAAACGAATATCAAATGGAGTCCAAACAGAATGAAACCTTTGGGAGCGTGATTTTTGGAACGAACGTGATCCGAAGAACTTGTAGTGCAAGTCAAGAAGCTTGCGAGGCGGCCAGGAGACAGGAGGGCGCGCCCCCCTATCTCCTGGGCCCCACAGGCGGCCACCGGCGTACTTCTTCCTCCTATATATACCTACGTACCCCGAAAACATCCAGGGAGCCAACGGAACACAATTTCCACCGTCGTAACCTTCTTTATCCGTGAGATCCCATCTTGGAGCCTTCGCTGACGCTCCGCCGGAGGGGGAATCAACCATGGAGGGCTTCTACATCAACACCATAGCCCCTCCGATGAGTTGTGAGTAGTTTACCACAGACCTTCGGGTCCATAGTTATTAGCTAGAGGGCTTCTTCTCTCTTTTCGGATCTCAATACAATGTTCTCCCCCTCTCTTGTGGAGATCTATTCGATGTAAACTCTTTTTGTGGTGTGTTTGTCGAGATCCGATGAATTGTGGGTTTATGATCAAGTTTATCTATGAGAAATATTTGAATCTTCTCTGAATTCTTTTATGTATGATTGATTTATCTTTGCAAGTCTCCTCGAATTATCAGTTTGGTTTGGCCTACTAGATTGATCTTTCTTGCCATGGGAGAAGTGCTTAGCTTTGGGTTCAATCTTGTGGTGTCCTTTCCCAGTGACAGCAGGGGCAGCAAGGCACGTATTTTATTGTTGCCATCGAGGATAAAAAGATGGGGTTTATATCATATTGCATGAGTTTATCCCTCTACATCATGTCATTTTCTTAATGCGTTACTCTGTTCTTTATGAACTTAATACTCTAGATGCAAGCATGAGTCGGTCGATGTGTGGAGTAATAGTAGTAGATGCAGGAAGGAGTCGGTCTACTTGTCGCGGACGTGATGCCTATATACATGATCATGCCTAGATAATCTCATAATTATTCGCTTTTCTGTCAATTGCTCGACAGTAATTTGTTCACCCACCGTAATACTTATGCTATCTTGAGAGAAGCCACTAGTGAAACCTATGGCCCCCGGGTCTATCTTTTATCATATAAGCTTTAATTCTACTTTTATTTGCATCTTTACTTTCCGCGTCTATATTATAAAATACCAAAAATATATTTATCTTATCATACTATCTCTATTAGATCTCACTTTCGCAAGTGGCCGTGAAGGGATTGAGCCGGAGCACCAAGTCGCCTTCTTGAAAGGTTCTTGTCTTAACCCGGCGGCTGTGATAACGCCGTAGGTCTTGTTGATAAACCGCCGATCGAGCCAAAGCCATATCCCGTTTCTCATCTAGCAGGTCCAGTGCCTCTTGGCGAGCTTGCTCATTGTCCGCTTCAACATAATTAGCAACCCGGGGTGAGTCATGACGTATATCACTTAGGAGAACCGCCTCTGCCTCGTATACCATAAAGAAAGGCGTGTAACCTGTTGATCGATTGGGGGTGGTGTTGATACTCCAGAACACTGAAGGTAATTCTTCCACCCAACAACCCGGTGTCCGCTTCAAGGGAATCATGAGCCGGGGTTTAAGACCCTTTAAAATTTCTTGATTAGCTCTCTCCACTTGCCCGTTGGATTGAGGGTGCGCCACAGATGCTAGGTCAAGCCGGATATGCTCTCTCTGACAGAAATCCTCCATCTCACCTTTGGAAAGGTTGGTACCATTATCCGTGATGATACTGTGCAGAGAGCCAAACCGGAAGATAATCTTTTTGAGAAATTGAACGGCCGTAGCTGCATCACACTTGCTAACAGGCTCCGCTTCAACCCACTTGGTGAATTTATCAACTGCCACCAATAGGTGGGTCTTCTTGTCCTGGGAACGTTTGAAGGGTCCCACCATATCAAGCCCCCAAGTATCAAAAGGCCAAGCGATAGGAATCATCCGTAGTTCCTGAGCCGGAACATGAGCTCGACGTGAAATTTTTTGACAAGCCTCGCATCGCTTTACCAGACCCTCCGCATCAGCATGAGCTGTCAACCAGTAAAACCCATGACAAAAAGCTTTTGCAACCAGGGACTTTGAACCGACATGATGACCACAATCCCCTTCATGAATTTCCCACAGGATCTCTTGGCCTTCTTCCGGAGAAACACAACGCTGAAATACGCCTGACACGCTACAGCGGTGTAACTCACCATTGTGAATAACCATGGACTTGGATTGCCGGACTATCTGTCGGGCCAGGACTTTGTCATTTGGTAGCTCGCCCCGGCTCATGTAAGCCAGATATGGAGTCGTCCAATCCGGCACAATGTGTAAAGCGGCCACCAACTGAGCCTCCGGATCAGGAACAGCCAAATCCTCTTCTGTGGGCAACTTAACAGAGGGGTTATGCAGGATATCTAAAAAGGTGTTAGGAGGTATCGGTTTACACTGAGATCCAAGCCGGCTCAAAGCGTCCGCTGCTTCGTTTTTGCGCCGATCAATGTGCTCAACCTGATACCCTTTGAAGTGACCTGCCACAATATCCACCTCACGCCTGTAAGCCGCCATGAGTGGGTCCTTAGAATCCCAAGTACCAGAAACTTGCTGAGCCACCAGATCAGAATCTCCGAAACACCGAACTTGACTTAAGTTCATCTCTTTAGCCACACGGAGACCATGAAGTAGAGCTTCATACTCAGCTGCATTGTTAGTACAAGGAAACATCAGGCACAGAACATAGCAAATTTTATCACCTCGAGGGGAAGTAAGAACAACTCCAGCCCCCGAGCCTTCCAACTGCCTGGATCCATCGAAATGAATAGTCCAGTATGTATTATCCAGTTTATCTTCCGGTGCTTGCAACTCGGTCCAGTCATTGATAAAGTCCACAAGAGCCTGAGACTTGATGGCTGTTCGAGGTACATATTTTAAACCGTGTGGACCAAGCTCAATTGCCCACTTTGCAACCCGGCCAGTTGCTTCCCTGTTTTGAATGATATCGCCCAAAGGAGCAGAACTAACCACTGTGATGGGATGGCCTTGAAAATATTGCTTGAGCTTTCGACTGGCCATAAAAACCCCATACACCAACTTTTGCCAATTCGGATAGCGTTGTTTTGACTCGATCAGAACTTCACTGATGTAGTACACAGGTCATTGAACCGGATACTCCTTCCCAGCTTCTTTACACTCAACCACAATTGCCACACTGACCGCTCAGCATTGGCAGCCACGTATAACAGTAAAGGCTCATGATCAACTGGGGCTGCAAGAACTGGCGGTTCAACCAACTGCCGATTTAACTCCTCAAACACCGCATTGGCTGCGTCACTCCAGACAAAATCATCCGTCCTCTTCAACATTTGATACAAAGGAATGGCCTTCTCACCCAGCGATTGATAAACTGGCTGAGGGCTGCAATCCGACCTACTAGACGCTGAACATCATTGATACACGTCGGTTTAGCCAGGGATGTGATTGCCTTGATCTTTTCCGGATTAGCCTCAATGCCCCTGTTGGACACAAGAAAACCGAGCAGCTTGCCTGCCGGAACACCAAAGACACATTTATTCGGGTTAAGCATCATCTTGTAAACCCGAAGGTTGTCAAACGTCTCCTTGAGATCAGCTATCAATGTCTCCTTTTCCCTGGATTTTACCATAATGTCATCCACATAGGCATGAACATTGCGCCCAATCTGCGTGTGAAGACAATTTTGCACACAACGCTGATAAGTTGCCTGAGCACTCTTGAGCCCAAAGGGCATAGAAACATAGCAGAAGGCTCCAAAGGGAGTGATGAAGGCTGTCTTCTCCTGGTCCTTAACTGCCATCTTAATCTGATGATATCCTGAATAAGCATCCAAAAAACTCAGGCGCTCACAACCCGCCGTCGCATCAATGATCTGATCAATACGCGGGAGAGCAAAGGGATCGGCCGGGCAAGCCTTGTTCAAGTCCGTGTAGTCCACACACATACGCCAAGTGCCGTTTTTCTTAAGAACCAGCACCATATTAGCCAACCATTCAGGATGAAACACTTCAACAATAAACCCAGCAGCCAACAGCCGGGCTACCTCCTCACCAATTGCCTTGCGTCTCTCTTCATTAAAGCGACGAAGAAATTGCTTGACCGGTTTAAACTTCAGATCAATATTAAGAGTGTGCTCAGCGAGTTCCCTCGGTACACCTGGCATGTCAGAAGGCTTCCATGCGAAAATGTCCCGGTTCTCACGGATGAACTCGATGAGCGCGCTTTCCTATTTTGGATCCAGATTGGTGCTGATGCTGAACTGCTTGGACGAATCGCCAGGTACGAAATCAACAAGCTTAGTCTCGTCAGCCGGTTTGAAATGCAGGGTGGGTCATGCTCAGTGGTGGGCTTCTTCAGAGGGGTCATATCCGCCGGATCAACATTCTCCTTGTAAAACTTTAACTCCTCTGTAGCACAAACCGACTCAGCGTAAGCCGCATCACTTTCCTCGCAATCCAAAGCGATTTTTCGACTTCCATGAACCGTGATGGTTCCTTTGTGACCCAGCATCTTGAGCTGCAAGTAAATATAACAAGGCCTCGCCATGAATTTTGCATAAGCCGGTCGCCCAAACAATGCGTGATACAGGCTCTGGATTCTCACCACCTTAAAGGTCAATGTCTCAGACCGGGAATCGTGCTCATCACCGAACACAACTTCCAAAGCAATCTTACCTACTGGATATGCTGATTTACCTGGTACCATACCGTGAAAAACAGTATTGAACGGTTTAAGATTCTTATCTGTCAACCCCATGCGGCGGAATGTCTCATAATACAGAATATTGATACTGCTTCCTCCATCCATGAGTACTTTGGTGAACTTATAACCTCCCACCTGAGGCGCCACCACCAGAGCTAGTTGACCCGGATTGTCAACCCGGGGCGGATGATCCTCCCTAGTCCACACAATAGGCTGTTCCGACCACCGCAGATAACGTGGAACTGCCGGTTCAACAACATTAACTGCCCTCTTGTGAAGCTTCTGATCACGCTTGCACAGACAAGCGGTGAACACATGATATTGCCCACCATTCAACTGTTTTGGGTGACTCTGGTAACCCGACTGCTGCTGATTCCCTTGATTATTCTGCTGGTTATTACCACCTTGGTTGTTCTGGTTGCCATGATTATTCTGAAACCCAGAGCTTGAACCGCCGCCACCATGAAAACCTGGACCTGAACCGCCCAACGAACCCTGATCATACCGAAAAAGATCAGAGTTTTTGAACTCCTTCATAATGTTACAATCCTTCCAGAGATGTGTTGCAGGGGCCTCCTTGGTCCCATGCTTTGGACAGGGCTGATTCAACAAGCGCTCCAGATTCATCGCCCCACCGCGCTGGGGCGGTTTACCCTTACGACGCTGCACATTAGCGTTAGCCACAAAATCTGAATCCGCTTTACGTTTACCATTATTCCCGTGGCCTACTTGGTTGTGCTGCTGTCCCTTCGCACCGCATTCTTCTTTCCCTTCTCCGATTTCTCATTATCAGAATCGGGATCCTTGGTATTATCAGAATCGGCATACTTTACCAAGGCTGCCATGAGAGTTCCCATGTCGTTGCAGTGGCGCTTGAGCCGTCCCAACTTCATCTTCAGTGACTTAAACTAGCAATTGCGCTCCAGTGTGATAATCGCTTGGCCAGCGTTAATCCGGTTGGACGAGTGAAAAACTTCTGAAACCCGGCGTACCCAATGAGCTGTGGACTCGTTCTCTCCCTGCACACAAGCGTCCAGATCTACAATGGACATGGGCTGCTTGCACGTGTCTTTAAAATTGGCTATAAACCGGGCCTTCAACTGATCCGATGACTCGATGGAATTAGCTGGTAGATTTTTCAACCAAATACGGGTTGTTCCTTCCAACATCATCGTGAAGTACTTTGCACAAGCTGCTTCATCTACATCCAGCATCTCCATTGCCATCTCATAACTCTCGACCCACACCTCAGGTGGCTGATCCGCCGTGTAATTAGGCACTTTGCGTGGACCCTTGAAATCCTTGGGCAGACGCACATTACGAAGAGCCGGAATAAGGCACGACACTCCCCAGGAACTGAAAGCAAGCCCGGTGCCTCTGTCAACCGGCGCTGCTGGCTGAACCGGGGCGGGTTGATAGCGACCCAAAGTGGCATCCCTTCGTGCCCTACCATGATCCACCACATCTTGAGCATTGCGATGTCGCGCGCTGCTAGACACTTCCGGTTCATCCATACGCCTGTTCTAACTTGGGCTCGGATGAGGGGTCGAATGAATTCTATCCCGGCTATATGAATAAGCCTGCTGCTGTACCACGGCGGTTTGAAGGAGATCTCTTGCCCGCCGCGTCTCAACTGCTGCTATTGAATCGCCCTCCATCGGAATGGCTGCCAAACGTGAGGCCGCGGCAATCATGTTATCCAGAGGGCTTAAGAAGTGACCCAGTGGTGTACGCACGTACTGCGGCGGGTTATCTGTCCGTCGGGGTGGCTCCGTCGCTCATGGCTGATCCGGAGCTGTCCTAGGCGCCTCAGTCCGGTTTGCAGCTGCTGGATTACTTAGCCCAGCGCCCGGCGTCTGAAAGAGATTTAACCCTCCGTAAATCGGCGGCAGACGTGACCAGTACTTCCTTCGCATTACATCCTCTCAGGCGGTCCGATCCAGCATGAGCTGGTAATTCTGTGCCTCTATCCGCTGTGATTGGGCATCCAAAGCGGCCCGTTCTTCAGCCATCCTATTATCCTCAGCTGCTAGGTCCTCCTTAGCCTGTGTTATTTGGTCCTTTAGTTTTGCCACGTCCGCATTGTGCTGATCTCGCGTCTCTGGGGTGACTGTCGGGGTTAACAAGGTCGCCCAGGCGTCCATCAAACCGGAGAGGACTTGGGCTGGTCGGCGCGCTGAAGCACCTGCTGCGGCTGCTGATCCGGTATTCATCGCTGCGGTAGATGAAGACTGCAACATGGGCTGCATTCCGGCCATGTAAACAGTAACCCGACTTGGCGGTTCAAGGAGGTCCGGAATACTGTTGCCATCGGAATATCCTTCGAACACCCCGCTATGAATCTGGTACAAGGACTTGGTTTCGCCAGTGGATGACTCGCCGTCGGAATATATGGCCGTCTCGCCCTCAGACACCGGTTCAGATCCGATCCCATGGACACATCCTACGAACGCATGCTTCACGGCAGGCTTAACCCGGGCTGGACTCGCACGCTGAGCTGTCTCGATGAGGTCGGTGCAGATGTCCGGCTCAGGGCCCGGTTCACCGATCTTGCCGATGAAGACATGAATTCCGCCGAAGGAGACCCGGTACCCGTACTCGATCGAGCCGGCCTCGGGGCCCCATCCTTTGTCGTCGATGTAGAGCTTGCCGCGACGACTTTTTGTCATCTGGCCGATCACGTACCCCTTAAGTCCTTCAGAGCAGCCCTTCAAGAACTTGACACCATCGTGCGATAGCCCCACGGTGGGCGCCAATTGTCGTGGAATTATCACGTCAGATGTCCTCATGAAAGGACTTAGTCGTGGAGCCATCGCAACGGGTTAGCTTGAAGGGGTTAAACCGGACGAGGGACACGGGAGTTTATACTAGTTCGGCCCCTTCGATGAAGGTAGAAGCCTACGTCTAGTTGTGATGGGATTGATTGGGTTTCGATGATCAGGGAGCGGAATACGCTTGCCTGAGTCTCGAGTTGTTATCGTCGTCCCTGAACCGCTGTCGGGTCGTCCCTTTATATACACAGGTTGGCGCCCGGCCGGTCTACAGAGCCCTGAGGCCAACTCATACAAAGTGTCCGGCTCGGTCTCTCCTTTCCTAACTTACATTACAAGTTTACATAGTCATGGCGGTTTACCACTATGGACCCTAATCTGCCTTTGGGCTTCGGGCTTCTAGGCTTAATTCAGTAAAGCGCCATCTCCTGGATCGTCATGGGCTTCAACATAGTCGAGGGTGAACCGGGCCCTCCTGGCCGGTTTACACTCAGTAGCTATATCCTCAACAGATAATGATATTTTTAAATTGAAGTTATTTCCATTTTCACTTAGAGATCGTGCTAAAGTTTGGTTTTCATCTTTGCCTAAAAATAGTATTGATTCTTGGAACAAGTGCAAAGATGCTTTTATCTCTAAGTATTTTCCTCCCGCTAAGATCATCACTCTTAGGAATGATATTATGAATTTTAAACAACTTGATCATGAGCATGTTGCCCAATCTTGGGAAAGAATGAAATTGATGATTCGCAATTGTCCTACTCATGGTTTGAATTTATGGATGATCATACAAAACTTTTATGCCGATTTGAACTTTGCTTCTAGAAATCTTTTAGATTCGGCCACGGGAGGCACGTTTATGGAAATCACATTAGGAGATGCTACAAAACTTCTTGATAATATTATGACTAATTATTCTCAATGGCACACCGAAAGATCTTCTAGTAAAAAAGTGCATGCTATAGAAGAAATCAATATTTTGAGTGGAAAGATGGATGAACTTATGAAGTTGTTTGCTACTAGAAATACTCCTCTTGATCCCAATGATATGCCTTTGTCTACTTTGATTGAGAATAATAATGAATCTATGGATGTGAATTTTGTTGGTAGGAATAGTTTCGGTAACAACGCTTATAGAAGAAACTTTATTTCTAGACCGTTCCCTAGTAATTCCTCTAATAATTTTGGAAATTCCTACAATAATTCTTATGGTAATTTTAATAAGATGCCCTCTGATTTTGAGAATAGTGTGAAAGAATTTATGATTTCTCAAAAGAATTTTAATACCTTGCTTGAAGAAAAATTGCTCAAAGTTGATGATTTGGCTAGGAACGTTGATAGACTTTCGCTTGATGTTGATTCTCTTAAACTTAGATCTTCTCCTTCTAAGCATGATATCAATGAATCTCTCAAAGAAATGAGAATTTCCATTGATGAGTGCAAGGAAAGAACCGCTAGATTTCATGCTAAGAAAGATTGCTTTGTAAAGGCGTGTTCTTCTAGTTTCCATGAAAATAGTGATGAAGATCTTAAAGTTATTGGTGTGCCCCTATTAGATCTTTGTTTTGCAATATGAATCTTGATAATAATGGTACTGAAGATGAGTCAACTTTAGTTAGAAGGCGTCCCAAGAATTTGGAGTTTTAAGATCTTGATGCTAAATTTGGTAAAAGTGGGATTGGGGAGGTCATGACTTTAAATAGTATTGAACCCACTATCTCGGATTTCAAGGAATTTGATTATGATAATTGTTCTTTAGAAGGTTGTATTTCCTTGTTGCAATCCGTTGTTAATTCTCCTCATGCTTATAGTCAAAATAAAGCTTTTACCAAACATATCGTTGATGCCTTGATGCAATCTTATGATGAAAAACTTAATTTGGAAGTTTCTATACCTAGAAAACTTAACGATGAGTGGGAACCTACTATAAAGATTAGAATTAAAGATCATGAGTGTTTTGCTTTATGTGATTTGGGTGCTAGTGTTTCCACGATTCCGAAAACTTCATGTGATATTCTAGGTTTCCATGATCTTGATAATTGCTCTTTAAATTTGCACCTTGTGGGTTCCACCATTAAAAAGCCAATGGGAAGGATCAATGATGTTCTAATTGTTGCAAATAGAAATTTGGTGCCCGTAGATTTTATCGTTCTTGATATAGATTGCAATCTTTCTTGCCCTATTATTCTTGGTAGACCCTTCCTTACAACGATTGGTGCGATTATTGATATGAAGGAAGGGAACATTAGATTCCAATTTCCATTAAGGAAAGGCATGGAGCACTTTCCAGGAAAGAAAGTCAAATTACCTTATGAATCTATCATGCAGGCTACTTATGAATTTAGTGCCAAAGATGGCACTACTTAGATCTATCTTCGCTTTTATGCCTAGCTAGGGGCGTTAAACGATAGCGCTAGTTGGGAGGCAACCCAATTTTATTTGTGTTTTTTGTTTTTGTTCCTGTTTAGTAATAGATTTTGCATCTACCTTCTGTTTAGATGTGTTTTTATCTTTTAATTAGTGTTTGTGCCAAGTAGAACCTATAGGATAACCTATGATCATAGGTGATTTGATTCTGCTGAAAAACAGAAACTTTGGGCGCACGAAATTAGTTTTGTTAAATCACAGATACGTTCTTTTGCGTTTATTCGTTTTGCTGCTGATCAATAGGCAAATTTTCCAGGACTTCCTATTTTTGTAGGATTTTTAGAGTTCCAGAAGTTTGCGTTAGTTACAGATTGCTACAGACTGTTCTGTTTTTGACAGATTCTGCCTATCGTGTGTTGTTTGCTTATTTTGATGCATCTATGGCTAGTAAATTAGTTTATAAACCATAGAGAAGTTGGAATACAGTAGGTTTAACACCAAAATAAGTAAATAATGATTTCATTACAGTAACTTATGTGGTGGTTTTTTTTATTTCACTAACGGAGCTTATAAGATTTCCTGTTGAGTTTTGTGTTGTGAAGTTTTCAAGTTTTGGGTAAAGCTTTGATGATGGACTATGGAATAAGGAGTGGTAAGATCCTAAGCTTGGGGATGCCCAAGGCACCCCAAGATATTCAAGAATAGCCAAAAGCCTAAGCTTGGCGATGCCCCGGGAAGGCATCCCCTCTTTCGTCTTCGTTCATTGGTAACTTTACTTGGAGCTATATTTTTATTCGCCACATGATCTATGTTTCGCTTGGAGCGTCGTGTATTATATTAGTATTTGCTTTTTAGTTTACCACAATCATCCTTGCTGTACACACCTTTTGGGGGAAGCCCACTTGATTAGAATTTGCTAGAATACTCTATGTGCTTCACTTATATCTTTTGAGCTTGATAGTTTTTGCTCTAGTGCTTCAGTTATAGCTTTTAGAGCACGGCGGTGGATTAATTTTGAAGAAATTGCTTGTCTCTCATGCTTCACATATATTATTTTGAGAGTCTTTTAGAACAGCATGGTATTTGTTATGGTTACAAATTTGGTCCTAGAATGATGAGCATCCAAGTTGGGTATAATAAAAACTATCATAGGAAGTGAATTGGATGCTATGATCAATTTGATGCTTGATAATTGTTTTGAGATATAAAGGTAATAATGTTAGGGTCATGCTAGTGGGTAATTATGAAATTGAGAAATACTTGTGTTGAAGCTGGCAAGTCCCGTAGCATGCACGTATGGTAAAAGTTGTGTGACAAATTTGCTGCATGAGGTGCTCTTTTGATTGTCTTCCTTATGAGTGGAGGTCGGGATCGCGTGATGGTTAACTCCTACCAACCCTTCCCCTTGGAGCATGCGTAGTAGTACTTTGCTTCGAGGGCAAGTAGACTTTTGCAATAAGTATATGAGTTATTTATGACTAATGTGTGTCCATGGATATACGCACGCTCATCCTTCCACTTTGCTAAGCCTCTATTATACCACGCAACTTTCGCCGGTATTATGCACCCATTATTTACCTTCCTCAAAACAGCCACCATACCTACCTATTATGGCATTTCCATAGCCATTCCGAGATATATTGCCATGCAACTTTCCACCGTTCCATTTATTATGACACGTTCCATCATTGTCATATTGCTCTTTGCATGATCATGTAGTTGACATCGTATTTGTGGCAAGGCCACCTTCATAATTTTCATACATATCGCTCTTGATTGATTGCATATCCCGGTACACCGCCGGAGGCATTCATATAGAGTCATATCTTGTTCTAACTTTGAGTTGTAATTCTTGAGTTGTAAATCAATAAAAGTGTGACGATCTTCATTATTAGAGCATTGTCTCAGTGAGGAAAGGATGATGAAGACTATGATTCCCCCACAAGTCGGGATGAGACTTCGGACTTTACAAAAAGAAAAAAAAGAAAAAAAAAGAGAAAGGCCAAAAAAAAGAGAAAGAAAAAAAGAGAAAGAAAAAAAAGAAAAAAAAGAAAAAAGAAAAGAAAAGAAAAGGGGAAAGAAAAGAATAAAATGAGAGAAAAAGAGAGAAGGGACAATGCTACTATCTCTTTTTCCACACTTGTGCTTCAAAGTAGCACCATGATCTTCATGATAGAGAGTCTCCTATGTTGTCACTTTCATATACTAAGTGGGAATTTTTCATTATAGAACTTGGCTTGTATTTCCAATGATGGGCTTCCTCAAAATGCCCTAGGTCTTTGTGAGCAAGCAAGTTGGATGCACACCCACTTAGTTTCTTTTGTTGAGCTTTCATATATTTATAGCTCTAGTGCATCTGTTGCATGGCAATCCCTACTCACTCACATTGATATCTATTGATGGGCATCTCCATAGCCCGTTGATACGCCTAGTTGATGTGAGACTATCTTCTCCCTCTTTTTGTCCTCACAACCACCACCTTATACCACCATAGTGCTATGTCCATGGCTTGCACTCATGTATTGCATAAGAGTTGAAAAAGCTGAAGCGTGTTAAAAAGTATGAACCAATTGCTTGGCTGAAACCGGGGTTGTGCATGATGGGAGTATTTTGTGTAATGAAGAAGAAGCATGGCCTAACTATATGATTCTGTAGGGATAAGCTTTCTTTGGCTATGCTATTTTCATAGGACATGATTATTTGTTAGTATGCTTCGAAGCATTATTATTTTTATGTTTTATAAGCTTTTATCTTGAATCATTTGGATCTGAACATTCATGCCACAATAAAGAAAATTACATTGAGAATTATGCTAGGTAGCATTCCACATCAAAAATTCTGTTTTTATCATTTACCTACTCGAGGACGAGCAGGAATTAAGCTTGGGGATGCTTGATACGTCTCCAACGTATCTATAATTTTTGATTGTTCCATGCTATTATATTACCCCTTTTGGATGTTTATGGGCTTTATTTTACACATTTATATCATTTTTGGGACTAACCTACTAACCGAAGGCCCAGCCTGTATTGTTGTTTTTTATTGCCTATTTCAGTATTTCGAAGAAAAGGAATATCAAACGGAGTCCAAATGGAATGAAACCTTTGGGAGCGTGAATTTTGGAACGAACGTGATCCGGAGAACTTGGAGTGCAAGTCAAGAAGCTTGCAAGGCGGCCAGGAGATAGGAGGGCGCGCCCACCCACTCTGGCGATGAGTTGTGAGTAGTTTACCATAGACCTTCGGGTCCATAGTTGTTAGATAGATGGCTTCTTCTCTCTTTTTGGATCTCAATACAATGTTCTCCCCCTCTCTTGTGGAGATCTATTTGATGTAAACTCTTTTTGCGATGTGTTTGTCGAGATCCATTGAATTGTGGGTTTATGATCAAGTTTATCTATGAGAAATATTTGAATCTCCTCTGAATTCTTTTATGTATGATTGAGTTATCTATGCAAGTATCTTCAAATTATTAGTTTGGTTTGGCCTACTAGATTGATCTTTCTTGCCATGGGAGAAGTGCTTAGCTTTGGGTTCAATCTTGCGGTGTCCTTTCCCAGTGACAGCAGGAGCAGCAAGGCACGTATTGTACTGTTGCCATCGAGGATAAAAAGATGGGGTTTATATCATATTGCTTGAGTTTATCCCTCTACATCATGTCATCTTTCTTAATGCGTTACTCTGTTCTTTATGAACTTAATACTCTAGATGCAGGCAGGAGTCGGTCGATGTGTGGAGTAATAGTAGTAGATGCAGGCAGGAGTCGGTCTACTTGTTACGGACGTGATGCCTATATACATGATCATGCCTAGATAATCTCATAATTATTCGCTTTTCTATCAATTGCTCGACAGTAATTTGTTCACCCACCGTAATACTTATGCTATCTTGAGAGAAGCCACTAGTGAAACCTATGGCCCCCGGGTCTATCTTTTATCATATAAGCTTTCAATCTACTTTTATTTTTATCTTTACTTTTTGCATCTATATTATAAAATACCAAAAATATATTTATCTTATCATACTATTTCTATCAGATCTCACTTTCGCAAGTGGCCGTGAAGGGATTGACAACCCCTTTATTGCGTTGGTTGCGAGTTCTTTGTTTGTTTGTGTAGGTGCATGGGACTTTTGAGGAGCCTCCTACTGGATTGATACCTTGGTTCTCAAAAACTGAGGGAAATACTTACGCTACTTTGCTGCATCACCCTTTCCTCTTCAAGGAAAACAAACACAAGCTCAAGATGTAGCACGCCCCCCTTTCCTTCCTCCTCTCTCCTTTCTTTCCCCCTTCTCCTACTCCTACTAGGAAAGGAGTCCTACTCCCGATGGGAGTAGGACTCCCCCCTTGGCGCGCCCTCCTTCTTGGCTGGCCGCCTCCCTCCTAGCTCCTTTATATACGAGGGCAGGGGGCACCCCAAGACACACAAGTTGATCATTGATCTTTAGCCGTGTGCGGTGCCCCCATCCACCATAATCTCATCGGTTATATCGTAGTGTTGCTTAGGTGAAGCCCTGCGTCGGTAACTTCATCAACACCGTCATCACGCCGTCGTGCTGACGGAACTCTCCCTCAAAGCTCTACTAGATCGTTAGTTCGTGGGACGTCATCGAGCTAAACGTGTGCAGATCGCAGAGGTGACGTACGTTTGGTACTAAGATTGGTCGATCATGAAAATGTACGACTACATCAACCGCATTGTCATAACGCTTCCGCTTATGGTCTACGAGAGTACATGGACGACACTCTCCCCTCTCGTTGCTATGCATCACCATGATCTTGCGTGTGCGTAGGAATTTTTTTTGAAATTACTACGTTCCCCAACAATGGCATCCGAGCCAGGTTTATGCGTAGATGTTATATGCACGAGTAGAACACAAGTGAGTTGTGGGCGATACAAGTCATACTGCTTACCAGCATGTCATACTTTGATTCGGTGGTATTGTTGGATGAAGCGGCCCGGACCGATATTATGCGTACGCTTACGCGAGACTGGTTCTACTGACATGCTTCGCACATAGGTGGCTGGCGGCTGTCAGTTTCTCCAACTTTAGTTGAATCGAGTGTGGCTACACCCGGTCCTTGTGAAGGTTAAAACAACACATACTTGACGAAATATCGTTGTGGTTTTGATGCGTAGGTAAGAACTGTTCCTGCTTAAGCCCGTAGTAGCCACGTAAAACTTTCAACAACAAAGTAGAGGACGTCTAACTTGTTTTTGCAGGGCATGTTGTGATGTGATATGGTCAAGACATGATGCTAAATTTTATTGTATGAGATGATCATGTTTTGTAACAGAGTTATCGGCAACTGGCTGGAGCCATATGGTTGTCGCTTTATTGTATGCAATGCAATCGCCCTGTAATTGCTTTTACTTTATCACTAAGCGGTAGCGGTAGTCGTAGAAACAATAGTTGGCGAGATGACAATGATGCTACGATGGAGATCAAGGTGTCGCGCCGGTGATGATGGTGACCATTGAGGGAGTCCTGGATTAGGGAGTATCCGGACAGCCGGACTGTGTACAACGTCCGGACTATTGAAGCGTGAAGATACAAGACTCAAGACTTCGGCCCGTGTCCGGATGGGACTTCCCTTGGCGTGGAAGGTAAGCTTGGCGATCCGGACATTATATTTCCTTCCTTGTAACCGACTCCATGTAAACCCTAGCCCTCTCCGTTGTCTATATAAACCGGAGAAGTTGGTCCATAGAAGGCCGATCACAATTACATTCATACCATCATAGGCTAGCCCCTATGGTTTTAGCCTCTACGATCTCGTGGTAGATCTACTGTTGTACTACCCATATCATCAATATTAATGAAGCAGGAAGTAGGGTTTTACCTCCATCGAGAGGGCCCGAACCTGGGTAAACATCTGTGTCCCTTACTTCTTGTTACCATCAGCCTTGACACATAGATCAGGACCCCCTACCCGAGATCCGCCGGTTTTGACACCGACATCGGTGCTTTCATTGAGAGTTCCTCTGTGACGTCGCCGTCAGGGTCGATGGTCCTTCGATTGTCATTGACGATGCTGCCCAGGGTGAGACTTTCCTCCTCGGACAGATCTTCGTGTTCGGTGGCTTAGCGCTGAGGGCCAATTCGCTTGGCCACTTGGAGCAGATCGACAGCTATGCCCCTGGCCCTCAAATCGGGTTCAGAAACCTGAACCACACGGCGGATACCCGAAGAGACTTGATCTTCGGCGGACTCGGGCCAGCGCCAGAAGCGCCGAACAGTCACGATGAGCACGGCTTAGACCTGCTGTCGGACGTTGCTTGGGATGTCATCCCGGTAGAAGCCCCGGACCTAAATCCGGGATAGGTGGCGTTGCCTAAGGACGGAGGGCTGGACCCCGCCCCGTAGGTCGTACCGTCATCGGCGGTGGAGCCAAACACATGCCTCACTTTTGAGGTAATGGGTGACCCCGGGCCCCTGGACCCATGTCCGGTTGTAGGCTCCAGTCCGTGCGTCCCCAGGCCCGCCGATCCCAGTTGGGCTCCGGTGATGGAGTTCACCGCGGCGGACATCTTTCAGCACTCGCCCTTCGGCGACATACTAAACTCATTCAAAACTCTCTCTTTGACAGAGAATCTCGGGCCGAATTATGTCCGGCTCGAGTGGGAAGCAGGCAACGAAGACATTCGTTGCCCACCCACCACCCACTTCATAGCCACGGTTGATGATTTAACCGACGTGCTGGACTTCGACTCCGAAGGCATCGACGGTATGGACGACGATGCAGGAGAAGACTCAGAATCTATGAGGTGCCGGATTCACGCCTCGCCACACGACATATACATGGTGGATACGCCCAAGGAAGGCGACGGTGGCAATCCGGAAGATAACACCCCTGGGCAAAAACCAAAGCGACGGTGCAGACGCCGTTCCAAATCCGGCAACAGTAACAATATCAGCAAGAGCGCCAGCAGAATGGATGCTCTGGTCAACCCCGACAGCAATAATGACCAAACAGAACCAGCGATGGAGCAGGATGAACCAGGTCACGCCGAACATAGTCCGGGTCATACGCCCGAAGAAAACGATCCAGAGGGACGAGTTCACCAATCCGGCCCAGGACAAGAAGACGGGCCAGACAACGACACATTCATCATTCCGGAGGAACGCGTGGAACAAGAGAACCTCCATAGAAATCTTATGGCCACAGCGAGAAGTCTGAAGAAGCAGAAGCAACGGCTTAAAGCCGCACAGGAAACGCTCAATCGCAGATGGAACAAAGTGCTAGACACTGAAGAAACATATGGCGACGATCGCCATACAAAGAGCTACCCAAAACGCAAGCTACTGCCAGAATTTGACGATGAGGCCGTTCCACCAAAGAACAACACGACCAAGAGACCAGGAGTACCACTTCATAATCGCAACAAATCAGCTGCCAAAGACGCCCACGATTTACGTGAGCACCTGGAGAAGAAAGCTGGCGCAGCTAGGTCCATCTACGGATCTAAAAGAGACACCCCGGCGAAGGACTATGGTCGTCAAAACAATTACGACAACCAAACACCAGTTCGAAACAAACACCAAACACAACAACAGCCGACGGCATGCCACAACGCGTCCAGATACAGAGGGGCTGCTCACCCCCTGTGCTTTACTGATGAAGTACTGGACCATGAATTCCCACAGGGCTTTAATCCTGTAAACATAGAGGCATACGACGGAACGACAGACCCAGGGGTCTGGATCGAGGACTTTATCCTCCACATACACATGGCTCGTGGAGATGACCTCCATGCCATCAAATACCTTCCCCTCAAACTGAAGGGACCAGCTCGGCATTGGTTGAAAAGCCTCCCCGAAAATTCAATTGGGAGCTGGGAGGAACTAGAGGACGCTTTCAAGGCCAATTTTCAAGGGACTCATGTCCGGCCTCCGGATGCTGACGATTTAAGTCACATAATCCAACAACCCAGAGAGTCCGCCCGCAAGCTTTGGAACAGATTCCTCACTAAGAAGAATCAAATCGATGACTGCCCGGATGCCGAAGCCTTAGCGGCATTCAAGCATAGCATCCGGGATGAGTGGCTCGCTAGACACCTCGGCCAAGAAAAGCCAAGGACAATGGCAGCCCTAACAAGCCTTATGACGCGCTTCTGCGCGGGAGAAGATAGCTGGCTCGCCCGCAAAGGCACCAGCGACCCCAGCACATCCGAATTACAGGATGGCAAAGGGAAGCCATGGCGTAATAAAAACAAACGCCAAAACAAGGAAGAGAGCCCGGACAACACAACGTTTAATGCCGGATTCCGAGGCTCTCGGCCTAACCAGCAAAATAAGCAACCTAAAGGCAGTAAAGAGGGACCGTCCGGTTTGAACAGAGTTCTGGACAGACTATGCCAAATTCATGGCACCCCCGACAGACCTGCGAACCACACGCACAGAGAGTGCTGGGTCTTCAAGTAGGCCGGCACACTAAACGCCGAACACAAGGGAAGGGAAACACCAAGTGAAGACAAGGATGAACCTCGCCAGCCGAACACTGGGGGACAGAAAACATTCCCGCCAGAGGTTAAAACAGTGAACATGATCCACGCGACTCGCACATCCTTGGGAAGGCACGAATGCGCCCATAAAGGCGCACGCGATATAGAACCCACCGTACCCACACCTAGCTACTGGATGTCTTGTTCGATCACCTTCAATCACCTGGATGGCCGAACTAGTATTCGGCGCGAAGGATCAAATGCCTTGGTTCTTAACCCAATAATTGACGGATACCATCTCACTCACGTCCTCATGGACGGTGGCAGCAGTCTCAATTTAATATATGAGGACACTGTCCGCAGGATGGGGATAGACTCATTCAAAATCAGCAAAATTCATACCACCTTTGAAGGGGTGATACCAGGCGTTGAAGCCTACATCAAGGGCTCCGTCATACTGGAGGTAACATTCGGTTCTCCAGGTAACTCAAGAAGCGAAGAACTAGTCTTCATCATCGCACCCTTCCAAAGCAGCTATCAAGCATTGCTTGGAAGAACGACCTTCGCCCGCTTCAACGCATTGCCGCACTATGGCTACCTTACACTCAAGATGCCCGGTCCACGCGGCGTCATCACCGTTAGCGGAACAATGGATCTCTTTTCGCGTGCAGAGAAATACGCGACGGCCCTAGCGGCCGGACTATAAGCGGCCTCTAAACAAAATTATACCAGGTCGTTAAGACCACGGACACGGTTAGACGAGTCCGGCAGCCCACATTAAACCAGGGCAATTGTATATGTAATCCTATAGCGGACACCAGGGGCTAATAATAAAGCCCCACACTCTCGGCTCAACCTTATTGGCAAGCCAGCATTTTACATTTTCTACTATCCATCGCACACTTACGTTGCACTCTTTTATGAGATCCCCTTTTTCGGTAGACAACGTTCGCGCGATACCCTTCCAGGATGCGGCACAACGGAGACAAAGGCGCAGACGTGCAGCAGGGCCCCGTCCAACAGGTTTCTTTTTAGATTAAGACCCTGTGTAAACCTTTTCTATTGCCTCTTGTTGTTTCATCATCCCACGGGTTCCATACCCTCAAAGGATACTGCCGTTTTGGCATTATGTCACGACAGATTAATGCACGCACCTGGACATACAGGGTTTATAATGAATGGGCATTCTTGAGCCCATCATCTGTTAGAAAGTCCAAATACCTTCGGGAGTGTTCGGCGTCACGAGTTTGGCCTTATATGCATCGGCTCCGAATCATGTCTTTGGTCAAATGTTGGGATTGCCCGGCTCCTGGGTTTGCCGCCTTACATTCCGTTATAATCGGCTAAGGTGGCCAAAGGAGAACTACTGTGATTGTGCCCTGGTTATTCCGGATGAGCACCTCAGTAGAGAAAGCTGAAAACTGACCGTCATGATATAGCGAGAGACTGACCAACCACTCGACGACTCACCGGAATCTCTAGGATTCCTCCGCCTTAACGAAGGGCCATTTCCCGGCCAGGTACATACGCGCCTGTATCCGGATGCACGCGATAGTACCAGGGGCTACTATGTAGCCCCAATACTAGAATCCCGCGGCCAAGCGAAAGTGTTATAGCTATATAGTCCGGTTGCCTAGTTCGACGTGCGATCACCTCCTTGCCGGACCAAGACGTTGGATAAAGAGTGATCAGGCACATTTTTTCGCGAACACCCCCGCATTGTATGCGTGGGGGCTGAAGCTAACGACTGCTATCTTTCGGATTACACATATATATACATATATATAAACGGCCGCACAGGGGACACAATCATATTTTTCAGACACAAATTATAAAGATAACCTTCTAATCAAAATGTTTTTACAATAATTTGAATTATCACTCGAAGAGGAGATTCTTTGGGCACTGCGCCTCTATCAGGCGGGCACCCTCCGTGACCTGCGCCAAGTAGTTCCTGGCCGGATATTGATCCCCCACCAGATCCTGAGACACTACCATAGTGGCATCCATATCCATCCAAAACACTTTAACGCGTGCAAGGGCCATCCGCGCACCCTCTATGCATGCTGACCTCCTCATGGCATCGATCCGGGGCACGACCCCAAGGAATTGTTGCACTAAACCAAAGTAGCTGTCCGGCTTAGGCTCCTTCGGCCAAAGATGATCTATTACAGACCGCATCGCAAGCCCGGACAGCCTGTGAAGCTCTGCCACAGCAACCATCTTATCACTTAACGGCAGCGGGCGAGTGGGAGCATGGAGCTGCGACCAAAAAAGCTTCTCCACCTCTTTTTCACCCTGATCTTTGAAGAACTCCATAGCATCAGCCGTACTCTTTGCCAGGTTCGCGTATGCGTCCGGCGAGCTCCATCGTCCATCAAGGGGAGCATACTTCGGATTGAAGAACTTCGTCCGCAGAAAATAGGAGCCTCCAGCCGTGATTTTTCCGGCCTGTTGAAGCTCCTCCCACGCACCCCTGAGCTCGGTCCGTATTTCCTTGGTGGCATTCAGCGCCTTGCTCAGGTCAGCCGATTTATCTTCATGCTCCTTCTTCAGGAGCTCATACCGGTCAGCGCCATGTTTTAATTCGATAGCCATTTGGGCTATCTTTTCCTCGCTTCGGTGATGAGCAGCCTGTTCGGCTCTCAAATCCTCGACCGCCTTTAGGGCAGCCGCATTGCTCACCCGAGCTTGTTCCTTGGCTAGAGCAAGTTCAGCCCTCAGAGCCTCCATGGCAGCAGCACCATCTGCAGTCTGAACAAATTATATTTACACATGCCAACTTAATATTTTCCTATGCAATGGGAGACAGGGCACATACCTTGTGATGTATCCAGCCGCTCATTCATCAGAGTAATATCGGCATCAATCGACCCAATTTGCCTCGATAGTTCGGCAACTTCTACGGACGGGCCGGCGGCCAGACCCACAGGTACCTGCACACATTTACAGCACTATCATTGGTTTATGATCCCCCGTTTGCCACCTAGGCGGGCAACCAGAGTCTCAGGGGCTGCTATCTATATGGAGCACACCTAGCGCGTGCCTTACAACCAAAGAAATAGTGAGTTTTCCATTACATACCTCAAAGCCTCTGAGCAGGCTTGTGAATGCTTCATTCAAACCGCTTGTAGCAGACGAAATCTTCTTGAGCACTGCGCTCGTTAATGAGTGGTGCTCCTCCGAGAGCGCAGCTCGTTCCAGTAAGCCCGTCAGTACGTCCGGACTTAGGGCGGTTGACGCATTGGCTTCCGGCCTTGGCGGATCCGGGCTCCTCCGTGACGACACCTCGGTGTCGCCCGCGTCAAGAACTGGAGAGGCGGGTGGGGTCTCGCTCTCCATCATCTCCAGAGGAAGGTCGCCTGAAGACGATCCCTGTTGAGAACAGCTGCTAGCCGGACTGCAAAAAGTTGAGTCCTGGTCATTGATCCAGGAGAAATACAGTACCTTTAAAGTTAATGATTGACTTACGACTCGTTGGAGGGTTGGCCCGTTGGAGGGCATGAGGCGGTGAGGGTGACTGTCGGGGCAAGGACCCCTGGGGATCCCTTTTTCCCCAATTTAGGGCATCTCTGCCTCCAAATCTTCGGAGGCGGCCCTCTTTTTCCTGCGTGGGGAGGCGGCCTCGACCCCTCCTCCCTGACTATCCCCGGTTAGGATGCATAGTGTGTGGGGTTCGGATATCTCATCCTTCCCCTTGTCTTTCCCCGAGGGCATTCTGCTGAGTACCCAGTCGAGCATCTTGGCCATGGTAGGGGCGGGCAAGCCTTCGGGAAGTGGGGCCGGACACCTGATTCTCTCCACCTTGCTGAGCCATTCCTGGACGCGGATGATGTTTAGAATAAACAATCTTGACAAATACAAAACAGGGTGTCCGGTATCAAGGCTACTTACTTGAGTGTCTAGGCGATTGCAGCTTAGGCCCGCATCCTCGGTGGTATCCGGACACGTTATCTTCCTCCGAAGAATAATTTGCACATCTCTTCGAGCTTTAGGCCGAAGAAATGCTTCACAGTCCGCGGACCCTCCGGATTGAACTCCCACATCCGAAGAGGCCGGCGTTGGCATGGCAACATCCGCTGGATTAGCATCACTTGCATTACGCTGACAAGGTCTATATCCCTCTCGAGAAGCTCCCGGATGCAGTTCTGCAGTATTGGAACATCGCCTGCGGGCCCCCAATTATGTCCTATGTCTGTCCAGGATGCCAACTGTGATGGGGGCCCGAGCGGAACTCGGGGGGCGGCTACCCACTTTGTACCCCTTGGGGCTGTAGCATAAAACCACCTCCACTGCCATACGTCAGATACTTCTGGAAAAGAACCCTCCGGCCATGGGGCATCGGCGTTTCTGCTTATTATGGCACCTCCGCACTCCACGTGTCGCCACTCGATCATCTTCGGCTTCACATTGAAGGTCTTGAGCCATAAGCCGAAGTGTGGCGTGACATGGAGAAAAGCCTCGCACACAATAATGAATGACGAGATATGGAGGATAGCATCTGGAGCCAGATCATGAAAATCCAGCCCATAATAGAACATGAGCCCCCTCATGAAGGGATGGAGGGTGAAACCTAAACCGCGGAGGAAGTGTGGGATAAAAACAACACACTCATTGGGCTTCGGCGTGGGGATAACTTGCCCTGGAGCAGGAAGCCTGTGCTGGATATCTGCGGTCCTAAGCTTTGCAATGTCCTTCTCCTCGATCGAGGAGGCAACCCACCGGCCTTGAGGATCAGATCCGGACATACTGGCGGATTCCGGAGGGGTGGAGCTTAGGTTTTGGGTGTTAGAACTCGAGGTGCGAGACGGCGCGATGAAGGTGAAGAAAGAGGCATAGATCTCGACCCCTTTATAAAGAGGGTGAATATCAAGAGTCCCCGGTGTGACCGTTTGAGGCTTATCTAAAAACACACGGGGTAATACCAACGGCCGTCGTGGAGTCACGCACGCTCATATTGATGGAAAATCCCGTAATAAAAGGGACACGATCTCTGCCTCGACGGGACGTGCCAATAAAACTGCCTCGTAACATGAGTCGTTGTGGGGTAGGAGATGTCAGTTCACATTGGACCGAGCCACGGTACAAGGGCACGACGCACGAAGATTGCCAGCAAATCAGATCTATACCATACGAAGATCATCCTGCGGATCCGGACACGGTCTACGAGTTCAATAACCACTTTGGAGTATTCAGAGGAGTAACCCGCCTTGCAATGCCGAAGACAATACTGCGTGCCGGACTCATCGTCATTGAAGCCTGGTTCAGGGGCTACTGAGGGAGTCCTGGATTAGGGGGTATCCGGACAGCCCGACTGTGTACAACATCCGGACTATTGAAGCGTGAAGATACAAGACTCAAGACTTCGGCCCGTGTCCGGATGGGACTTTCCTTGGCGTGGAAGGCAAGCTTGGCGATCCGGACATTATATTTCCTTCCTTGTAACCGACTCCATGTAAACCCTATCCCTCTCCGGTGTCTATATAAACCGGAGAGGTTGGTCCATAGAAGGCCGATCACAATTACATTCATACCATCATAGGCTAGCTCCTAGGGTTTTAGCCTCTACAATCTCGTGGTAGATCTACTCTTGTACTACCCATATCATCAATATTAATCAAGCAGGAAGTAGGGTTTTACCTCCATTGAGAGGGCCCGAACCAGGGTAAGCATCTGTGTCCCTTACTTCTTGTTACCGTCAGTCTTGACACACAGATCGGGACCCCCTACCTGAGATCCGCCGGTTTTGACACCGGCAATCATGACGGTGCTTCGGAGATGGAGATCAAAGGCACAAGATGATGATGGCCATATCATATCACTTATATTGATTGCATGTGATGTTTATCTTTTATGCATCTTATTTTGCTTTGATTGACGGTAGCATTATAAGATGATCTCTCACTAAATTTCAAGGTATAAGTGTTCTCCCTGAGTATGCACCATTGCCAAGGTTCGTCGTGCTGAGACACCACATGATGATCGGGTGTGATAAGCTCTACATTCACATACAACGGGTGCAAGCCAGTTTTGCATGCGCAGAAATACTCGGGTTAAACTTGACGAGCCTATCATATGCAGATATGGCCTCGGAACACTGAGACCGAAAGGTCGAGCATGAATCATATAGTAGATATGATCAACATAGTGATGTTCACCATTGAAACTACTCCATTTCACGTGATGATCGGACAAGGTTTAGTTGATTTGGATCACATGATCACTTAGATGATTAGAGGGATGTCTATCTAAGTGGGAGTTCTTAAGTAATTTGATTAATTGAACTTTAATTTATCATGAACTTAGTACCTGATAGTATTTTGCTTGTCTATATTGTTGTAGATAGATGGCCCGTGCTGTTGTTCCGTTGAATTTTAATGCATTCCTTGAGAAAGCTAAGTTGAAAGATGATGGTAGCAATTACACGGACTGGGTCCGTAACTTGAGGATTATCCTCATTGCTGCACAGAAGAATTACGTCCTAGAAGCACCGCTAGGTGCAAGACCCGCTGTAGGAGCAACGCTGGACGTTGTGAACGTCTGGCAGAGCAAAGCTGATGACTAATCGATAGTTCAGTGTGCCATGATTTACGACTTAGAACCGGGACATCAACAACGTTTTGAATGTCATGGAGCATATGAGATGTTCCAGGAGTTGAAGTTAATATTTTAAGCAAATGCCCGGATTGAGAGATATGAAGTCTCCAATAAATTTTATAGCTGCAAGATGGAGGAGAATAGTTCTGTCAATGAACATATACTCAAAATGTCTGGGTATAATAATCACTTGATTCAACTGGGAGTTAATCTTCCAGATGATAGTGTCATTGGCAGAATTCTTCAATCACTGCCACCAAGCTACAAGAGCTTCCTGATGAACTATAATATGCAAGGGATGGAAAAAACAATTCCCGAGCTCTTCGCGATGCTAAAGGCTGTGGAGGTAGAAATCAAAAAGGAGCATCAAGTGTTGATGGTCAACAAGACCACCAGTTTCACAAAAAAGGGTAAAGGAAGAAGAAGGGGAACTTCAAGAAGAACGGCAAACAAGTTGCTGCTCAGGAGAAGAAACCGAAGTTTGGACCTAAGCCTGAGACTGGGTGTTTCTACTGCAAAGGGACTTGCCACTGGAAGCGGAACTGCCCCAAGTATTTGGCGGATAAGAAGGATGGCAAGGTGAACAAAGGTATATGTGATATACATGTTATTGTCGTGTACCTTACTAAAGCTCGCAGTAGCACCTGGGTATTTGATACTGGTTTTGTTGCTAATATTTGCAACTCAAAACAGGGACTACGGATTAAGCAAAGATTGGCTAAGGACGAGGTGACAATGCGCGTGGGAAATGGTTCCAAAGTCGATGTGATCGCGGTCGGCACGCTACCTCCACATCTAGCTTCGGGATTAGATTTAGAGCTGAATAATTGTTATTTGGTGCTAGCGTTAAGCATGAATATTATATCTGGATCTTGTTTGATGCGAGACGGTTATTCATTTAAATCTGAGAATAATGGTTCTTCTATTTATATGAGTCATATCTTTTATGGTCATGCACCCTTGAAGAGTGGTCTATTTTTGTTGAATCTCGATTGTAGTAATACACATATTCATAATGTTGAATCCAAAAGATGCAGAGTTGATAATGATAGTGCAACTTATTTGTGGCACTGCCGTTTAGGTCATATTGGTGTAAAGCGCATGAAGAACTCCATACTGATGGACTTTTGGAATAACTTGATTATGAATCACTTGGTACTTGCGAACCATGCCTCATGGGCAAGATGACTAAAACGCCGTTCTCCGAAACAGTGGAGCGAGCAACAGATTTGTTGGAAATCATACATACTGATGTATGTGGTCCGATGAATATTGAGGCTCGCGGCGGGTATCATTAGTTTCTCACCTTCACAGATGATTTAAGCAGATATGGGTATATCTACTTAATGAAACATAAGTCTGAAACATTTAAAACGTTCAAAGAATTTCAGAGTGAAGTGGAAAATTATCGTAACAAGAAAATAAAGTTTCTACGATTTGATCGTGGAGGAGAATATTTGAGTTACGAGTTTGGTCTTCATTTGAAACAATGCGGAATAGTTTCGCAACTCACACCACCCGGAACACCACAGGGTAATGGTGTGTCCGAACATCGTAATCGTACTTTACTAGATAGGGTGCGATCTATGATGTCTCTTACTGATTTACCGCTATCATTTTGGGGTTATACTTTAGAGACGGTTGCATTCACGTTAAATACGGCACCATCTAAATCCATTGAGACGACACCTTATGAACTGTGGTTTGGCTAGAACCAAAGTTGTCGTTTCTTAAAGTTTGGGGTTGCGATGCTTATGTGAAAAAGCTTCAACCTGATAAGCTCGAACCCAAATCGGAGAAATGTGTCTTCATAGGATACCCAAAGGAAACTGTTGGGTACGCTTTCTATCACAGATCCGAAGGCAAGACATTCGTTGCTAAGAATGGATCCTTTCTAAAGAAGGAGTTTCTCTCGAAAGAAGTGAGTGGGAGGAATGTAGAACTTGATGAGGTAATTGTACCTGCTCCCTGATACGTCTCCAATGTATCTATAATTTTTGATTGTTCCATGCTATTATATTACCCCTTTTGGATGTTTATGGGCTTTATTTTACACATTTATATCATTTTGGGGACTAGCCTACTAACCGGAGGCCCAACCCATACTGCTAATTTTTTGCCTATTTCAGTATTTCGAAGAAAACGAATATCAAATGGAGTCCAAACAGAATGAAACCTTTGGGAGCGTGATTTTTGCAACGAACGTGATCCGAAGAACTTGTAGTGCAAGTCAAGAAGCTTGTGAGGCGGCCAGGAGTAGGAGGGCGCGCCCCCTATCTCCTGGGCCCCACAGGTGGCCACCGGCGTACTTCTTCCTCCTATATATACCTACGTACCCCGAAACCATCAAGGGAGCCAACGAAACACAATTTCCACCGTCGTAACCTTCTTTATCCGTGAGATCCCATCTTGGAGCCTTCGCTGGCGCTCCGCCGGAGGGGGAATCGACCATGGAGGGCTTCTACATCAACACCATAGCCCCTCCGATGAGTTGTGAGTAGTTTACCACAGACCTTCGGGTCCATAGTTATTAGCTAGAGGGCTTCTTCTCTCTTTTTGGATCTCAATACAATGTTCTCCCCCTCTCTTGTGGAGATCTATTCGATGTAAACTCTTTTTGTGGTGTGTTTGTCGAGATCCGATGAATTGTAGGTTTATGATCAAGTTTATCTATGAGAAATATTTGAATCTTCTCTGAATTCTTTTATGTATGATTGATTTATCTTTGCAAGTCTCTTCAAATTATCAGTTTGGTTTGGCCTACTAGATTGATCTTTCTTGCCATGGGAGAAGTGCTTAGCTTTGGGTTCAATCTTGCGGTGTCCTTTCCCAGTGACAGCAGGGGCAGCAAGGCATGTATTTTATTGTTGCCATCGAGGATAAAAAGATGGGGTTTATATCATATTGCATGAGTTTATCCCTCTACATCATGTCATTTTCTTAATGCGTTACTCTGTTCTTTATGAACTTAATACTCTAGATGCAAGCAGGAGTCGGTCGATGTGTGGAGTAATAGTAGTAGATGCAGGCAGGAGTCGGTCTACTTGTCACGGACGTGATGCCTATATACATGATCATGCCTAGATAATCTCATAATTATTCGCTTTTCTATCAATTGCTCGACAGCAATTTGTTCACCCACCGTAATACTTATTCTATTTTGAGAGAAGCCACTAGTGAAACCTATGGCCCCCGGGTCTATCTTTTATCATATAAGCTTTAATTCTACTTTTATTTGCATCTTTACTTTCCGCATCTATATTATAAAATAACAAAAATATGTTTATCTTATCATACTATCTCTATTAGATCTCACTTTCGCAAGTGGCCGTGAAGGGATTGACAGCCCCTTTATTGTGTTGGTTTCGAGTTCTTTGTTTGTTTGTGTAGGTGCGTGGGACTTTTGAGGAGCCTCCTACTGGATTGATACCTTGGTTCACAAAAACTAAGGGAAATACTTACGCTACTTTGCTGCATCACCCTTTCCTCCTCAAGGAAAACCAACGCAAGCTCAAGACGTAGCAAGAAGGATTTCTGGCGCCGTTGTCGGGGAGGTCTTCGCTCAAGTCAAGACATACCAAGTACCCATCACAGACCCATCTCCCTCGCATTTACATTATTTGCCATTTGCCTCTCGTTTTTCTCTCCCCCACTTCACCCTTGCTGTTTTATTCATCCTCTCTTTCCCAATCTCCTCCTCTCTTTTCGCTTGCCTTTTTCTGTTTGCTTGTGTGTTGGATTACTTATTGCCATGGCGCAAGATAATACCAAATTGTGTGATTTCTCCAATACCAATAATAATGATTTCCTTAGTACTCCGATTGTTCTTCTTAATGATGTTGAGTCTTGTGAAATCAATACTGCTTTGCTGAATCTTGTTATGAAAAATCAATTCGCCGGCCTTCCTAGTGAAGATGTCACTACTCATCTAAACAACTTTGTTGATTTGTGTGATACGCAAAAGAAGAAAGATACGGATCATGATATTGTTAAATTGAAGTTATTTCCATTTTCACTTAGAGATCGTGCTAAAGTTTGGTTTTCGTCTTTGCCTAAAAATAGTATTGATTTTTGGAACAAGTGCAAAGATGCTTTTATCTCTAAGTATTTTCCTCCCGCTAAGATCATCACTCTTACGAACGATATTATGAATTTTAAACAACTTGATCATGAGCATGTTGCCCAATCTTGGGAAAGAATGAAATTGATGATTCGCAATTGCCCTACTCATGGTTTGAAATTATGGATGATCATACAAAACTTTTATGCTGGTTTGAACTTTGCTTCTAGAAATCTTTTAGATTCGGCCGCGGGAGGCACGTTTGTGGAAATCACGTTAGGATATTCTACAAAACTTCTTCATAATATTATGGCTAATTATTCTCAATGGCACACCGAAAGATCTTCTAGTAAAAAAGTGCATGCTATAGAAGAAATCAATGTTTTGAGTGGAAAGATGGATGAACTTATGAAGTTGTTTGCTACTAGAAATACTCCTCTTGATCCCAATGATATGCCTTTGTCTACTTTGATTGAAAATAATAATGAATCTATGGATGTGAATTTTGTTGGTAGGAATAGTTTTGGAAACAATGCTTATAGAGGAAACTTTAATTCTAGACCATTCCCTAGTAATTCCTCTAATAATTATGGAAATTCCTACAATAATTCTTATGGTAATTTTAATAAGATGCCCTCTGATTTTGAGAATAGTGTGAAAGAATTTATGATTTCGCAAAAGAATTTTAATGCTTTGCTTGAAGAAAAATTGCTCAAAGTTGATGATTTGGCTTGGAACGTTGATAGACTTTCACTTGATGTTGATTGTCTTAAACTTAGATCTACTCCTCCTAAGCATGATATCAATGGGTCTCTCAAAGCAATGAGAATTTCCATTGACGAGTGCAAGGAAAGAACCACTAGATTGCGTGCTAAGAAAGATTGCTTTGTAAAGGCGTGTTCTTCTAGTTTCATTGAAAATAATGATGAAGATCTTAAAGTTATTGATGTGTCCCCTATATATCTTTGTTTTGCAATATGAATCTTGATAATAATGGGACTGGAGATGAGTCAACTTTAGTTAGAAGGCATCCCGAAGAATTCGGAGTTTTTAGATCTTGATGCTAAATTTGGTAAAAGTGGGATTGGAGAGGTCATGACTTTAAATAGTATTGAACCCACTATCTCGGATTTCAAGGAATTTGATTATGATAATTGTTCTTTAGAAGGTTGTATTTCCTTGTTGCAGTCCGTTGTTAATTCTACTCATGCTCATAGTCAAAATAAAGCTTTTACCAAACATATCGTTGATGCCTTGATGCAATCTTATGATGAAAAACTGAATTTGGAAGTTTCTATACCTAGAAAACTTAATGATGAGTGGGAACCTACTATAAAGATTAGAATTAAAGATCATGAGTGTTTTGCTTTGTGTGATTTGGGTGCTAGTGTTTCCACGATTCCGAAAACTTTATGTGATATTCTAGGTTTCCATGATCTTGATGATTGCTCTTTAAATTTGCACCTTGCGGATTCCACCATTAAAAAGCCAATGGGAAGGATCAATGATGTTCTCATTGTTGCAAATAGAAATTTGGTGCCCGTAGATTTTATCGTTCTTGATATAGATTGCAATCTTTCTTGCCCTATTATTCTTGGTAGACCTTTCCTTAGAACGATTGGTGCGATTATTGATATGAAGGAAGGGAATATTAGATTCCAATTTCCACTATGGAAAGGCATGGAGCACTTTCCAAGAAAGAAAGTCAAATTACCTTATGAATCTATCATGCGAGCTACTTATGAATTTAGTGCCAAAGATGGCACTACTTAGATCTATCTTCGCTTTTATGCCTAGCTAGGGGCGTTAAACATAGCGCTAGTTGGGAGGCAACCCAATTTTATTTGTGTTTTTTGTTTTTGTTCCTGTTTAGTAATAAATTTTGCATCTACCTTCTGTTTACATGTGTTTTTATATTTTAATTAGTGTTTGTGCCAAGAAGAACCTATAGGATAACCTATGATGTTAGTTGATTTGATTCTGCTAAAAAACATAAACTTTATGCACACGAAATTAGTTTTGTTAAATCATAGAAACGTGATTTTGCGTTGATTCTTTTTGGTTCTGATAAATATACAAATTGTCCAAGACTTCCAATTTTGGTAGGATTTTTAGAGTTCCAGAAGTTTGCCTTAGTTACAGATTGCTACAGACTGTTCTGTTTTTGACAGGTTCTGTTTTTGTGTGTTGTTTGCTTATTTTGATGCATCTATGGCTAGTAAAGTATCTTATAAACCATAGATAAGTTGGAATACAGTAGGTTTAATACCAAAATAAATAAAGAATGAGTTCATTACAGTACCTTATGTGGTGGTTTTGTTTTCTTTCACTAACGGAGCTAATAAGATTTCCTGTTGAGTTTTGTGTTGGGAAGTTTCCAAGTTTGGGGTAAAGCTTTGATGGACTATGGAATAAGGAGTGGCAAGAGCCTAAGCTTGGGGATGCCCAAGGCACCCCTAGATATTCAATAATAGCCAAAAGCCTAAGCTTGGGGATGCCCCGGGAAGACATCCCCTTTTTCGTCTTCGTTCATTGGTAACTTTACTTGGAGCTATATTTTTATTCGCCACATGATATGTGTTTTGCTTGGAGCGTCGTGTATTATATTAGTATTTGATTTTTCGAGCCCACTTAATCATCCTTGCTGTACACACCTTTTGGGAGAAGCCCACTTAATTAGAATTTGCTAGAATACTCTATGTGCTTCACTTATATTTTTTGAGCTTGATAGTTTTTGCTCTAGTGCTTCACTTATATCTTTTAGAGCAAGGCGGTGGCTTAATTTTGAAGAAATTGCTAGTCTCTCATGCTTCACTTATATTATTATGAGAGTCTTTTCGAACAGCATGGTATTTGCTATGGTTAAAAATTTGGTCCTAGAATGATGAGCATCCAAGTTGGGTATAATAAATACTATCATAGGAAGTGAACTGGATGCTATGATCAATTTGATGCTTGATGATTGTTTTGAGATATAAAGGTAGTAATGTTAGGGTCATGCTAGTGGGTAATTATGAAATTGAGAAATACTTGTGTTGAAGTTGGCAAGTCCCGTAGCATGCACGTATGGTAAAAGTTGTCAGATAAATTTGTTGCATGAGGTGCTCTTTTGATTGTCTTCCTTATGAGTGGAGGTCGGGATCGCATGATGGTTCACTCCTACCAACCCTTCCCCTAGGAGCATGCGTAATAGTACTTTGCTTCGAGGGCAAGTAGACTTTTGCAATAAGTATATGAGTTCTCTATGACTAATGTGAGTCCATGGATATACGCAGACTCATCCTTCCACTTTGCTAGCCTCTATTATACCGTGCAATTTCGCCGGTACCATGCACCCATTATTTACCTTCCTCAAAATAGCCACCATACCTACCTATTATGGCATTTCCATAGCCATTTCAAGATATATTTCCATGCAACTTTCCACCGTTCCGTTTATTATGACACGTTCCATCATTGTCATATTGCTCTTTGCATGATCATGTAGCTGACATCGTATTTGTGGCAAGGCCACCTTCATAATTTTCATACATGTCTCTCTTGATTCATTGCATATCCTGGTACATCGCCAGAGGCATTCATATAGAGTCATATCTTGTTCTAGCATTGAGTTGTAATTCTTGAGTTGTAAATCAATAAAAGTGTGATGATCTTCATTATTAGAGCATTGTCTCAGTGAGGAAAGGATGATGAAGACTACGATTCCCCCACAAGTCGGGATGAGACTTCGGACTTTACAAAAAGAAAAAAAAAGAAAAAAAGAGAAACGCCAAAAAGGAAAAAAAAGGCCAAAGAAAAAAAATGAAAAAAATAAAATGAGAGAAAAAGAGAGAAGGGACAATGCTACTATCTCTTTTTCCACACTTGTGCTTCAAAGTAGCACCATGATCTTCATGATAGAGAGTCTCCTATGTTGTCACTTTCATATACTAAGTGGGAATTTTTCATTATAGAACTTGGCTTGTATATTCCAATGATGGGCTTCCTCAAAATGCCCTAGGTCTTCGTGAGCAAGCAAGTTGGATGCAAACCCACTTAGTTTCTTTTGTTGAGCTTTCATATATTTATAGCTCTAGTGCATCCGTTGCATGGCAATCCCTACTCACTCACATTGATATCTATTGATGGGCATCTCCATAGCCCGTTGATACGCCTAGTTGATGTGAGACTATCTTCTCCCTCTTTTTGTCCTCACAACCACCACCTTATACCACCATCGTGCCATGTCCATGGCTTGCACTCATGTATTGCGTAAGAGTTGAAAAAGCTGAAGCGCGTTAAAAAGTATGAACCAATTGCTTGGCTGAAACCGGGTTGTGCATGATGGGAGTATTTTGTGTAATGAAAATGAAGCATGGCCAAACTATATGATTTTGTAGGGATAAGTGAGGGAGTCCTGGACTAGGGGGTGTCCGGACAGTCGGACTATCATCGCCCGCCGGACTCCAAGACTACGAAGATACAAGATTGAAGACTCCGTCCCGTGTCCGGATGGGACTTCCCTTGGCGTGGAAGGCAAGCTTGGCAATACGGATATGTAGATCTCCTACCATTGTAACTGACTCTGTGTAACCCTAGCCTCCTCCGATGTCTATATAAACCGGAGTGCTTTAGTTCGTAGGACACCACATACATTACAACAATCATACTATAGGCTAGCTTTAGGGTTTAGCCTCCTTGATCTCGTGGTAGACCTACTCTTGTACTACCCATATCATCAATATTAATCAAGCAGGACGTAGGGTTTTACCTCCATTAAGAGGGCCCGAACCTGGGTAAAACATTGTGTCCCTTGTCTCCTGTTACCATCCGCCTAGACGCACAGTTCGGGACCCCCTACCCGAGATCCGCCGGTTTTGACACCGACATTAGTGCTTTCATTGAGAGTTCCTCTGTGTCGTCACCGATAGGCTCGATGGCATCTTCAATCAATGACACTGTCCAGGGTGAGACTTTTCTCCCCGGACAGATCTTCGTATTTGGCGGCTTCGCACTGCGGGCTAATTCTCTTGGCCATCTGGAGCAGATTGAAAGCTACGCCCCTGGCCATCAGGTCAGATTCGGAAGCCTAAACTTCACGGCCAACATCCGCGAGGACTTGATCTTCGACGGGCTCGAGCCACAGCCAAGCGCGCCGCACTGTTACGATGGGCATGATCTAGCTCTGCCACCGAACAGTGCCTTGGTGGCCGCACACGAATCCGCTCCGGCCCTTAGTCTAGAGCCGATTGCCCAAATCGAGGACCGGTGGATGGACACCGCCTCGGGGGCTGCAACTTCTATGGCGATGGAGCCGAAAATTAACCTTATCCCTCGTGAAGCTCGTGACTCCGAGGTGCCGGACTCCTTGCCGGACTCCGGACCTCCCACGCCCCTACCAATCGAATCTGATTGGGCGCCGGTTATGGAATTCACCACCGCGGACATCTTCCAACACTCTCCCTTTGGTGACATCCTTAATTCGCTAAAGCATCTCTCGCTATCCGGAGAGACCTGGCCGAATTATGGCCAGGATGGTTGGGATACGGACGACGAAGAAATTCAGAGCCCACCCACCACCCACTTTGTAGCCACTGTCGACGATCTAACCGACATGCTAGACTACGACTCCGAAGACATCGACGCTATGGACGACGATGCCGGAGACGAACAGGAACCAGCGCCTACAGGGCACTAGAAGACCACCTCGTCATACGGCATATACATGATGGATACCCCAAAAGATGGGGACAGCGAAGAAGCAGCGGAGGCAGATTCTCTAAAGAAACAGCCCAAGCGCCGGCGTCAGCGGTGCCGCTCTAAATCCCGCCACAGCAAGAATGGAGATTCCGGCACAGGAGATAATAATACCCCAGAGAGTGCCAAAGATAATCCCCTCCAGCAAGACTCAGCGCAGGAGGATGCAGAAGCAAGCCCTCATGAGAGGGCGGCAGACGAAGAGGTCGAGGACTATAACTATATACCTCCCTCCGAAGACGAGGCAAGCCTCAACGACGACGAATTCGTCGTGCCCGAGGATCCCTTCGAACAAGAGCGTTTTAAACGTAGGCTTACCGCCACGGCAAATAGCCTAAAGAAAAAGCAGCAGCAGCTTCAAGCTGATCAGGATCTGCTGGCCGATCGATGGACCGAGGACCTCGCGGCCGAGGAGTATAAACTCGAACGCCCCTCCAAAAGCTAATCAAGATGTAAGTTGCTCCCCCGATTAGAGGAGGAAGCATGCATACCTTCGTCACCAGCGCACGATACGGCCGACCGACCACCCCGTGGTCGCGACAGAGAGGCATCCAGGCCCTCCACCAAGACCGTACCCCGGCATTGCTCCAAAAGTACGAAGCCAAGAGGGAACGCGCCGGACTTGCAAGATGTATTGGAGGACAAAGCAAGGCAATCCAGATCCATCTACGGATCACGTGGGCGCCCCACGACCCACGACGAATATCGTCGCGCCGGATACAATAACCCCGGCCGGGCCGAACACAGCAGACAACGCTCTCTCGAGCTACGTCATGATATTGCCCAATATAGAGGCGCCGCACACCCGCTATGCTTCACTGACGAAGTAATGGATCATCAAATCCCTGAAGGGTTTAAACCCGTAAACATTGAATCCTACGATGGAACAACAGACCCAGCGGTTTGGATCGAAGATTATCTCCTTCACATCCATATGGCCCGCGGCGACGATCTCCATGCCATCAAGTATCTCCCACTCAAGCTTAAAGGACCAGCTCGGCATTGGCTTAACAGCTTCCCCGCAGAGTCAATTGGGTGTTGGGAAGACCTGGAAGCCTCATTCCTCGACAACTTCCAGGGCACGTATGTGCGGCCACCAGACGCCGATGACCTAAGCCACATAATTCAGCAGCCAGACGAATCGGCCAGACAATTCTGGACACGGCTCTTGACGAAGAAAAACCAAATCGTCGACTGTCCGGATGCAGAGGCCCTCGCAGCCTTCAAACATAACATCCGCGACGAGTGGCTAGCCCGGCACCTGGGACAGGAAAAGCCGAAATCCATGGCAGCCCTCACATCATTAATGACCCGCTTTTGCGCGGGAGAGGATAGCTGGCTAGCTCGCAGCAACAACCTCAGTAAAAATTCTGCAGTCTGGATACTAAGGACCACAATGGCAGGTCGCGTCGAAGCAAAAATAAACACCACATTAACGGCGACGACAAGGAGGATACGGCAGTCAACGCCGGATTCCGAGGCTCTAAACCCGGTCAGCGGAAGAAGCCATTCAAAAGAACCACTACGGGTCCGTCCAATTTGGACCGAATACTCGACCGCTTATGCCAGATACATGGCACCCCTGAAAAGCCAGCTAATCACACCAACAGAGATTGCTGGGTGTTCAAGTAGGCAGGCAAGTTAATTGCCGAAAACAATGACAAGGGGTTAAACAGCGACGACGAGGAAGAGACCCGACCGCCGAACAATAGAGGACAGAAGGGTTTCCCCCCACAAGTGCGGACGGTGAACATGATCTACGCAACCCATATACCCAGGAGGGAGCGGAAGCGTACACTACGGGACGTATACGCGATGGAGCCAGTCGCCCCGAAGTTCAATCCATGGTCCTCTTGTTCGATCACTTTCGATCGAAGAGACCATCCGACCAGCATCCGCCATGGCGGATTCGCCGCATTGATTTTAGACCCAATCGTCGATGGATTTCACCTCACGAGAGTCCTGATGGACGGCGGCAGTAGCCTGAACCTGCTTTACCAGGATACAGTGCGCAAGATGGGAATAGACCCCTCAAGGATTAAACCTACAAAGACAACCTTTAAAGGCGTCATACCGGGTGTGGAGGCCAATTGTACAGGCTCAGTCACACTGGAAGTGGTCTTCGGATCCCCGGATAATTTCTGGAGCAAGGAATTAATCTTCGACATAGTCCCATTTCGCAGTGGCTATCACGCTCTGCTCGGACGAACCGCGTTTGCAAAGTTCAACGCGGTGCCGCATTATGCATACCTCAAGCTCAAGATGCCAGGCCCTCGTGGAGTCATCACGGTCAACGGAAATACGGAACGCTCCCTCCGAACGGAGGAACATACAGCGGCTCTCGCGGCAGAAGTACAGAGCAGCCTTTTAAGGTAATTTTCGAGTCCGGCTATTAAACGGCCGGATACAGCCAAACGTGCCCGAAGCAACAACAACCAAGACCACCTGGCACGATCCGAGCATGCATAGTAATACGACCCTAACCCCCGCCCTCGCATGATTGCAAGAACAACCCTCCGCGTACATCATTACGCTTTGGAGATACCATGGGCGTAGGGGAAGGGGCTCGCAAGTGTGCCACTCTTTCTTATTATTATTTTCCTTCTTTATGTACACAGGACTCCGTTAGCCAAAGGCCCTGTCCGGCGGTGAACCTGCCGAACTCATGATGCAACAGCCAGGGAGTAAAGAATGCGGCGACGAACACTCAGGTGGTCTCAATTACGAGCATTAAATTTGATTATATACACCAAGTCCGCAGCCCATCCCTGGAGGGGGACATGTTCAACTAGTCCAAAACGCTTGCTTACCGCACTATTTGTATCAGTCCGCACTCATAGTAGATTTCCTTTAATAAATGATGCAGCACCTTTTTGCTTGTTATTACATATATATGTTCATTACATGACATCTTGCACCCGTATATTTCGATACGGCCTAATACACCAGGGGATTATGTTCCCCACATTATGGTGTGATAAGTCCGAACACTTTCACAAGTACGGCACCCCGAACTTATAGCATTATATGAATCGGCTCCGAATCATGTCTTGGGTCAATAGTTGGGTTTGCCCGGCTCCCACGTTTTGGTGCCTTACGTTCCGTTCCGTCGGCTAAGGTGGCACTGGCAGAACCACTGCGATTGCACCCCAGTTGAGCCGGGCGAGCGCCTTAGTGGAGAAAGCTAAAACTGACCGGCATGATAAGGCGAGAGACTGGTCGCTATTCGACAGGTTTTTTCGGGTCCTTAAAGACTCACGCCGCTTCGAGCGAAGTTCCGGATAATGTCCGACGAAGGCGTGGATAGCGCCCCGAATTCGGTCTTCCAAATACTAGGGGCTTCGCCGAAATTTAAAATTATAGAATTCTATGGCTAAGTGAGAGTGTTCAAGCATTATAAGTCCAGTTGCCTTGTTCGTTGTGTTGAGCGCCTCCCTAGATGGACCCAAAAGTGGGAACAAGAGTGCTCAAGTTATCCCGAACACCCCAGCACTTGCGGCTTGGGGGCTGAAGCCAACGACTTGCCATCTCTCAGATTTTATAAATGGCCGCACAGAAGGTAATATTTTAAATTAAACAAGTGTTGCTTAAAGCGCACATGAACAAATTTTCAGCGCACAGGATAATACATAGCGAGCTTACTCAAAAATTACATCTCTAGGGCATTCATCCGCAATATCGCGGGCCCCCTTTAGGACAGTTTTATAATACATTTCGGGGGTACGATACTCCTTGCCCGGTGGCAGTGGATCAGTAAGAAGCTTCTCCGCATCCAGCCTGCCCCAGTGCACCTTTGTGCGGGCAAGGGCCCGCCGAGCACCTTCAATACAGGCGGAGCGCTTGATGACTTCCACCCAGGGGCACGCATCGACCATCCGCCGCACGAGGCCGAAGTAGCTCCCAGGCATGGCCTGTCCAGGCCACAGCCGGACTATAAGGCCCTTCATGGCCTCCTCAGCTACCTTGTGGAGTTCGACCAGCTGCCTCAGCTGGTCGCTTGGGGGCACCGGATGGCCGGCCTTAGCATACTGAGACCAGAAGACCTTCTCCGTTGAGCTCCCCTCCTCGCCATGGTAGAATGCGGCGGCATTAGACACACTACGCGGCAGATCTGCAAACGCCCCTGGAGAGCTCCGAATGCGGGTAAGTGTCAGGTAGTTTACATTAACATGCTTGCTTTGCACGAAAAATGCCTTACCCGCCGCTATCTTCTTTACATCTTCAACCTCCTGAAGGGCCTTACGGGCCTTAGCCTTGGCGGACTTGGCACTTTCGAGAGCCGAGGCAAGCTCGGACTCTCGAGTCTTGGAGTCGCGCTCCAAGCTCTCATGCTTCTCCATGAGAGCCTGGAGCTCTTGCCGCACTTCCGCCACCTGTGCCTCCTGCTTTTCTCGCTCTGCCCGTTCCGCAGCCGCACTGCGTTCGGCCGCGGACACAGCCTCCTTCAGGGCTGCCACCTCGTTTGTGGCCCCTGCAATACCCATATTATCCTTGTTAATTTTATTGCGACCAAAATCCTTTTCTGTAAGGTAACAACTCAAAGTGGTGCTACTCACCTTCTTTGTCCTTGAGCTGCCTCTTGGCATGGCCGAGCTCTCGCTCGGACCGCTCGAGATCTTGCTTTAATGTACCAACCTCTGCAGTCAGTGCGGCAGAGGTCAGCAGCACAGCCTGCAAACCCATATTGACATAATTTATTAGCAACCTGCGAATATCTTTTTAGATCCTCAGTCCGGCTTTTCTTTCCAAACACCGAACCGAGCATCAGGGGCTACTGTCTATGCGGTATTATATTACACAATTTTAACTTCTTACCTCAAAGCCTGTTAAAAGGCTGCTGCAGGCTTCGATCAGCCCGCTCTTGGCGAGCTGGACCTTCTGAATCACCGCACTCATAACAGTGCGGTGTTCTTCCTCGATGGAAGCGCCTTTGAGCGCCTCCAGCAAGTTGTCCGGCGCCTCCGGTTGGACGGAGGCCGCCGGAGTCACGGTCTTGCCCTTCTTTCGAAGAGGCCGCCCGTAGGACTCTAGAACCACTACAGGTTCCGACGTAGAGTCCGGCGCAAAGTCCGGGAGGCTGCCTTGCTGCGCCTCCGGAGCCTCCTCCTGATGGGTCCCTTTTTGGGATCCCACCTCGGCGTCCTCATCGGCGCGGGGGGTAGAGGCCGTCAGAAGTGAATCCACATCCGACGGGGCCAACAACCCGCTCGATGAAGCGGGGAGATCATCATCGGCCGGACTGCGGACAGTATGCGGCATTAGTAGGACACTATGTGACACGAAAGAAATTGCATATCAGGGACCCGGATACTTACGATCTCGCCGGAGGCCTGGCCCTTGAAGGCCACTCCTCCTCGCCAATGTCGGTGTTGGCGGAGCTGTCCGGGGGGATAGTTCTCCCCCTCTTGGACCCTTCGGCCTCCCCTGTTGGGGAAGCCTTCCTCTTCCTCTCTCCCTCCTCCGGGGGAGAGTCTTCTTCCTCCTCCTCATCTTCGGGGGAGGAGTCCGCCTCGTCGTCGGACGCCTGATTACGGGAACTCTTTCGAGTCCCCGTGGCCACCTTCTTGGCCTTCTTCTCCGGCACCACGTGCGGTGCCGGAACCAGCAGCCCCGCTAGATGGGCGTCCACTGGGTCTTCTGGCATGGGAGCCGGGCAGATGAGCTGCTCGGCCTTCTTCATCCATTCCTGTCGAAGGAAAAGGGAGATTGAAACCCTCTTAGAATCAATCTATTTACAACAAGTGTCCCTTAAAGGGGTTGTATCACTTACCTCGTCAGCTGGATGCTGCGAGCAAAATCCACGATCTTCCGTCGCGGATGCGGGGGCTTCGGCACCCTTAAACAGCACCCTCCAGGCGCCTTCGTACGTCGTGTCGAAGAGCCCGCTTAGCGCCTGGTGCTGTTCCGGATCGAACTCCCACAGATTGAATGCCCGTTCTTGGCATGGGAGGATCCGGCGGATGAGCATGACTTGGACCACGTCGACGAGCCTGAGCTTCTTGTTCACCAGCTTCTGGATACAGGCTCGGAGTCCCGTCAGCTCCTTCGGATTACCCCACAGCAAGCCCTTCTCTTTCTAGGAGGTGAGCTGCGTAGGGATACCAAATCTAAACTCGGGGGCCACCGCCCACGCGGGGTCGCGCGGCTCAGTGATATAGAACCACCCCGATTGCCACCCCTTGACGGAGTCCACAAAGGCCCCTTCGAACCAGAGGACGTTGGGCATTTTGCCCAACATGGCGCCTCTGCACTCCACCTGCGTGCCCTTCACTACCTTCGGCTTGACGTTGAAGGTCTTGAGCCATAAGCCGAAGTGGGGCCGGATGCAGAGGAGGGCCTCACACACAATGATGAACGCCGAGATGTTGAGGATGAAGTTCGGCGCCAGATCATGGAAATCCAGGTCGTAGTAGAACATGAGCCCCCGGACAAAGGGGTGAAGTGGAAAGCCCAGTCCGCGGAGGAAGTGGGGAAGGAAAACGACCCTCTCATGGGGCCCGGGGGTAGGGATGAGCTGCCCCTCGTCGGGCAGCCGGTGCGCGATATCGCCGGAAAGGTATCCGGCGCTGCGCAGCTTGGTGATGTGCTCCTCCTTGACGGTGGAAGCCAACCATTTGCTTCCCCCTCCGGACATGGTCGGGGAAGGTTAAGACGAGATGCGCGAGCTTGGGCGTTGGAGCTTGAGTGCGCGGAGGTGGATAAGCAAAGGAGGAAGAAGGCGTGGGTGAAAAGGTGAATCCTTATCCCTTATATATAGGCGGGCGAAGACTATGCGCCCCCGCCGGCCTAGTAAAACTCGCTTATCTCCCAAGCGCCACCATCAATGGCACGGTTGGGTTACCCACGTCCGTATTGATGAGAATCCCGGAATAAGGGGAGCACGATCTCTGCTTCGACAAGACGTGCCAAGGGAACCGCTTCGCTAAACGTGCTGAGGTGGTATAATAAAAAACGATTCAAGTAAAGGCTTGGTAGCGGTGTGATGTCATGCTGCAAAATACGTCAGCAGATTGGACTTATGTGCATTTCATTCTCTCTATGGTGGAATGTGGAATTTATTTTGCAGAGCCGGACACTATCCTGGTGTTCATGATCTTCTCTGGATTATTCAAAGGAGGAACCCGCCTTGCAACGCCGAAGACTATATATGCGTCGGACTTATCGTCATTGAAGCCTGGTTCGGGGGCTACTGAGGGAGTCCTAGACTAGGGGGTGTCCGGACAGCCGGACTATCATCGCCCGCCGGACTCCAAGACTACGAAGATACAAGATTGAAGACTCCGTCCCGTGTCCGGATGGGACTTTCCTTGGCGTGGAAGGCAAGCTTGGCAATACGGATATGTAGATCTCCTACCATTGTAACCGACTCTGTGTAACCCTAGCCTCCTCCGGTGTCTATATAAACCGGAGGGCTTTAGTCCGTAGGACACAACATACATTACAACAATCATACCATAGGCTAGCTTTAGGGTTTAGCCTCCTTGATCTCGTGGTAGATCTACTCTTGTACTACCCATACCGTCAATATTAATCAAGCAGGACGTAGGATTTTACCTCCATCAAGAGGGCCCGAACCTAGGTAAAACATTGTGTCCCTTGTCTCCTGTTACCATCCGCCTAGACGCACAGTTCGGGACCCCTTACCCGAGATCGTGCTCCCCTTATTCCGGGATTCTCATCAATACGGACGTGGGTAACCCAACCGCGCCATTGATGGTGGCGCTTGGGAGATAAGCGAGTTTTACCAGGCCGGCGAGGCGCATAGTCTTCGCCCGCCTATATATAAGGGATAAGGATTCACCATTTCACCCACGCCTTCTTCCTCCTTTGCTTATCCACCTCCGTGCACTCAAGCTCGAACGCCCAAGCTCGCGCATCTCGTCTTAACCTTCCCCGACCATGTCCGGAGGGGGAGGCAAATGGTTGGCTTCCACCGTCAAGGAGGAGCACATCACCAAGCTGCGCAGCGCCGGATACCTTTCCGGCGATATCGCGCATCGGCTGCCCGACGAGGGGCAGCTCATCCCTACCCCCCGGGCCCCATGAGAGGGTCATTTTCCTTCCCCACTTCCTCAGCGGACTGGGCTTTCCACTTCACCCCTTTGTCCGGGGGCTCATGTTCTACTACGGCCTGGATTTCCACGATCTGGCGCCGAACTTCATCCTCAACATCTCGGCATTCATCGTCGTGTGTGAGGCCCTCCTCTGCATCCGGCCCCACTTCGGCTTATGGCTCAAGACCTTCAACGTCAAGCCGAAGGTAGTGAAGGGCACGCAGGCGGAGTGCGGAGGCGCCATGTTGGGCAAAATGCCCAACGTCCTCTGGTTCGAAGGGGCCTTTGTGGACTCCGTCAAGGGGTGGCAATCGGGGTGGTTCTATATCACCGAGCCGCGCGACCTTGCATGGGCGGCAGCCCCTGAGTTTAGATCTGGTATCCCTACGCAGCTCACCTCCTGGAAAGAGAAGGGCTTGTTGTGGGGTAATCCGAAGGAGCTGACAGGACTCCGAGCCTGTATCCAGAAGCTGGTGAACAAGAAGCTCAGGCTCGTCCACGTGGTCCAAGTCATGCTCGTCCGCCGGATCCTCCCATGCCAAGAACAGGCATTCAATCTGTGGGAGTTCGATCTGGAACAGCACCAGGCGCTAAGCGGGCTCTTCGACACGACGTACGAAGGCGCCTGGAGGGTGCTGTTTAAGGGCGCCGAAGCCCCCGCATCCGCGACGGAAGATCATGGATTTCACTCGCAGCATCCAGCTGACGAGGTAAGTGATTCAACCCCTTTACGGGAAACTTGTTGTAAATATATTGATTCTAAGAGGGTTTCAATCTCCCTTTTCCTTCGACAGGAATGGATGAAGAAGGCCGAGCAGCTCATCTGCCCGGCTCCCATGCCAGAAGACCCAGTGGACGCCCGTCTAGCGGGGCTGCTGGTTCCGGCACCGCACGTGATGCCGGAGAAGAAGGCCAAGAAGGTGGCCACGGGGACTCGAAAGAGTTCCCGTAATCAGGCGTCCGACGACGAGGCGGACTCCTCCCCCGAAGATGAGGAGGAGGAAGAAGACTCTCCCCCGGAGGAGGGAGAGAGGAAGAGGAAGGCTTCCCCAACAGGGGAGGCCGAAGGGTCCAAGAGGGGGAGAACTATCCCCCCGGACAGCTCCGCCAACACCGACATTGGCGAGGAGGAGTGGCCTTCAAGGGCCAGGCCTCCGGCGAGATCGTAAGTATCCGGGTCCCTGATATGCAATTTCTTTTGTGTCACATAGTGTCCTACTAATGCCGCATACTGTCCGCAGTCCGGCCGATGATGATCTCCCCACTTCATCGAGCGGGTCGTTGGCCCCGTCGGATGTGGATTCACTTCCGACGGCCTCTACCCCCCGCGCCGATGAGGACGCCGAGGTGGGATCCCAGAAAGGGACCCATCAGGAGGAGGCACCGGACAACTTGCTGGAGGCACTCAAAGGCGCCTCCATCGAGGAAGAACATCGCACTGTTATGAGTGCGGTGATTCAGAAGGTCCAGCTCGCCAAGAGCGGGCTGACCGAAGCCTGCAGCAACCTTTTAACAGGCTTTGAGGTAAGAAGTTAAAATTGTGTAATATAATACCGCATAGACAGTAGCCCCTGATGCTCGGTTCGGTGTTCGGAAAGAAAAGCCGGACTGAGGATCTAAAAAGATATTCGCAGGTTGCTAATAAATTATGTCAATATGGGTTTGCAGGCTATGCTGCTGACCTCTGCCGCACTGACTGCGGAGGTTGGTACATTAAAGCAAGATCTCGAGCGATACGAGCGAGAGCTCGGCCATGCCAAGAGGCAGCTCGAGGACAAAGAAGGTGAGTAGCACCACTTTGAATTGTTACCTTACAGAAAAGGATTTTGGTCGCAATAAAATTAACAAGGATAATATGGGTATTGCAGGGGCCACAAACGAGGTGGCAGCCCTGAAGGAGGCTGTGTCCTCGGCCGAACGCAGTGCGGCCGCGGAACGGGCAGAGCGAGAAAAGCAGGAGGCACAGGTGGCGGAAGTGCGGCAAGAGCTCCAGGCTCTCATGGAGAAGCATGAGAGCTTGGAGCGCGACTCCAAGACTCGAGAGTCCGAGCTTGCCTCGGCTCTCGAAAGTGCCAAGTCCGCCAAGGCTGAGGCCCGTAAGGCCCTTCAGGAGGTTGAAGATGTAAAGAAGATAGCGGCGGGTAAGGCATTTTTCATGCAAAGCAAGCATGTTAATGTAAACTACCTGACACTTACCCGCATTCGAAGCTCTCCCGGGGCGTTTGCAGATCTGCTGCATAGTGTGTCTGATGCCGCCGCATTCTACCGTGGCGAGGAGGGGAACTCAATGGAGAAGGTCTTCTGGTCTCAGTACGCTGAGGCCGGCCATCCGGTGCCCCCAAGCGACCAGCTGAAGCAGCTGGTCGAACTCCACAAGGTAGCTGAGGAGGCCATGAAGGACCTTATAGTCCGGCTGTGGCCTGGACAGGCCATGCCTGGGAGCTACTTCGGCCTCGTGCGGCGGCTGGTGGATGCGTGCCCCTGGGTGGAAGTCATCAAGCGCTCCGCCTGTATTGAAGGTGCTCGGCGGGCCCTTGCCCGCACAAAGGTGCACTGGGGCAGGCTGGATGCGGAGAAGCTTCTTACTGATCCGCCGCCACCGGGCAAGGAGTATCGTACCCCCGAAATGTATTATAAAACTGTCCTGAAGGGGGCCCACGATATTGCGGATGAATGCCCTAGAGATGTAATTTTTGAGTAAGCTCGCTATGTATTATCCTGTGCGCTGAAACTTTGTTCATGTGCGCTTTAAGCAACTCTTGTTTAATTTAAAATATTACCTTCTGTGCGGCTGTTTATAAAATCTGAGAGATGGCAAGTCGTTGGCTTCAGCCCCCAAGCCACAAGTGCTGGGGTGTTCGGGATAACTTGAGCACTCTTGTTCCAACTTTTGGGTCCATCTAGGGAGGCGCTCAACACAACGAACAAGGCAACCGGACTTATAATGCTTGAACACTCTCACTTGGCCATAGAATTCTATAATTTTAAATTTCGGTGAAGCCCCTAGTATTCGGAAGACCGAATTCGGGGCGCTATCCACGCCTTCGTCGGACATTATCCGGAACTTCGCTCGAAGCGGCATGAGTCTATAAGGACCCGAAAAAACCTCTCGAACAGCGACCAGTCTCTCGCCTTATCATGCCGGTCAGTTTTAGCTTTCTCCACTGAGGCACTCGCCCGGCTCAACCGGGGCGCAATCGCAGTGGTTCTCCCAGTGCCACCTTAGCCGACGGAACGGAACGTAAGGCACCAAAACGTGGGAGCCGGGTAAACCCAACTATTGACCCAAGACATGATTCGGAGCCGATTCATATAATGCTATAAGTTCGGGGTGCCGTACTTGTGAAAGTGTTCGGACTTATCACACCATAATGTGGGGAACATAAGCCCCTGGTGTATTAGGCCGTATCAAAATATACGGGTGCAAGATGTCATGTAATGAACATATATATGTAATAACAAGCAAAAAGGTGCTGCATCATTTATTAAAGGAAATCTGCTATGAGTGCGGACTGATACAAATAGTGCGGTAAGCAAGGGTTTTGGACTAGTTGAACATGTCCCCCTCCAGGGATGGGCTGCGGACTTGGTGTATATAATCAAATTTAATGCTCGTAATTGAGACCACCTGAGTGTTCGTCGCCGCATTCTTTACTCCCTGGCTGTTGCATCATGAGTTCGGCAGGTTCACCGCCGGACAGGGCCTCTGGCTAACGGAGTCCTGTGTACATAAAGAAGGAAAAAAATAATAAGAAAGAGTGGCACACTTGCGAGCCCCTTCCCCTACGCCCATGGTATCTCCAAAGCATAATGATGTACGCGGAGGGTTGTTCTTGCAATCATGTGAGGGCGGGGGTTAGGGCCGTATTGCTATGCGTGCTCGGATCATGCCAGGTGGTCTTGGTTGTTGTTGCTTCGGGCACGTTTGGCTGTATCCGGCCATTTAACAGCCGGACTCGAAAATTGCCTTAAAAGGCTGCTCTGTACTTCTACCGCGAGAGCCGCTGTATGTTCCTCCGTTCGGAGGGAGCGTTCTGTATTTCCGTTAACCGTGATGACTCCACGAGGACCTGGCATCTTGAGCTTGAGGTATGCATAATGCGGCACCGCGTTGAACTTTGCAAACGCGGTTCGTCCGAGCAGAGCGTGATAGCCGCTGCGAAATGCGACTATGTCGAAGATTAATTCCTCTCTCCGGAAATTATCCGGGGATCCGAAGACTACTTCCAGTGTGACTGAGGCTGTACAATTGGCCTCCACACCCGGTATGACGCCTTTAAAGGTTGTCTTTGTAGGTTTAGTCCTTGAGGGGTCTATGCCCATCTTGCACACTGTATGCTGATAAAACAAGTTCAGGCTACTGCCACCGTCCATCAGGACTCTCGTGAGGTGAAATCCATCGACAATTGGGTGTAAAACCAATGCGGTGAATCCGCCATGGCGGATGCTGGTCGGATGGTCTCTTCGCTCGAAAGTGATCGAACAAGAGGACCATGGATTGAACTTCGGGGCGACTGGCTCCATCGCGTATACGTTCCGTAGTGCACGCTTTCGCTCCCTCCTGGGTATATGGGTTGCGTAGATCATGTTCACCGTCCGCACTTGTGGGGGGAAACCCTTCTGTCCTCTATTGTTCGGCGGTCGGGTCTCTTCCTCGTCGTCGCTGTTTAGCCCCTTGTCGTTGTTTTCGCCAATTAACTTGCCTGCCTGCTTGAACACCCAGCAATCTCTGTTGGTGTGATTAGCTGGCTTTTCAGGGGTGCCATGTATCTGGCATAAGCGGTCGAGTATTCGGTCCAAATTGGACGGACCCGTAGTGGTTCTTTTGAATGGCTTCTTCCACTGACCGGGTTTAGAGCCTCAGAATCCGGCGTTGACTGCCGTATCCTCCTTGTCATCGCCGTTAATGCGGCGTTTATTTTTTCTTTGACGCGACCTGCCATTGTGGTCCTTAGTATCCGGACTGCCAGAATTTTTACTAAGGTTGTTGCTGCGAGCTAGCCAGCTATCCTCTCCCGCGCAAAAGCGGGTCATTAATGATGTGAGGGCTGCCATGGATTTCGGCTTTTCCTGTCCCAGGTGCCGGGCTAGCCACTCGTCGCGGATGTTATGTTTGAAGGCTACGAGGGCCTCTGCATCCGGACAGTCGACGATTTGGTTTTTCTTTGTCAAGAACCGTGTCCAGAATTGTCTGGCCGATTCGTCTGGCTGCTGAATTATGTGGCTTAGGACATCGGCGTCTGGTGGCCACACATACGTGCCCTGGAAGTTGTCGAGGAATGCGGCTTCCAGGTCTTCCCAACACCCAATTGACTCTGCGGGCAAGCTGTTAAGCCAATGCCGAGCTGGTCCTTTAAGCTTGAGTGGGAGATACTTGATGGCATGGAGATCGTCGCCGCGGGCCATATGGATGTGAAGGAGATAATCTTCGATCCAAACCGCTGGGTCTGTTGTTCCATCGTAGGATTCAATGTTTACGGGTTTAAACCCTTCAGGGATTTGATGATCCATTACTTCGTCAGTGAAGCATAGCGGGTGTGTGGCGCCTCTATATTGGGCAATATCACGACGTAGCTCGAGAGAGCGTTGTCTGTTGTGTTCGGCCCGGCCGGGGTTATTGTATCCGGCGCGATGATATTCGTCGTGGGTCGTGGGGCGCCCACGTGATCCGTAGATGGATCTGGATTGCCTTGCTTTGTCCTCCAATACATCTCAAAAGTCCGGCGCGTTCCCTCTTGGCTTCGTACTTTTGGAGCGATGCCGGGGTACGGTCTTGGTGGAGGGCCTGGATGCCTCTCTGTCGCGACCACGGGGTGGTCGGTCGGCCGTATCGTGCGCTGGTGATGAAGGTATGTATGCTTCCTGCTCTAATCAGGGGAGCAACTTACGTCTTGGGTAGCTTTTGGAGGGGCGTTCGAGTTTATACTCCTCGGCCGCGAGGACCTCGGTCCATCGATCGTCCAGCAGATCCTGATCAGCTTGAAGCTGCTGCTGCTTTTTCTTTAGGCTATTTGCCATGGCGGTAAGCCTGCGTTTAAAACACTCTTGTTCGATGGGATCCTCGGGCACGACGAATTCGTCGTCGTTGAGGCTTGCCTCGTCTTCGGAGGGAGGTATATAGTTATAGTCGTCGACCTCTTCGTCTGCCGCCCTCTCGTGAGGGCTTGCTTCTGCATCCTCCTGCGCTGAGTCTTGCTGGAGGGGATTATCTTCGGCACTCTCTGGGGTATTATTATCTCCTGTGCCGGAATCTCCATTCTTGCTGTGGCGGGATTTAGAGCGGCGCCGCTGACGCCGACGCTTGGGCTATTTCTTTAGAGAATCTGCCTCCGCTGCTTCTTCGCCGTACCCATCTTTTGGGGTATCCACCATGTATATGTCGTATGACGAGGTGGTCTTCCAGTGCCCTGTAGGCGCTGGTTCCTGTTCGTCTCCGGCATCGTCGTCCATAGCGTCGATGTCTTCAGAGTCGTAGTCTAGCATGTCGGTTAGATCGTCGACAGTGGCTACAAAGTGGGTGGTGGGTGGGCTCTGAATTTCTTCGTCGTCCGTATCCCAACCATCCTGGCCATAATCCGGCCAGGTCTCTCCGAATAGCGAGAGATGCTTTAGCGAACTTAGGATGTCGCCAAAGGGCGAGTGTTGGAAGATGTCCACGGCGGTGAATTCGATAACCGGCGCCCAATCAGATTCAATTGGTAGGGGCGTGGGAGGTCCGGAGTCCGGCAAGGAGTCCGGCACCTCGGAGTCACGAGCTTCGCGAGGGATAAGGTTAATTTTCGGCTCCATCACCATAGAAGTTGCAGCCCCCGAGGCGGTGTCCATCCACCGGTCCTCGATCTGGGCAATCAGCTCCGGACTAAGGGCCGGAGCGGATTCGTGTGCGGCCACCAAGGCACTGTTTGGCGGCAGAGCTAGATCATGCCCATCGTAACAGTGCGGCGCGCTTGGCTGTGGCTCGAGCCCGTCGAAGATCAAGTCCCCGCGGATGTCGGCCGTGAAGTTTAGGCTTCCAAATCTGACCTGATGGCCAGGGGCGTAGCTTTCGATCTGCTCCAGATGGCCAAGAGAATTGGCCCGCAGTGCGAAGCCGCCGAATACGAAGATCTGTCCGGGGAGAAAAGTCTCACCCTGGGCAGTGTCGTTGATTGAAGATGCCATCGAGCCTATCGGTGACGACACAGAGGAACTCTTAATGAAAGCACCAATGTCGGTGTCAAAACCGGCGGATCTCGGGTAGGGGGTCCCGAACTGTGCGTCTAGGCGGATGGTAACAGGAGACAAGGGACACAATGTTTTACCCAGTTTCGGGCCCTCTTGATGGAGGTAAAACCCTACGTCCTGCTTGATTAATATTGATGATATGGGTAGTACAAGAGTAGATCTACCACGAGATCAAGGAGGCTAAACCCTAAAGCTAGCCTATGGTATGATTGTTGTAATGTATGTTGTGTCCTACGGACTAAAGCCCTCCGGTTTATATAGACACCGGAGGAGGCTAGGGTTACACAGAGTCGGTTACAATGGTAGGAGATCTACATATCCGTATTCCCAAGCTTGCCTTCCACGCCAAGGAAAGTCCCATCCGGACACGGGACGGAGTCTTCAATCTTGTATCTTCGTAGTCTTGGAGTCCGACGGGCGATGATAGTCCGGCTGTCCGGACACCCCCTAGTCCAGGACTCCCTCAATAGCCCCTGCGATGAGTTGTGAGTAGTTTACCACAGACCTTCGGGTCCATAGTTATTAGCTAGATGGCTTCTTCTCTCTTTTTGGATCTCAATACAATGTTCTCCCCCTCTCTTGTGGAGATCTATTCGATGTAAACTCTTTTTGCGGTGTGTTTGTCGAGATCCGATGAATTGTGGGTTTATGATCAAGTTTATCTATGACAAATATTTGAATCTTTTCTGAATTCTTTTATGTATGATTGAGTTATCTTTGAAGTCTCTTCGAATTATCAGTTTGGTTTGGCCTACTAGATTGATCTTTCTTGCCATGGGAGAAGTGCTTAGCTTTGGGTTCAATCTTGCGGTGTCCTTTCCTAGTGACAGCAGGGGCAGCAAGGCACATATTGTATTGTTGCCATCGAGGATAAAAAAGATGGGGTTTATATCATGATGCATGAGTTTATCCCTCTACATCATGTCATCTTTCTTAATGCGTTACTCTGTTCTTTATGAACTTAATACTCTAGATGCAGGCAGGAGTCAGTCGATGTGTGGAGTAATAGTAGTAGATACAGGCAGGAGTCGGTCTACTTGTCGCGGACGTGATGCCTATATACATGATCATGCGTAGATAATCTCATAATTATTCGCTTTTCTATCAATTGCTCGATAGTAATTTGTTCACCCACTGTCGGTGTCAAAACCGACGGATCTCGGGTAGGGGGTCCCGAACTATGCGTCTAGGCGGATGGTAACAGGAGACAAGGGACACAATGTTTTTACCCAGGTTCGGGCCCTCTCGATGGAGGTAAAACTCTACGTCCTGCTTGATTAATATTGATGATATGGGTAGTACAAGAGTAGATCTACCACGAGATCAAGGAGGCTAAACCCTAGAAGCTAGCCTATGATATGATTGTTTAGATGTATGTTGTCCTACGGACTAAAGCCCTCCGGTTTATATAGACACCGGAGAGGGCTAGGGTTACACAGAGTCGGTTACAATGGTAGGAGATCTACATATCCGTATTGCCAAGCTTGCTTTCCACGCCAAGGAAAGCACCATCCGGACACGAGCCGGAGTCTTCAATCTTGTATCTTCGTAGTCTTGTAGTCCGGCGGATATTGATAGTCCGGCTATCCGGACACCCCCTAGTCCAGGACTCCCTCAGTAGCCCCTGAACCAGTCTTCAATGACGATCAGTCCGGCGTGCATAATGTTCGGCATTGCAAGGTGGGTTCCTCCCTTGAATAATCCAGAGAAGATCATGAACACCAGGATAGTGTCCGGCTCTGCAAAATAAATTCCACATTCCACCGTAGAGAGAATAAAATACACACTTAATTCAATCTGCTGACGCATTATGCGGCGTGACATCACACCGCAGCCAAGCCTTTGTTTGAATTGTTTTTTACTATACCACCTTAGCACGTTTAGCAAGGCGGTTTCCTTGGCACGTCTTGTCGAAGCAGAGATCGTGTTCCCCTTATTCCGGGATCCTCATCAATACGTGCGTGGGTAACCCAACCGTTCCTGTCGCCACGCCTCCTCTATCGAAGGGGAATCCCAAATGGTCACGGAGACGGCCCTTGGTATTTCTTCCCCTTTATAAGAGGACCAAGGCTCGCCCTTGTTCTTCAATATCGCATCGAATCTTTTCCCCCCTCCCAGTTCCAACACCCAGAGCCTCAGATTTGAGCACTTCGGATCCTCAATCATGTCCGGCTCCGACCTCCAGCGCCGGTGGATGCCCTCCTCCGTCACGGAGGAGGACATATTGAAGTTGCGTGAGGCCAAGTACCTGGCCTACGAGGTTTCGCACAGGTTGCCTGTCCAAGGGCAGGCTGTGCCAGTCCCCGAGCCCGGTGAATACGTCGTCTTCGTATCCCACCTCCGTCGGGGTTTAGGCTTCCCGACGGATCCCTTCGTGCGAGGGCTCCTGTTCTACTATGGGCTGGACTTTCACGACTTGGCCCCGGAGTCTATCCTCCATATCTCCGCATTCATTATCGTCTGCGAAGCCTTCCTCCGCGTCATCCCCCACTTTGGCCTATGGCTGAAGACCTTCAAGGTAGAGTCGAAGATGATCGGGGGGCGTCAAGCGGAGTGCGGCGGGGCGACCATAAGCAAGAAGGTCGATGCCCCGTGGCTTGAGGGTTCCTTCCAAGAGGAACTTGGGCTGTGGCAGCAGGAGTGGTTCTATATCACCGCTCCAAGGGGCAGCAGGCAAAAGCCGCCGCCCTCATTCCGCCCGGGACCTCCACGCCAACTGATGTCGTGGGTCAACCAAGGGCTCAACTGGGGGCCGTCCGAAGACGTGCCCTCACTGCAGGGCCGGATTCAAGATCTCCAAGCGAGGGAGATCGACCTGATCCAGGTGATGCAGGTTATGCTAATCAGGCATCTCCTACCCTGCAAACGCCGTCCTCTCCGTCTATGGGAGTTCAACCCGGAGGGACCTCGGATTCTCCAACACTTCATGGGTGCGACACCCGTGGAGATGTACAAGTTGTTCTTCGGACCGCAGGTGGCGTGTCCGGATTTAGCCGAGGATGCAGGCCTAAGCCGCGATCGCCCGGATACTCAGGTAAGTAGCTCAGAGTATGGACATTCTGTTTATGTGCCTTTCTAGAGTTCGCCTCCTGACCCTTTGTTCTTTACAGGAATGGGTGGCGCGATCAAGGCTGATAAGGTGTCCGGCCCCCCTCCCAGAGACTGCACTGGAGCCCGTGCTGGTCAGAATGTTGGAGGTTACGCCCCGGGGAAAATAGAGGAGCTAATATTTTGCCCAAAGGGGAAACTGAAGAGGGGGGAACCAAGAGCCCCTCCTTTCAGGGGGAGAAGAGGACCGCCTCCGAAGATCCGGAGGCCAAAGCCCCTAAGCGTGGGAAGAGATCTTCCCCGGGGGGTCTGGCGCCCGAAAAGAATCCGGACGCACAATCATCACCAAAGGATCGGCCCTCCAGCGAGCCGTGAGTATGAAAGAGGGAGTTAGTTAGTAAGAAAATACCTTCATTTGTGCTTCCGTGGGTAACCAAAATATTTATATTGCAGTTCGGATCTGCAGCCTTCACAGATGAGTTCGTCTTCGAGTGACCTTCTTTCGGAGATGATGGAGAGCGATACGCCTCCGTCCGCAGCGCCGCCAGATGAGGCAAGCGAACCCGAAGTGTCATCACGGAGGGTATCCCCGAGTCCGGAGGGGCCAGAGAGTTCAGCACCTACTAGTGTCCGGCCGGGAGAACTGAAGAATCTGCTTGAGAGGGCGTCCATTTCAGAAGATCACCGTGCGTTAATGCGTATGGTGATTGGAAGGATTTCGTCCGCCGAGAGCGGATTGCGTAATGCCGCCTTGGGTTTGCTGGCGGGATTTGAGGTATGCAAAAATGACGCACCCCTTCGGTTTTTAACAGTTTTGCATATAAAAAATGCGCCCTGTATAGATAGTAGCCCCTGAGACTCAGTAGGTTGTCGGAAACGACAGCGTACCGAGGATCAAAATCTAGAGTAATGAATTCCGTCGTTCCTATGCAGGTTGCGGATAGTCCGGGGGCTAACCGGACTAGTGGTTTTGCCGAATTAAATCAGCAACTTGACGTGGCAGATGCTGACATCGCACTTGTCAACCGGCGACTTGACGAGTCGCAAGGTAAATAAATTCTCCGCAGTCTCTTTATTTGAGGGGGTCGAAGCCCTCCTCTGATAAATTGTATGTTGTTGTACAGACGGTGCTTCTGCTGTGGAGAGCCTTCGGGCCGAACTTTCTCAAGCTAAGGAGCAAGCCCGAAGGAGTGACGCGGCTGCCTCGAAGGCGGCCGAAGAGTTGAAAGCCGAAAAGGCTGCGCACTGCCTAAGCAGGGCGGAGGTGGTCGAATTGGCCATGAAGGTAAAGGATGCTGCCGACCGCTATGAGGCTCTTGAAAAGGAGCGCTTATCGGAGCGGGAAGACCTGAAGAAGGCCACCGCCGAAGCCAAGGATGCCCGCTCTGCAATGCGGGCTATGAAGGAGGAACTGCGCCAGGCCGGAGAGATCGTGGCTGGCAAGCCTTTTCTGCTGCGTCGCCGGTTTATGGATGCAAGGTATGCTCAGTTTGAGCGGCTGTGGAGTCCGGAAGATCCGTATATGGACTTAGCTGCAAGTGCAGCCGATGCCGTGAAGCACTTCCAGAGCCAGGAGGATCACGAGACGGAAGAGCTATATTGGTCTCAATTCCACAGTCCGGATCGCTCACTTCCATTGACAGACCGGTTGGCCGACTGGGCCAAGCTAAATAGATTGTCCGGACATGCCATGACTGACATCGTGGCCCATGTCTGGCCAAAGAGGTCCAAGGCGACGAGCTACTTCGGCTTACTGCAGCAATTCCTTGGAGCGGTGCCGCATATAAAGGAGATGAAGCGGTCGGCCTGCATATAGGGCGCGCGGATGGCTCTTGCCCGTGTGAAGGCACGTTGTCCGGAGATGGACGCCACCGCTGTTGCTGCCCAGGGTTCGGATGAAGACCGACTCCCTGCCAAGCACTATTTCGGGGAAGTTATGCGTGGCGCTCGTGTAATAGAGTCACAGTGCTCGAAGAATGTAACGTTCAAATGAACGCATTAGTTTGTAAATTGATGATTATGTTATAACAGCTTTTTATACTTGTGCGTCCAAGTAGTAAAACTTCTCTTGTGCGGCCGTTTACGTATACTTTTGTATAACTTGAAAGATTGCAGTCTTCGGCTTCAGCCCCCACGCACAGGGTGCGGGGGTGTTCGCAGAAACAGCGCGTTTTCACACTTAATCCGACGTCTCGGTCCTGTTTAAGGAGGTGGTAGCGTAGCGAACTAGGCAATCCGGACTATAATGCTTTATCACTTTCACTTAGCCAGTGGAGCTCGAGGGTGGGGCTACGATATAGCCCCTGGTGGCACCGCACATCTCCGGATTCGGGGTGCGTATGTGCCTGACCGGGAAACGGTCCTTCGTCAAAGCGGGGAATTCTAAACATTCCGATAGTCGATCGAGTGGTTGACCAGACTCTCGCTGTATCATGACAGTCAGTTTTCGGCTTTCTCTACTGAGGTGCTCGCCCAGCCAAACTGGGGCACAATCGCAGTAGTTCTCCTGGTGCTGCGTTAGCTGATGATACGGAACGTAAGGCAGCAAAACACAGGAGCCGGGCAAACCCAACATTTGACCAAAGACATGATTCGGAGCTGATGCATATAATGCCAAACTCGAGACGCCGAACACTCCCTAAGGTGTTCGGTCTTTATAATAATGGGCAGAACGATGCCCTAAGCCCCTAGTGTCCAGGTACGGGCATGGTCTTCTGACGCGGCCGATGCCAAAGCGTCAGGCTCCGCTTTGGCTATAGGAAGAAACCAAGGGAGAGTAACAACAAGAGACAGTAAAAAAGGTCTACGCAGGGTCTTAATCTGAAAAGAATCCTTGCAACGGGTCCCTACTGCACGTCTGCGCATGTGTCTTCGTTGCGCCGTTAGCCTGGACGGGTACACACGTTGTTCATCTATAGAAAGAGAGGAACGTTTAGTTTTAGAAACAATTCGTGCGAAAAATATGTAAAATAAGAAATATAAATTATTAAGGCGAGGTTTATATGAAACCGCGATTGTTTGTGCGCGCAGCCCCCCTGGGAAGGGGTATGCGGCTAGGGAGCCCCTAGCCTGCTGAGGCCGGATTCGTCTATCCGAGTCCGGGGGCCTTAAGTGACCCTTGCACTGAAATGGCGCCATGCGGACCGGGCATCTTGAGTGTAAGAGACGCGTAATGCGGTATGGCGTTGAAGCGGACAAAAGCCTTTCGTCCCAAGAGTGCTTGATATTCACTTTCAAACGGGACGATATGAAAAATTAATTTTTCGCGTCGAAAATTGTTCGGCGATCCGAACACGACCTCTAGTAATATAGAGCCTGTGCACTTGGCGTAAGGGCCTGGCGTCACTCCTTTGAAGGAAGTGCGGCTGTGTCTAATTTTGGTAGGGTCTATCCCCATCCTACGGATTGTGTTTGAATATAGCAGGTTTAAGTCACTGCCTCCGTCCATTAAAATGTTAGTAAATTGCAATCCGTCTATTATGGGTTTCAATATCAGGGGAGTCCGTCCCGCATTTCGAACTCTTCTAGAATAGTCCAGATGGTCGAAAGTGATTGGTTTTGGTATCCAATCTCTACGGTCTGCTGGGTTGGACCGTGCGAAGCTCCTTTTAGAAAGTGCCGCACTGTTTTTCTGTGTTATCACATGAAGTGAGTTTACTGCTTTGACCCCTTGTGGGAAAGTCTTTTGTTTTCCGGTGCCCTGCTGGCGGGGTTTATCTTCTTCGCTTGACGCGTCGAGCCCCTTGTGTTCGGCATTTAGTCGGCCGGACTATTTAAAAACCCAACAATCCCTGTGGGTATGATTTGCAGGCCTTCCGGGGGTACTGTGGATTTGACATATCCGACCCAAAATTTTGTGTAAGTTGGACAATTCGTCGCTGTCATCCTTGAGAGGCTGTGTTTTGTTATTGGGCCGCGAGCTTTTGAATCCGGCGTTGACTGTCGTGCTCTTTGGGCTTTTCTCTTTATTCCGGCGCTGCTCTTTTCTGCGCCGTGATTTTCCATTTCCATCTCTTATCTCGGATGTACTTGGGTCGCTGGTGCTGCTTCTTGCTAGCCAGCTATCCTCTCCCGCACAGAAGCGGGTCATAAGGCTTGTTAGTGCGGACATTGTCCTCGGTTTCTCTTGACCGAGGTGCCTGGCGAGCCATTCGTCTCGGACATTGTGCTTGAAAGCTGCTAAGGCTTCGGCGTCCGGACAGTCGACTATTTGGTTCTTTTTAGTAAGAAACTTGTTCTAGAATTTCCGCACTGACTCTCCGGGCTGTTGAGTTATATGACTTAAATCGTCTGCATCCGGAGGACAGACATAAGTCCCTTGAAAATTCGCTCTAAACGCGTCCTCGAGCTCTTCCCAACTTCCAACAGTGTTTTCTGGGAGGCTTTTGAGCCAATGACGGGCTGGCCCTTTGAGCTTGAGGGGTAGATATTTTATGGCGTGGAGATCGTCTCCTCTAGCCATGTGTATATGCAGTATATAATCTTCTATCCAGACTCCAGGGTCTGTTGTTCCATCGTAGGCTTCTATGTTTATGGGTTTAAACCCTGCTGGGAATTCATGGTCCAGCACCTCATCGGTGAAACATAGTGGGTGTGCGGCGCCCCTGTACTTGTATGTGCCGCTATCATCGGACACTTGACGTGTTACTTTGCTTCCTGGGGCCTTCTTTTTGAGTCCGTAGATGGACCTGGCTGGGCCATTTTACGGTGGAGGCTCTATGGCCTCCTCGTCGAATTCTGGTAGCAGCTTACGCTTCGGGTAGCTTTTCGATTGGTGGCTATTGCCGCATTTATCTGCGGTTTTGAGCACTTTGCTCCATCTCATTCTGAGCGTGTCTTCCGCTGTTGTGAGCTTCCGCTTCTCCTTCTTCAGGCTTCTTGCTGTGGCGATGAGCCTGCGCTTAAAAAGCTCTTGTTCGACGGGGTCCTCGGGCACGACGAGTTCGTCGTCATTGAGGCTTGCTTCGTCTTCGGAGGGAGGCATATGGTTATGATCCTCAACCTCTTTGTCTGCCGCCCTCTCGTGAGGGCTTGCTTCTGCATCCTCCTGCGCTGAGTCTTGCTGTAGGGGATTGTCTTCGGCACTCTCTGGGGTATTGTTATCTCCTGTGCCGGAATCTCTATTCTTGTTGTGGCGGGATTTGTAGCGGCGCCGCTGACGCCGGCGCTTGGGCTGTTTCCTTAAGGGGTCTGCCTCCGCTATTTCTTCGCTGTCCCCATCTTTTGGGGTATCCACCATGTATACGTCGTATGACGAGGTGGCCTTCCAGTGCCCTGTGGGCGCTGGTTCCTGTTTGTCTCCGGCATCGTCGTCCATAGCGTCGATGTCTTCGGAGTCGTAGTCTAGCATGTCAGTTAGATCGTCGACAGTGGCTACAAAGTGGGTGGTGGGTGGGCTCTGAATTTCTTCGTCGTCCGTACTCCAACCATCCTGGCCATAGTCCGGCCAGGACTCTCCCGATAACGAGAGATGCTTTAATGACTTCAGGATATCGCCAAAAGTCGAGTGCTGGAATATGTCCGCGGCGGTGAATTCCATAACCGGCGCCCAATCCTGATCGATTGGTAGGGGCGCGGGAGGTTCGGAGTCCGGCAAGGAGTCCGGCGCCTCGGAATCACGAGTTTCGCGGGGGACAAGATTGGTGTTCGGCTCCATCGCCGTGGATGTTGAAGCCCCCAGGGCGGTGTCTATCCACCGGCCCTCGATCTGGGCGATCGGCTCCGGGCTAATGGCCGAAGCTAATCCGTGTGCGGCCACCAAGGCACTGTTCGGCAGCAGAGCTAGATCATGCCCATCGTCGCAGTGTGGCACGCTCGGCTGTGGCCCGAGTCCGTCGAAGATCAAGTCTCCGCGGACATTGGCCGTGAAGTTTAAGCTTCCAAATCTGACCTGACGGCCAGGGGCGTAGCTTCCGATCTGCTCCCGATGGCCAAGTGAATTGGCCCGCAGGGCGAAGCCGCCGAATACGAAGATCTGTCCGGGGAGAAAAGTCTCACCCTGGACAGCATTGCTGGTTGAAGACGCCATCAAGCCTATTGGTGACGACACAGAGGAACTCTCAATGAAAGCACCAATGTCGGTGTCAAAACCGGCGGATCTCGGGTAGGGGGTCCCGAACTGTGCGTCTAGGCGGATGGTAACAGGAGACAAGGGACACAATGTTTTTACCCAGGTTTGGGCCCTCTCGATGGAGGTAAAACCCTACGTCCTGCTTGATTAATATTGATGATATGGGTAGTACAAGAGTAGATCTACCACGAGATCAAGGAGGCTAAACCCTAGAAGCTAGCCTATGATATGATTGTTTAGATGTATATTGTCCTACGGACTAAAGCCCTCCGGTTTATATAGACACCGGAGAGGGCTAGGGTTACACAGAGTCGGTTACAATGGTAGGAGATCTACATATCCGTATTGCCAAGCTTGCCTTCCACGCCAAGGAAAGTACCATCCGGACACGAGCCGGAGTCTTCAATCTTGTATCTTCGTAGTCTTGGAGTCCGGTGGATATTGATAGTCCGGCTATCCGGACACCCCCTAGTCCAGGACTCCCTCACCCACCATAATACTTATGCTATCTTGAGAGAAGCCACTAGTGAAACCTATGGCCCCCGGGTCTATCTTTTATCATATAAGCTTTCAATCTACTTTTATTTGCATCTTTACTTTTCGCATCTATATTATAAAATACCAAAAATATATTTATCTTATCATACTATCTCTATTAGATCTCACTTTCGCAAGTGGCCGTGAAGGGATTGACAACCCCTTTATTGCGTTGGTTGCGAGTTCTTTGTTTGTTTGTGTAGGTGCGTGGGACTTTTGAGGAGCCTCCTACTGGATTGATACCTTGGTTCTCAAAAACTGAGGGAAATACTTACGCTACTTTGCTGCATCACCCTTTCCTCTTCAAGGAAAACCAACGCAAGCTCAAGACGTAGCACTCCCTTATTGGAAAGAAGTTCATCACAGAAACCGGTTCCTGTGACACCTACACCAATTAGTGAGGAAGCTAATGATATTGATCAAGAAACTTCAGATCAAGTTACTACAGAACATCATAGGTCAAACAGAGTAAGATCCGCACCAAAGTGGTACGAAAATCCTATTCGGAGGTCGTGTTACTTGACCATAGCGAACCTACGAACTACGAGGAAGTGATGATGAGCCCAGATTCTGCAAAATGGCTTGAGGCCATGAAATCTGAGATGGGATCCATGTATGAGAACAAAGTGTGGACTTTGGTTGACTTGCCCGATGATCGGCAAGCCATTGAGAATAAATGGATCTTTAAGAAGAAGACTGACGCTAACAGTAATGTTACTGTCTACAAAGCTCGACTTGTTGCAAAAGGTTTTCGAAAAGTTCAAGGGGTTGACTACGATGAGACTTTCTCACCCGTAGCGATGCTTAAGTCTGTCCGAATCATGTTAGCAATTGCCGCATTTTATGATTATGAAATTTGGCAACTGGATGTCAAAACTGCATTCCTGAATGGATTTCTAGAAGAAGAGTTGTATATGATGCAACTAGAAGGTTTTGTCGATCCAAAAGGTGCTAACAAAGTGTGCAAGCTCCAGCGATCCATTTATGGACTGGTGCAAGCCTCTTGGAGTTGCAATAAACGTTTTGATAGTGTGATCAAAGCATATGGTTTTATACGGACTTTTGGAGAAGCCTGCATTTACAAGAAAGTGAGTGGGAGCTCTGTAGCATTTCTAATACTATATGTGGACGACATATTGTTGATTGGAAATGATATAGATTTTCTAGATAGCATAAAAGGATACTTGACTAAAAGTTTTTCAATGAAAGACCTCGGTGAAGCTGCTTATAAATTGGGCATCAAGATCTATAGAGATAGATCAAGACGCTTAATAGGACTTCCACAAAGCACATACCTTGATAAAGTTTTGAAAAGGTTCAAAATGGATCAAGCAAAGAAAGGGTTCTTGCCTGTGTTACAAGGTGTCAAGTTGAGTCAGACTCAATGCCTGACCACTGCAGAAGATAGGGAAAAAATGAAAAATGTTCCCTATGCTTCAGCCATAGGCTCTATCATGTATGCAATGATGTGTACCAGACCTGATGTTTGCCTTGCTATTAGTTTAGTAGGGAGGTACCAAAGTAATCCAGGAGTGGATCACTGGACAGTGGTCAAGAACATCCTGAAAAACCTGAAAAGGAATAAGGATATGTGAGGGAGTCCTAGACTAGGGGGTGTCCGGATAGCCAGACTAACATCATCGGTCGGACTCCAAGACTATGAAGATACAAGATTGAAGACTTCGTCCTGTGTCCGGATGGGACTTTCCTTGGCGTGGAAGGCAAGCTTGGCAATACGGATATGTAGATCTCCTACCATTGTAACAGACTCTGTGTAACCCTAGCCCTCCCCGGTATCTATATAAACTGGAGGGTTTTAGTCCGTAGGACAACACAACCATGACAACAATCATACCATAGGCTAGCTTCTAGGGTTTAGCCTCCTTGATCTCATGGAAGATCCACTCTTGTACTACCCATATCATCAATATCAATCAAGCAGGAGTAGGGTTTTACCTCCATCGAGAGGGCCCGAACCTGGGTAAAAACATCGTGTCCCTTGTCTCCTGTTACCATCCGCCTAGACGCATAGTTCGGGACCCCCTACCCGAGATCCGCCGGTTTTGACACTGACAATATGTTTCTCGTTTATGGAGGTGACAAAGAGCTCGTCATAAATGGTTACGTCGATGGAAGCTTTGACACTGATCCGGACGATTCTAAATCGCAAACCGGATACGTGTTTATATTGAACGGTGGAGCTATCAGTTGGTGCAGTTCTAAACAAAGCGTCGTGGCGGGATCTACGTGTGAAGCGGAGTACATAAATGCTTCGGAAGCAGCGAATGAAGGAGTCTGGATGATGGAGTTCATATCTGATCTAGGTGTCATACCTAGTGCATCGGGTCCAATGAAAATCTTTTGTGACAATACTGGTGCAATTCCCTTGGCAAAGGAATCTAGATTTCACAAGAGAACCAAGCACATCAAGAGATGCTTCAATTCCATCCGTGACCAAGTCCAGGTGGGAGACATAGAGATTTGCAAGATACATACGGATCTAAATGTTGCAGACCCATTGACTAAGTCTCTCTCACAAGCAAAACATGATCAGCACCAAGACTCCATGGGTGTTAGAATCATTACTGTGTAATCTAGATTACTGACTCTAGTGCAAGTGGGAGACTGAAGGAAATATGCCCTAGAGGCAATAATAAAGTTATTATTTATTTCCTTAATTCATGACAAATGTATATTATTCATGCTAGAATTGTATTAACCGGAAACATAATACATGTGTGAATACATAGACAAACAGAGTGTCACTAGTATGCCTCTACTTAACTAGCCCGTTGATCAAAGATGGTTAATTTTCCTGACCATAGACATGAGTTGTCATTTGATAAACGAGATCACATCATTAGGAGAATGATGTGATTGACTTGACCCATTTCGTTATCTTAGTACTTGATCGATTTAGTTTATTGCTATTGCTTTCTTCATGACTTATACATGTTCCTATGACTATGAGATTATGCAACTCCCAATTACCGAAGGAACACTTTGTGTGCTACCAAACGTCACAACGTAACTAGGTGATTATAAAGGTGCTCTACAGGTGTCTCCAATGGTACTTGTTGAGTTGGCATAGATCGAGATTAGGATTTGTCACTCCGTGTCTCGGAGAGGTATCTCTGGGCCCCCTCGGTAATGCACATCACTATAAGCCTTGCAAGCAATGTGACTAATGAGTTAGTTGCGGGATGATGCATTACGAAACGAGTAAAGAGACTTACCGGTAACGAGATTGAACTAGGTATTAAGATACCGACGATCGAATCTCGGGCAAGTAAACATACCGATGACAAAGGGAACAACATATGTTGTTATGCGGTTTGACCAATAGAGATCTTCGTATAATATGTCGGAGCCAATATGAGCATCCAGGTTCCGCTATTGGTTATTGACCAGAGACGTGTCTCGGTCATGTCTACATAGTCCTCGAACCCGTAGGGTCCGCACGCTTAATGTTCGTTAACGATCGGTATTATGAGTTTATGTGTTTTGATGTAACGAAGGTAGTTCGGAGTCCCCGATATGATCATGGACATGAGGAGGAGTCTCGAATTGGTCGAGACATAAAGATCGATATATTGGATGACTATGTTTGAACTTCGGAAGGGTTCCGGGCAAGTTCGGACATATACAGGAGTACCGGGGGGGTTACCGGAACCCCCCCCCCGGGAGTGTAATGGGCCTATTGGGCCTGAGTGGAGAAGAGGAGGGGCCGCCAGGGCAGGCCGCGCGCCCCTCCCCCTCTAGTCCGAATTGGACAAGGAGGGGGGCGGCGCCCTCCCACTAGTGCAGAACCGGCCTTTAGTACCGGTTCGTAATGGCCTTTAGTGCCGGTTTGCCAACCGGCACTAAAGAGTGGGGACTAAAGACCCCCCCCCCTTTAGTACCGGTTTTTCACGAACCGGCGCTAAAGTAACACCACGTGGCATGAGCCAGACCCGTGTGCGCGTAGGACATTAGTACCGGTTAGTAACACCAATCGGCACTAAATGTTTGGGGGGGTTTTGGCTTTATTTTCCATTCAATTTTTTTTGTTTGCTGGTATTTCACGATACTACAAATTGTACACGTTATGCATATATATATATATATATATATATATATATATATATATATATATATATATATATCATCGGATGTCTCACAACCAACACCATTAATTATTCACACATACACATGTATATACATATACAATTTCTCCTACATATGTTGCCTTTGGTGCCTCCGGAGCATGATGACAAGTGGTTCATGGGGGCGGTAGCGGGTAATAGTATTCTCCTTTGGGATCTATGACCTGGTCGAGCAAAAATCCGGCTATTTCCTCTTGAAGTGCTAGTATGCGGTCTGATGGTATGAGCTTATCCCGCACCTCTCTGAACTGTTAAGAAGGAGATCAATATGCATGTGTGTTAGTTGTGTGACTAGATATCGATAATGGTGTGAATAGTGTTCTGACAAATGTACCCAGTCCTGTCTATCAGATCTGCTCCTTTCGCACGTCATCATGTGAATGTTCTCGCAAACGTAGAATGCACACAGATTATTCCCCGGCGCCTGCTTCAGGGCCTTTACGAGAATGGAATTGAATCAGATAATGATTAATCAAGCATGATAATTAATTAATGATATTGAAACAAGAATTAAAAAGATGGTAGCTAGCTAGTACTACTTAATAACTTACCTTTGGTCGATGCCAAAACAACTTTTTACCCACTTGCCTGGAGTCACCTTGATGAACTTTGCCCATGCCCTGCCCGCTGGCAAAGAAAATTAATAAAGGGGTTATTAAATAGTTCATATCAGGAAATGACGAACTAATAATAGGCTGAGATATAGTTAATAATGATTGAAATTACCTGTTGACTATCCCCTTCATGATGGTGAAGTCTTTATCTGCTTTAGTTAGTGAGTCCAGTAATTCAACTTTTCCTTCCTCAACTTTAATGTCTAACAAGACCCAGTGCCAACTGCATGCGCACACGTTTGCCTGTCTTAATTAAGCAGGCATGTGCATAAAATTAATCAACTACCGTAAACTGTATACACTTAATTATTAACATCTAGCTAGCTAGTAAACAAAAACAGAATTTGTAGTACAAGACAGTGTGACTCACGGGAAGTTGTAAGGAAGTAGTATATCTTCATTGGTATTGAGGCGCTTCAAGAACTCTAGCATGCTTTCATCTACACCATCTTGATAATATGAAATCTGCAATATGTCCTCATTAATGGTATTTGGGTCAATGAACCCAACGCCATAGCGTCCAGATTTTTTCATTTCATACATCTTCATCCTGCATATAACACCACAGAAAAAGAATATAGTGAGGATAATTACATGTAATGATTGATCAAAATTATCACTACATAACTAGCTTGAGACTTAAATTACAGAAAGAAATCACTAACAAACAATAGCAACTGACGATAGACTTGTCGAGTGCGTCTTGATTGTATAACTGAAATAGTTCTGGATACTCAATGGCTAGAGCTTTCTCATGGTAATAATGCTCATGCTTGACATTCACCATGAGGGACTCTCGATTGGAAATCTTGGTAATGTTCATGTACCATTGATGCAATTCATACATTCTCGTTGGGAGGTCCTTGACCTTGTCTGGATGGACCAAAGGTTGGCCCCGGACATATTTCCATGCTATTTCCGATTCTCTAAGCGGGGGCATGGGCTCGATGTCGACGAGTTGTCCAACAGAGATATTGAGCATTTGAGCCTGCATTATATGATCCTCCGTTATTACCACATCGCCATGCCGGGGAACGCTAACGGTTTACCCACAATAATATTTGGCGCGCGTACTCCTCTCATGTGTTGTTGGCACAACAAGCGGGGGGATCGCTTGCGCCGCCTGTTCTCCCAACTGGGGAACGATTTTCCCGCATTTTTTGCCAGCTTCTTGTTGGCTCGAGCTCGAGCTCGCTTCCTTCTTTAGCCGTTCTCGATGTAGTTTCCTGATTTGGCGCTCATAGTCCGAGTCAACAGGCTTGGGAGCTGGTTCTCTAGCCATATGAATGAAGTGGTCAATTACTTTCTCAGGCACTTTCTCCTTTGGCGGCGGTGCCGGTTTCGGTCCAAAATGGGCGTCCACTTGGGCTTGCACTATGGCTGCATTTTGCTCCTTAGTCATGTCATAAGGCCTCTGAGGAAGAGGAGCGAGGCTTGGACCATATTTATATCGCTTGTCTCCGCCTGTACTTCCTGAACTACCTTGACTCGTACCGCTATGCACCAAAGCTGCGCCATGTCTCTTCTGCGATTACTGAGATGGCGGAGACGACTGACGTGGCTGAGTTGGACCAGGAGAAGTGGCCTGACGATGTGCCGGACTTGAAGCAGGAGGTGTGGCCTGACACGGTGCCGGACTTGAAACCGGAGAAGTGGCATGACGCTGTGCCGGACTTGAATCCGGAGGAGTCAGCTCACGCGTTCGGGGACTTGGAGGAAGTGGCGGACTTCGAGGAGGAGTCGGCTAACGCGTTCGTGGACTTGGAGGAGCGGGAGTCTGCTGACTCGGTGGCGGACTTCGAGGAGGAGTCGGCAGACGACGCGGTGTCGGTGGACTTCGAAATATGATGCAATCCTTTCTCCATAGGATGATACGATGTATGGCCTCTCCCAGTATGCGCTCGTCTTCACCTCCAGGAATGTCAAGCTGTAGACCCGAATATGGGTCCACCACTTCATCAACCATGACATGAGCATAACCCTCTGGAATCGGGATGCAATGGAATGTTGCTTCGGGGGTAACTGGAAAAGCAACGCCGTCTGCCACCTTCATGGATATGTTCTTCATTTTGGAGTGTAGCTCACAGTTAGTGTTCTCTATGATGTCATCCACAGGGTATGTATCCAGCAGTGTGTCGCCCGGGGCAGAACCAATGCTGCTTCTTGGCATGGATGGGACGGTGCTATCCAATGCTGGACGATCATCCACTTGCTGCTGCCGCTGCTGAGACCCCCTTTCCTGGCTAATTGAGTCGATCTACTGCTGCTGCTGCTGGAATTTGAGTGCCAGGTCCGCGTGCCTTGCTTCTAGGCCTTGAAGGTGTTCTGCGTCCTGCTTCCTTTGCTCCTCCTCCAGCTTCCTTTTCTTCTCCTCCTCCATCTTCCTTCTTGCACGGGTCCTGTAGTCCTCGTTCTATTCTGAAAAGCCCTCATACCAGGGAATAACGCCTGTCGGTGTCAAAACCGGCGGATCTCGGGTAGGGGGTCTCGAACTGTGCGTCTTAGGATCAATGGTAACAGGAGACAGGGGACACGATGTTTTACCCAGGTTCGGGCCCTCTTGATGGAGGTAAAACCCTATGTCCTGCTTGATTGATATTGATGATATGGGTAGTACAAGAGTTGATCTACCACGAGATCAGAGAGGCTAAACCCTAGAAGCTAGCCTATGGTATGATTGTTGTATATCTTTATCAACTAGCCTGGCCTCGGTTTATATAATGCACCGGAGGCCTAGGATAACAAGAGTCCTAGCCGAATACGCCAGTGGGGGAGGAGTCCTTGTCTTGATCGCCAAGTCTTGTAGAATCTTCCTTGTATGCAGCACCTGTCCGGACTGGCCCATGAGTATACGGCCGTGGGGGTCCTCGGCCCAATCTAATAGATCGGGAGATGACGTGGTGAGTACCCCCTAGTCCAGGACACCGTTAGTAGCCCCCTGAACTGGTCTTCAAGTTAGGGACGCTCCTCGATTCTTCCGAACTGTTCTTCATCTTCGGTCGTCGGTCTTGAAAACTGGTTCAACGAATCTTCTTTATCTTCGATCTTGAGGATCGCCAAAATGCATTCGACGGGTTTACACGTCGGGTATCCGAGGAGCCCCTTTAAGTTTCCGGCCTTTATCAATGCCTCGTTATTTTTATGCCACACCTCGGGTTTGAAGTTGTTCCCGGGCAGCAGCGTCCTCTTGCGTCCGAGCTCTAACGCCGGACTCCATTCGAGGTATCTTTTGCAGCCGAGCACCAACGCCGGACCGCTTCCCAGTTTTAACGTCGGAACGTATCCGAGCTCCAACGCCGGATTATGTATCCGAGCTCCAACGCCGGACTATGTACCCGAGCTCCAACGCCGGACCGTATCCGAGGTGTCGTAAATCACCTTGGTTCAAAGAAGTTTGAAGGAGTTTAGCCGAGCTTAATGCCGGAAATGCCCTCTATGGAGCCAGCCACTAGCGCCCGAGCTTTATGCCGGACTGCTTCCGAGGTGGTGCACCACCCCGACTGTGGGCCAATTTTTTGTCAATATTTTTTATTATTGCAATTTATTCTCTGCCGAGATATATAGCCAGTAGCCCTCAAGGTGTGTATCGGTCTAAAACCCGAGATGCACCTGAAGGATGACGTAAGACCGCTGATCCCAGTAGCCGCTGAGACTCAGGTTGATTTGCAAAATCGGCCCGAGGATCAAGTCCAAGCTCGGCAGAATACTTTGGGACACTAAAAGCGGCATGTTCAGTCCTCGAGACTCAGGTTGGGTGCGGCCGACCAACCTGAGGATCAAAATCTCCTCGGAAACTATATTGCACATAAAATTTTCTGCATTGGGCAAGCACTGCAGTAGCCCCCGAGACTCTGGTCGGGTGGCAACACCAGATCAGGGGATCAATATGCCCCTTTCATATGTTTTAAATAATAAGCCCGAAGCCTAGTAGCCCCCGAGCCTTAATGCGGGCACGGTGGCCGAATTAAGGATCAATATCCATTGTAAAATCACAAATTATGTGTAATGACTCTATGTATCCAAGTACTTTACGTCGTTGATGCTCGGATCCGCATTGTACAAAACTTTGCTGACCGACCATCGGCTTCCACCTCCTCGGCCAATAGCTGAGGAGTGTTTGTCCTACTTTATAAAGCCTTTATTAGGACGACAAACAAGGCAATCTGGCCATACGGTTTTATAAACAAAGGTACGCGGAGAGATATATTATATTACTATTTAACAGAAGAAATGTCTTCCAAAGAAAATGGTCCCGCTATCGGTTCCTTTCTTTGGGTTGTCATGCTAAGCATGATCATAAAACCTCAGCTCCAATGTAAGAGCAAAATATCGAGGATTTAGTTGGGGAGGCTAGTTAATAGCCCCCGGTAGTGTTCGGCGACAAACGAGGTCAAGCCGTAAACACTTCGGCCAATGTTATGAACGGCCTGTTATTTAACATAGTTATCGGATCGCTGACCAGTTTACGCTTATTGTGACAGTCAGTTTTCGGCTTTCTCCACTGAGGTGCTTAACCATGTGAGCTGGAAGCGCAATCGCAGTGGTTCTCCCTTTGCACGCCTAGCCGAACAAAACGGAACGTAGGAAGCAAGTGCAGGAGCCGGGCAACCCAACTATTGACCGAAGACACAATTCAAAACCGATTCATATATAGCAATATCCGAGAATATTATTGCCGAAATCCCTAAAAGGTGTTCGGCGTTGCACTGCGAGACTAATGCCGGAAAAGCACAAATAGTTTAAAAGTGCCAAAAAGCTTGGAAAACCAAGAAACGTCAGTGAGAACATGACGTCCGAACAATATCAAGTGTTCGGTGCCAATCCGAAAATTGGTCTTAGAAAAAAGAAGTGCTTCTGTCGTGCTTTAACATGGTACATCCTATCTCAAGACTTCGAGCGGGTCAGCCTACGGCTTCAACCTCCTATCTTGAGGGCGGAGTACTTCTCATCAGGCCAGTTTAGCAAATCAAACTCTAGCGGCTTTGAGAGAGAAATTAGGCCCCCCGGCTAGTGACCGCACACTCGTGTCGAAAAAAGGAGTGATAAATAATAATAAAACTTTGCAACGACTAAGAAGAAAAACACTTAGTATGAAACGGCTCAAATAAACATAAGAGCCCCCAAGTGGCTTGGGTAAAAGTTCACTATATAATGTAAGGTGACATGTAGAATGCCTTCTAGCGGGATTGTAGATCATTTGTTGTAGCGGACCTTTTCGCTTCAACCTCTGGACCCAATAGTCCGGAGTGTGTATGAATACCCTCGCGGTTATAAAAACCGGGGCATGCGTGGAGACCAGGCGTAGGGGTCATTAGTGCTTTATCAGACAAGTGCCCAACTAGTTATGTTATATTACATGGTTAGTAAGAAACATCTTCCAGGGAGAATAGTTCCGTTAGGGGTTCCTTTCCCTGGGAGGCATGCCCTAAAGTGCATGTCCGGACTGCGAAAAGAGCAAAAAAACATCTGGGGGCAGGTAAATAAATAGGTAAGAAATCATCTTTTAGTTCACCGACCGAGTATTCCCTTAAGAACGCTAGCTTTCGGCTTCACCCAGTCTGAGGTACACATCCGGCTGACCCGGCAGTAACAATCGCAGAGGTGCTCCCTTTACCACCTAGCCGAACAATCGGGAACGTAGGGGTAAGCACAGGAGCCAGGCAACCCAGCTTGGCCAAAACTTAAGTCATATCGATGCATATAATGGTGAATAAAAGGTATATGCGGAAGTGTGACACATGTGTTGGGCATAAAGCCCGTATTAATAAGCTTCTGTTAAAGAAGCCCCCCGGTATAATGAGCGCGGATAGCGCGTCAAGTGTGTGCAAACAAAGTTTGGACAAGGAAAATTTTTACAAGCCATTTTTTTCCAAAAAAGTATAATGCTTGGTCGAACCGAACACAAGTTAAAAAATTAAAACTTTGAGCATGAAAACAACTTAGCTGGTTAATGTGTTCGGTATTGACGACGTGGTCCGAGCTTGATGCGGGACAAGGTTCCGTCCCCCAAGCCGGTCCCGAGGTGGCGGAGCAAAGGGCTCGGCATTCCGAAGTGGTGACATAGCTCGGTAAATGCAGAACGGCAGAGTGATGCCGAAGTCCCCGACATGGGGTAATGAAGTGTTGACGAAGCCCCCCATCCAGCCGAGGTGACGCCAAAGGATATAGTCCGGCTGGATCATTTTCCTGTGCACAAAAAATAGTGCAAACCGGAGATAATAGTGATAATAATAATTAAAAAAAATCGTTGCATAATGAATAATTTATGCAAAGTGAGTAATAAAAGAAATATGGCCTGGCGTCGAGGTCGATGTCGATGCAGGGCGTCGGTGTGATGCAGTAAAGGCATGGCAAAGCCTGAATTCACAGGTCGGTCCGTGCTCCGGATGCGGCGTTCGCCGGACTATGTACGGAGACTGACCGAACCATGATGCGACCGTCGTTAATGCGGCCACCATTTGATAGTCCTGTGAACATATGATGGACATACCAGAGTAATAATTCCTTGGGAAAAAAGAACCCAAACAAACAAAAAATATTAGGATTAATAGCACCTGGTTTATTTGTTGTAGCAATCCGAAGGAGGATGATGCTGGCAAAGGTTGGCTTGCCGAGGCAAAGCCCTCGGTCCAGCTAATCGTGATGAAGCTGGTCGGCTGGTGACACCGAAGTGTCCGGAGTAGGTTGATGAAGAGATGATGAATCCTCCGGTCCAGCCGAGATGTCGAAGTAGTTCAGCGTGATGGACACCGGCTTGAAGGAGCAACAATGCGGCCCTGCCGATGCAGGTCGTGACGTGGTCGATGCCGGCTTGATGAAGCGACCGTGCGGCGATGCCGATATTCCCGCTCCGTGTAATCCGTGGGGCGGCGATGTTGATGATGATTTGTTCTTCGCGGTGCTGGACTCTTGTTCGGCTTGCCGAGATGATGATCCGAAGAAGTTGAGCTCGGCTCAACAAAGTGACGACGTGTCTAGCGCAGGTCGACAGTCGTGGAACAATATTGCCGGACTGGTTTGACACCAGCAATGATGTTGAAGATCATGTTCAAAATATCTTAAAGTTAGTGCGATGTGTTTGGGAACAATACACAATATTCCATACAAAACTTCCTGCACAAAGGATGTCCGAAATCCCGTTCATAAAGAAGATGAATTCGGGTCGGATTCGTTCTCGCGCAGAAAATAGATCCGAAAAGTGATGCACTAATCGGAAGGTTCCCGGAGTTCTGACGGTCGGATCGAGCTGAAATTTGGATGGGTTGTAGATATAGGAATTCCGCAGCCAATCAACGGTTGGATCTTCCAAAGGACGTCCGAGCTAGAAGCTGGACACCACGCCCTAAACTCGTCCAGATTCCCGTCCAGATTTGACAGGGCTCCGGTATATCATGGATTGCGAGAGATTACTCCATCGGAACTCGACGAAATTTTCCAGGGTTGTTTTAGACTCAATTCTGCACAATTCCACCAAGGCGATCGTCAAAGCGATACTCGAGGAGGTGGTGGCAGCAGATACGAGTTCGCTGTCCAGAAAAACAGCACGGTCGCTTGAGGGCAATGTTGACGTTGAGCCCCCGAGCTCCATGGATGATTCCTCCGTGATCTTGATAGAGATCAGAGTTGATGTTTGATGAAGGCCCTCGTCCGAACATGGTGATCCGAACACGGGGCGCAATTCTTGGTCGAACCAAGGTGACCAGTCGAGCTGGTGACGAAGGTGCCGAAGTCGCAGTTGATCTGCAGGCGAGCCACCGATCCTTTTGTCGATCACACAGCGAAACTCTCAATGAAAGCACCAATGTCGGTGTCAAAACCGGCGGATCTCGGGTAGGGGGTCCCGAACTATGCGTCTTAGGATCAATGGTAACAGGAGACAAGGGACGCGATGTTTTACCCAGGTTCGGGCCCTCTTGATGGAGGTAAAACCCTATGTCCTGCTTGATTGATATTGATGATATGGGTAGTACAAGAGTTGATCTACCACGAGATCAGAGAGGCTAAACCCTAGAAGCTAGCCTATGGTATGATTGTTGTATATCTTTATCGACTAGCCTGGCCTCGGTTTATATAATGCACCGGAGGCCTAGGATAACAAGAGTCCTAGCCGAATACGCCGGTGGGGGAGGAGTCCTTGTCTTGATCGCCAAGTCTTGTAGAATCTTCCTTGTATGCGGCACCTGTCCGGACTGGCCCATGAGTATACGGCCGTGGGGGTCCTCGGCCCAATCTAATAGATCGGAAGATGACATGGTGAGTACCCCCTAGTCCAGGACACCGTCAACGCCCTTGCCTCGTGTTCTTCCCGGGTGTTTAGGATTTCCCAAGGCGCGCGAAAGCTGGTTGTTCTCTCTGTTGGGCGTGAACACCCCCCCCCCCCTTCGAGCTTCTTCTATTGCATCAATTATCTTTTGTTCGGCTCCTTTTAGATTTGCCTTCCACGAAACTTCGCCTGTCTTCGGGTCCAACGCCCCCATGCGCATAGAACCAAGTTCTGCACCTAGGAGGCCAGTTCCTAGTAACTGGAGTGACCCCTGCATCCTCCATCTCTTGCTCATACTTATCCCACTTAGGCAATCCCACCACGTAGCCACCTGGACCCAGCCCATGGAACTGCGTCTTTTTGCGGCATTTGCCTTGTTTTTCATCGACCGTTCCTTAGATAATTCTGAATCCTTGAAGGTCACAAAATCGTCCCAGTGTTCTCTTTGCTTCTCCAGTGTTCCCGTGAAATCTGGAGTATTCCTTTCATTAGCAAGGTAGTTGGCCCATACAGTTTTCTTGTGGGTGTTGAATGCAATTGCCATCTTCTTAAGAGCAGCGGCCTTGACGTTCTCCACATCTGCTTCAGCGAAATGATCTGGTAGGGTGAAATGTTCCATCAGAGATTTCAAAAGGTATTTTTTGGCTCTGTCGTCGACCCAAGTAACACCTGGACGTTTAGTCTTTGGCTTTTTCCATTCTTGAATGGAGACCGGGAGTTTGTCCTTCACAAGAACTCCGCACTGACGAGTCCACTTGTCCGCAACGTTCTTAGGCGTGAGGGGTTCGCCACTAAGTTTGGTGGATTCGATGTGGTACTTTACACAATCCTTCAACAATCTGCCCGGGCCGCGCTTTGTCTTGCTGTCTGAAGAAGCAGATTTGCTCGATCCGGAGGGCTGAAAGAAGAAAGATCGATTCGTTAATATATCTTCAATAAAAAAACATGTGATGATCACCATGATGCATGCTTATATAAATATACCTCACCAGTAGTCTTTGTTATTTGAAGATCAGCATTGTCTGTGTCATCACAAACATTGTCTGTGTCATCATAATCATAATCATAGTTCATGACTTCATCAGCTCGGTCGTCGAGATCGAATATCTTTTCATCACCCTCTCCGGTATTGTTCAGGTATTGGGAGCCGTCATCTGCTTCATTCAGATCATCTAGCCTGTGAGGGCTGCGTATGATGCCGAACAATTCCTCTTCTCTCTCTCTGCCGGTATTGTCCGCCATAGCTTTTACTTTACTAATACAGAAGAAATATAAAACAATTTAGTATTCAAATTACAATGCATGCACGCAATTAATCAATAAGGAAAAACAGAATCTCGAATACATCGTCTCGAATATATAATCTCAAATACATCATCATCTTAATATATATAATCTCGAATACATCGTCTCGAATATTATATATCGAATACATCACTGGCTAGGTACCTAATAAAGATCAAGTACTACAGAAGAATCTAGGGCGCCACTCGCGGTTCTTGGGGCGCGGGCGGTGCACAACCAAAGAGAAGGAACCATCACAGGATCATATCCCCGGTCATCTGCCCAAAGAACCCGCCAAGTAGTGGAGAACCTGACGTCGTCCATAGCAGCCATGTAGCAATGGACGTGCTCATCTTCCTCCCTGACACGGCGACGCACCACCTCCGGCGGGGCCGGCTGCCTCTGCACCGAATGTGGCCCACGCGAACGCCACCAAAGAAGATCGGGGTCGACGACGGGACCCGAGGTCGGGTTCCTCACCAAGCGGCGCGCCCCTCCAGGTAGCACCTCTTGGGGAACGTAGTAATTTCAAAAAATTTCCTACGCACACGCAAGATCATGGTGATGATATAGCAACGAGGGGAGAGTGTTGTCTACGTACCCTTGTAGACCGAAGCGGAAGTGTTGACGCAACGTAGAGGAAGTAGTCGTACGTCCTCCCGGTCCGACCGATCCAAGCACCGTTACTCCGGCACCTCCGAGTTCTTAACACGCGTACAGCTCGATGACGCACCCTCGTTCTCCAATCCAGTAGAGGCACCGAGGGCAGCACGACGGCGTGGTGACGATCTTGATGTTCTCCTGTCGCAGGGCTTCGCCTAAGCACCGCTACAATATGACCGAGGTGTAATATCGTGGAGGGGGCACCGCACACGGCTAAGGAACGATCAATGATCAACTTGTGTGTTCTAGGGTGCCCCCCTACCCCCGTATATAAAGGAGGGAGGGAGGAGGTGGCCGGCCCAAGGGGGGGCGCGCCATAGGGAGGAGGAAACCTACTCCAAGTAGGTTTCCCCTCTTTTTCCTAATACATGTTGGAGGGGGAAGGAAGGAGTACTAGTAGTAGGAAGGAAGAGGGGGAAGGAGAAAGGAAAGGGGGGGCGGCCCCCCTCCCCAATTCGGATTGGGCTTGGGGGGGCGCGCCCCCCTCCTTTGCTCCTTCTCCCTTCCTCCCACTTGGGCCCAATAAGGCCCATATACTTACCGGGGGGTTCCGGTAACCTCCCGGAGCTCCGGTATATTCCCAAACTCTCCCGAAACCTTTCCGGTGTCCAAATATATCCGTCCAATATATCAATCTTTATGTCTCGATCATTTCGAGACTCCTCGTCATGTCCGTGATCACATCCGGGACTCCGAATAACCTTCGGTACATCAAAATACATAAACTCATAATATAACTGTCATCGAAACCTTAAGCGTGCGGACCCTACGGTTCGAGAACGATGTAGACATGACCGAGACATGTTTCTGGTCAATAACCAATAGCGGGACCTGGATGTCCATATTGGTTCCTACATATTCTACGAAGATCTTTATCGGTCAAACCGCATAACAACATACTTTGTTCCCTTTGTCATCGGTATGTTACTTGCCCGAGATTTGATCGTCGGTATCCAATACCTAGTTCAATCTCGTTACCGGCAAGTCTCTTTACTCGTTCTGTAATACGTCATCTCATAACTAACTCATTAGTTACATGCTTGCAAGGCTTAAGTGCTGAGTATTACCAAGAGGGCCCAGAGATACCTCTCTGACAATCAGAGTGACAAATCCTAATCTCGAATTATGCCAACTCAACATGAACCTTCGGAAACACCTGTAGAGCACCTTTATAATCACCCAGTTATGTTGTGACATTTGGTAGCACACAAAGTGTTCTTCCGGTACACGGGAGTTGCACAATCTCATAGTTGCAGGAACTTTGTATAAGTCATGAAGAAAGCAATAGCAGTATACTAAACGATCAAGTGCTAGGCTAACAGAATGGGTCATGTCAATCACATCATTCTTCTAATGATGTGATCCCACTAATCAAATGACAACACATGTCTATGGTCAGGAAACATGACCATCTTTGATTAATGAGCTAGTCAAGTAGAGGCATACTAGTGACCATAGTTTTGTCTATGTATTCACACATGTATCATGTTTCCGGTTAATACAATTCTAGCATGAATAATAAACATTTATCATGATATGAGGAAATAAATAATAACTTTATTATTGCCTCTAGGGCATATTTCCTTCAGTCTCCCACTTGCACTAGAGTCAATAATCTAGATTACATAGTAATGATTCTAACACCCATGGAGTCTTGGTGCTGATCATGTTTTGCTCGTGAGAGAGGCTTAGTCAATGGGTCTGCAACATTCAGATCCGTATGTATCTTGCAAATCTCTATGTCTCCCACTTGGACTTGGTCCCGAATGGAATTGAAGCGTCTCTTGATGTGCTTGGTCCTCTTGTGAAATCTGGATTCCTTTGCCAAGGCAATTGCACCAGTATTGTCACAGAAGATCTTCATTGGTCCGATGCACTAGGTATGACACCTAGATCGGAAATGAACTCCTTCATCCAGACTCCTTCATTTGCTGCTTCAGAAGCAGCTATGTACTCCGCTTCACATGTAGATCCTGCCACGACGCTTTGTTTAGAACTGCACCAACTTACAGCTCCACCGTTTAATAAAAACATGCATCCGGTTTGCGATTTTGAATCGTCCGGATCAGTGTCAAAGCTTGCATCGACGTAACCATTTACGACTAGCTCTTTGTCACCTCCATATACGAGAAACATATCCTTAGTCCTTTTCAGGTATTTCAGGATGTTCTTGACTGCTATCCAGTGATCCACTCCTGGATTACTTTGGTACCTCCCTGCTAAGCTTATTGCTAAGCATACGTCAGGTCTGGTACACAGCATTGCATACATGATAGAGCCTATGGCTGAAGCATAGGGAACACTTTTCATTTTCTCTCTATCTTCTACTGTGGTCGGGCATTGAGTTCGACTCAACTTCACACCTTCTAGCATAGGCAAGAAACCTTTCTTTGCCTGATCCATATTGAACTTTTTCAGTATTTTGTCAAGGTATGTGCTTTGTGAAAGTCCTATTAAGCGTCTCGATCTATCTCTATAGATCTTGATGCCTAATATGTAAGCAGCTTCACCGAGGTCTTTCATTGAAAAACTTTTATTCAAGTATCCCTTTATGCTATCCAGAAATTCTATATCATTTCCAATTAATAATATGTCATCAACATATAAAACTAGAAATGCTACAGAGCTCCCACTCACTTTCTTGTAAATACAGGCTTCTCCAAAAGTCTGTATAAAACCATATGCTTTGATCACACTATCAAAACGTTTATTCCAACTCCGAGATGCTTGCACCAGTCCATAAATGGAACGTTGGAGCTTGCACACTTTGTCAGCACCTTTTGGATCAACAAAACCTTCCGGCTGCATCATATACAACTCTTCTTCTAGAAATCCATTTAAGAATGCAGTCTTGACATCCATTTGCCAAATTTCATAATCATGAAATGCAGCAATAGCCAACATGATTCGGACAGACTTAAGCATCGCTACGGGTGAGAAAGTCTCATCGTAGTCAACCCCTTGAACTTGTCGAAAACCTTTCGCAACAAGTCGAGCTTTATAGATAGTAATATTACCATCAGCGTCAGTCTTCTTCTTAAAGATCCATTTATTCTCAATGGCTTGCCGATCATCGGGCAAGTCAACCAAAGTCCATACTTTGTTTTCATACATGGATCCTATCTCAGATTTCATGGCCTCCAGCCATTTTGCGGAATCTGGGCTCATCATCGCTTCCTCATAGTTCGTAGGTTCATCATGGTCAAGTAACATGACTTCCAGAATAGGATTACCATACCACTCTGGTGCGGATCTTACTCTGGTAGACCTACGAGGTTCAGTAGAAACTTGATTTGAAGTTTCATGATCAATATCATTAGCTTCCTCACTAATTGGTGTGGTTGTCACGGGAACCGGTTCTCGTGATGAACTACCTTCCAATAAGGGAGTAGATACAGTTATCTCATCAAGTTCTACTTTCCTCCCACTCACTTCTTTCGAGAGAAACTCCTTCTCTAGAAAGGATCCATTCTTAGCAACGAATGTTTTGCCTTCGGATCTGTGATAGAAGGGGTACCCAACAGTTTCCTTTGGGTAAGCTATGAAGACACATTTCTCCGATTTGGGTTCGAGCTTATCTGGTTGAAGTTTCTTCACATAAGCATCGCAGCCCCAAACTTTAAGAAACGACAACTTTGGTTTCTTGCCAAACCATAGTTCATAAGGCGTCGTCTCAACGGATTTTGATGGTGCCCTATTTAATGTGAATGCGGCCGTCTCTAAAGCATAACCCCAAAATGATAGCGGTAAATCGGTAAGAGACATCATAGATCGCACCATATCAAGTAAAGTACGATTACGACGTTCGGACACACCATTTCTTTGTGGTGTTCCAGGTGGCGTGAGTTGCGAAACTATTCCACATTGTTTCAAATGTAAACCAAACTCGTAACTCAAATATTCTCCTCCACGATCAGATCGTAGAAATTTTATTTTCTTGTTACGATGATTTTCCACTTCACTCTGAAATTCTTTGAACTTTTCAAATGTTTCAGACTTGTGTTTCATTAAGTAGATATACCCATATCTGCTTAAATCATCTGTGAAGGTGAGAAAATAACGATATCCGCCACGAGCTTCAACATTCATCGGGCCACATACATCTGTATGTATGATTTCTAACAAATCTGTTGCTCTCTCCATAGTTCCGGAGAACGGTGTTTTAGTCATCTTGCCCATGAGGCACGGATCGCAAGTACCAAGTGATTCATAATCAAGTGATTCCAGAAGTCCATCAGTATGGAGTTTCTTCATGCGTTTTACACCGATATGACCTAAACGGCAGTGCCACAAATAAGTTGCACTATCATTATCAACTCTGCATCTTTTGGCTTCAACATTATGAATATGTGTATCACTACTATCGAGATTCAATAAAAATAGACCACTCTTCAAGGGTGCATGACCATAAAAGATATTACTCATATAAATAGAACAACCATTATTCTCTGATTTAAATGAATAACCGTCTCGCATCAAACAAGATCCAGATATAATGTTCATGCTCAACGCAGGCACCAAATAACAATTATTTAGGTCTAAAACTAATCCCGATGGTAGATGTAGAGGTAGCGTGCCGACGGCGATCACATCGACTTTGGAACCGTTTCCCACGCGCATCGTCACCTCGTCCTTGGCCAGTGCTCGCTTATTCCGTAGTCCCTGTTTCGAGTTGCAAATATTAGCAACAGAACCAGTATCAAATACCTAGGTGCTACTATGAGCTCTAGTTAGGTACACATCAATAACATGTATATCACATATACCTTTGTTCACTTTGCCATCCTTCTTATCCGCCAAATACTTGGGGCAGTTCCGCTTCCAGTGACCAGTCTGCTTGCAGTAGAAGCACTCAGTTTCAGGCTTAGGTCCAGACTTGGGTTTCTTCTCTTGAGCAGCAACTTGCTTGCCGTTCTTTTTGAAGTTCCCCTTCTTCTTCCCTTTGCCCTTCTTCTTGAAACTAGTGGTCTTGTTGACCATCAACACTTGATGCTCCTTCTTGATTTCTACCTCCCCGGCTTTCAGCATCGCGAAGAGCTCGGGAATAGTCTTGTTCATCCCTTGCATATTATAGTTCATCACAAAGCTCTTGTAGCTTGGTGGCAGTGATTGAAGAATTCTGTCAATGACACTATCATCAGGAAGATTAACTCCCAGTCGAATCAAGTGATTGTTATATCCAGACATTCTGAGTATATGTTCACTGACAGAACTATTCTCCTCCATCTTGCAGCTGTAGAACTTATTGGAGACTTCATATCTCTCAATCCGGGCATTTGCTTGAAATATTAACTTCAACTCCTGGAACATCTCATATGCTCCATGACATTCAAAACGTTGTTGAAGACCCGGTTCTAAGCCGTAAAGCATGGCACACTGAACTATAGAGTAGTCATCAGCTTTGCTCTGCCAGACGTTCTTAACGTCGTTAGTTGCATCAGCAGCAGGCCTGGCACCCAGCGGTGCTTCCAGGACGTAACTCTTCTGTGCAGCAATGAGGATAATCCTCAGGTTACGGACCCAGTCCGTGTAATTGCTACCATCATCTTTCAACTTTGCTTTCTCAAGGAACGCATTAAAATTCAACGGAACAACAGCACGAGCCATCTATCTACAAACAAACATAGACAAGCAATGATACTATCAGGTACTAAGTTCATGATAAATTTAAGTTCAATTAATCATATTACTTAAGAACTCCCACTTAGACAGACATCTCTCTAGTCATCTAAGTGATCACGTGATCCAAATCAACTAAACCATAACCGATCATCACGTGAGATGGAGTAGTTTTCAATGGTGAACATCATTATGTTGATCATATCTACTATATGATTCACGCTCGACCTTTCAGTCTCCGTGTTCCGAGGCCATATCTGCATATGCTAGGCTCGTCAAGTTTAACCTGAGTATTCTGCGTGTGCAAAACTGGCTTGCACCCGTTGTAGATGGACGTAGAGCTTATCACACCCGATCATCACGTGGTGTCTCGGCACGACGAACTTTGGCAACGGTGCATACTCAGGGAGAACACTTCTTGATAATTTTAGTGAGAGATCATCTTAAAATGCTACCGTCAATCAAAGCAAGATAAGATGCATAAAGGATAAACATCACATGCAATCAATATAAGTGATATGATATGGCCATCATCATCTTGTGCTTGTGATCTCCATCTCCGAAGCACTGTCGTGATCACCATCGTCACCGGCGCGACACCTTGATCTCCATCGTAGCATCGTTGTCGTTTACGCCATCTATTGCTTCTACGACTATCGCTACCGCTTAGTGATAAAGTAAAGCAATTACAGGGCGTTTGCATTTCATACAATAAAGCGACAACCATATGGCTCCTGCCATTTGCCGATAACTTCGGTTACAAAACATGATCATCTCATACAATAAAATATAGCATCACGTCTTGGCCATATCACATCACAACATGCCCTGCAAAAACAAGTTAGACGTCCTCTACTTTGTTGTTGCAAATTTTACGTGGCTGCTACGGGCTTAGCAAGAACCGTTCTTACCTACGCATCAAAACCACAACTATAGTTTGTCAAATAGACTCCGTTTTAACCTTCACAAGGACCGGGCGTAGCCACACTTGGTTCAACTAAAGTTGGAGAAACAGACACCCGCTAGTCACCTGTGTGCAAAGCACGGCGGTAAAACCAGTCTCGCGTAAGCGTACGCGTAATGTCGGTCCGGGCCACTTCATCCAACAATACCGCTGAACCAAAGTATGACATGCTGGTAGGCAGTATGACTTGTATCGTCCACAACTCACTTGTGTTCTACTCGTGCAAATAACATCAACGCATAAAACCTAGGCTTGGATGCCACTGTTGGGGAACGTAGCAATTTCAAAAAAATTCCTACGCACATGCAAGATCATGGTGATGATATAGCAACGAGGGGAGAGTGTTGTCTACGTACCCTCGTAGACCGAAGCGGAAGCGTTGACGCAACATAGAGGAAGTAGTCATACGTCCTCCCGGTCCGACCGATCCAAGCACCGTTACTCCGGCACCTCCGAGTTCTTAACACGCGTACAGCTCGATGACGCACCCTCGTTCTCCAATCCAGTAGAGGCACCGAGGGGGAGTTCCGTCAGCACGACGACGTGGTGACGATCTTGATATTCTCCTGTCGCAGGGCTTCGCCTAAGCACCGCTACAATATGACCGAGGTGTAATATCGTGGAGGGGGGCACCGCACACGGCTAAGGAACGATCAATGATCAACTTGTGTGTTCTAGGGTGCCCCCCTACCCCCGTATATAAAGGAGGGAGGGAGGAGGTGGCCGGCCCAAGGGGGGGTGCGCCATAGGGAGGAGGAAACCTACTCCAAGTAGGTTTCCCCTCTTTTTCCTAATACATGTTGGAGGGGGAAGGAAGGAGTACTAGTAGTAGGAAGGAAGAGGGGGAAGGAGAAAGGAAAGGGGGGGCCGGCCCCCCTCCCCAATTCGGATTGGGCTTGGGGGGGCGCGCCCCCCTCCTTTGCTCCTTCTCCCTTCCTCCCACTTGGGCCCAATAAGGCCCATATACTTACCGGGGGGGTTCCGGTAACCTCCCGGAGCTCCGGTATATTCCCAAACTCTCCCGGAACCTTTCTGGTGTCCAAATATATCCGTCCAATATATCAATCTTTATGTCTCGACCATTTCGAGACTCCTCGTCATGTCCGTGATCACATCCGGGACTCCGAATAACCTTCGGTACATCAAAATACATAAACTCATAATATAACTGTCATCGAAACCTTAAGCGTGCGGACCCTACGGTTCGAGAACGATGTAGACATGACCGAGACACGTTTCTGGTCAATAACCAATAGCGGGACCTGGATGTCCATATTGGTTCCTACATATTCTACGAAGATCTTTATCGGTCAAACCGCATAACAACATACTTTGTTCCCTTTGTCATCGGTATGTTACTTGCCCGAGATTTGATCGTCGGTATCCAATACCTAGTTCAATATCGTTACCGGCAAGTCTCTTTACTCGTTCTGTAATACGTCATCTCATAACTAACTCATTAGTTACATGCTTGCAAGGCTTAAGTGATGAGTATTACCGAGAGGGCCCAGAGATACCTCTCTGACAATCAGAGTGACAAATCCTAATCTCGAATTATGCCAACTCAACATGAACCTTCGGAAACACCTGTAGAGCACCTTTATAATCACCCAGTTACGTTGTGACGTTTGGTAGCACATAAAGTGTTCTTCCGGTACACGGGAGTTGCACAATCTCATAGTTGCAGGAACTTTGTATAAGTCATGAAGAAAGCAATAGCAGTATACTAAACGATCAAGTGCTAGGCTAACAGAATGGGTCATGTCAATCACATCATTCTTATAATGATGTGATCCCACTAATCAAATGACAACACATGTCTATGGTCAGGAAACATGACCATCTTTGATTAATGAGCTAGTCAAGTAGAGGCATACTAGTGACCATAGTTTTGTCTATGTATTCACACATGTATCATGTTTCCGGTTAATACAATTCTAGCATGAATAATAAACATTTATCATGATATGAGGAAATAAATAATAACTTTATTATTGCCTCTAGGGCATATTTCCTTCAGCACCTCCCAGTGCCAGCCCGGCGGAGCCCAGTCCCGGACATGGGTCCTCTGAAGCAGGACGTCGTCGCGAATGGGTCGACGGTGAAATGCGGGCCGGGCATATCGTCGAGAACAAATACTATATGCCCGCAAAAAGTAACATTTTTTTAAATGATTGGATTGTGATAACTAAAATTCTATATATATGCAAATTCTAACAATTTGACATTAATCTAATTCATCTAACTAAAACTAATTCTAAAATTTCCTGATTATATAACTAACAATTCTATAACAATTCTAATATTTATATAACTAAAAAACAGAAAAATTGCTAACATTTCTATAAATATTTCTATAACTAAAAAACAGAAAACATTTATAACATTTCTATATAACTAACATTTCTAATATTTATATTACTAAAAACCAGAAAAATTGCTAACATTTCTATAAATATTTCTATAACTAAAAAACAGAAAAAATTTATAACATTTCTATATAACTAACATTTCTAATATTTATATAACTATAAAACAGAATAATTTCTAACATTTCTATAACTAAAAAGCAGAAAAATTTATAACAAACAAACTAATGTGTGTGTGTGTAGTGTGTGTGTGTGTGTGTGTGTGTGTAGTGTGTCTGTGTGTGTGTGTGTGTGTGTGTGTGTGGACATGGAGGCCGGGGGAGCTCACCGGCGAGGCGACGACGGGGCGGCGACAACGGGGCGATGGGACGGGGCGGCGACGACGGGGCGACGGGACGGGGCGGCGACGACGGGGCGGGGCGGGGCGCGGTGACGGGGCGGTCGGGGCGCGGCGGCGGGGACGACGGGGATGGGGACGGCCGGGGCGGCGATGTCGACGGGGGCGGCGACGAGGGACGGGGACGGCCGGGGTCGGCGACGAGGGGCGGGGGCGGCGACGTCGACGGGGACGGCGTCGATCGGGGCAGGGCGGCGCGACGGAGGGAGGAAACAGAGGGAAGAAACAGAGGGAAAGTGAATTTCTTTCAACTAGTGTATATATAGGATGGACCTTTAGTACCGGTTGGAGCCACCAACCGCTACTAAAGGTCTGTTTTGGCCAGGCCAAGCGGCGGGAAGCGCACCCCCTTTAGTACCGGGTTGTGGCTCCAACCGGTACTAAAGGGAGGGTCTTTAGTACCGGTTAGAGCCATGACCTGGTACTAAAGGGGGTGCGCTGGCTCCAGGCGGTGCGCAAGTTTAGTCCTACCTCGCTAGCCGAGGGGCTACCGCACTGGTTTATAAGCCCCAGTGCGGTAGCTCTCTCGAGCTCCTCTCCTAAGCAGGCCTACTGGGCCTACCTGTCCTCTTCTGCCCAGTGGGCCTACTGGGCCTTTGCGGGCCTGCATCCTGGCCCAACAAAAGGTTGTGTTCCTAGTCGTATGCAGGCCGCTTTGGCCCAGTAGGCGGGCTTTTTAATTTTCTTAATTTTTTCGCTTTATTTATTTTTGTTTTATTTATTTTTGAGTTGTTTTTTGCTGTATTTAGAGTTTCTTTGTGAATATTTTTGCTTTAGGTACAAAAAATTACAAACTTTCTGTTAGTGCCGGTAGTTTTCAAATTTGAATAGTTTAAATTTTGAATTATTTGAAATTTGTGTGAATCACTAGTTTGTGAATAACTTAACTTTGAAAAAAGTTTTTCAGTGATTCTTTTTTTTATGTTTAATATTAGTGTGTTTTATCATTATATTCAATTTGGTAATGCTTAGGTTATTTAAAAAATGAAATGCCTTTGTAACAGTTGAGTTTTCGTCGGAAACCCTGATACTTCGAAAGAGATTGTCCATTTTGTACACGAAGTGCATCCAGTTTTTGCCGTAACCCTCTCTACTTTTTTGCACATGCTATTTGTATGAAATTATGATACCATGCCAACTTTCAACCTTTTCTGAGTTCATTTGAAATGCTTTTCAATTTCAGGGTCATTTAGCTGGAAAAAATCAGTAAATGCATGAAAAGAATTTGTTTGCACATAAAAATTTTCGCGTTTCAAATGCCAAAACACATAACTACCCTAACTATTACAGACATTCCCTCCTGGGTGTGAAACACAGAAGAAAGTGATGATAGTGAAGCCGATCACATCCCCGACTTTAGGTGTGAAACTTTTTCTTCGTGTGTGTCCCTTTGCGCCGTAGCCATGGAAAATCTTCATCATTTAACTGGATGCTCAGGTCAATATTCACTGTGAATGGAGCAATTTCATCAAACTTTTCATAATCTTCTGACATGTCTGTCTTGTTATCCACTCCCATGATGTTTCTTTTTCCTGAAAGAACTATGTGGCACTTTGGCTCGTCATATGATCCATTTGCTTCCTTATCTTTTCTTTTTCTCGGCCTGGTAGACATGTCTTTCACATAAAAAACCTCCGCCACATCATTGGCTAGGACGAATGGTTCATCTGCATACGCAAGATTGTTGAGATCCACTGTTGTCATTCCATACTGCGGGTCTTCCGTTACCCCGCCTCGTGTCATATTGACCCATTTGCACCGAAACAAAGGGACCTTCAAATCACCTCCATAGTTAAGTTCCCATATGTCCTCTATGTAACCATAATATGTTTCCTTTCCCGTGTTGGTCGTTGCATCAAAGCGGACACCACTGTTTTGGTTGGTGCTCTTCTTATCTTGGTCGATCGTGTAAAATGTATTCCCATTTATCTGGTACCCTTTGACAGTCATTATATTCGAAGATGGTAACTAGGACAGCGAGTACATGTCATTTTGAATATCACCATCATTCAGGGCACGTTTCTGCAACCAACTGGCGAAAGTCCTCGTTTGTTCGCGTGTAATCCAGTCGTCAGACTTCTCCGGGTGTTTGGAGTGTATAAAATTCTTGTGTTCCTCCATATACGGAGCCACCAAGGCGGAATTCTGTAGAACTGTGTAGTGTGCTTCAGTGAGAGAATGCCCGTCCATACATATTATTTGATGCCCTCCTAGCGTGCCTTTTCCTTCCAGTCTGCCCTTATGCCGCGATTCAGGAACACCAATCGGCTTAAGGTCAGGAATAAATTCAATACAAAACTCAATGACCTCCTCATTTTCATGGCCCTTCGAGATGCTTCCTTCTGGCCTAGCACGGTTATGAACATATTTCTTCAAGACTCCCATGAACCTCTCAAAGGGGAACATATTGTGTAGAAATACAGGACCCAAAACGTTAATCTCTTTGCAAAGGTGAACTAGGACGTGCGTCATGTTGTTGAAGAAGGATGGTGGGAACACCAACTCGAAAATGACAAGACATTGCACCAAATCATTCTGTAACCTTGGTATGATTTCTGAATCGATTACCTTCTGTGAGATTGCATTGAGGAATGCACATAGCTTCACAATGGCTAATCGAACGTTTTTTGGTAGAAGCCCCCTCAATGCAACCGGAAGGAGTTGCGTCATAATCACGTGGCAGTCATGAGACTTTAGGTTCTGGAACTTTTTCTCTGCCATATTTATTATTCCCTTTATATTCGACGAGAAGCCAGACGGTACCTTCATGCTGAGCAGGCATTCGAAGAAGATTTCCTTCTCTTCTTTGGTAAGAGCGTAGCTGGCCTGACCTTGATGTATGCCGTCTTTTCCGTGTATACGTTGCTGGTCCTCCCGTGCCTTTGGTGCATCTTTTGTCTTCCCATACACGCCCAAAAAGCCAAGCAGGGTCACGCAAAGATTCTTCGTCTCGTGCATCACGTTGATTATGGAGCGGACCTCTAGGTCTTTCCGATATGGCAGGTCCCAAAATATAGATTTCTTCTTCCACATGGGTGCGCGTCCGTCAGCGTCCTTCGGAACAGGTTGTCCGCCAGGACCCTTTCCAAAGATTACCTTCAAATCCTTGACCATATCATGTACATCAGCACCAGTACGGTGGCGAGGCTTCGTCCGGTGATCCGCCTCACCTTTGAAATGCTTGCCTTTCTTTCTTACGGGATGCCTTGTCGGAAGAAATCGACGATGTCCCAGGTACACATTCTTCCTACAACTATCCAAATATATACTGTCGGTATCATCCAAACAGTGCGTGCATCCGCGGTATCCCTTGTTTGTCTGTCCTGAAAGGTTACTGACCAATCATTGATGGTCACGAACAGCAACGCCTTTAGGTAAAATTCTTCTTGTCTGTGCTCATCCCACGCACGTACACCTGTTCCATTCCACAGCTGTAATAGTTCTTCAACTAATGGCCTTAGGTACACATCAATGTCGTTGCCGGGTTGCTTAGGGCCTTGGATGAGCACTGGCATCATAATGAACTTCCGCTTCATGCACAACCAAGGAGGAAGGTTATACAAACATAGAGTCACAGGACACGTGCTATGGTTGCTGCTCTGATCCTCAAAAGGATTAATGCCATCTGCGCTTAGACCAAACCATACGTTCCTTGGGTCACCTGCAAACTCCTCCCAGTACTTTCTCTCGATTTTCCTCCACTGCGAACCGTCAGCGGGTACTCTCAACTTTCCGTCTTTCTTACGGTCTTCTGCGTGCCACCGCATCGCCTTCGCATGCTCTTTGTTTTGGAACAAACATTTCAACCGTGGTATTATAGGAGCATACCACATCACCTTGGCAGGAATCTTCTTCCTGGGGCGCTCGCCCTCGACATCACCAGGGTCATCGTGACTGATCTTATAACGCAATGCACCGCATACCGGGCAAGCGTTCAAATCCTCGTACTCACCGCAGTAGAGGATGCAGTCATTAGGGCATGCATGTATCTTCTGCACCTCTAACCCTAGAGGGCAGACGGCCTTGTTTGCTTCATACATTCTCTTGGGCAATTCGTTGTCCTTTGGAAGCATATTCTTTATCATTACCGGCAACTTTCCAAATCCCTTGTCAGATACACCATTCTATGCCTTCCATTGCAGCAATTCAAGTGTGGTGCCCAACTTTTTTTTGTCAGCTTCGCAATTCAGGTACAACAATTTCTTGTGATCCTATAACATGTGCTGCAACTTCGTCCTCTCCAAATCACTTGCGCAGTTCTCTTTGCATCGGCAATGGCCCGACCTAGATCATCAGCGGGCTCATCTGATGCCTCTTCTTTAGCTTCTTCCCGCATTGCCGGCTCAGCTTCTTCCCCCATTATTGTATCATCGTATTCAGGGAACCCATGGCCAGGATAGCCGTCGTCGTCCTCTTCTTCTTCATTGTCTTCCATCATAACCCCTATTTCTCCGTGCTTGGTCCAAACATTATAATGGGGCATGAAACCGGACTTAAATAGGTGGACGTGAATGGTTTTTGACGTAGAGTAACTGTGACCATTCTTACAGCTAGCACATGGACAAGGCATAAAACCATCCGCCCGCTTGTTTGCCTCAGCGGCCCGCAGAAAAGTATGCACGCCATTAATGAACTCGAGAGAGCATCGGTCATCATACATCCATTGTCGGCTCATCTTCATTACACAACATCAAATAGACCAAATTAATACAAGTTCATACATAAAGTTCATATACAACACTTAATTAAATGCAACATAAAAATAACTCTCTAGCTAAAGAATTTAAATGCAACAACAAATGCAATCAAGATCGCAACTAAGGTAACAATTGATCCAACACCATAATGATACCAAGCCACACTATCAATGGCATATTTTCTAATCTTTCTAATCTTCAACCTCATTTTCTCCATCTTGATCTTGTGATCATCGACGACATCGGCAACATGCAACTCCAATTCTATCTTCTCCCCCTCAATTCTTTTCAATTTTTCTTTCAAATACTCGTTTTCTCTTTCAACTAAATTTAATCTCTCGACAATAGGGTCGGTTGGAATTTCCGGTTCACATACCTCCTAGATAAAAATATCTATGTCAACTTGATGGGCATAATTTGTCATAAACACGAAATGCAACAACTAGTTTTAAAAGAGAATATACCACATCTGAATCATAACAAGGACAAGGGCCGACGGGGACGGATATCAAAACCATGGCACTATGTATAACAAACAACGTACGGGTAAGATAATTATACGAGTAACTATATATCCAAATCACACAAACATCAATTTGGTAATGTAAAACATTCATGAACAAGAGCCTCACCACAAGGTGGTTCCGGCGACGGGACGGTGCGGGCGATCGATGGTGGTTACGACGGAGATTTAGAAGGCACTAAGTAAACCACGCCTACATATGCAAACTAAGTGTTATTTTTGACCTCAAATTGCATATAAATCAAATACTAGCAATTATAATTCCTCCCAGATTAATCACTATACAAAGCATTGCAAGAGCTAATCTAGCAATGAGAGTTGAAAGGACAAAGTTGCTAACCTTTGTGATCATTTGAATGGATGGGGGCATTCAAATCTTGACAAATTTTGGGCAAAATTTGTGAGGAGCTCGAGGAAGAGAGGGGAAGAACAGAGGAAGTGAGGGGAAAGGGGAAGAACAGAGTGGCTCGGGTGGACGAAGGGTTTATGTACGTCGACCTTTAGTACCGGTTCATGCCACGAACCGGTACTAAAGGTGCTGGAGGGGCCCCAGACTGACAACACCCTGCCACCACTCTCTTTAGTACCGGTTCGTGGCACGAACCGGTGCTAAAGGTACGCCACGAACCGGTACTAATGAGAACGGCCGGCTAGCCGTTGGAACCGGCACTAATGGACACATTAGTGCCGGCTCAAAATCAAACCGGCACTAATGTGTCTCAGATTTGCCCATTTTTCTACTAGTGCCCTTCCCTTTCTCCTCTCTCCTTCCCTTCCCCCTTCTCCTACTCCTACTAGGAAAGAAGGAGTCCTCCTCCCGGTGGGAGTAGGACTCCCCCCTTGGCGCGCCCTCCTCCTTGGTTGGCCGCCTCCCCCTAGCTCCTTTATATACGGGGGCAGGAGGGCACCCCAAGACACACAAGTTGATCATTGATCTTTAGCCGTGTGCGGTGCCCCCCTCCACCATAATCCACCTCGGTCATATCATAGCGTTGCTTAGGTGAAGCCCTGCATCAGTAACTTCGTCAACATCGTCATCACGCCGTCGTGCTGACGGAACTCTCCCTCGAAGCTCTACTGGATCGTGAGTTCGTGGGACGTCACCGAGCTGAACATGTGCAGATCGTGGAGGCGTTGTACGTTCGGTACTAAGATCGATTGATCGTGAAGACGTACGACTACATCAACCGCATTGTCATAACGCTTCCGCTTACGGTCTACGAGGGTACGTGGATGACACTCTCCCCTCTCGTTGCTATGCATCACCATGATCTTGCGTGTGCGTAGGATTTTTTTTTGAAATTACTACGTTCCCCAACACTTCGTCCTCATCAGGAACACTTCAATATTGAACCATGGGTGTTGTATGAAAACCTTCCTCGCCTCCTGACCATAGAGGTGGTTTGAGAGGTAATCATCAGTGAACTACTTTGGAAAGGCCTGAAAACAAGGATGCACATTGATATCTTCTCTATATTGGAAATGGGGCAAAGGAATAAAAAAAGGCAAGGTATAATAGTTAGTACCATCTTGTAGTGAACTGATGTCTTCTTCATTGTGCAGACAAAGATCTTGTTGTTTTTTGTCGCTAATTTCTTTATCCTAACAATCTTTCCGAGTTATTGATTTGATTGACATTCATGGACAACTCATTTCCCCATATGCAAAAAGGGTGGAACAGTGGGTCAAAACCTCTGACAGCAGACCTACATGTGCAAGACCAAATTGTTAAAAACCAAAATATTAGAATGGTTCCTGTAATTGCACAATAATGTGCTATTAGACAACGGATCATGCACGTGCTAACCTCGATTGTAAACATCAGTGCTTCCCATTGTTTCCCCAACACATATAAGGTAATTAGTCATCAGGTTAAGTAAGGGATTGCATGCTATCAGTAAAATATGTTTATGAAAAATAAGCACATTGCAGATTCATCAGATTAATTCAAGCCACATGGAAAACTCATTTATCCAAACCAAGCATGATTAAGAACTAGGAAATATAGCACTTGTATATGTTTCTCATGTAGTAAGTGCGGCCAAATTCAATTTATTCCTCACATGCACAACAATATAAAATTCTACCCACGACAATTGGACATCGCATTATGGAATTGAACCAAACAATTAAGTAAACACCACAACAAATGAACCAACATTGACTGAGCACCACATTGCACAATATAACATACTCCTAATAGAAGATCAAACAGTTAACCAAACAGTTAACTACGACCAATTGTAGTAATTGTATTTGTTTCTCATGTATTTACTACAGCCAAATTCAATTTATTCCTCACATTGTATACAATAACAGAATGCACCCACAACTATTGAACATCACATTGCAGAATTAAACCAAACAGTTAACTAAACACCACAATACAAATGAACCAAACGTTAACTGAGCACCACATTGCACAATGTATAACCAAACCAAGCATGCTTGACAACTTGGAAGTATAGCAATTGTATTCGTTTCTCATGTATTTTGTAAAGATAAATTCGATTTATTTCTCACATGGAAGACAATACAAAATTGCAGCCTGAAGAATTGAACATCACATTTGCATATTGAACCAGACAGTTAACTGAAGACGACAACTAATTAACAAAATAGTTAATAAGTGAGCACCACACTACATGATATATAGAACATATGTACTAGAGCAACAGACTGCATGGTAAAATTAGATAGCACAATTCACTAGAATTTGTGAAGGAAAGGCAGGAGCAGCACACGCAACGGGTAAAACGAGCATGCTTAACCGGCGTAGCTAGCAAATGGCAAGGTGCTCCTCCAAGATCTGGGGGTCAGCACGAATGGCAGCCATCGTGACCTCATCCGCGCGTGCGGTCGCGATTTGCTTCTCTGCTGCCAAATGCTCCTTGAGATCTGGGCTGTACTGCATGCACCATGGCTTAGGGCGGCGCTTATTTGGTGGAGGGGTTGATTTGGGTGGAAGGTGCCGCGCTCGCGTCGGCGGTCGGGGCATGTGGGATGTGGAAGGAGGAGGAGGATGGGGGTCGGGTGTGGATTACCTGCCTGGTTAGGCGAGGTCGAGAAGCGTGAAGGAGGGTCACCGGCAAGGAGGCGGTGCTGCAAGCAAGGAGTGAAGGTTTCAACTTGGAAAGGAAGGCGGCAATAGGGGAAATGTGGCTTTTCGTAAGGGGGAGGGGGCGGGGAGGTAGATATTTCCGCGAAAGCCGAAAATTTGGAATCGCTTCAACAAAAAAAAACTGGCGCGCAAAGTGTCATCAGACACGGTCCCTTATTCAGAACTGTGTACGATATGTGAACATCACAAACGATTCAGATAGCTTAACCCGTGTGTGATGAGTTTGAACGTCAAAAATTTTGGTTCGAATTTCCATGGTTACAGTGGTCATCCATGTCATTGCATAATTTGGATACACAAATGAGACTACAACACACCCACACTTCTTAATCGAGCAAGTTCAGCAATTAAACAGAGCTAGCTGACCTAAACATTACTCTAACAAATTAAAGACTCGCGCTCTTAATTAAACAAAACAAAGAGTACTACTACGGCTGGTGCTCGTCGATCTCCGCCGCCACCTCCATGTCCAGCTCGCGCCCGACGGTTTCCTGGGTAAGGGGCTCCATGGCATCCATCGCACCATACTCGGCAAGCATCTCGCCATCCGCGTCCGCCATCTCTTTGGAAAAGGCCGCCACGAGCTGGGCGTGGGCGTACGCGATCTGGGCTTGGATGGGCTCCGTCGTCGCAAGGTATGCGGCGGAGGAATGGACGGCTTCTCGAACGCTCTCGGCGATTGCCATCTCTTCGGCCGTGGGTTGCCGACCGTTGTCGGAGAAGCTTAATTCGATTTGTGCGGTGACCGCCAGGAGCTGGGTGTGGGCAGCCTCGACATGGTCATGGGCGGCCTCCATCAGGGCTAAGGCCGCCACTGTGGAACGGGTTCATATAAATTGGTTGAAAAATCAAATATGTGTCCTTGGGTGCATGCTTAGGTCCCATGCAAAAAATGGGAATGAATTTCAAACACCAGGGCACCGTTGATTGCCGGCAAAACAATGAGATGACTGGTTTTTAAATTCTAGTAAATCCAAAACTCGTCTGAAATTCATGAAACTTGGCATGCTATCATGGAGCGGCATCAACATACCGTGGTAAATTTTTTGTCCCATTTGGGGCAGGTTCGGGTATATGCTTCCCACAAACCAGAGCTTCTCACAACAAGCATGATGGTTTCGGTAGGGAATGTCCCACCTTTGGGGACGAAACAATATCCATTGCCTCTTATTGCTTTCAAATTTTTTCTTGTGTCAACATAGAACAACATGAGTGTTGTGTCAATTTTTGTGATTTTCGGGGTTCGTTTGGACATTTTTATGCATTAACTGAGTTTTCAATGCATTTATGTGCATAATTCAAATTTAAACTACATGCACATGCTCCAGTGCATATAAATTAGTTGAAAAATCAAATATGTGTCCTTGGGTGCATGCTTAGGTCCCATGCAAGAAATATGAATAAATTTCAAACACCAGGGCATCGTTGATTGCCGCAAAACATTGAGATGCCTGGTTTTTAAATTCTAGTAAATCAAAACTCGTTTGAAAATCATGAAACTTGGCATGCTATCATGGAGCGGCATCAACATGTCGTGGTAAAAATTTTGTCCCATTTGGGGCAGGTTCGGGTATATACTTCTCACAAACCAGAGCTTCTCACCACAAGCATGATGGTTTCGGTAGGGAACATCCCACCTTTGAGGACGAAACAATATCCATTGCCTCTTATTGCTTCCAATTTTTTTTCGTGTCAACATAGAACAACAGGAGTGTTGTGTCATTTTTTGTGATTTTTCGGGGTTCGTTTGGACATTTTTATGCATTATCTGAGTTTTTAATGCATTTATATGCATAATTCAAATTTAAACTACATGCACATGCTCCAGTGCATATAAATTGGTTGAAAAATCAAATCTGTGTCCTTGGGTGCATGCTTAGGTCCCATGCAAGAAATGAGAATGAATTTCAAACACCAGGGCAACGTTGATTGTCGGCAAAACATTGAGATGCCTGATTTTTAAATTGTGGACGGATGTAACTTAAAGCTCTAGGCAGAAGTTCAACTTAACAGTTTCTGTTGAAACACTAGTATATTAAACAAGTAGTGAGAAAAGGCAAATCTCTAAATGGGTATTTGAGATCATATGGGGGATTGCTTGAAATAAATGGGCCTGGCCAATTAACAATTTTTGAAATCTCCAAGTGGCCCATGTGTAAAAATAGCAAGTGGTGATTCCAAAGTTTAGTATCACCAAGGAACTTGAGGAAGTTCGAGACCTCCTTATATAGTGGGTTCTCTACACCACACTTAGTGAGGTGTTAAAGAGAGAAATAGAAAACCACACATGAGCGCCGCCCTGGCCGGGCTCGGGCACGGGCCGGGGCGGCGTCCGCGTGAATGGTCCACCGAAATCCAGTCCGTTGCCTTGCAGGGGCACAACTTCCTTTTGCCGTTTTATTTTTTGGTGTCTTGACAGACAAGTTGATTGTTTCCTTGTTCGGTAAGTTTGACTTGGAAACCAAGTCGATTTAAGATCATGATCGCGACACAATACCGCCTCTGGTCCTCCTATATATACTGCTTACCGGCCCCGACCAAAGATACACCGAAACACCTTGGGTTTTGCCTCTTTTCGCAACTTGTGCCGCTACCGTAGTCTGGTCTATCCCGAACACCGGCGTGTGGGAGTGCGGGTCTTCGAAACCGTTCGTCCTTGCGATCCTGCATCGGGAGAGAATGAATTAGGTTTTTGGAAAGCGCTCTGCGTGACTGCTCAAGTTCGTCATCACGGGTCATCTTCCGTCCAAGTCGGGCAGCCTACTCATCCTCGTCTCCAACGCCATCAGCAACAGATTGTCGTCGCCATCGTCATCAACACAAAGTCACTCCTACAGCAGCTAACGAATAGTACATTCCTCATGATCTGTTCATGTCTTAGTTATTGTTACATGTGCATGCTTTACTGTTACTCTAGTATGCTAGATTGTTGCATGCTGTTCTCTATTCTAGCCATGAATTATTTATTGAAATTAATCATGAACTTGCCTAATATTCCAACATCTTACTATTAGATTTACACACACAACATAATTCTCGGTGGATGAGCAAACCGAATACGAGAAGTGAAGACCAGATGTCCCGAGCCCAATCCTTGAAACGCCACTCTGCTACGTTGTTTTTAAATTTAGTTCTATTTATCTTTTATCTTAGACTAAATTATTGTATAGCTCGATTCCAAACATTATAGCATGAATTAAATAAAGTTTGCTACCCTACAGTCGGGGTATCTTATATTTGTTTGTGTGCATCGTACTCTAGATTTATTTGACAGTCGTGTTGGGCTTGGCCTTTAGTTTTTGGATGAAGCCTAGTCTCAAAATCACGGGAAATTCATGCAACATATCAAGTATCATATTTTTTATTAAAAATAAATGGCATAATTCATCATGCAAACGGGTGTGTGAGTCGGAAAAATATGAGATGCACTCGGAGCATGTACTTCCCTAAAAAATCCGCAAACTATAAAAGCCGCACATACAAATGAGTCAAGTACGTTTGCAGATAAAACTTTTATGAAAATCGCAATTTTTTATGATCCATGAAAAAAGTGAAAAACCCAAGCACTTTTCTATGTGACAATGCTATTCCAGCTATTCACTCCTGTTTTTTTTGTCCATACCGCAAATTAATAAAAAGAAAATCACAAAATTTACTGGCACACGACCCACTCTAAGATCTACACACCAGATTGTTCTCGGAAAAAAAAATGCAAAATTGCAGTCATCTTTGAATTTTTCCAAAATAGAAGGACCATGTGCTCTTCAAATCAAAGCAACAAAAAAAATAAGCATTCTTATTTTTATGTTAGAGGTTTCCAGTGTAATGCTTAAATTTTTAAAATAATAAAGCACCCTTTATATAAAAAAACTCATTTCCCAGATTTTTTTATAAACGCATTTCCCTCAAAAGCGCCCCACACGGCCACACCCGACCCGAGCACCACCCACTCCCCATCCCCACTCCGAGTCCCAAAGGCACTCCGCCGCCGCCGCCGCCGCCATCCATCCATCCATCTCCGCCGCTGCCGCCGCCTACCTATTCCACCCAAGAACCGCGGCCAGCGCTCGCGGAGGACACACGGCATGGAGGAGCCGATGTCCAGGCTCACCCACGACCTACTCGCGGAGATCCTCTCTCGACTGCCCTACAAATCACTCTGCATCTGCAAGTGTGTGTGCCCGGCCTGGCGCGACCTCATCGCCGATCCGGCGAATCGGAAGAAGATTGCGCAGTCCCTGGCCGGTTTCTTCTACCACATCCCGGCCGACTCTGCCGAGTCCCGCGGCCTGGCCGTCAACTACGCCGACCTCTCTGCCTTCCCTTGGTCAAGCGTGCCCAGGACCTACCCGCGCTTGCCACTACCGCCAGACAGCGCAGACTGTTTCCTCACTGTCAAGGATTCCTGCGATGGGCTGTTTCTTATCCGGATTGGGAGGGACTCGCCGGAGCCACAATTTGGCTACATGGTCTCCAATCCAGCTACCGGTCAGTATACTCTGCTGCCCCACTCTGGCTACGCCGGCAACTGCTGTGGCTCTTACTTGGGCTTCGACAGTGGCGTCTCCACTCAAGAGTTTCATGTCTTCCAGTTTGTGATGGGATGGCCAGACCAAGACCAGGATGGGGTTCCCCCGGTTGTGACAGGACTCAACATTTACTCCTCCCAAACTGGTGCATGGGTATCAATGGAACCCAAATGGGACATCCAGGTTGGCTTGTGCGGCGGTCAACTTGGAGTTTTCCATAAGGGGTGTTTGCACCTGCTCATACATCTTGATGGGCTGGCAATTGTTGATGCACAAGGGCTAAAATGGAGGACCATCCCCGTGCCGAATTTCATCGATCCGAGTTTCTCGGGTTTCATCGGAAAATCTGCAGGACAGCTGCTTTATATCAACTCTGACGACAGTGAAGAAGGCTATGGCTCGACCTCACTCTCAACTATATCTGTCTACGTTCTCAGTAGCGGGATTTATAACTGGGATGCGTCTTATTTGGACGACGGATGCACGCATTGGATATTGTTGCACAAGCTTTCGGATGTGATTCCAAATGAGAATTTTTGTCTCGGCTGGGACCTCAAAGTCGTCGGAGTACACCCACATGCCAATATCATCTTTATGGCTGATTTCAACAATAATGAACTGTTGGCATATGATTTGGATCATCGTGAAAGTACAGCTGTGCACCACATTGGGCGTACCTACCTCGCGCATGAGCAATATTTCCCATATGTGCCGCTGCTGTCCAGCCTACGGCTAGCAATATCTCCTAGTTGATGAATGTTCTGCTGATTGAGAATGGGAAGCCATGGACGAGGTGCTCAGTTGGCCGTTGCGTTTTCAAGTGAACTCTTCACACAAAGATTCAAACGGTGATGCTGTATTATTCATAGAAAATGCTGCTACCTTTAGTTTCGGTTTGATCTCTGCATTCGTTTTCATTTCTAGTATTTGTCTGCTTGGATGTTTCCCTCATGGATGTGTTAGTGCGATTTGTCGTATGCTCTGTGCCTTTTGATGGGCAACAAGTACGGATGTACTACGAGACATTTCGGTGTGTACCTCTATTGGCTAAGCCAGAATTATTTATCTTCTACTATGGATGTGTACAAGAGACTTGGTATGAGCCGTAGAATGTTCTGTACCTTTTTTGATGGGCAACAAGTATGAGCCATATGAGGCAGTGAGACACTAGTGTGTTCTAATTTGATCTTTTTTGTAATGAGTGGCTAAGCAGGAGTTGCTTATGTTCTGATGTGTACACATACAATTCTATCTAGGTGTTTGCACTGCTAAGATTTTGTTGGTCTCTTGTTTTTTCTGGTTTGATGTTATATTCATAGAAGTTTGCATATGTGTGCACCATGTAATGTGAGCAAAGTCAATTTTGATGATTCATATCCCAGTTGGTTTATATTATATAGTCAGAAATGATCATAGTTTTCTGCTCTGTTTTTTCTTTTCTTCTAAAGGATCTAAATTGAATGTACAGCTGTTCTTTAAACTTTCTACATCAATGCTTCAACAGTGTTGGTATATCCCTGATCCAAAACCACTGTAACTCTATACTGCATTTTGTTGCTATAGTCCATGTCCTTTTTGTACTTGCTGCTTTAGTTTTTCTATTAGTGCCATCCTGATATTTCCTGCATTTGTTAATTGTAGCTACACTACTTTTGTTTCTTCGATTGGTTATCTCCTGCAGGTAACTTCCATTGAACCTCTTTCCTGGAGAGATTGCAGAGAGGATTCTCATTATTCCAGTAAGTTCTGAAGGTTGTACTGATTTTCCACCTTGGCCACTCACTAAGATTGGAGTATATTCAGACATATCTGCATATAACCTAGCCAGATCCCAACCATTAAAGTAAATCAAACTAATTATGCCAAAAAAGCATCGTCAAATAAGGGGACTATGAAAAAAGCTTGGAGAAAATTATGGGCAATTCAATGTCCTAGCAAGATGGAGGTGGTTTTATGGTGAATGGCTCGTAATTACCTTCCTACGGGTATCCAACTTCAAGTGTGATCAATCACAACAAGGTATGATTGTCATCTTTGTAATCGAGAGGAAATTGTGGAGCATTGTTTTTTGTAATGCCAATATGTTCAAGAAATATGGAAAGAGCCGAAGAAAGATATTCTGGATACTAGACAGGGTGGCATCCACATTACCCCTGCAAGGCCAGCCAAGCTCCAGGAATGTACCTCGCCAGATATTTTGGATACTAGACAGGGTGGGAACATTGGAGGCATCGTTCTTGAAAATTGGTTGTTTCATTCCTTGTATATTTTCCCCTAAGAGCAGATGATATTGGAGCAGATCTTTGTGGTCGTCTTCTTTGGGTGGCGTCTTCTTCTTCGGGCAGTTGTTGGCGTCAAAACGTTGCAGCACGTCCTGCCAGACAGCGCGGATGAAAGGGAGTTGGGCAAGCAAGTAAAGAGCTGATTCTAGGTGAATGTGACATAACTTGCAGATGGGGCTGTGAAGCCATCCCTTCTGCTGGACAATATAGGCAGTGTAGATCATCAGCTTATAATCCAAACAGTGCTCACAGTCAGAAAACGGAACCTGTATGGACTTGGCATACTTCGCACGATCATCTATTCATCTTGTCTAGTCACTACGGGTGGGGGTGGGCAATGGAAATGATTTAGAAAGTGTGGAGGGCCGAGAGGACCATGAGTACCAGGATAAGATTGCCCGAAATGTTCATCCAGCCAATCTTCCAGCCGGCGCATTTGGAACCAAATTTGTCCATGACTGGCTGGCAGTCGGTTTTGGCAAGTTTTCTGTCAGAGAGAAGCATGCCGAGGTACTTGCACGGGAATGATCCGGGCTGGCACCCGAGAGCGAGCTGAAGGGGTTGCAGATCAATGCCCTCACGTGTTCCTGTTATGGATAAGAACCACTTCTCTGAAAGTTTGTGCGCCGGTCAGTGGCATGTCCGAGCTTTTCTTTCTTTAAGAGCAAGTACAATAGTGGGCTTATAGCCCGTTTACATGTCAATTTTGCCTGTGTGAAGGAGAGAGATAATGTCGCTTTCAGCAACAGATCGTCGCCAACATCATCATCAACAATGTCGCTCCTGCAGCAACTAACGAATAGTACATACATCCTGATCACTTCATGTCTCTATTTGTAGCTGTTACATATGGGGTGCTATTGTGCATGTTTTACTGTTCATCTAGTATGCTAGATTGTTGCGTTCTATTCTCTATTCTAGGCATGAACTATTGATTGAAATTAATCATGAACTTGCCTAATATTCCAACATCTTACTATTAGATTTGCACACACAACAGAGTTCTCGGTGGAGGAGCATATCGGATCCAAGAAGCGAAGACCAGACGTCCCGAGCCCAATTTTTGAAACGCACTATGCTACGTTGTTTTTAAGTTCAGCTCTATTTATTTTTTATCTTAGTCTAAATTATTGTTTAGCTCGTTCCCAGACATTATAAGTATGAATTAAATAAAGTTTGCTACCCTAAAGTCGGGGTATCTTATATTTGTTTTTGTGCATCATACTCTAGACTTTATTTGACAGCGTGTTGGGCTCGACCTCTAGTTTTCAGATGAAGCCTAGTCCCGAAATCACGGAAAATTCCTGCAACATATTAAGTATCATATTTTTTATTAAAAATAAATGGCATAATTCATCATGCAACCGAGTATGTGAGTCAGAAAATATGAGATGTGCTCGGGCATGTACTTCTCTTAAAAATTCCGCAAATTATAAAAACCGCACATGCAAATGAGTTAAGTATGTTTACGGATAAAACTTTTATGAATTTTTTTTTGTGTGATCCGCGGAAAAAGTGAAACACCCAAGCACTTTTCTATGTGACAATGCTATTCTGGCTACCCACTCATGTTTTTTATCCATACCGCAAATTAATAAAAGAAATCACAAAATTTACTGGTACACGGCCCACTCTAGGATCTACACACCAGATTTCTTTCGGAAAAATTCAAAATTGCAGCTCAGCTTTGAATTTTTCTGAAATAAAAGCACCATGTGCTCTTCAAATCAAAGCAAGAAAAGATAATAAACATTCTTATTTTCATGTGAAAGGTTTTCATCGCAGGCATTTATAAACTCATTTCCCTCAAAAACTCCCCACCCTAGTTGGTCCATGCCACACCCGAGCACCACCCAGTCCCAGGGCTGCAGGTGTAACTGCCCGTGGGCATCCCACCTCAGTTCACCTGATCCCACTATGAATTGGTGGGAAATATTGGGTAGCCCACATGGATTAAACGGGTGAAAATGGGATCCTACTAAAAAATACAAACACAATACATTGTATTCAGAAACAACAGCTACAATGTGTCCCGGCCTCCTCCCTGGCGCTGCGCCAGCGCGGCGCCGTCCACCTCCCATCCCGCGGCCGTGGTGCTGAACTACGTGGACGTCCTGCTGGAGGCGCTCGCCTTCATCCGGTGGTTCAAGAGCAAGACGGTGGTGGTGAAGTACGTCGGCGCGGCCATGAAGTCGACGGAGCTGCAGGCGTCGATGATCCGCAACCTTGTCCTCCTCTCCTACTTCGGCCTGCGGCCCGTGCTCGTGCACGGCGGCGGTCCAGAGATGTATCAACTCCTGGCTGCAGCACACCAGCGTCGAGCCGCAGCTCCGCAACGGCCTCCGCGTCACCGACGCTCTCACCATGGAGGTCGTCGAGAACTCGAGATGGTGCTGGTCAGCAAGGTCAACATTAACAAAGCAGCTTGTCTCCCTCATCAGCCTCGTCGGTGCCACCGCCGTCGGCCTCTGTGGCAAGGACGCGCGCCTCCACACCGTGCACCCCTCCCCCGACACCGCAACCCTCGGGTTCGTCGGCGAGGTGACGCGCGTACACCTCTCTGTGCTCCACCCGATCATCGCGTCCGCCCACATCCCAGTCATCGCCACCATGGCTGCCGACGAGACTCGGCAGGCCTACAACATCAACGCCGAAACTGCTACGGGGAAGATCGTGGCTGCCATTGACGCCGAGAAGCTGTTGCTGATCACTGCCATGGCGACAGGATTAAGTTGGACTCCAATGGGCTAATAGGGCTAGCCCACCTAATTTTCTTCTTGTCCAAAAACAGTTGGGATGGGATGGCTAATCCTCCCACTCCCACCTGCAGCCTGACCCTTACCTAAAAAAAAAACCTGCAGCCTGACCCTTACCTAAAAAAAACCTGCAGCCTGAACCAGTCCCCACTCCGAGTCTCCAGCTTCATAGGCACTCCGCCGCGCCGCCGCCGCCGCCGCCGCCCATCTCCGCCTACCTATTCCACCCAAGAACTGTAGCCAGCGCTCGCGGAGGACACACGGCATGGAGGAGCCGATGTCCAGACTCACCCACGACCTAATCGCGGAGATCCTCTGCCGGGTGCCCTACAAATCGCTCTGCATCTGCAAGTGCGTCTGCCCAGCCTGGCGCGGCATCATCGCCGACCCCGCCAACCGGAAGAAGATGGCGCAGACCCTGGCTGGATTCTTCTACCACACCGCCGCCAAAGGCGAGGCCGAGCCCAGCGGCTTCGCCGGCGTCGAGTACGCGGATCTGTCTCCTTTCCCTTGGTCGAGCGTCCCCGAGACCCACCCGCGCCTGCCACTACCGCCCGACAGCACGGGCTGCTTCTTCTCCCTCGAGGATTCCTGCGATGGACTTTTTCTTGCAAGCATCCGCACGGGCGCCCCTTTTGGAACATCTCGCTACATGGTCTCCAATCCAGCTAGCAGTGAGTATACTGTGCTGCCTCACTCTGGCTACGCTAGCAACAACAGCATTGCTTACCTGGGTTTCGACAGTGGCGTATCCACTCAAGAGTTTCATGTGTTCGAGTTTGTACACGACTGGAGACTCCCGGAACACAGCGGCATACATTTCCTGGTTGTGTCAGAAGTGAGGATTTACTCTTCAAATACTGGTGCATGGGTGGCAATGGAGCCCAAATGGGACATTCAAGTTGGCTTGTGCTTTAGTCAGCCTGGAGTTTTCCATAAGGGATGTTTGCACGTGCTCACGGATGAGTCCGGACTAGTGATAGTTGATGCACAAGGGCTAAAATGGAGAACCGTCCTGCTGCCAGCTAATAGTTCCTCGGATTTCATTGGGAAGTCTGCTGGACAGCTCTTGTATATCAACTCCAGATACCGCTCAGACCGATCTTTGACTATGTTGGTTTACGCTCTTAGTGATGAGATTTATAACTGGGTTGTGTGTCATCAGGATGGCAAATGCATGCACTGGAAATTGCGCAAGCTTTCAAATGTTATTCCAAAGAATAAGTTTCTCAAAGTCATTGGAGTACACCCACATGCCAATCTGATCTTCATAGCTCATTCAAACAATGGACTGTTGGCATACGATTTGGATCATCATGAAAGTACAATTGTACACCACCTTGATCATAAGTACCCTGAATTTGTGCAATATTTCCCATATGTGCCACTATTGTCCTGCCTACCATTGGATGGAGGAATACGGCTGGTAACTCCCAGTTGATGAATGTTCTGCTGATTGAAAATTAGAAGCCATGAGTGAGGTGCTCTGTTGCGTTTTCAAGTGAACTCTTCACAAAGATTCCAATAGAGATGATGTACTGTTTGTAGAAAATGCTACCTTTAGTTTCAGTTTGACCTGTGTTGGTTTTCATTTCTAGTATTTGTGTCGTTTGATGTTTCCCTCATGGATGTATTAGTCCAAGTTGTAGTATGCTCTGTGCCTTTTGATGAGCAACAAGTACGGCTGTATGGCCCATTTCCGTGTGTACCTGTTTTGGCTAAGCCAGAATTATTTATGTTCTAGTTTATGTACACATGCAATCTGAGCCGTATGAAAGTGTAAGAGACGCTTGGTATGAGTTGTAGTATGTTCTATGCATTTTGATGTGCAACAAGTAGATCTGTATGAGACGCTTTAGTGTGTTCTATGTTATCTTATATTGATGTTTGACCTGACTGTCTAAGCAAGAGTTGCTTATGTTCTGGCGTTTGCATATTTTCTTGGGCTCTTGTTTTTTCTGCTTTGATGATATATTTATAGAAGTTTGCATATGTGTGCAGCATGTAATGCGATCATGATAGCTCAGGTTGAGAAAGGTCAATTTTGATGATTCATATCCCAGTTGGTTATTATTATATGTCACAAATTATTATAATATCTTGATGAGGCATGAATAATTTCCCGCTTTTTTTTCTTCTCAAGGATCCAAACTGAAAGTACCGCTGGATTATCTAGTTTGATTTTCCGCATATGCTTCAACAGTGCTGGTAAAACATGGGATGTTTCAACATGGGATGCTGTATTGTTCGTAGACAATGCTACCTTTAGTTTCAGTTTGATCTGTATAGATTTTCATTTTTAGTATTTGTGTCACTGGATGTTTCCCTCATGGATGTGTTAGTCTGAGTTGTAGTATACTCTATGTCTTTTGAAGGGCAATAAGTATGGCTGTATGAGACATTTCCGTGTGTACCTATTTTGGCTAAGCCAGAATTATTTATGTTCTAGTATGGATGTGTTCAAGACACTTGGTATGAGCTGTAGAATGTTCTGTGCCTTTTGATGTGCAACAAGTAGAGCCATATGAGACAATGAGACATTAGTGTGTTCTATTTTGATGTTTTATCTGAGTGGCGAAGCAAGAGTTGCTTATGTTCTGATATGCGCACATACAATCCTCTCTGGGTGTTTGCAAGGTTTTCTGGTCTCTTGTTTTTTCTGGTTTGATATTACTCCCTCCGTTCCTAGATATAAGTCTTTTAGAGATTCCAATGCAGACTACATACAGAGCAAAATGAGTGAATCTACACTCTAAAATATGTCTATATACATCCATATGTAGTCCTAATTGAAATCTCTAAAAAGACTTATATTTAGGAACAGAGGGATTATATTTATAGAAGTTTGCATATGTGTGCAGCATGTAATTGATTATGCTAACTCAGAAGGTTGAGAAATGTCATTTTTGATGATTCATATCCCAGTTGGTTTATATTATATGTCAGAAACAATCATAATATCTTGATGAGGCTTGAATAATTTTCTGCTCTGCTTTTTTTATCTTCTAAAGGATCCAAATCGAAAGTATGACTGTTTTTTAAATTTTCCGCATCAATGCTTCAACAATGTTGGTAAACCATCTATTTAACAACGGTGTTGTTATATCCCTGATCCAAAACCACTGTAACTTTATACTGCATTTTGTTGCTCTAGCCCATGTCTTTTTGCACTCACTGCTTTAGTTTTTCTATTAGTGGCATCCTGATATTTCCTGCATTTATTAATTGTAGCTACACTACTTTTGTTTCTTCGATTGGTTATCTCCTGCAGGTAACTTCCATTCAACGACCTCTTTCCTGGAGAAATTGTAGCGACGATTCTCATTATTCCAGTAAGTTTTGAAGTACCGATTTTCCACCTTGGCCACTCACTAAGATTGGAGTATATTCAGCCAGATCTGTTTATAACCTAGTAGATGCTGTGAGATCCCAGCCATTCTAGAAAATCAAACTGCTTATGCCAAAAAAGCATCATCAAATTGGGGGACTACGGAAAAAGCTCGGAGAAAATTATGGGCAAATCAATGTCCTAACAAGATGGAGGTGGTTTTATGGAGAATGGCTCATAATTGCCTTCTTACGGGCATCCAACTTCATGTGCGATCAATCATAACAAGGTATGATTGTCGTCTTTGTAATCGAGAGGAAATTGTGGAGCATTGTTTTTTGTAATGCCAATATGTTAAAGAAATATGGAAAGAGCCGAAGAAAGATATTCTGGAGGTGGCATCGACGTCGTCCCTGCAAGGCCAGCCAAGCTCCAGGAATGTACCTCGCCAGATATTTTGGATACTAGACAGGGTGGGAACATTGCAGGCACCGTTCTTGAAAATTTGGTTGTTTCATTCCTTGTATATTTCCCCCTAAGCGCAGATGATAATGGAGCAGATCTTTGTGGTTGTCTTCTTTGGGTAATTGGGTGGCGTCTTCTTGGGCAGTTGTTGGCGTCTAAACGGTGCAGCACGTCCTCCAAACAGCGTGGGTGAAAGGGCATTGGGCAAGCAAGTTAAGAGTTGATTCCTTTTTCTGGGTGAATGTGACATAACTTGCAGATGAGGCTGTGAGGCCATCCCTTTTTCTGGAGAACATCGGCACTGTAGATCATCAGCTTATAATCCAAACAGCGCTCATAGACAGAAAATGGAACCTGTATGGACTTGGAAATTTGGAATATATGAATTATTTTTTAAATGCATTTGAATCCGACAAAAATCTAAAGGGAAAGGATCAACATGGCTACTGGGCCAAATTGCACTCAATGCAACCCATCTGTTATCCATCGCTCGGCCAATGGTCATGCTTCGCTATTTTTTCGATCAAGTTTCATATATGGGATGATTAATTTGGGGCTAAAAATAGGAAGATATGATATTTTTTAATAAAATTTCTTACATGGCATGATTAATTTGGGGCTAAAAATTGGAAGATATGATTTTTTAAATGCATCCGAATCTGTCAAAAAAAGTGAAAGTATCAAAGGCCATCTTTTGATCAATTTTAATATATGGCATGATTAATTTGGGGCTAGAAATTGTAAAATATGATTTTTTTAATTATTAAAGCTTCATATATGGCATGATTAATTCGGGGCTAAAAATTGTAAAATATGATTTTTTTAAATTAAAGTTTCATATATGGCATGATTGATTCGGGGCTAAAAATTGTAAAATATGATTTTTAATTAAAGTTTCATATAATACATGATTAATTTGGGGCTAAAAATTGTAAAATATGATTTTTTAAATTAAAGTTTCATATATGGCATGATTGATTTGGGGCTAAAAATTGTAAAATATGATTTCTTTTAATTAAAGTTTCATATATGACATGATTAATTTGCGGCTAACAATTGTAAAATATGATTTATTATTATTATTATTAAAGTTCCATATATGACATGATTAATTTGGGGCTAACAATTGTAAAATGTGATTTTTTATTATTATTATTAAAGTTTCATATATGGCATGATTAATTTGGGGCTAAAAATTGTAAAATATGATTTTTTTTAAATTAAATTTTCATATATGACATGATTAATTTGGGGCTAAAAATTGTAAAATATGAATTTTATTAAAGTTTCATATATGTCATGATTAATTTGGGGCTAAAAATGGGAAGATATAATTTTAATTAAATCCATTCGAATCTGACACAAAAAAGATAAAGGGTCAACAGTAGTAACTAGGCCAAATTGCACTCAATGCAACTCACTTTTGTCCATCGCTTGGCCGAAGATCACCTAACCTACGCCCACTCAAGTAGAGAGAAACCAGAGGGAAAAAGGGGTCAGGCTAGGATTCTGGCTAAACATATACGATTCTTGCTAAACATATACGGCCAGAACCCAGTCTAGGTCATATTCGCCAAGGTGGAGTGTTAAAATGTGTGTTGAATATTGTGTGTACGAGTTGTGCTACAGTTGGATTTATAATTTATAATCTATAATTAATGGAGGGTTAGGTGCTTGAGTGAAACACGTGTAATCCGGTTCTATTATATAAGGGCACTGTCGGGTAGCCAAATAGACTAGACATAAGTTGGTAGGCTGGACAGAGATCAGGAGAGGGACGGTCTAGACTTTCGTGGCAGGTGGTGACCGGACTGTTCATGACGCGATGGTTGGAGCATTGTGTGACGGCCTTGGCGGGCTTATCGCAGCTGTACTATGTGGATTTAGTGCATTGGAAGGAGCATCCACAATCATGCTTCGAGGATGTAGCCATAATGGTGAACCTCGTTAACAAATCTTCGTGTCATGTTTATGCTTGTGTGATTGCTTGATCGATGTTCGGCTTGAATTATTCTATAATAGTTACAAGTCAGTAAAATCTGCTTTTCCTCAGTGGCAAGATTTACCTCCAGGTGCTGCAAAGGCCGCCATGTGACCACAACAATGGCACATGCAATGGCAAGATTTGTGTGTCATTGTGCTCAACGGGACCACGACGAGCACCATCCTGACATGGTCGTGGACGACGGGTGGCGACGACATTGAGTCCGAGGGGATCAATTTAGATCTCGATAAGTCCTGCTTGGAGGAGACCACGGTATTTGTGGGATGACAATGGGTAGGATATGGGTGGGTGTCAGTGTCAAAACCGGCGGATTTCGGGTAGGGGGTCCCGATCTGTGCGTCTAAGGCTAATGGTAATAGGAAGCGAGGGACACGATGTTTTACCCAGGTTCGGGCCCTCTCGATGGAGGTAAAACCCAACTTCCTGCTTGATTGATATTGATGATATGGATATTACAAGAGTTGATCTACCACGAGATCTAGAGGCTAAACCCTAGAAGCTAGCCTATGATGATTATGATTCTGTCCCTAAGGACTAAACCCTCCGGTTTATGACACCGAAGAGGGCTAGGGTTTACATGGAGTCGGTTACAAAGAAGGAAATATAATATCCGGATCGCCAAGCTTGTCTTCCACGCAAAGGAGACTCCCATCCGAACACGGGACGAAGTCTTGAGTCTTGTATCTTCACAGTCCAACAGTCCGACCAAAGTATATAATCCGTCTGTCCGGATACCCCCTAATCCAGGACTCCCTCAGTAGCCCCTAAACCAGGCTTCAATGACGATGAGTCCGGCACGCAGTTTGTCTTCGGCATTGCCAGGCGGGTTCCATCTCCGAATACTCCAAAGTACCTGTTGCAACGAACAGTGTCCGGCTTCCCATCAATGTTGTACTCCTCGACTTTTGTGCTTCAATAATGACCATCTCCACGTGTCGAGCAAATACGAGGAGCCGAGGCATTTTTGCTTTTGCCACCCCCGGTCCGGCAGGCAAACCGTCTATTTGAAGAGACGGGGATTCTCAGATCCAAGCCTCACCCTCTTCCCTCGAGCAAGCATCCAACAGAGTGCTCCGGAAAAAACCGTTCCAACATGGCCGGTCGCCGCAGCTCTTCTTCTCGTTCCCCTCGCTCCAAGCCAGGCGACTGGGAAGAGTGTTCAGTTCCTCAAAGTCGTTTGATAAAGTTACAGACCCAAGGGTTTCTTCCACCGGCGTTCATGGTCCCCGTCCAAGCCGGACTAGCCACCTATAATGGTGGGGAGCAAGCGGAGAGATATCTTAATCCATCCCCGGGGGAGCGAATATGCCTTATCCCGCATCTGCTAAGAGGCGTTGGGTTTCCAATCCATCCGTTCCTTCGCGGGCTCTTGGAGTTCTACGGCCTCCAGTTGCACAACTTCACCCCCGCCTCCGTGCTGCATATAGTAGGATACGCTGCCCTTTGCGAATTATTTCTGGGCTGCGAAGCTCACTTTGGGTTATGGAAGAAGTTGTTCAGCCTCGTCCCTCGCAACCAGGGGGAATCCATATGTCAAGTGGGCGGAGCCAAAGTATGGCGCGTCGCCGAGACCGAATACCTGTCCGGTACTCCCAAGAAGGCACCTGAGAACTGGCCCTCGGAGTGGTTTTATGTTGATGACGTTCCCCTTCCGGATCCAGTCCGGACTGGTCTCCCGGAGTTCAGTAATGCCCGGCCGAAGGCACGCCAAAGTTGGCGCCCTCAGGGCCCTCAAGAGGAGGATACCAGAGAAGTACACTTCCTGATGAGCAGGATAAAGATACTGGCCAAATCAGGGCTGACAATAGTCGAGGTTATGTCGATATGCATAATGCGGGGAGTGCAGCCGCTTCAATATTGGGGGAAGCCCATGTGGCATTACAACGGGGAAGATGATGCCCGCTATGGTCATAAAGGTCCGGACTCCGCCACTGCTCTGGCGATGATATTGTCTGATTTGTATAAAGGAGAAGAAGAATTCCTTCACATTAAACCGCGGGATGGGTTTTCTATGTACAACCCCCCAAGCTGGGTAAGTCGCCACTCTTTCCCCCCACCCCATTCCTTCTGGCGTCCTTTGTCATGATTATTTACCTCAATATTTCCGAGCAGGAACTGAGGAGGGCCGTAGAAGGGTTCAACATCCCCTCCCTGCAGCTAGAGGACCCCGGAAGGGTCTTCGATGCCGGACTTGAAGAAGATCCGGATATTACTGTGGAGCTTGTCAACGGGACATTTTATCAGGCCAGCTGTGATGGTGCCTCGGTGTCTATTGTCGCTGACTATCCCGAACTGCTGCCTTCATCGCGTGTAAGCAAAGCCAAAACCCTATCCTCCGAAGAGGACTCCTTTCTGATGCCATGCCTGAAATATCGTATTTTTTTAGAGACGACCGTCGGAACGCGGCGCCAAGCCCCTGGGGGCTCGTCGGCAAAGGGCGTCTGGATCGGGTAGGATTAAGAGGAAGGCAGTTAGGGCCGAAACGACGCTACAGAGGTATGGTAAAAACCTGCTCCATGATTATTGTGCTTGAAATGTAACAGCGTCCTTCGTGTCCTAGCAAAAAGAGGAGTAACCGGACTATATTCGGAGATCCTGCCAATCACACCTCCACCAGTCGGATTCCAGAACCGGCTTTGAGAGAGGAGGCGGACGCGGGGCCAATGCCGAATTGTCCTCCGACAGAGGATGCGGATATGCTCTCCGCCACGAATTCTGAAGTAGAGAGCGCCATGAATCACCGGCGCCGACGGGCCGTACTTCGCAATAACATCTTTTCCGAAGAGGCATTTAATGCTTTCAATTCAGGAGACACATACATCCGAGCTGCTCAAGGCGGGCTTGCCCGAGTGACGAACCAGTATGCCAAAGATATACGGGTAAGAAAATCTGATAAGCATGTATAGTAGTAGCCCCTGAGACTTGAAACGGTTGGAACAACTGTTTTAAGGATCAATTTATGCACAGGTCCTTGTAGATAAGAATGCCCAATTGTCTCGAGAGCTGGAGGAGTGCAAGACCGAGCTGAGGGCCACGGTTGCCAAGTTAGAGGAATCCCAGAAGGCCTCATCTGGTAACATTTGTCTCAATTGTACGTAAATGTACCAGTTAGTAAGTGGCTTGTATGATAAGTCTAACAGAAAATTCTGCAGACAATCCCGGGGTGAATCCGGAGGTCGTAAGAGATAACGAGTCACATCTCCAAAGGCAGCTAAAAGCTGGCGAGCGTGTTCTTACGCAAGTTAGGCAAGAGAAGAACAATCTTCAAGATGCCAATGTCCGGCTGGGCGTCGAATTAAAAGATGTTCGTGCTCAGCTGGCGGACTCTGTAAAGGAGAACAGAAGGCTTCGTCGCGGTATTTATGGTGAGTGCCTAGACGTACTATAGTACAGCTCGACGAGGAAGCATATTGAAAAAGTTTATGTCTGTAGGTATGTTGATGGGCCGCCCTGAAGAGGAGATGCCCGCGTCCGCAGGTGATATGCTGCAAGACCTCTCACAACTGCACGAGCGAGCTCGGCAGGTGGTGCAGGGTATTGCCCAGGCCTTGTAGCCATCCACCTCCCTGCCAATAGGCATGGGGGAGCTCGTGGATGTGCTTCAAGGAGCACAGCGGCGCTTCCGATTGTGGAAGATGTCAGCCTGTAGACAAGGTGCAAGAGAAGCCTGGGCCATGGTGAAGACGCGCTACACCAAGCTTGACCCGAACCATATGGCCGAAGTCGGACCGGCAAGGCCAGATGGGTAAGAAATTCCCGTTAGTCTGGTGTACGACCAGGTAGGATCAGCCGCAAAGTATTCCCAACAGGATTGCAAGCTAGATAGCCTGTTGGACGGTATAGAGGAAGAATATAGTCAGTCCAAGTGACTATGTAATTCAATGGACATATGTAGTCAGCCGGATTAAAAATCATTTGTCATTGCGGACCTTTTCGCTTCAGCCCCTGGATCCGATAGTCCGGGGTGTATCCGAATACCCGCTCAGTTATGCAGAACCGGGGTATGCATGGAAACCAAGCGTAGGGGTCATAAGTGCTTGAACAGACAAGTACCCAACTAGCTATGTTATATTACATGGATAGTAAGAAACATCTTCCAGGGAGAATAGTTCCGTTAGGGGTTCCTTTCCCTGGGTACGCATGCATCGATGTACATGTCCGAACTGTGAACAGAGACGCAGGATACAAAACTTATGGGAATTCACGTTGTAATAAACGAAAGGAACATCTTTTGTTCACCGACCGAATATTCCCTTAAGAACGCTAGCTTTCGGCTTCACCCAGTCTGAGGTACACATCCGGCTGAACCGGCAGTAACAATCGCAGAGGTGCTCCCCTTATGCCCTAGACGAATTAACGGGAACGTAGGGCATAAACACAAGAGCCAGGCAACCCAGCATGGCCACATCTTAAGTCATAACGATGCATATAATGGGGAAGAAAAGGCACATATGGAAAAATAACGCATATGCGATAGGCAAAAAGCCATTAAAGTAATTATATTTAGCTTCTGTATAGGAAGCCCCCAGGTATGGCTTACACACATAGTGCGGCCGGAGTGATCCGAGCATCTGCACTGTATTGAGTACTTTGTGTGAAGAATGAAAAAGGTCAAGAAAGGAAAAAGGAGGGAACATAATTAAAAAGGAGGGGGTAAGGAGACGAACACTGAGTTCGGCGCTAGGCGTAGAATCTCCGGAGTCTGGCCGCGTTCCATGGGTTTGGCTCAAGTCTGTTATCGGATGCATTACATAGGCGGTACGCTCCTCCGGTGAGAACTTTATCAATAACGAAGGGACCCTCCCATTTAGGTTTGAGCTTGTCCTTCTTCTTCTCCGGTAGGCGTAGAACGAGTTCGCCAATATTATAAGTTTTAGCCCACACTTCTCTGCTTTGGTACCATCGAGCCTGCTGCTGATAGAATGCGGAACGGGCTTTTGCAACGTCGCGCTCCTCCTCCAGGGCATCTAAGTTGTCCTTCCGATATAACTCGGCTTCCTTCTCTTCGTACATGCGTACGCGAGGCGAATCATGTATTATGTCGCAGGGTAGTACTGCTTCTGCGCCGTACACCATAAAAAATGGTGTATATCCGGCGGTGCGATTAGGCGTGGTCCACAGCCCCCAGAGTACGGAGTCGAGCTCCTCGACCCAGCGCGTGTCCGATTCTGTCAAGGATCACACTAGTCTGGGTTTGATGCCGCTCATGATGAGACTGTTTGCACGTTCGACCTGGCCGTTTGTTTGGGGATGATAGACGGAGGCGTAATCGAGCTTGATGCACAAGTTTCCGCACCAAGTTTTCACTTCATCGGCTGTGAAGTTTGAGCCATTGTCAATGATGATGCTGTGGGGGACGTCGTATCGATGTACAACCCCGGATATGAAGTCTATCACTGGTCCGGATTCGACCGTTTTGACTGGTTTGGCTTCTATCCATTTGGTGAACTTGTCCACCATGACCAATAAGTATTTTTTCCTTATGGCTTCCCCCTCTTAAGGGGTCCGACCATATCCAGCCCCCAGACCGCGAAGGGCCAAGTGATGGGGATTATTTGGAGAGCGGTAGGGGGCATGTGGCTCTGATTGACAAAGAGCTGGCAACCGACGCAGTGTTGGACAAGGTCTTGTACGTCTGCTCGGGTTGTAGGCCAATAAAAGCCTGTGCGGAAGGCCTTGCTGACAAGTGCCCGAGCCGCAGCGTGGTGTCCGCCGAGTCCGGCATGGATTTCAGCCAAGAGCTGCCGCCCTTCCTCTTCGGAGATGCATCTTTGGAGCACTCCGGTCGCACTTTTCTTATAGAGTTCCCCCTCATGGACTTTGTAGTCTTTGGAACGCCGCACGATGCAACGTGCTTCATTTTGGTCCTCGGGGAGCTCCTGCCTATTTAGGTAGGCCAAGAAAGGCTGAGTCCATGAGGCGATTACAGCCATGATTTCGTGGGCTGAAGGTGTTATTTCGGTGCCGGAGCCTCCGATTATGTCTGATGGTTCAGAATTTGGGGGTGTATTCGGATCCGTGCTAGTGTTGCCGGACTCCCCTTCCCATACCACGGATGGCTTGAACAACCTTTCCAGGAATATGTTAGGTGGGACAGGGTCGCGTTTACCGCTGATGCGGGCGAGGATATCCGCCGCTTGATTGTTTTCTCGAGCCACATGGTGGAATTCGAGCCCCTCGAACCGAGCTAACATTTTGAGGACGACATTACGATAGGCCGCCATTTTTGGATCCTTGGCATCAAAGTCTCCGTTTATTTGTGATATTGCGAGGTTTGAATCCCCGCGCACCTCCAGGCGTTGAATTCCCATAGAGACTGCCATCCGAAGACCGTGCAATAGAGCCTCGTATTCGGCTGCGTTGTTGGAGTCTGTGTATAATATTTGGAGTACGCATTGGACCATGTCTCCGGTGGAGGACGTCAGGACTACACCTGCTCCCAATCCGGCCAACATTTTAGAGCCGACGAAGTGCATGATCCAGTTAGAGTACGCGTCGTACTCTTTAGGGAGTTCGGCTTCTGTCCATTCGGCGACAAAGTCAGCCAGTACTTGCGACTTAATGGCCCGCCATGGTTTGTATGTTATGTCGAACGTAAGGAGCTTGATGGCCCATTTAGCAATCCGGCCCATAGCGTCGCGGTTATTTATTATGTCGTTGAGTGGTACTTCGGAGGCCACCGTAATCGAACACTCTTGGAAGTAGTGTCGTAGCTTATGGGATGCCATGAATACCGCGTATGCTATCTTTTGATAGTGTGGGTATCGGGATTTGCATGGGGTGAGGACCGTGGATACGTAATATACCGTCTTGGGAATTTGTATCCGTCAGTCTCTCGTTCGACGACGAGCACTCCGCTTACAACTTGATGTGTTGCAGCTATGTACAATAGCATAGGTTCACCAGTATTTGGCGATGTGAGGACTGGATTACTGGCCAATAAGGTCTTTATTTCATCCAGTCCGGCCGTGGCTGCATCCATCCACACAAAGTGTTCGGTGCACTGAAGAAGGCGGTAAAGAGGTAATGCCTTTTCTCCTAATCGGGAGATAAAGCGGCTTAAGGCAGCCACGCATCCAGCTAGTTTCTGGATATGCTTGAGGTCTGTTGGGATTGCCAACTGCGACAGAGCTCGGATTTTTGCCGGATTCGCTTCAATTCCTCTATTGGAAACAATGAAGCTGAGCAGCTTCCCAGAGGACACGCCGAAAACACATTTTTCCGGGTTTAGCTTGATGTCGTATGTTCGGAGGTTGTCTTGTTTTTATGACCACGTCGTCCACATATGCCTCCACTGTTTTGCCGATTTGCTTCTCCAGGCATGTTTGAATCATGCGTTGATAGGTTGCGCCGGCATTTTTAAGCCCGAAAGGCATACCGTTGAAGCAGAAAGGACCATATGGTGTTATGAAGGCTGTTGCAGCTTGGGCGGACTCTGCCATCTTTATTTGATGGTATCCAGAGTATGCGTCGAGGAAACACAGTGAGTCGTGTCCTGCGGTGGCGTCGATGATTTGGTCGATGCGAGGGAGGGGGAAGGGATCCTTGGGGCAAGCCTTGTTGAGGTCTTTGAAGTCGACGCATAGGCGCCAGGATTTGTCCTTCTTCAGTACCATTACCAGATTTACCAGCCAATCCGGATGCTTGATATCTCTGATGAATCCGGCCTCAAGTAGGTTGGCTTTCTCTTCTCCCATGGCTTGCCGTTTGGGCTCTGAGAAGCGCCTAAGAGTCTGTTTGACGGGCTTGTATCCTTTCAGTATATTGAGGCTATGTTCGGCCAACCTGCGTGGGATGCCCGGCATGTCCGAAGGGTGCCAGGCGAAAATGTCCCAATTCTCACGTAGGAAGTCTCGTAGTGCGACGTCCATTGTAGGGCTCAACTACGTCCCGATGGAAGCTGTCTTCATGGGGTCCGTTGGATGAACCTGAAATTTGACTATCTCATCTGCGGGTTTAAATGATGTGGACTTGCGTCGTTTGTCGAGTATCACGTCGTCCCTGTCCACTGTGGCGTGCATCGTTGTTAGTTCTTCGGCCGCTAGGGCTTCGGATAATGCCTCCAGGGCTAGTGCTGCAGTTTTATTTTCGGCGCGGAGTGCTAAGTCCGGGTCACTGGCTAGAGTGATGATTCCATTGGGTCCGGACATTTTAAGCTTCATGTATCCGTAATGGGGTATAGCTTGAAAGCTTGTGAATGCGTCCTGCCCTAAAAGGGCGTGGTATCCGCTGCTGAAAGGAGCCACTTGGAATGTGATTTCTTCGGACCTGTAATTGTCCGGGGTGCCGAATACCACATGAGTGTTATTTTTCCCGCACACCGTGCCTCCCGACTAGGGATGATTCCCCTGAAGGTTGTGCCGCTCTGCACAATGCGACTTTTGTCCATTTCCATCTTGCTGAGTGTTTCTTCATAGATCAAGTTTAGTCGACTTCCGCTGTCCATGAGTACTTTAGTGAGCCGAAAGCCGTCCACGATTGGGCTAAGGACCAATGCGGCAGGTGCCCGGACCGTCTGGAATTGGGGTTCGTCATCGGCACTGAAAGTTATAGCAGTGTCGTTCCACGGGTTTATTTTTGCCACGTGGTAAATTTCAGCAAGATTTCGATGGGCTCGCTTGCGCCTATTATTTGAGGCGAAAGTCTCGAAGACTGTCAGTACCGTATTGTTTTCTTTGGCGGGATGTTGTTCTGCTTTATGGCTTACAAGAAGATCCTCGCCACTTTTTGCTACCTGCTGGAGTATCCAACATGCTCTAAGGCTATGTGTTGGTGTAGTGTCCGGCGTGCTGTGGAGTTTACAAGGCCCATTGAGCCATTCTTCCAATACGGTTCCACGCCCTGGGGTGGGCTTCGGTTTCTTGGGGATTGGATCGGCTGACTTACGAGGGTTCGCCCGTTTAACTCGGACAAAGGTTTTAGTGAGAGCTGGACTATTCGAAAATTCTGTTTGGGTTTTCCAGGTGCTTTCCATCGCACAGTACTTCTGTACTATGGTTGCTAAGTCAACAAAGTGTACTATGTCACGGCGACTTATAGCATTAAGGATCCCTTTGTTCGTGCAGTTTTTGCAGAAAAGTGAGACTGCGTCCTCCTCACGACAGTCCTTGACCTTGTTTAGCACAAGGAGGAATCTGGCCCAGTAGCGATGTACTATCTCTTGGGGCTCTTGTCTGATATGGGAGAGATGGTTTAAGTCCGGGTGGGTGGGTGTAGCTGAATCTGGATTCTGATCCGATCTAACGCCTTGGGGCAGGGGAGCTTCCGGGCTTGACAGCTCGGGATCCGGGGTGCTGCCCAATTTTTCCGGCCCGATACCCAATTCTCAGTCCGGGGTCTGGGTCATGTCTTCCCTTGAGCGGGTATCCGGCTCAGAGAGCTCGGTAATCCGGACATAATTCGTCCTCAAAATAGAGGGATAATCTGTATGTGGCTCCTCCACTACCGCTATCTCGTGGGTGACCAGTGGGGATTTGATATCCCTTTGGTCGGGTTTAAGCCCGATACGGTCATAGTCTGTGGCGACTCCCAAAGAGGCAATGCGATCCAAGAGCTCATTAAGGGAGGAGAGCTCCCTTGGATCCATCTGTTCGGCGAGCTCCGAATTGACGTGGAGGCTATTCGTGATGACCCGAGAGGTCATCGTCGGCGCGACAACCGATCGGGTGGCCATGACGAAGCCACCTAGTCGGAGAGTTTGGCCTACAGCCAACGCTCCCCCAGAGGTGATGTTGTCCCTGACAACGAGACGAGCCATCGAGCCTTGCAGCAATGACATAGAGGAACTCTCAATGAAAGCACCAATGTCGGTGTCAAAACCGGCGGATCTCGGGTAAGGGGTCCCGATCTGTGTGTCTAAGGCTAATGGTAACAGGAGGCGAGGGACACGATGTTTTACCCAGTTTTGGGCCCTCTCGATGGAGGTAAAACCCCACTTCCTGCTTGATTGATATTGATGATATGGGTATTACAAGAGTTGATCTACCACGAGATCGTAGAGGCTAAACCCTAGAAGCTAGCCTATGATGATTATGATTCTGTCCCTAAGGACTAAACCCTCCGGTTTATATAGACACTGGAGAGGGCTAGGGTTTACATGGAGTCGGTTACAAAGAAGGAAATATAATATCTGGATCGCCAAGCTTGTCTTCCATGCAAAGGAGACTCCCATCCGGACACGGGACGAAGTCTTGAGTCTTGTATCTTCACGGTCCAACAGTCCGGCCAAAGTATATAATCCGGCTGTCCGGATACCCCCTAATCCAGGACTCCCTCAGTGGGTACAGCCTCTTTCTGCCCAAACCCATACCAACAAAAACCTTTTATAAACTGATACCCATGCCCATACCCATCGTCCTATACCCAATGGGTATTCAGTGTGTACAATTGATAGCATTTAAATTTTTAAAAGGTAGAGCAATGAGTCTAAAATTCAAGTGAAGATGGGCAAGTAGCATAGCATCGAAGCGGTGGTTGGCCTCTTGGAGGAATCAAGCGAGTATGAGCAACAAGTGTGGAAGCCCGACGCAATGGGAGGCGGTGGTGGGACGGGGATCGCTGGATCGAGAGATGAATAGGAGTCCAGTGACCATAAGTCAAGATTTCATCGTTTCAAGTACTCCCTCCGTCTGGAAATACTCGTCGTAGGAATGGATGTATCTAGATGTATTTTATTTCTAGATACATTCATTTTTCTGCATTTCTCTGACAAGTATTTCTGGACGGAGGGAGTAGACATATAGGACATAGGAGGAGTGGTGAGCAAATGACTGTGGGCCTATGGGGTATGGCTGGTTTAGGAAATACGAGATATAGTGTTCAGTCATAGGAGTTGCATGTTAAATCCACATGTCATAAGAGTTATTTTTATTTGTTAATTTTCTGTGGGTATTCATTGGGTTACCCATGGATACAAAATCTCTTCAAGTCTTGCTCATGCCCACTATTTTTCGGTAGGGTACCCATGGATATAAAAACCCACGGGCAAAACCGCCATCGCACCACACGTCAAAGAATTACCTTTAAACCCTAGCTGTCGACTCACATTTTATTTCAGACGCTGATTTTGCATAGGACTACGAAACGTTTCAGAACGGGCTCGATGATTATTCAATGCAGCAGCAGAACTGGTAGAGTGGCGGCACGCACTGTCCTCGTTTGGGGTAACCTCCGGGAGATTTGCACCAGTTGTCGCAGTCTGGTATGTCCTCGCATTTGCCCTGGCACACGTACTTTCCCTCTCCTGTATGCATCATTCATAGCCGCAATGTTACTAAAGCAAGACTCTAAGTGATTCAGTTCGAAAGTTAAATCACAAGATGATGTAGAATTTTTTACAAAAAATATTCAATATCTGTAGAATCAGAGGGAGATCCCATGTTTCGAACATATACTACTCCCTCCGTTTCTAAATATAAGTCTTTTTAGAGATTTCAATATAGACTATATACGGAGCAAAATGAGTGAATCTACACTTTAAAATATGTCTATATTCACCTGTATGTTGTACATATTTGGAATATCTAAAAATATTCACACGTGTGTAGTCTATATTTGAATCTTTAAAAAGACTTATACTCCCTCCGTTCCTAAATATTTGTTTTTTTACAAATTTCAAATGGACTACCACATACGGATGTATATAGACATATTTTAGAGTGTAGATTCACTCATTTTGCTTCGTATGTACTTCCTCCGTTGGAAATTACTCGTCCAAGAAATGAATGTATCTAGATGTATTTTAGTTGTAGATACATCCATTTTTATGACAAGTAATTCCGTACGGAGGGAGTAGTCACTTATTGAAATCTTTAAGAAGACAAATATTTAGAAACGAAGGGAGTATTTAGGAACGGAGGAAGTAGCATTTATGTTAGATAGGAATTCGCGAGAACCTGCACTGGTCTTAGATAGAAATGTAAGGCTTTCAATGGAGGGGCTAGAGAGCAAAAGAAGCATGGATGGACACACATACCTGGGGTGAGGTGAGGAGGGAAGAACTGGCTAGCGCGATGACGAGCATCTTGAAGATGACAGAGAGAAAAGTGGCAGCCATCTTGCGGAAACTACGGATGTGTTCTTGAGTCTAGTATATGCTGATGCATCGCAGGAGGAATCTTATCTCAACATGTTTATATAGACCGGGCATTAAAGGACATATAACAGCAGTGAGACGATATGCGTGAGCCTATTAATTACTCCACTCCTTTGTTTGGCATCATTTGATGTATTTATTGGATCCAGTGAAGAAGATGTGGACGTGATCAATACCGGAAGGCTGCCAATTTTGTCCACTTTTTTACAATAATTCGCACGCGCGTGTTTTGTGACAGACCGAGCTTTTTTACAGCGGATTGCTCACTAATGTTTTGTTGAAATATATTGTTTGTCTTGAAAGAATTGGTGGAAGCGTATGCACTTGAGGCAGGGCGTACGTGTTTATATAGAGAACAGATACATCATCGGCAGGTTGTTGTTGGCTTGACCCCTAGTCCAAGACTATACAAAAGATAGAGATCAAATCCATCTAACAACCTGCCTATAGCTTACAACTCACGCACGTACACAACTACACCGTCACACACATGTCACGTTACAACTACTAGCCTATCATTTAACATCCTCCCTCAATCTAAACGTGTCAAGGTTTAGATTGTTCTTGAAGGCTTGTAGTTGTCGAACTTGCAGAGGTTTTGTAAAACCATCAACAACTTGATCTCCTGTTGGAATGAATCTGATTTCTAACAACTTTCTTATAACTCTTTCTCTAACAAAGTGAAAATCAATTTCTATCTGTTTTGTCCTTGCATGAAACACAGGGTTAGCAGAAAGATATGTTGCTCCAAGATTATCACACCAAAGACAGGAAATATGTGGTCTTTGGACGCCCAACTCATCTAGTAGGGTTTCTACCCACATTACCTCAGTTGTTGCATTTGCAAGAGACTTATATTCTGCTTCAGTGCTAGAACGAGAAACTGTTGCTTGTTTCTTTGCATTTCATGATATGAGGTTAGAACCAAAGAACATAGAAAACCCACCAGTAGATCTCCTATCATCAGGACATCCTGCCCAATCTGCATCAGAAAAAGCACTTACTGTTGTTGAAGATGACTTACATATTTTGAATCCTGTTCCAGCACTTCCTTGAATATATCTCAATATCCTTTTTACAGCTGTCCAGTGTAGAGATGTAGGAGCATGCAAGAACTGAAAAAACTTATTAACAGAGTAAGATATGTCAGGTCTTGTTAAGGTTAAATATTGGAGTGCACCAACTATGCTCCTGTACTTGGTCCCTTCTTCTGGACTTAACTTTTCTCCTTCATGCAATGATACTTTTTTAGTTGTAGACAAAGGTGTGCTTGCGGGTTTGCAATCCTTCATGCCTACACGCTTGATTATGTCTCTAGCATATTTCTCTTGAGTTAGCAGAATACCATCATGTGCCTTTTTTTACTTCAATGCCTAGAAAGTAACTTAGTTCTCCCAAGTCCTTAAGAGCAAACTCACTTTTCAAATTCTTAAGTAAAGCTGAGGTGGCTTCTTGTGATGAGCTAGCAACAATTATATCATCTACATAAATGAGCATAAAGATGATCACCTTCCCTTTATTGAAGAAGAATAAAGAGGTGTCTCCCTTTGAGGGTCGAAAACCAAGTTGTTGCAGTTTCATACTCAACCTAGAGTACCAGGCCCTGGGTGCCTGTTTCAAACCATACAAAGCTTTGTCCAGTTTACACACATGTTGTGACTTAGTGTCATCCACAAAACCAAGTGGCTGTCGCATATAGACCTCTTCCTCGAGAACACCATGTAAGAACGCATTCTGTACATCCAATTGACGAAGACTCCATCCCCTGGAAACAATAATGGACAAAAGAAGCCTGATAGTAGCTGCTTTCACAACAGGACTAAAGGTGTCCTCATAATCAACGCCATAGCGTTGTTTAAACCCTTTAGCAACTAGTCTAGCTTTATACCTATCTATGGTGCCATCAGAATTCCTTTTTATTTTGTACACCCATTTACAATCTATAATATTTCTTCCTCGTTTAGGTGGAACTAGATGCCACGTCCGATTTCTCATAAGTGCATCATATTCTATCTCCATAGCATGTTTCCAATTTCTATCACTTAAAGCTTCTGTTAAATCTCTTGGTTCTTTGGCAGCAGCAAAGTTCACAAACTTGAAGTTTTTATCATACCTGGCTGTTCCATCCTTGGGAATAAGTGGTTTGAAAATACCTTTCTGCGAGCGTGTACTGGGTCGTCCTGAATTGCTATTCACAGAGGATCCTGTTGCCGCAGAAGATCCGGTACCTCGTACCACCGATGAATGGGCCAGCGGATCTCCCTCGACTGCCGCTCGGTCAGGCGTGGGATCACGTGCCTGTGACGGCGACGGGTCAGGCACACAAGCAGGCAACAACCGTCCAAGGGACATCGCGCCAGGCGACAAACGCCCAGGAGACCGTGCGCCGCCGTCATCATTGCGCGGTGTAGTGGATGGGTCAGGCCCACCGCGCGGGGACACACCAGCCGCCGCGGTCCCTCCAGACCGCGTGCCTGTCTCGAGCCGCGTGTCATGCCCCGACTCGCCGCCCGCGGACCCAGTGACAGGATCTGCCTGGGGATCCGTTCACGCAGATATGGCAGGAGATGCGCTGCCAGATCTCTCAGGATCGGGAGCAGCAGGAGAATCACCCTCGTGTCTCGTGTCAGCCTGGTTTGGACTTATTTGCTGCATAAAATCATAAGCCAGACCAGGGTTTTCTATTGCGTTTTCTGCATTCTGATCTGCAACACGACCACCAGGATTAGTAGTACTATTAATCACATGATCATCAACATTTTCTCCCCCATGATCAGTAGGATTAAGTAACTCCGGTGGTAGCAAAAGGATTTCAGCATGTAGAGCACCTGCATTAGGGTGAAGAGTGGAGAAGGGAAAGGTGTTGTCATCAAACACAACATCCCTGGAAATATACACTCGTCCTCTGGAAACATTTGGACATTCATAGCCCTTGTGCAGATTACTATATCCAAGGAATGTGCATTGCTTGGAGCAGAATTGGAGCTTGTGATGGTTGTATGGCCGTAAGTTAGGCCAATAAGCGCATCCAAAAATGCGAAGGGATGAATAGTTTGGAGTCTCACCATATAGGCGAGTGAGAGGGTTTTCGAAGTTGATGACTTTGCTAAGCATCCTATTGATCAGATAGGTGGCAGCAATGAAGGCCTCATCCCAAAACTTCAAAGGCATGGAGGCTTGAGCAAGCAAGGATAGACCAACTTCGACAATATGTCGGTGTTTGTGCTCGGTTGACCCATTCTGCTGATGAGCATGGGGACATGAGATATGGTGATTTTTGTAAAAAAAGGAATTCAACTTTTCGTACTCTCCACCCCAATCTGTTTGGAGAGAAAGAATTTTTCTATCAAATTGTCTTTCAACAAGGTTTTGGAAGTCATGAAAGTTCTGAAAAACTTCAGACTTATGTTTGATAAGATAGATCCAGGTGAATTTGCTGAAATCATCGATGAAACTCACATAGTACTTTTTTCTTCCTACGGTTTCAACGGCAGGACCCCATATATTAGAGAAAATGAGTTCCAAAGGAAACTTGATTCACTAACAGACTTTGGATAAGGTAATTGGTGACTTTTGCCTTTTTGACAGGCGTCACATACAAGATTATTCTCATTATTGCTAACAGACGGGAGTTTATTTTCACTAAGAATCTTCCTAACAACAATGGAAGATGGAAGACCCAAACGTCGGTGCCACCAGTCCAAAGATGGTCTAGTGACACTTAACACTTGCTTCCTGACGTTTCCCCTGGTGTGTTTGACAGGATAGAGACCTCCTCTACCCCTGCCTCGAAGAAGAACCCTCCTCATTTCCATATCCTTTACAAGGAAAAAATGAGGGTGAATTTCAACAAAGGTATCATTATCAATGGCAAGTTTACTTGCTGAAATCAGATTTTTTGTGGCCTTCAGAACATGAAGGACATCGTTCAAAAGAAGATCACGTTTAGGGATCGAAATAGTTGTATGACCAATGAGATCAATAGCCATACCTGATCCATTGACAACGTGAATCTGTTCACCGTCGGTGTACCTCTCTCGGACGGTCAGCTTCTCCAAGTCGCCGGTGATATGGTCAGTGGCTCCACTATCCATATACCAGTTCGTGTCCATGCCGTACTGGGGGGCAGCCACGTTAACCGAGCGCTCTCCCCCCCCCCCCCCTTGATAGGAGGAGTCGTAGCGCTTCCAGCACTTCCATGCTAGATGCCCAAGCTTGCCGCAGATCTGGCAAGCAATTTTGGCAGCGGGATTGTTGTTGTAGTTCCCGTCGCCGCCGTCGTTGTTGCCCCCCATGTTGCCACGCTTCGGCTGCTTGTTGAAGTTGCCACGGCCGCGGTCACCGCCGCCGCCGCCGCTGCCACCGCCGCCTTGCTTGGGGAAGTTTCGGCCGCGGTCACCACCGCCGCTGCCGCTGTCGTTGTTCTGCTTGTTGAAGCGCCCGCGGGCTGCCGCATTCGCAGAGGACTGAGAGGACCCGCCGCGCAGGTTCATGCGTGTCTCGAAGCTCAAGAGCTGCGAGTACAACTCGGGGACGGTCACCGGCTCGGCCTGCGAGCACATGGCCGAGACCACGGGATCAAACTCCTCGTCGAGTCCGGCAAGGATGCGAGACACAACATCCTCCTCATCTACTTTCTTTCCTGAAGCAACAAGTTCATCACATAAACATCTAATCTTACCAACATATTCTGTGATGTTGGAGTTGCCCTTCTGAAGATTCGCCAGCTCAATTCTGATGTTGACAATGCGGGCGAGGGTGTGCGAGGCCAGCATCCCCTGCACTGTGTTCTAGAGATCGGCCACGGTGTGGCAGGTTGCCACTTGGATGGCCATCTCACGCGGTAGGGAGGACAGCAGGTAGGAGAACACCTACTGGTCCTTCGCGTACCACGCGGAGAACTCCGGGTTGGGCGCCTTCGACTTGGTCTTGCCTTCGTCGGAGGTGACTTCAACGGTCACGGGGGGCAACACCTGGTTGACGTTGAGGTAGTTCTGCATTTACGCCCCCCTGATGGCCGAGAGCACGGTTGCGCGCCATAGCGCCTCGTTCCCTCTCGTGAGCTACTCGGTGACGTTGTGTGCAAAGGGTGATGAGGGGAAGGAGGTGGATCTTGAAGACGTTGCCATGGATGTGAGCGAGGCAGGCTCTGATTACCATGAAAGAATTGGTGGAAGCGTATGCACTTGAGGTAGGGACGCGTACGTGTTTATATAGAGAACAGATACATCATCGGCAGGTTGTTGTTGGCTTGACCCCTAGTCCAAGACTATACAAAAGATAGAGATCAAATCCATCTAACAACCTGCCTATCATTTACAACTCATGCACGTATACAACTACACCGTGACACACATGTCATGTTACAATTACTAGCCTATCATTTAACATGTCTCTCTTCGTCCCTTCCGACTTTTGGATGAATTAGCTGGAGCATGAATCTTACATTCTTAAGAAGTTGGTCACAATTCTCTCAACATGCAAAGTGTACATCTCAACATCCCACTAACCACATCATCAATTATTTTCCCATTTAACTATTTTTTGTTGGCATGTAGACATGCATGTTGTTGCTGAGTTTCTTTACATAAATTAACACCGAAGCCCAATGGTGTCGATTCGCAAAATAAATTAACACCGAAGCCCAAACAGAACAAAAAATCCCAACCCCTTCTCTTTCCTGCCCGTCCCATCCACTAGTAGAAAACAGGGCATTTGTCCCGGTTCTTAAGGGCCTTTAGTCCCGGTTCTTGAACCGGGACTAATAGGTCATTACTAATACCTCCCCCCTTTAGTCCCGATTCTTACACAAACCGGGACAGATGGGCATCCACGTGGCCACTGCGGGCAGCCCAGGCAGGTGGGCCTTTGGTCCCGGTTGGTGACATAAACCGGGACCAAAAGGCTTCCACGCGTCAGCAGCTGGCTGGAGCTGAGGTTTTTCTTTTTTAAAAAAAAAAGTGGTTGGTTTAGGGGTTTTGGGGGTTATTTTTAGGTTGTTATTAGCTAGCTAATAGAGAGAAGTGTCCTCTCTTATATCTTCGTCCTTGGTTTACCAATGCTACTTCTATGTTCATTTCACCCGTTGATATATAATAACTCATGCATGCTCGCATCATACATCATCATATATAATAACAAGTCCTACTAATCATGCATCATCATACAACTTCTACTCGTTATTAATATTAAGTCATACGATCATCATCCTCATAGTCATCGAACCCAACCCTACATAATTGTTCTTAGCACATGATCATCAGTATCAGGTAGGACCTAAACACCCTTAAGGTAAAATATCATAAAACAATATAGACCCTGACTCTCCATTATGAAGAATGGAGATCATCCTGTCTCCAATTCTTGCGCTTCGCTTCCTTTTGCTTCCAAGAAGCTCCTTACGACTGTCCATACATTTTTTCCATTCTTTGATTGTCATGTCTCCACTTCTTTTAGAAATCCGGTATGGACAGTTGAGATTCGTAGGACGACCTGGTTGTATGTTCAAAACATGAAGGCTACCGTGCGTATACATAAGATGAGGCACACAATCATTCGGAATTATCTGTTGAAAAACATAGTAATAAGTTCGTAGTTAGCAATGATGTACTAGTTTTAGAAGTATGCAAAAAGATGCACGGATGTCGTAATAGTAAAAATCTTACCAGGGTATCTCCATGGTAGTTACTGATACGTCTCCAATGTATCTACTTTTCCAAACACTTTTGCCCTTGTTTTGGACTCTAACTTGCATGATTTGAATGAAGCTAACCCGGACTGACGCTGTTTTCAGCAAAACTGCCATGATGTTGTTTTGTGTGTAGAAAAGAAAAGTTCTCGGAATGTCCTGGAAATCCACGGAGGCACTTTTCAGAATTAATAAGATTTTTTTGGCGAAAGAATGAAGGCTAGGAGGCCCACGGGCTGTCCACGAGACAAGGTGGCGCCCCCCCTAGGGCGCGCCCTCCTATCTCGTGGGCCCCCTGGACACCTCCCGACATCAACTCCAACTCCATATATACCGTCTCGGGGAGAAAAAAATCAAGGAGAAAGTTCCATCGCGTTTCACGACACAGAGCCGCCGCCAAGCCCTAATCTCTCTCGGGAGGGCTGATCTGGAGTCCGTTCGGGGCTCCAGAGAGGGGGATTCGTCGCCATCATCATCATCAACCATCCTCCATCACCAATTTCATGATGCTCACCGCCGTGCGTGAGTAATTCCATCGTAGGCTTGCTGGACGGTGATGGGTTGGATGCGACTTACCATGTAATCAAGTTAGTTTTGTTAGGGTTTGATCCCTAGTATCCACTATGTTCTGAGATTGATGTTGCTATGACTTTGCTATGCTTAATGCTTGTCACTAGGGCCCGAGTGCCATGATTTCAGATCTGAACCTATTATGTTTTCATGAATATATGTGTGTTCTTGATCCTATCTTGCAAGTCTATAGTCACCTATTATGTGTTATGATCCGACAACCCCGAAGTGACAATAATCGGGATTCTTCTCGGTGATGACCGTAGTTTGAGGAGTTCATGTATTCACTTTGTGCTAATGCTTTGTTCCGGTTCTTTATTAAAAGGAGGCCTTAATATCCCTTAGTTTCCGTAAGGACCCTGCTGAACACGTGAGGGTAGGACAAAAGATGTCATGCAAGTTCTTTTCCATAAGCACGTATGACTATTTACGGAATACATGCCTACATTACATTGATGAATTGGAGCTAGTTCTATATCACCCTATGTTATAACTATTGCATGAGGAATCGCATCCGGCATAATTATTTACTTTTCCATTGCTATGTTACAACTACTACAAAAAACCCAAAAACATTTATCTTTACTTTTGCTACCGTTACCATTATTATCATACCACTTTTGCTACTAAACACTTTGCTGCAGATACTAAGTTATCCAGGTGTGGTTGAATTGACAACTCAACTGCTAATACTCAAGAATATTCTTTGGCTCCCCTTGTGTCGAATCAATAAATTTGGGTTGAATACTCTACCCTCGAAAGCTGTTGCGATCCCCTATACTTGTGGGTTATCAAGACTAATTTCTGGCGCCGTTGCCAGGGAGCATAACTCTATTCTCTGAGTCACTTGGGACTTATATCTGTTGATCACTATGAAGAACTTGAAAGACGCTAAAACCAAGATTTTCCCCTCAACTACGAGGGGAGGTAAGGAACTGCCATCTAGCTCTGCACTAGATTCTCCTTCCGTTATTAGTAAGATTGCGACACCTAAACCTGCTACTGCTATGAATTCTGATATGTCGCATGTTATTGATGATGCCACTTCTGCTATGAATGATGAAACTACTTCTGTGCTTGATACTACTGTGCCAGTAGGTGAATTTCTAGATGAACAACTTGCTAGATTTAGGGGGAATGAAAATATTGAAGAACCTATTATTGATGATAGTGATGATGAAGGTCCCCCCAATGATTATGTTTTACCTATTGTTCCTAAGGGTTATGTTATGCATGAAACAGCCGCTATAGAAGAACCTATTATTGATGATAGTGATGATGAAGTTCCTAATATTAGATGGATATTAAAAGATAACAGGAAGATGATTAATCCCATCAACCAACGCCGGGAGGGACATAGGAAGAGCTAGGACATGAAAGGGGCGACAGTACCGGCTCAAGCACGGAGGAGCTGAGCACGCAGATCGAGGGCGAGTCGCCGGGCGCCGGCGCATGCTGAAACCCTGGAACGAACAGGAAGGCGGCGTGCAAGTCGGTCGTCGATTGTTTACATGAAACAACACGGGAGGGGATTTTGTTTGCGGGACATGCGAGCGAGTAGCAGGGGACGGGACGGGTTTAAATCGCCCGTCCCGGCCGGATTTATAGTTTACTTGTTCTCCGGTTCCTCTTTCCCCTCCAGTTTGTGCGGCTGAGCCACACGGAGGTCGGTCAGGGAGACTTGATTTTTTTCCCCTAAAAAAACAAAACAGAAAAAGAATATATATGAGGGGAGCTACTAGCCCGGCCTGTTAATGCGTCGGTTATTTTTGGAAAATCTATTTTGTGTTTTTAGAGAGAAACAAAGGTTAAAATCTCTTAAATAAATCACCCGCAAAAAATCTCTTAAATACATCATATATGAAAAAGTGCGTTTATGAAAAAGTGTGTCATGGGCTTCTCATGGCCCATTAATGAACAACCTTGGGGGCCCTCGGCCAGACCCACCTGGTCGGGAGACGACGTGGTGAGTACCCTCTAGCCCAGGACTCCGTCACCTCTGCCGTTGATGAACATACCAATGTATGAGCGGGGACATTATTCATAGATGGGGACAGTGTGGCGCTTCGCTACCTGAATCAAACCCGAAGACTCGCTAAGGAAAACATGAGAAAGATGTCTATGCCACTACATGATAGGTCCAGGTCTCACGTCGATCTCACCGACATCCATGACCACGCACCGACTCTCCCTTCTCTGATGACCTAGTCAGGCCGTGTCACCATTGAAGGTCACCATGCTGGATCACCAGCGCTGCCTTCGAACATCACTTGCTGACAGTTATAGCCCAACCATGCAACACTATCGCCGTCCAGGCGACAGCCCACCAGCTCCTCCATACTGGCTCACTAGTAGAAAAAGGGCCTTTAGTCCCGGTTCATAAGGGCCTTTAGTCCCGGTTCTGGAACCGGCACTAAAGTGTCGTTACTAAAGCCTCCCCCTTTAGTCCCGGTTCTTACATGAACCGGGACTAAAGGCCCTCCACGTGGCCGCTGCCTGGAGGTCCACCTTTAGTCCCAGTTGGTAACACCAACCGGTACTAAAGGAAATTTTATGATTTTGTTTTGATTTTTTTTTATTTTCAAATTTTTGAATTATTTTAACCTCTAATCCCCTCATCACTGCTCAATTTAACCTCTAATCTCTAATCACCCCTCATCATCCCAAATCATCTAACTTCCCGGACGGTCACTCATCCTCTCACTACTCTAGCCTAAGCACGCTAAACTTCCGGGTTCTATTATCCCTCGTTTCCAAGTCTACACTTGTTGTTTTCCTAACAATAGTAAGATGTCAATCCTCTTAACCCTCAGGAATTTAGCTTGAGCATGAAGTCACACATTTCACTGTTTGAGTTTGAAATTATTGTTCCAAAAAACAATAATTATTTAGTAACACTAATATTTCTTGGATAAGTAGTTTGACCATAGTTTGACCAGATTTGAGCAAAATTCAAAAAAACTGAAATAATTATTTAGTAACACTAATATTTTTTAATAAGTAGTTTGACCATTGTTTGATCACAGTTTGACCAGATTTGACCAAAATTCAAAAAATTGAAATAATTATTTTGTAACACTAATATTCTTGAATAATTATTTAATAACACTAATACTTCTTGAATAAGTAGTTTGACCATAGTTTGACCAGATTTAAAAAAATTCAAAAAAACTGAAATTTGAGCATAACTTTTTTTCCTTTTAGATTTTGAGGATTCTAAAAATTTGCAAACAAGCCATAAGCTGTCAAAATCGGATGCGGATTTTCGTGCTGAACATTTTGATATATTATACGTTTTTTCTGACATTGTATGCAAAAATTATAGCTGTTTTACATTTTCCCTACACTTTTTGCAAAACATGTCCAAATTTAAGTTTTTAAATTTTCCTAACTAGTAGATGTAGTAACATAACTACATCTCAAAGGATTTTAACTTTTGAAGTTTTTATCATTTTCTTTTGCTTTTTACAAAACTGAAAATGCGAGGGGGGGGGTTAGGATTTGAAAATTGCACCATTAGTACCGGTTCGTGGCATGAACCGGTACTAAAGGTCTCAAACTCATTAGTACCGGTTCGTGCCACGAACCGGTACTAATGGGCATCGCACCCTTTAGTACCGGTTCGTGGCACCAACCAGGACTAAAGGTCCCATTTGAACCGGGAGTAATGCATGTACGGTGCCCTCTCCGCTCGAACCGGGACTAATGCTCACATTAGTCTCGGTTCGTAATGCAACCGGGATTAATGCTCTTTTCTGGCCGAACAAAAGCCCTCTTTTCTACTAGTGGCTCCCGATAAGTAGTAGCCTCCACACTGCTGTCAGCACTACACGTGCTTTGTAACTTTCATAAGGTACAAATTCAGTAGCACGTTTTCTTGACATGCAAGCACTTGAAACTCAGAACTCTCCATCCCGCCTCTCCCTTTCTCTCGAACCAAACAACAAACCAACCAGAACAAACTTAAACGTGCCTAGAATAATTTAGCATGGCACCGAACTCTGATGACCAACATCGCAGATAGCCTCAGCTCAATGGCCGACACACATCAAATAAGTCTAGAACAAAAACACATGTTTAACAATTCAAAGCAGCGGACAATCCTCCAATAGACCAACACAAGCACACATAGATTTAAATATAACCAACATATTTTCAACGGGAAGTTAGCATCCTAAGAAACCATAACCACATAAACCTCCAACCTGAGAAAACTCCCACAAATAAATCAATGCTCAATTTTTTTGAGGAAATAAAATTCTGCTTACATGATTGATGGCATATATAACACATAAATCCTGCATGCACAATATATGATGCGTGCAGTTTGTCTTATAACATGGTTTGAATCAAACAAACGCGCATGGTTTGGATCAACAGAGAGGGAAAATGGTTCTCGCCTGTACAACAAGTAGCCTAGTACGGTAAGGGCGATGCAAACACGATGGAGGAAGTAGCAACCGCCCTCTCCTCTTCCTGCGTACGATTGTTAAAAGGCGAGCTTGTCTTGGGATGGTAGAGGAGTCCACTTCAGGCACCTTTAGGATAGCGCAAGGTTGTATTCCCGGGTTTTCTACCAACATCTTCGGCCGCGATAGTGGCCATGATGGTGAGCTCCTTCTCTTTCTATCAATCATAGTTTAAGATCTAATGTAAGTGTTGTGTGTTGGGAATTTGCTATATTACTAGTTCAGGATAGTTTGTTATAATAGTTTATTAGGCTATTAGGATCCATGTTGTTGCTACTTGTACTTAAAGTTTTGATCTAATTATGTGCTATGTGATACGAGTTTGTCATAGTACTATGTTAGGACTATTTGCTATAATAGTTTGCTTGGATTTTATGATTCATGTTCCAGCAACTTATACTGAAAGTTTTGATCTAATTAAGTACTATGTCTTACTACCTAGCTTCCCATGTTACGACGGTTTGCTATAGTAGTATGTTAGAATAGTTTGCTATAGTAGCATCCCACACCATGTGTATGCATGCCACTTTTCATTGGCAATTAAGTTAGTCATTCCGATACATGTATGGTATTAAGTTTGTAAGATGATAATGTTATTTATTTTATATGAATAGGGGACAAATACCGATCGCTGTTGTCGCGACATTTTAGTGTACCACATAAATCACTCTTTTTGTCGGACTATTTTGTGTAGTGCAGCTAAAATAACACATTGGTGGTGTCGATCTATTTTAGGTGCACTAAAAAAGGGAAGTGATATCCGAGTGGGTGGAGTTAAGGGTATTTTCCAATGAGTTCAAGGACTGGAGAGAGTGTACTTCGACGCCGTTGTTGATTCTTTGACAACAAGATTCTTCTCCCCATTGGATCGCCACATGCAATCAGTGATATGATTTGGCTGATCATAATTTTTTGGCTTCATAGTAGTGTGTCTGATAAAAACCTTGTGGCCACTAGAACAAACTATGGTGGCATTAACAGTGAACGGTCCATGACTAAGGTGACTATGCATGCAATCAAAGCCAGGGCACTTGTAATGGGTTCCCTAGTGGGCCACCCTAGCTCAACAACTTTTAGTTTTTTCTAGTTTTTGTGTGTTTTTTCCAGTGATTTGTTTTAGTGTGGTTTTGTGGTATTTGGTTTAATTTTTTAAATTGAATGATTATGAGATTTGTTTATTTTAATTTTCCTTTTCTTTTTATTATTTTCTTTTCCTTTTTTCCTACTCCCTCCATACCGTTTGAATGTTTGACCAGGATTATAGAAAAAGAAAACATCTGCAATACCTAGTAGATAAAATAGGAAACTAGTTTTCATAATGAATCAAATGATATAAATTTTGTATTGTGGATATTGATAGATCTTGCTAAAAACTTGGTCAAACATGCACTCGTTTGACTTTTGAAAAATAATAAATACACCTTATATAAAGGAATGGATGGAGTTATTTTTAGTAGCTTGGACATGCTTCTACTTATGACTTAACTTATTTTTGGAAAAACTATAGTTGCCAACGGATTAATTTATACTGAAGAATTTTCTATAAATATATTTACCTAAGATACTAGAAACGAAAATTAAGATATTTGTTAGACTGTACCCTTTAGAGATCTCTACCGTGATATACCTATAAATATATATATATATATATATATATATATATATATATATATATATATATATATATATATATATAGGGTAACGCTATTCTAAGCGTGAGTGTAGAATAGCTTATTCTACACCCCCTAGTAACGCTATATACAAAATCTAGTAAAACGGTGTACGAAATGTAGTAATTCGGAAAATAAAATTTTTATCACCCAAGTTTGGAATTTACTACATTTTTACAAAAATTACTATATTTTACATAGTGCGTTACTATATTTTGTATGTACCATTACTGGGGTGTAGAATAAGCTATTCTACACTCACGCTTAGTTTAGCGTTACTATATATATATATATATATATATATATATATATATATATATATATATATATATATATATATATATATATGTAAACACTATATTACTTATGCAAATGAAAATAAAACAATATAAACAAAACTTTTGTAACAATATAGAATATAAATTTGGCAGAAGCAATTTTTCAACTGATGTACAGTAAAATTATTTAACAATATTATTATATGGGTAACTATGTAAAGTAAATAATATATAAGTGAACTCGCTAAGTTTGCGTATGATGAAAATGAGTTTTAAGAAATATAAAAGTCTTGTATAAAATAAAGTTTAGGGATTGTTATAGAGAGAATTTCTTATTTGGCACTAAAAAGAAATTTAATAATACTCAAACTTCAATCTGTTCCTTATTTGGACCAGTTACCCCTAGTGCAGTATGTGACCAGATTATATAATAAAATCATAGAGAAGTGTCTGATGTGAGGCGGTGTAGAGTAATATGATAAATCACACGAACATCCAAAAAACTATATGTGACAATGTGTTTGGTTTATCATGTATAAATTTCGAAGTCAGAAACGAGCCCCGCATGCCACTTACAACATCGACAACACGAATATTGCCAACTAGTATGATATATGACCACGGTGAGAGACATTATAACAAGAGGTAAAGAAGCAAAGCAATAAACATTGGAAGAACTGCATAATAGTACATTATCTGCAATTAATCACTCAGAGGCTGAAAACACACCATTTGCAGCGAACAAAATTTGCTTCCACAAACATTCTACACATAAGACGTAGTGGAAACCTATATGAATGTAAGCAAAACATGAAATGGAAAAACCCTACCATAATGTTTAGTGCCCCCAAATCGGGAAAGCAGCCGAGGAAGGAGAGAACCATCTTGGTATCGATGTGCCTTCCGAAACGCACATTCAGACTCAGGAACTTGACGCTGGTGGCCATGGCGCTTGGGCTCGCATTTATCCCAGCCTCGAATGAACCCAATTCAACAAAAAAACACATTTAGTATTGGACCTCCAACAGCTGGATATTTTTCTAACTGAAGAAACTGTTAGACTGCAGTGCAGACACGAGATGTACACACCATGACGATGTTGTCTCGCATCTCTAGGATGGTGTTCCCTGGCTGCAAGATTCCTAATGCGTGCAGCTTGGGAGCATCGCCAATCCTGACCCTGCTGCACGAGCCGCCAGCGTTGCCCCAGAACCCATCCAACATGAGCCGCTCGAAGCGAGGAACCTTCACCATGGCGATGTCCTCCGGAACAGAGCTGCAAATTTGGACGCACCGGAGGTTGTGGCTGATGAGGCGAAGGCGCATCTCCTTGTTGCATCCATTGATGTTGAGTGTCTCCTGGATGGAGCTCATGGGGACGACAAAGTCGATGTCCCCGTCCTCCATGACGACGCTGCAGATGTCGAGCTCACGGAGATGGGGAAGGAGGTGTCGGGCGGTAATCTGGCCACGTCTGGGAACTTCCAGAGGCCGATGTAGAGGCAAGCGAGGGTGATGATGCTAAAGAGCATGGCCGGGAGGGGCACGTCAAGCGGCCACGGGCGGTTGACGAGGGCGATCTCCTGGATGCCCTTGGTGGCGAGGAGCTGGAGCAAGCGCGCAAGCTGGTCCTGGTACGCGTTCATGTTGCTGCTGGTGAGATGGGTGTAGGGATGGGCCCCGTGTGCGCTTCGAGGATGGTGGAGATGGCGGTGACAATGGCCGGAGAGTCGGCGGGCGTGGGGGAAAGCTGCAGCCTTTGGGGCGGAGGTGGGCGTCGTTCAGGATGATGCGGCCGTCCACGCCGTTGGAGACGGGCAGGACAGGGATGAGCTCGGTGCAGATGTCGGTGAGTAGCTGCTCCGTTGATCGGTCCACCTCGTGCGGGTCGCGGCCCGTCCTCCGCAGATCAGCCTCCGTCACGGGGTCCACGTTGGTGAACGGTGATTGTCGGGGACTGGCCATGGTCGGCGGCGGATGAGCCGGCGAGTGAAGTAGAGAGTGGTCTGTGATTGAGGAGGCGGATGATGTGTTTAATTGGGCCGAATTACGACACAGATGTCTGCGGGCCTATACAACGTACTAGAACACATACTAAAAAAACATACACGAATTCATATACAAGGTCTATTTAAGATATTTTCTCAAAAAAAGGTCTATTTAAAATATGACTGAAGTTGTAGAGCATCAAGATTGATGAAGTCATCACGAGCACCTCGCCGTCGACGGGGAAGCATAGTCGTCGTCTTCATTCTCATGTCGCCTGCTCATCCGGACGAGTGGTGGCCAACGGAACGAAAAGCAGGAATGTGGTGATTCCATTCTTTGTCGTGAAGGAGCTCGAGCGTGCAGTGGCGGCTTCCCAGCTAGAGTGGGCCAAGGAGATGGCTCGAAGCTCGCGAGGATGGTAGCGGTGGCTCCCTAGATGGTTCCAATGAAGGAACCGAAGACGGCGAACAGCTATGGGGCTTTGCGATAGTGATGACTTTTTCTTAGTGGTGATAGTGGGTGGCATATTTGATAACGCGGGAGGAGGGTGGAGAAGGTGGTGGCAACGCGGCTTGCTGGAGGCGCCGGTGGGGAAGAAGGTTTTTTTTTTGTTGAAAGGCGATGGAGAAGTGTCGTAGGAGGAGGTGGTGGTTGGTAGAGGAAAGTGCCCCCCAACAAGAAACTAGTAGAATGCCCGTGCGTTGTCACGGGTTTTTAAAATATTTTACTGGAGTGATATATAAACCTTATGCATGTTAAATTTCAAATGTAAAGAAAGATAGCAGAGGCACAATCAGGTGATAATTGAAGTCCACTTCACTTGTAATGTAAAATGATAAAAAAGAAATTGACGATACATACATATAGAGCGATGATCCAACTAAAAATCGATTACAAATTAAGATATACTTGATGCGACTAAGAAATCCTCGCACAATATCAGGAATGTTATCTTTAGCTTCATTCATACGATATTTGAGCAAGTATAGTAAATATTTCTTTCTCAACTCAAACCTATCATGCACAAGCAATATATGTAGTTAACACGGATACTTCACATCAAATACCTTAAATGTGTAACAGACAATACTCACCGTGCAAACCAGACGAAAGTATTCTTTACCGTTCCACCAGAGCATAAGAAAAAAAATCACCAGGCATGTCCCTGCAATTTCCTAAACTAATATTATATTCAATATAGTGGTGACAAAATAAATGTTTATATTTTGAATGTTATGATGATGAAATATATATTTGTTACCCATTTACGCCCGTGCCAGCTGGTGTAAATAACATATAAGTCGTAGAAACAAATAGATAAATAACAATAAATCTTTATACACATGGATGGATTAAAAACAATATATCATTATATGCTTGGATGATGAGTTGAGACTACCATATCTTGTTGTAGTAAGTATTAACATGTTCTATGATGTGACAATATTTTGATGGGTCTATCTCCATTTCTCCATCTTTTTTTATTTGGCTAGATACGAACATGCTAATAAATATGTACCTTTTCACCCTTCCTGTCTAATAGACACACATGGACACACATACAATATATTTAAACATTATCACCCACCTATAATTCCACATTTAATATATATAATAATGATATTAGATATTATTCACGGGTTTATATTATAAAGTAGAAAGTTTATGTGATTGGTCTTACACCGTCATGCAAGAACTATCATCTTTTATAAGGCATTCTAACTCGTCCGTTGATAACAAGGCATCTTCAATGTCCAAGAATTTGGTTTTCTTAGGAAAGACACGATTGATTCAATGAATGTAACATCTATAGGGGTACAAACATAGTCTTTCGTCATGATACAAAAAACGAGCCAAATCAATATACAAAAATGGGCCAAATTAGTTGAACATAGAAAACAACATGACAAAGAAAAGATCGATAATCATGTTTAAAAAGATTATTTATGTGATGACATTTGTATTTGCTTTTGTTTTGTTAGGAGATATCACCGCTTGCACATCAATATGTTGTAAAAGCCTTTGTAAACTTTTGGCCCGTTCCAACGACATCGCCTAGGAACCCTTGTTGATGGATTATTTTTGAACATCGCGCCAGCACATAGAAACGCACCTTTTCTATATATAAAGAAGAATTTTCATATGGACCTTATCTCGTGGTGTTTGAGTTCGGTCTGTCATCGTTAAGCCAGTGCCTATGTCAGTTGATATTTTTAGAACATCATCCGAATCCATCACCTTTTTATCTCCGATGAACAAAAGTGGAACATATAAAAATATTTTATAGTGCATTATATAAACATATACTAATATTATATGAACAAAAGTGGAGTATATTAAAATAAAAGTGAGACCAACACAATTCTTTCTATTTGCAATAAAAAAACTGGGCACCCCTAATTACATATAAGTATATATACATATATAAATAATATTTATTTATATTAATAAAGATGTGACACACCAAATTCATTTTTCACCTACCCAGCCTTATCCTCACCACGCCCTCACTCTCCACCTCTCGCCTCCACTCTCTCCACGGTCTCTCTCCCTCTCCATCTCCTTCTCAACCCCCTCCCACTCTCGCTCCCGGCCACCAGCGTGATTCGGCCGGCGGCATGAGGCGATGATAGGCGTCGTTTGCAGAGGAAGACGCCCGCCGGTGGCGATTGGGGGCGAGACCAAAGGCGGTGGTGACAGATCCTGGTGGATCCTGCCGGATCCGGTCGCAGGCTCCTGCGCGCGACGCGCTAATGTGGCGCGGTCTTAGGCGGCGGTGGAGTTGCAGCTTCGGCCGGCATGGCTACTCGCCGCACCGTGGACGCGGCGTGCCGGCCAGTGGGCATTCTTCTAAGCGGTGAACCACGACGTGAGCCTCGAGCTGCTGCGGCTGGCGCGCTGGTCGTGACGTGGCTTATGCAGGCAGCCAGTTGACGTGCGGCGCGGGACGCCAGCTCGCCGGGGACGTACAAAGGCTACGGCAGCTGCCTGGGCACCACCAAGGGCGGGCCCTCGACTGGGGCGTCTAGTACTTCCTGCACCTCCTCCCGCCGTCGATCAAGAAGGCCATGGCAAGTGGTCGTCTCTTCCCGTTCATCCTTCGATACACACATAGACAAATGGACCCCCCCTGTACAGGACGCATCTATTTATCATCATCATCGGGCAGCAACGCAAAAGAATTGTGCTGGCATTTTTTGTATGTGATTTTGGCAATTCTTGTTATTGATTTGAACTTGCTATGATAGTTGTGACAGATTGCCACTCATTGAAATTCTAGCTGCACGGCGACATGGCTCTTCCACCGTACTGTCGCTTGCCGCTCCGAGCAGTAGGCGCCGACACTGAGAGAGAGCCCGACTGTTAGTACTATTGCTGTTTGTTAGTTTTGTCTCTATCAAAGTTGCCTCACAAACAGTTAATTTCTAAGAATTATTTGAGGAGAAGTTAATTTCTAATGGCTGATTTGGAGACTCGCTAAAGAAAACATGAGAAAGATGTCCATGCCACTACATGATAGGTCCAGGTCTTACGTCGATCTCACCGACGTCCATGACCATGCACCGACTCTCTCTTCTCTGGTGACCTAGTCAGGCCATGTCACCATTGAAGATCAACATGCTGGATCACCAGCGCCGCCTTTGAACATCACTTGCTGACAGTCACAGCCCAACCACACAACACTGTCGCCGTCCAGGTGGCAGCCCACCAGCTCCTCCATACTGGCTCCCAATAAGTAGTAGCCTCCACACTGTCGTCACTACACGGGCTTTGTAACTTTCATAAGGTACACATTTAGTCGCACGTTTTCTTGAATGCAAGCACTTGAAACTCACAACTCTCCATCCCCCCTCTCCCTTTCTCTCGAACCAAACAACGAACCAACCAGAACACACTTAAACATGCCTAGAGTAATTTAGCATGGCACCGAACTCTGATGACCAACATCGCAGAGCACACATAAATTTAAATATAATCAACATATGTTCAACGGCAAGTTAGCATCGTAAGAAACCGTAACCACATAAACCTCCAACCTAAGAAAACTCCCATAGATAAATCAATGCTCAATTTTTTTTTGAGGAAATAAAATTCTGCTTACATGATTGATGGCATATATAATACATAAATCCTTCATGCACAATATATGATGCGTGCAGTTTGTCTTATAACATGGTTTGAATCAAACAAACGCGCATGGTTTGGATCAACAGAGAGGGGAAATGGTTCTCGCCTGTACAAAAAGTAGCCTAGTATCGGTAAGGGTGATGCAAACACGATGGAGGAGCAGCAACCACCCTCTCCTCTTCCGGCATACGATTGTTGAAAGGCGAGCTTGTCTTGGGATGGTAGAGGCGCCCACTTTGGGCACCTTTAGGATCGCGCAAGGTCGTATTCCCGGATTTTCTACCAACATCTTCGGCCGTGATAGTGACCGTGATGGTGAGCTCCTTCTCTTTCTATCAATAATAGTTTAAGATCTAATGTAAGTGCTATGTGTTAGGAATTTGCTATATTAGTAGTTCAGGATAGTTTGTTATAGTAGTTTATTAGCATATTAGGATCCATGTTGTAGCTACTTGTACTTAAAGTTTTGATCTAGTTATGTGCTATGTGATACGAGTTTGTCATAGTACTATGTTAGGACTATTTGCTATAATAGTTTGGTTGGATTTTATGATTCATTTTCTAGCAACTTATACTGAAAGTTTTGATCTAATTAAGTACTATGTCTTACTACCTAGCTTCCCATGTTACGACGGTTTGCTATAGTAGTATGTTAGAATAGTTTGCTATAGTAGTATTCATTCCACATCATGTGTATGCATGCCACTTTTCATTGGTAATTAAGTTAGTCATTCCCATATATGTACGGTATTAGGTTTGTAAGATGATAATGTTATTTATTTTATATGAATAGGGGACAAACACACTTTGTTGTTGTCACGACGTTTTCGTGTACCACATAAATCACTCTTTTTGCCGGACTATTTTGTGTAGTTCAGCTAAAATAACACATTGGTGACGTCGATCTATTTTAGGTGCAGTAAAAAAAGAAGGAAGTGATATCCGAGTGGGTGGAGTTAAGGGTATTTTCCAATGAGTTCAAGGACTGGAGAGAGTGTACTTCAACGCCGTTGTTGATTATTTGACAGCCTGATTCTTCTCCCCATTGGATCGCCACATGCAATCAGTGATATGATTTGGCTGATCATAATTTTTCGGCTTCATAGTAATGTGACCCATAAAATCCTTGTGGCCACTAGAACAAACTATGGCGGCGTTAACAGTAAACGGTCCATGACTAAGGCAACTATGCATCCAATCAGGGCCAGGGCACTTGTAATGGGTTCCCTAGTGGGCCACCCTAGCTCAACAACTTTTAGGTTTTTCTAGTTTTTGTGTGTTTTTCCAAAGATTTGTTTTAGTGTGGTTTTGTGGTATTTGGTTTAATTTTTTAAATTGAATGATTATGAGATTTGTTTATTTTGATTTTCCTTTTCTTTTTATTATTTTCTTTTCCCTTTTTCCTACTCCCTCCGTACCGTTTGAATGTTTGACCAAGATTATAGAAAAAGAAAACATTTGTGATACCTAGTAGATAAAATAAGAAACTACTTTTCATAGTGGATCAAATGATATAATTTTTGTGTTGTGGATATTGATAGATTTTTCGAAAAACTTGGTAACATGCACTCGTTTGACTTATCAAAAAATAAATACACCTTATATAAAGGAATGGATGGAGTATTATTTAGTAGCTTGCACATGCTTCTACTTATGACTAAATTTATTTTTGGAAAAACCATAGTTGCCATCGGATTAATTTATACTGAAATTTTTTCTATAAATATATTTACCTAAGATACTAGAAACGAAAGTTAAGATATTTGTTAGATTGTACCCTTTTGAGATCTCTACCGTGATATACATATAAATATATATATGTAAACACTATATAACTTATGCAAATGAAAATAAAACTATATAAACAAAACTCTTTTTACAATATAGAATATGAATTTGGCAGAAGCAATTTTTCTACTGATGTACACTAAAATTATTTAAAAATACTATTATATGGGTAACTATGTAAATTAAATAATATATAAGTAAACTCGCTAAATTTGCGTATGATGAAAACAACTTTTAAGAAATATAAAAGTCTTGTATAAAATAAAGTTTAGGGATTGTTATAGAAATAATTCCTTATTTGGCACTAAAAAAGAATTTTAATGGTACTCAAACTTCAATTTGTTCCTTATTTGGACCGGAAAAGACCGTTTTAGCCCTAGTGCAGTATGTAACCGGATTTTATAACAAAATCATAGTTAGATTTTTGAATTTTAATTGTAAAATTGGGCAAAACCTACCCTGTATTTTGATGCCATATACACTCTAAACATGGCAAGTACACTATCATCAGTGCATAATATTTCTGTTTTTCCCACCAAACATCGAATCACGAATTTAACACAAAACCTGAAATATGATATTAATACCACCAAAGTCCGGACACGGGTAGCAAAAGAAGCAGATACCAGACATGCTTCATAGCTCACATTCGAAAAACTTCCATTTCTCCACATATATTAAGCTTTGTGGCGAATCTGCACCACTGAGAAAGGGTCCTCAAAGGAGTAATCGGTACCTGTCTTGAAGCTCCAGGCCTGCCTCCTTCAGGACCTGTGCTCCAAAGAAGCACCATTTCACAAGAACTACTGGCCATCTTGTTAGAAGCTTGCTGCACTTTATGACTCGCCTCATCCATTGAGAATGACGTGACGCTCGGGTTAGCCATGGAGACGAACGTCCTCAGGACCCTCGCACTCCGAAAGAAGAACTTGAGGAAGGCAAACTCCCCAAGCTCCCCTCTGAATTCTTTGTAAGAGAACACCTTGATGCACGACTTGACGTTTTCAGTGGGCTTGACCAGCTTCCAAAAGTTGAGATTCAGCCTGGCACTGCCAGCTTCATAATCACATTTTTCAGACTATGATGAATCACGCACAACTATGATGAATCATGCTGAGTATATAATAGTCCCTCTGTTCCTAAACATATATCTTTTTAGAGATTTCAAATGGACTACCACATACAGATGTATATAGACATATTTTAGAGTGTAGATTCACTCATTTTGCTCCATATATAGTGACTTTTTGAAATCTCTAGAAAGACAAATATTTAGGAATGGAGGGAGTAGAATGCAGTGCCTCATATGAATTGGGAAAGCATCTGAGGAAGGTGGCGAGATGATAAAAGCTCAGACATCATCCTCGAAACAGGCAAGTAAGGGATGCATTGAAAAATAACATACCTTGCTGGCGAGATGGTTAATGTCGTGTCCGCGGTCTGAATCTGTGGCCGGCGGCTTCTCGTTGCCCTTAAAGAGCAACTTCCAGGCGCCTTCATGAGCGGTCTCGAAGAGCCTCTTCAGGGTATGGTGCTTTTTCGGATTGAACTTCCATAGAGGGGGGCTTCGGCTTTTGCACAGAAGAATCTGGCGAACTAGCATCACCTAGATTATATCGACAAGTTTGACATCCTTGTCCACCATGCTTTAAACGCGCATCTGCATCGCTATCAGCTCGTCTGACGAACACCAGTTTGGGCTCTTCTCGACCCAGGAGGTGAGCCGCATTGGGGCACTGGGGTTGAATTCGGTAGCTGCAGCACAGTTGGTGTCGCGGGGTTCTGTAATGTAGAACCATTGTTTCTGCTGTTCCTTGATAGTCTCCACGAAAGTGCCTTTCGGCCAGGAGACATTGGATAGCTTGCTCACCGTGGCTCCTCCGCACTCTACATGCTGGTCATCCACCACCTTCGGCTTCACGTTGAAGACCTTGAGCCACAGCCCGAAGTGGGGTTGGATGCGGAGGAAGGCCTCACACACGACGATGAACGCCGAGATGTTGAGGAAAGAGTTCGGAGATAGATCATGAAAGTCTATCCCGTAATAGTACATCGGCCCGTAGACGAAAGGGTGGAGAGGAAACCCTAGCCCGCAGAGGAAATGAGGGATGAATACCACCCTCTCGTTGAGCTCCGGCATGGGGACGATTTGTCCCTGGGCTGGAAGGCGGTGGGCGATTTCCTTCGCCAAGTATCTGGACACCCGGAGCTCGGTAATATCTTTCTCCTTAATGGAGGAGACCATCCACTTGCCCTGACCTCCGGATCCGGACATGGTTGAGTGCTAGCTTGAGTGGAAAGAAGATGAGAACTTGGGCGCTGGAGCTCGAGATTGCAAGGGCGGAGAAAGAGAGAAGGCGTGGGAGAAGAAGGGAATACTTATCCCCTTATAAAGGCTGTGAATATCGAACGCCTCCCCATTTGCCTCGAAACTCGCCTATTCCCAAGGCATGTGTAAATGGCACGGTTGGGTTACCCATGCCCGTATTGATGAGAATCTCGTAATAAAGGGGACACAATCTCTGCTTTGACAAGACGTGCCAATGGCAACCGCATCTCGAAACGTGGGGCAGCAGATGAAAAAGGGTTCGGAATTATGACCGGGCAGACATGATGTCATGTTGTAAAAGTTATCAGCGGATTGGACTCGTGAAAGTATTATATTCTCTCTACGGTTGTGTGGGGTGTGTGTTACAGGACCGAACACAATAATCGCGTCGGAAGACTATCTTGGAGTTCGAAAAGAGGGGAACCCGCCTTGCAATGCCGAAGACAAATCTGCGCGCCGGACTCCTCGTCATTGAAGCCGGGTTCAGGGGCTACTGAGGGAGTCCTGGACTAAGGGGTCATCGGGCGTCCGGCCTGTTAGCCATGGGCCGGACTGATGGGCTGTGAAGATACGAAGACCGAAGACCGCACCTGTGTCCGGATGGGACTCTCCTTGGCGTGGAAGGCAAGCTTGGCGACCGGATATGTAGATTCCTTTCTCTGTAACCGACCTTGTGTAACCCTAGATCTCCACGGTGTCTATATAAACCGGAGGACTTAGTCCGGAAAGGAGAGATATTCATTACCGTAGTCATACACGCTAGACTTCTAGGGTTTAGCCATTACAATCTCGTGGCAGATCAACTCTTGTAATACTCATATTCATCAAGATCAATCAAGCAGGAAGTAGGGTATTACCTCCATAGAGAGGGCCCGAACCTGGGTAAACATCATGTCCCCTGTCTCCTATTACCATCGACCTTAGACGCGCAGTTCGGGACCCCCTACCCGAGATCCGCCGGTTTTGACATCGACACCCACCGCTTGCGGGTCCTGCCGGCTGCTAAGTACTATGGCCACTGATGATGCATGCTTTGTCGGGGAGAGCATGGCTACAGTGCCACCGCCTGGTGGGCGTTCACTGTAGCCACTCCCCGTCTCTTCTGATCAATGGCGCATAGACTCCTAGGGAGGGGGAGAGCCGCCTGCTGGCAATCGGCCTCCCCTACGCCGACTGGTCACGGCTTGCCGCCTTCTGGCTTCTCACGGGCAGGTAGGGCCCGCCGTAGTAAGAGCATGGCCTCCTCTGCCATGGGTGATGTCATGGACTGCGTGGCGACAGTGCCACGCCGGGCGAGGGATGTCTGCCCAGTACGCTACACTGTGGCCACGCTCCGCCCTGGCTTCGGGGATGGCAGGCTGCACTGTAGCCACGCCTAGTCTTGTCGTAATTATGTGGGTGCTAACTTTGAGGGCTCGAGGGGCCGCCTGCTAGGAGCCGGCCTCTCTGGAGGCCGCCCTCTAGGAGTCGGCCCACTCCGTGGCCGTCTTCTGGAGTCCGCCGCCTCCTGCCAGCCGGCCGCTTGGACCAGCCGGCCCAAAGGAGACGGCCTTCTGCCTTTGTTTCTTGAGGGGCGCAGCCGGCCCCGATGTCTTGAAATACCAGGGGAGTCTGATGAGGCTACCCGTGGTCATTTACTCCGATAAATTTCCTCTTGGCCTCGCACTTAAGTGTGGAATATATTCAGTCAGATATGCATATAACCTTATCAGATCACAGCTACTCCGGGAAAATCAAAGTGATGATGCCAATGTAACATCATCAAACCAGGGGATTATGGAAAACGGTTGGAGAAAACTATTGACAATTCAATGTCCTAACAAGATGAAGGTGGTTTTATTCATGTGCGGTCAACCCTAACAAGGTATGATTGCCATCTTTTTAATCGAGAGGAAAATTGAGCATTGTTTGTTTGTAATGCCAATAATGTGTCATAAATATGGAAAGATCCGAAGAAAGATTATGGTATTTGCCTGAAGCTTCAGTATTTTGTTCATATCAGGCAATGGTTAGTGAACTGGATTACTGAAACATCAGAGTTCCACTGCTTGATTTTTGTGCTGGCTGTATGGCACATGTGGAAGAACTTTGTACTGATGTCGTGATGGTTCCTTCGCGTTGCTGAAAATATCCAGGCTTATATCGATTTTGTGTCGCTGATTGGCATCAGTTCAGCAGGCTCCAATAGGCGTGAGATGATGTCGACGTCAACTCAGAAATATATGATCTCCGCCACTTGTCGATGATCAATGTGGATGTTGTGATTTTTTTTTTCAGAATCATGTTTCATAGTACCTAGCCTCTACTTCCAGCAAGCAGCCTCCTGTGAGGAAGCCTAGTCCAAAATCATGGGAAGATTCTAAAAAAAAATATCATGGGAAATGTTTGTTAAAAAAACAAGGGAAATGCCTGGATAAAAAGTAGTACTCATTTTTGATTTAAAAAAAGGTGACATAATTCATTATGTAAACGGGGAAAATATGAGGTGCATTTGGGAGCATGTACTTCTCTAACTAAGTTCATACTGTTACATTATAAAGTCTCACGTCCAAGTGACTCAAGTATGTTTCCAGATTTAAAGTTTATGAAAATCGCAATTTATTTGTGACCCGTAAAATGTAAAAATAAAACCAAGCATTTTTCTATGTGACAATGGCTAGTTATTCACTTTTGTTTTTTTATATACCCAGACCACAAATTAATAAAAAATCTCAGAAACTTACTGGTGCACGACCCACTCTAAGATTCACACGCCATATTTCTTTTGGAAAATTTCAAATTTTCAGCTCAGCTTTAAAATTTGCTGAAATAAATGGACCATGTGCTCTTCATGTCACAGCAAAAATCTCTCAAAAAAAAATTCAAAGCAAAAAAAACAAATCCTTTTTTTTTGTGTGTGAGAGGCTTCATCATGGGCCTTTTCCCCAATCCGAGACAATCAGTCGAGTCCCCGGCCCCAAAAGCCACGCCGCCGCCGCCGCCGCCGGCACCATCACCCATCTCCCGTCGAGTCTCCACGCCGCCGCCACCACCCATCTCCCGTCGAAACCTACCTATTCCAGCCGCCATCCCTTCCAAGCTATGGAGAATCCGGTGGAGGAGCCGATGTCCAGGCTCACCCGCGACCTAATCGCGGAGATCCTCACTCGCCTGCCCTACAAATCTCTCTGCATCTGCAAGTGCGTCTGCCCGGCCTGGCGCGACATCATCGCCGACCCCGCCAACCGGAAGAAGATGGCGCAGACCCTGGCCGGCTTCTTCTACCGCATCACCGACGAAGGCGAGGCCGAGCCCCGCGGCTTCGACGGCGTCAAGTACGCGGATCTGTCTCCTTTCCCTTGGTCGAGCGTCCCCGAGACCCACCCGCGCTTGCCACTACCGCCCGACAGCACGGACTGCTTCTTCTCCCTCGAGGATTCGTGCGATGGACTGTTTCTTGCCTGTATTCATATGGGCACCCCTTCCGGAACATCTCGGTACATGGTCTCCAGTCCAGCCACCAGTGAGTATATTGTGCTGCCTCACTCTGGTTACGCTGGCAACATCAGCTACGCTTACCTGGGTTTCGACAGCGATGCATCCACTGAGGGGTTTCATGTGTTCGAGTTTGCAGAGGACTGGTCACCCCCAGACCACCGGGGCATACAATTCCAGGTTGTGACAGGAGTGAGGATTTACTCTTCAAAAACTGGTGCGTGGGTAGCAATGGAACCCAAATGGGACATCCAAGTTAGCCTGTGCTTTAGTCAGCCTAGAGTTTTCTGTAACGGATGTTTGCACCTGATAGGGCTATCCTGCTTTGATGCAGATGTGTCCGGGTTGGCAATAGTTGATGCACAAGGGCTAAAATGGAGGATCGTCCCGCTACCAGCTAACAGTTTCTCGGGTTTCATTGGGAAGTCCCATGGGCACCTATTTTATATCGACTCAGATACATCTTTGACTACTATATCGGTTTACACTCTTAGTGGTGAGATTTATAACTGGGATGTGTGTCATCAGGATGACGACTGCATCTACTGGAAATTGTACAAGTGTTCAAATGTAATTCCAAATAGGGAGTCTCTCGAAGTCATTGGAGTACACCCACATGCCAATCTGATCTTCATTGCTCATTCGAACAATCAAGTGTTGGCATACGATTTGGATCGTCAAGAAAGCACAGTTGTATGCAAATTTTCCCATATGTGCCGCTCTTGTCCTGCCTACCATTGGATGGAGGAATACGGCTGGTAACTCCCAGTTGATGAATGTTCTGCTGATTGAAAATGGGAAGCCATGAGCGAGGTGCTCTGTTGCGTTTTCAAGTGAACTCTTCACAAAGATTCATTCAAACGGAGATACTGTATTTTGTTCGTAGAAAATGCTACCTTTAGTTTCAGTTTGACCTGTGTTGGTTTTCATTTCTAGTATTTGTGTCCTTTGATGTTTCCCTCATGGATGTATTAGTCCAAGTTGTACTATGCTCTGTGCCTTTTGATGGGCAACAAGTACGGCTGTATGGCCCATTTCCGTGTGTACCTGTTTTGGCTAAGCCAGAATTATTTGTGTGTACCTGTTTTGGCTAAGCCAGAATTATTTATGTTCTAGTTTGTGTACACATGCAATCTGAGCCGTATGAAAGTGTACGAGACACTTGGTATGAGTTGTAGTATGTTCTATGCATTTTGATGTGCAACTAGTAGATCTATATGAGACGCTTTAGTGTGTTCTATTTTATATTATATTGATGTTTTACCTGACTGTCTAAGCAAGAGTTGCTTATGTTCTGGCGTTTGCAATATTTTCTTGGGCTCTTGTTTTTTCTGGTTTGAAGCTATGTTTATAGAAGTTTGCATATGTGTGCAGCATGTAATGTGATCATGCTAGCTCAGAAGGTTGAGAAAGGTCAATTTTGATGATTCATATCCCACTTGGTTTATATTATATGTAGAAATGATCATAATTTTCTGCTCTGTTTTTTCTTTTCTTCTAAAGTATCTAAATTGAAAGTACAGCTGCTTTTTAAACTTTCTGCATCAATGCTTTAACAGTGTTGGTAGACCATCTATTTAACAACAGTGTTGGTATATCCCTGATCCAAAACCACTGTAACTTTATACTGCATTTTGTTGCTCTTGCAGTCTAGCCCATGTCTTCCTTGTACTCACTGCTCTAGTTTTTCTATTGGTGGCATCCTGATATTTCCTGCATTTATTAATTCTAGCTACACTACTTTTGTTTCTTCGATTGGTTATCTCCTGCAGGTAACTTCCATTGAGCCTCTTTCCTAGAGAGATTGCAGATAGGATTCTCATTATTCCAGTAAGTTCTGAAGGTTGTACAGATTTTCCGCCTTGGCCACTCACTAAGATTGGAGTATATTCAGCCAGATCTGCACATAACCTTGCCAGATCCCAGCCATTCTAGAAATATCAAAGTAACTATGCCAACAAAATCATCGTCAAATCAGTTGACTATGGAAAAAGCTTGGAGAAAATTATGGGCTATTCAATGTCCTAACAAGATGGAGGTGGTTTTATGGAGAATGGCTCGTAATTGCCTTCCTACGGGTATCCAACTTCAAGTGCAATCAATCACAGCAAGGTATGATTGTCATTTTTGTAATCGAGAGGAAATTGTGGAGCATTGTCTTTTGTAATGCCAATATGTTAAATAAATATGGAAAGAGCTGAAGAAAGATATTTTGGATACTAGACAGGGTGGCATCCATGTCGCCCCTGCAAGGCCAGCCAAGCTCCAGGAATGTACCTCATCGGATATTTTTGATACTAGACAGGGTGGGAACATTGCAGGCATCGCTCTTGAAAATTCGGTTGTTTCATTCCTTGTATATTTCCCCCTAAGCGCGGATGATATTGGAGCAAATCTTTGTGGTCGTCTTCTTTGGGTGGCGTCTTCTTCGGGCAGTTGTTGGCGTCAAAACGATGCAACACGTCCTGCCAGACAGCACTGGTGAAAGGGCCTTGGGCAAGCAAGTAAATAGTTGATGCTAGGTGAATGTGACATAACTTGCAGACGGGGCTGTGAGGCCATCCCTTCTTCTGGAGAACATCGGCAGTGTAGATCATCAGCTTATAATCCAAACAGCGCTCACAGATAGATAATGGAACCTGTATGGACTTGGCATACTTCGCACGATCATCTTGTCTGGCACTATGGTTGAGCAATGGAAATCGTTTGGAAAGTGTGGAGGGCGGAGAGGACCACACGCACCAGGATAAGTCTGCCCGGAATCATCCAACCAATCTTCCAGCCGGCGCATTTGGGACCAAATTTGTCCATGACTGGCTGACAGTCGGTTTTGGTAAGTTTTCTGTCAGAGAGAAGCATGCCGAGGTATTTTGCAGCGGAATAATGATCCGAGCTGGCACCCGAGAGCGAGCTGAAGGGGTTGCAGATCAATGCCCTCACATCTTTCTGGTATGGAGAAGAAGCCACTTTTCTGGCATGTCCGAGCTTTCCTTTCTTTAAGAACTATACTAGAGGGTAACCCTCGTGCTTGCCGCAGAATCATGGTAGAAACAAATGCAAAAGTTTGTGCTTGTGTGATTGCTTGTCGATCTACCGGTTAGATCGACGTGCGACGGTACCGAGCACCATCCCGTCACCGTGATCACCACAGAATACCGCGGTCTGGTGCTTCATAGCACTTTGATCCCGAGATGGTGTGTTTAGAGACCATTTACCATGCTGGGGCACGTGCGCCTAGCGAGTATGTTCTCTCCTGTGGTCTGCCCGTAACATTGACAGGCGTTATCTGAAACCTAATTACAGTCTCTCCACATGTCGAAGAATTACCTTCAACTCCTGCAGCTGCAGTCGACTGACATTTTATTACTGATGCTGATGCTGATTCTACACACGATTACAAGATATTTGAGGAACATGCTGGATGATTATTCAACGCAGCAGCAGAACTGGTAGAGCGGCGGCACGCACTGCCCTCCTTTGGGGTAACCCCCGGGAGACTTGCACCAGTTGTCGCAGCCCGGTATGTCCTCGCATTTGCCTTGACACACGTACTTGCCCTCTCCTGCATCCATGCGTCCATGGCCACAATGTTACCAAAACTGAGTCAAGACTCTAAGTGATTCAGTTCAAAAGTTAAATCACAAGATGATGTAGGAAATTTATACAAGAAACGTCCAATATCTTTAGAATCAGGAAGATCCGATGTTTCAAACATATACTACTCCCCCTATCTAAATATAAGCCATTTTAGAGATTCCATTACGAACTACATACGGACGTATATAGATATATTTTGAAGTGTAGATTCACTCATTTTGCTCCGTATGTAGTTCATATAGCAATCTCCAAAAGGGCTTATATTTAGGAACGGAGGGAGTAGCATTTATCTTGGATAGGAAAGTCAGGAGACCTGCACTGATCTTAGATAGGAATTGAAGGCTTTCGGTGGAGAGCGGAAGAGGCACGGGTCAACACACATACCTGGGGTGAGGAGGATGGAAGAACTGGCCAGCGCGATGACGAGGATCTTGAAGATGACAGAGAGAAAAGTTGCAGCCATCTTGCGGAAACTATATATGGATGTCTTCCTTGAGTCTATTATATGCTGATGCATCGCAGGAGGAATCTTATCTCAGCATGGTTATATAGACCGGGCATTAAAGGACATATATGACAGCAGAGAGAAGATATGCGTGAGCCTATTAATTACTCCACTCCTTTGTTTGGCATCATTTGATGTATTTATTGGATCCACTGAAGAAGATGTGGACGTACGTGGTTATGTAAAATTGGATTACTGCCGCCTGTCTACTTTTTACTGTAACTCACGCGCCCGTGTGTTCTGTGACAGACAGAGAGCTTTTTGATAGCCGGTTGTTTTCCAAAGATTTGGATATCCGAAAGGAAACAGGTCAATGTTTGTCCACAAACTATAGGATCCGAAAGGAATTGGAATTATCCAAAAAAAAAATTCATCAAAATATTGCCGAAATCACAAAAAAAAAACTACCTCTATCATCTTGTGCACACAAACAGCAGTAATGCTGACTGTGACTGGTAAACGTTTGCTTGGAAGGAACTCCAAGCGAACACCCTCGCAGCCGTTGACAGTTTTTCAACAAAATCGTCTTCTCTAGGAAGGAATTGGCATGCTAGTCTGAAGAAATTGTCACTTCTTATGGCTAAAATTGACATGAAAATCGTTCGTAAATGTCATCCTCCCCAACAAACGTTCACCGGCTAAGAGGATCCCAAAACAAACAACTATGCTTAGGACATCTCAAGCCATTCCCTCCAATTTCCTTAACTTCCCTTTTAAGGAGTTAGACCCCAAGTAACCATTCCCCTATGGCTATAACTACTCAAAAATTTGAGGAGTTACTACTCAAAAGTTTGCAGTTCTGCTCAAATTTGAGCAGCCATGTCATTTCTCCCCAAATATCCTCTTTCCTTTCTCTCAGTGAAAAATAATGGCTCAACCGCCAGCGTGCTGCCCAACTGACCACCCCCCCTACCGCTATAAAACCGCACCGGAGCCCCGTCCAAAGCCTAATGCACGCCTGTCGTAACCCATTTACCCCGAATCGCTGCCACCACCGCCAAAGCTCGACTCTGCCCTATTCCGCGGCCTCCCCACCCACGAGTACGCCTACTCGTAGCAAAGGCGGTGGGGTGTGGCCGTGGCGGGCGTCACGGTGGCCTTCTCGAGTTTCGACAACGACAATGAGCTCGATGAGGCACCCACAACGCCGAGGCGTCAGGCTCCAACAAGGCCTTGGTGGTCTACCTCTTCTCTAGTGATGATTAGTTCATTTCAGCTCTATTTAACTCATTTTACCTTTAATAAAGTGGTATCTAGTTTAATTGTGTACTGTGATGTTTAGTTATGGGCTGGGATGTATAGTTATGCACTGGGATGTATAGTTAAACACTACATGGTCTTAATCTAGTTTCAGTTTGAGTTGCCAATGACTTATCTTTGCACATTTTTTCTATTTTCAGGAGTTAACTTTTGGAGGGAAGCTCCACACCTTTTATAATCCTCATTAGATTTGAGAAGAACCTTAAGGGAGTTCTAGAATAAGGAAAGGGTGCTAAGATGTGGTAATCGATAGATGAGCCCAGGCTCATTTGCACCCTATCAACAATGAACTCTAAAAATAGTTTAAAAAATCTAAAAACACTAAAAAGAAGTTGGGCATCCAAGATGCTCGAGTTTGCAAGGAGAGAGCAAAAATTCATGGGGAAACAATGTTTGTGGACAAAATCAAATTTCTTTGGCATCCAAGATGCTCGAGTTTGCAAGGAGGGAGCAAAATTTCGTGGGGAAACAACATTCAAGGAGCTATTCACAAAAAAAGCGGGGTCTCCAAAATGTTTTTTTAAGTTTGTTTGTTTGAATTTTGTTTTTTCAAAGCTCCTCGAATGTTGTTTCACGACAAAAATTTGCACGCTCCTTGCGAGCATCTTGGATGCTATTTTATATTTTCTTTTGAAATTATTTACTTTTTTCAAAATTATTGTTCGTGTGCGGATGTGGATGCCCGAGGGCACCAAAACACCTCTGCAAATATGCCTTACATATTAGTTTGAGATATGCTCATAGTTGTTCCTCAGAGTGAAAACCCAGAATATGGCCTTTGGTGGTTGGATCTGTTGACTTAAGTGGCCTCCGGCGAGTCCATTTTCCTCTCGGTGATCCCCGACGCTGAGGTCGGTTAGACGCCCTTGCCTTGGCGGTGCAAAGATAAAGTGTTGTCACGATTTAGATTGACTTTGGATGCGGATGCCTCGTTTCTGGAGGGCTGTGCTATGCTTGGCCGTGTTTGTCGCATGGCGGTCGCAGGTCAGCTTGACGATGATGACCTCGCGGGGCCCGGCGTCGTGTTGTCGTGACCGCAGCCACCGCCTCGTTTCTGGAAGTCCCCGGAGTAAAACAACTCTTCCCTGAAAAATGTTCCCTCAATAATGTTCCCTAATAATTGTCTTGGAATTCATAATTAAGCAATGTTCTAGATATTTTTTTAAATGTTCTCAGAAATCTAAACATGTTCTTCAACTAAAATAATGTTCCCTCTGAAGTATTCTTCCCTCAAAAATGTTCCCTAAATAATGTTCTTTGAATTCATAACTAAACAATGTTGCCTAAATCAAAAAAATATGTTCCCTAAAATATTCTTTACAAAAGAAAATGTTCCTCATTCAAAGTGCTGTTAAAAAAATGCCCTCGGATATGCATTATTGAAAAAAATGTTAAACAAAATTAAAAAAGGTTCTTCTTTAATCTTAATATTTAGATATACTAAAATAATGTTCTTACAAATCTAAAAATGTTCTTCAAATAATAAATTATTCCCCGAAGTCGACAATGTTCCCTGAATAATGTTCCCTGAATAATGTTCTCTCAATAATGTTCCCTCATTTCCATAGAGCTCTGCTGTGCTTGGCCATGTTCGTCACATGGCAGTCGCAGGTCAGCTTCACGACAATAACCTCGCGGGGCCCGACGTCATGCTCTTGTGACCGCAGTCACCACACTTGCCGGCGCGCCGAGTCGACCAACGGACAGCCGCGCGCGAGAGGCGACGGCGGCGTGCCGGCGCTCGCGTGGGAGGTCGGCCAGCGTGCGGCGGGTGGCCGGGGGACGCGCAACTTCGTCTTCTCCCCGCCGTCCTTCCACGCGGCGGTCGCGCTCGTGGCTGCCGGCGCGTGGGGAAGAGGGAGCTTCTGCGGTTGCTGGGCTCACTGTCCCTCGCCGACCTGCAACGCACCGCGAGCGGTGACCGAGCTTGTCGGCTAGCTCGGCGGCCCGAAGTCGACCGGAGTTGGCCGCTCACGCAGGAGTTCATGGTGGCCGCCGCATCTTCCAGCTGCGGCACTGGCTCTAAGGAGCCCGTTGACTTCTTCTTGGACGCCAAGCAAGCAAGGCGTCGAGCCAACGCCTCCGTGGCGAGCGCGACAGACAACCTCATCCACGGCGTCCTCCCTGCCGACTCCGTCAACTTGACGACGGCGGTTGCCCTCGTAGACGCACTCCACTTCAAAGGGACGTGGTGCCAGCCGTTAGACCCGTCAGCGACGTTCCCCGCGCGGTTCCACCTCGACGATGGCACCACCGTGCGCGCGCTGTTCATGACTCACCGTTCTTGTTCGCCATCGCTGAGGAGAGAACCGGCGCGGTTCTGTTCCCTGGCCATGTGGCGAATCCTCTAGCTAAGTGGCCCGGTGGCGCGGGAGCACGAACAACTCCGCCCCGTTTGTGGAATCATAAAATCCAAACAGCGATCGAAGATGGCAGCTACAGCTATTTCAAAATGTTTCATGAGCAAACAAACGAGTCACGTCCCAAGTTCCGTAAAATTTCTTACAAGTGTTTCCATATTATTTAGATGCCATCGATTTCAAATCGACAACCAAAAAAAATCAAGGGAAAAGCCGGAAAGAATCCCTTGGGTAATGATACAATTGTTCATCGAGGAAAACCAAACACATTTTTGGGTAATGATGCTAAATTTTTAAGATATGCTCTAAAAAAATGTGAAGAATTTTATGTCCCTTGAAGTCAACATTTCCTAATTATGTTCCCTGAAGTGAACAACTATTCCTTGAAAAAAAAATTCACATCTGTGTGTTCCTACTTTTCACGCATTTTGGGTAATGATATAGTTGTTCATCGAGGAAAACCAAAAACATTTTGGGTAATGATACAATTGTTCCAAAACATTTCGAATAAAACAATTTGTTCCCTGAAAAAATGTTCCATGAATATTGTTCCCCAAATAATGCTATTGGAATTCATAATTAAGAAAAGTTCTAGATATTTTGAAAAATGTCCTCAGATGTATAAAAATGTTCTTCAACTAAAATAATGTTCCCCCTGAAGTAAAACAATTCTTCCCTGCATAATGTTTTCTAAATAATGTTCTTGGATTTCATAATTAAAAAAATGTTGCCTAAATGAAAAAAAATGTTCCCTAAAATTGTTCTTTACAAAAAAAAATGTTCCTCATTCAAAGTGTTGTTAAAAGAAACGCCCTCGGGTATGCATTATTGGAAAAGATGTTAGAAAAAATAAAAAAATGTTCTTCTTTAACCTTAATATTTAAGAAATGTTTTAGATATATTAAAATAATGTTCTTACAAATCTAAAAATGTCCTTTAAATAATAAATTGTTTGCTGAAATTAACAATGTTTCTTGAATAATGTTCCCTACAAGATGTTTCCTTAATAATGTTCCCTCAGTAATATTTCATATAGTTGGAGGGTTGTGCCGTGCTTGCCGCAAGGCGGTTGCAGGTCAGCTACACGACAATAACCTCGTGGGGCCCCACGTCGTGCTCTTGTGACCGCAGCCACCGCACTTGCCGGCGCGCCGAGTCGACCAACGGACAGCCGCGCGCGAGAGGCGACGTCGGTCGGTCGGCGTGCGGCGGGTGGCCACGGGATGCGCAACTTCGTCTTCTCCCTGCCGTCCTTCCGCGCGGCGGTCGCGCTCGTGGCCGCCAGCGCGCGAGGCGACACGCAGAGGGAGGTGCGTTTCTGGGGTCACCGTCGCTCGGTGACCTGCAACGCACCACGACAGCGGTGACCGAGCTTGTCGGCAGGCTCGGCGGCCTGACGCGGACGTGCAGCGTTCATGACGGCGACGAGCCTGTCACAGCAGCACGTCGCCGTCTTCCCCCGCTTCAGGACTCTCAAGCTGCCCTACTACTGCAACAACAACGATGGAGACGTGCGTGCAAGCGACCGCATTTTCTACATGCTTCTATTTCTCCCGGACAGCACCACCGTCGGCGTCAAGCTCGCTGATTTCTACGACAACATCGTCTTGTCACCGGAGTTCGTCAAAAACTACACGCCGGGGGCGGGGACCAAGGTTCCGGTCAGGCAGTTCATGGTCCCCAAGTTCAAGTTCACGTTCTGGATGTCGTCGGACATAGAGTGAGACTATGAGAAAGATGGGAGTCAGCAGAGGTTTCAGAGGCGATGACTTCTCGGGCATGGTGACCGGTGGCGACCGGCTCTCAATCAACGGAGTCACCATCGAGGTCGATGAACTGGGCACTGCTGCTACCGCCACCACAGACATGCCCATAGATCAAGGTGGAAGCATGCGGCCTCCGGTGGACTGACCGTTCTTGTTCGCCATCGCTGAGAGAACCGGTGAGGTTCTGTTACTTGGTCATGTAGTGAATCCTCTAGCTAAGTGACCCGGTGGCCACTGGAGCAAGAACAACTCCGCCCCGTTTGTGGCACCGTAAAATCCAAACAGCGATCCAAGATAGCTACAGCTATTTCACAATGTTTCATGAGACAAGCAAACGAGTCGCGTCCCGAGCCCCGTAAAATTTCATAAAAGTGTTTCCATTTTATTCAGATGCCGTCGATTTCAAATCGACTGAAATCGACGACTGATAACAAAAAAATCATGGGAAAAAGTCGGAAAGAAGCCGTCCTCCGACACCGCTAAATGTAGCAGCAGCAGTAATGGTGGAGGGGCAGGCACACCCCTCCCTTGGGGTACACTCCCTTCGTCTTGCAATAGTTGTCGCAGTCGGGTATGTCCGCGCATTTGCCCATGCACATGTACTGCGCCGTTCCTGCATCCAAAACCCTAACGTTAAGGTCCAATTTGTAACAGAGAAAAGTAACGAGATATGTCCTGAATGAAGTTTTATCAGGTCACAGGATGTGTGTATTTGGATGAGAAGTGCTTCTTTTTTTTTTTCGAAACGGAGGCAAAAGATTTGCCTCATTCATTAAATAAGAGAGAAGAGTTTTAGGGTGTTACAAGTGACCACACACACGGCATGACAACTACTCGCGTACAATAATGGACCCCAGTTTTTTAGCACCCGCAAGAACCCAAAGCTTGGCGTCGTCGATGATAGTCCAAAGGAGGACCGGTGGTGGTGCACTCTTGCGACGGAAGACCCGGGCGTTACGCTCGTTCCAGATTGTCCAAGAAATCAACATTGTAAGGGAGGCCAAGGCTCGTCGATCTGGGTTTTGCAAGCTGGTTCGCTTGTCCCACCATTCCAAAACGGATCTATCCAAGTGCCAAGAAGAGGTGTCCATGTGAGCAAGACCGAATTCAAGGATGACCGAGTTCCATAGCCTGACAGTGTAGCGACATTTGAAGAAGAGGTGCGCGCCCGTCTCGCCTTCAGTCCTGCAGAGCGGGCAAAGTCCACAGTTTTCCCATCCGCGCCGCTCTAATCTGTCGGCAGTCCAAATCCGGTCTTGGATAGCCAACCAAGCAAAGAATTTGATCTTGGGAGGGGCCCAAGCCTTCCAGATCATGAAGTCCATAGGCGAGAGCGTCAAGCCGAGGAACTGTGCCTTGTATGCAGTGGCCGCCGAGTAGATCCCGTTATTGGCATGTTTCCAGACAATGTCATCGTCAGCTTGTGTGTCCAGGTGTAGATCATGCACCAACATCCATAACGTGAAGAACTGTCGGATGTGGGCAACGGAAGCGACGATGTTGTGGTTGATCTTAAGAATCCAAGCATTTCCATCGAGGGCTTCACGCACTTTCCAATTCTTACGCGTGGAGGCACCGTATATTAGAGGAGCAATGTCCTTCGGTTTCCGCCCAAGAAGCCATGGGGAGTCCCAAAAAGGTGTTTTGGCTCCATTGCCCAAAATGATGGTCGTTGAGGCATAGAAGAAGTCCATGTCGTCCTCCGTGCAGGGGTTCCCAAGCCCCACCCAAAGCTTGTTCGGTGCCTTCCATTCATACCAAGGCCATCTAAGACGTAAGGCCCGAGCAAACTTGTCAGTGTCTAGAACCCCAAGGCCTCCATACTCCTTGGGGCAACATACCACCTTCCAATTCACTTTACATTTGGCACCGGTCGTCTTATCTGAACCAGACCAGAGAAAGGCCCTCTCCAATTTGTTGATATTGTGAAGAGAGCGTGGTGGAACGATGAGGGGCGTGATGGCATACACTGCCTGGGAGGCAATGACTGATTTGACAAGTGTCGTGCGCCCGATGGTGGTGATGTTTTGCCCGTCCCAGGTGACAAGTTTGCCGGCCGCCTTGTCCTCAAGGTATTGGAAATCTACAGACTTGAGCTGCTAGACCGAGAGTGGGAGTCCCAGGTATTTCATCGGGAAGGTGGCTCTGGACACTGGTACACCACTGAGGACATGATCCAAGTCAACATTGGAGCACCGGATGGGCACAACCGAGCTTTTGTTAAAGTTGGTGCATAGACCTGTGACATCACCGAAGCCCTTCAGAATGGTGGAGAGGTTGTCGATGTCACTCTTGATAGGGGCCATAAAAATGGCTGCGTCATCCGCATATAAGGAAGTTCTCATCATAGCACCTCGTCCCCGAATCTTATGAAGGAGGCCCTTCCTCGTTGCCAAGTCAAGTATTTGGTGAAGAGGATCAATTGCGAGGACGAATAGCAATGCGAGATCGAGTCCCCTTGCCGAAGACCGCGACCATGTTTGATGGGAGGTCCGGGCAGACCATTGAGCAGGAAACGTGAGGAAGAGGTGCAAAGTAGAGCGGCAATCCAATCCCGGAATTTGCAAGGGAAGCCCTTTCGTTGCAAGAGGTCGAGGATGAATTCCCATCTGACAGAGTCGAAGGCTTTCCTTATGTCCAGCTTGAAAAGAAGGGCGGGGGTCTTGCGTTTGTGAAGGCGTCGAGCAAAGTTCCGCACATACATGAAGTTGTCATGGATGCTTCTCTTTTTAATGAAGGCGCTTTGGGCGTTGGAGACGAGGGCATCCATATGAGGGGGGAGCCGCAAAGAGAGAACCTTAGCAATGATTTTGGCGATGGCATGAATGAGGCTTATGGGCCTATAATCAGAGATGCCCTCTGCACCGTCCTTTTTGGGCAAGAGCACAACGTTGGCGGAGTTCAACCATTGAAGGTTGGATGTGTGGAGGGAGTCAAAACTATGGATGACTCTCATGACATCGTTTTTGACGACGTCCCAACATTTCTTGAAAAAGATGCCCGTGAACCCGTCCGGGCCGGGCGCCTTGTCACTTGGCATCACCTTAATGGCCTCCCAGACCTCCTCTTCGGTAATAGTGTCATCTAGGGTGTGCAGATCGACCGGCTGCACGTTGAGCTCCTCCCAATTGAAGTCAAGATTGCTTGTGTCTCCCTTCCCCATGACCACAGAGAAGTGGTCATGGATGATCTTTTCTTTTTCCCCATGGTCAGTAACCCATCCGTTTGCGAGTTTGATTCGGTGAATATTGTTCTTCCTATGAGAAGTGCTTCTAACTTCTGAGGGCTAGTGCATTTAACCAGTTACAGCTTACACAACAGATTTAAGAATAGAGGTTGTACAGATTGAAAATTGTGCTGATCTTAGATTTACAAAAAGCAGATTTGGATGAGGAGGCATCCATACCTGATGAGAAAAGGAGGGCGGCACAAACTACAGCAATCACAAGGATCTTGCAAACGACGGAGTGAAAAGTTGCAGCCATCTCAACGTTGTCTATGCAGTTGTGCATTAAGAAGCATAAGATTTGGTCAATCAAAAATATATATGCTGTTAATCTCGGTAAAATCCCTTCGAGACGAAAATCTATCAGATTAAATGCAAGATATGCTGGACCTTTACAGCAGTACAATGCCTTCCCATCATGGCTTTATTGTACTGGAAGGAAATATACCAGTGCTTTTGCTGAGGTGTAAATCAGAGATAGATACGTTGATAATTGGGAAAACACTTTTGAGACGAAAAAAATATCAGATTAATGCAGAAGATATACTAGTGATATTAAAGCAGTACAATGTCTTCATATTGTGGCTTTATTGTACTGCAAGATTTTTTTTTTCTTTGAGAATATTTTTACTCCAAGATATACCGATGCTTTTACGGCCGCACAAAGCAGCACTGCTGCAATGTATACCCAGGTCCTTGATTCTTCTTGCTAATTGCTATGTGCATTGTGCATGTGCACAGCAAGATGTACAAATTCAGATATTGATAAAAAAAAGGGCATCACAATCTATTTTATGGCCAAACAGTATTAGAGAAGGCTGTACAGAGGTTGCTTGAGGTTCCAATGCCTCGCCAGTTTCTTTCTCAAATTTCACATCGGCTAGAAAGATGAGAAGGCTACCCAAGGGTACTGTTTGCCATTGTCGAATCTTGTTACTGCTGTAATCTTTGGTGCTTTTGGAGGAATACCTTCGATCTTATATCAGCCTGGGCAAAGGATGGCCAATTAGTACACAAAATGCAATTGCCGACATGTGGAAACTTGATATATGATATTCTTTAAATTTAACCTGGCGTGTAGGCTCTGGAACACGATATCTGCAGCAGTACTTCACTATCCCAATGGCAGAGTCGAGCGAAATGCGATGACCAACTGAGATGTAGATTGGCCTCGATGAACCAGGGCATGAACACATTGCCTAGGACAAGTTGTTTGAGTTCATGTGCAACAAACATACATTTCATCAACATGAAGTATATAAAAGAAAGGAAACCCCGTTACACGTTTAGCAATATACTATATTTTTTGGTGCAATATAGAGTCTCTTACCGCTCCCCATGTCGTCCCAGACTGCCCAGTCAATGAAATACATTCCTTATTGCAGTTTCCTTTTGCTTCAAGCTGTTTTCTGACTTCAGATTGGTCAAGACCATCCACATGGTGCAACTGGGGCATTGAAAATGATGAGGATTTAGTCTTCCCTAAAAGTACAACTGTGGGAGAAAAACTCAAGACGCTACAAAAAAATACTTGCAACAGCAGTAAAAAATGAACCTACATTTTTTCCAACTCCGATGGTCGGCAGGTCTGCAAGGACACCAAGATGACATGCTAAACCAAAACCTGCTGAAAATATATTTATTAGAGGATGACCCATTCACATATATTACTACAGCTAATGCAGCTTGCCACAATTATACATAACCTAACAAGATGTATTGTATCACCAGGATTATATGCCAAGGGCTTCAGGGATTATAAACAAACTCATTCTTTCATAAACACAGAAATCACCTTAGTCTTACGAACTAAGATCAATGGAAAAAATCCAATAATACCGCGTACATATTATATGATTCTAGAACCTAATTTCACATGTGCAGTGTATTCTACTACTGCCAAACTTGCTACTATTACTTGAAAACTGTAAAGAGTGCATAAGTGTGACTGTAATTGGTCTTTTACCTCGTGGATGGAGCAACCCATTTCCATCAACCATGAGTAACTGCCAAAGCAGAACGATAAACCTTAGAAAATGTACTTGAAAAGAAAGATGATTACTACATGTTGAATTAGAAGACTACTAATGTGATATGTAAAAGGTAAATTCACATGAGATTTTAATCCAAAACGAATTCTCTGCCTGCATAGTACTGTACTTTTTGTTCTCGTCATCACAGGCACACCAACAGGAAATAAGGCACGCAAGGCCTTGACATAGTTCAGAATATATCCTCAGTAATCCTATTTGCCAAAGAATCATTACATCTAGTTCCTATTCCCTTATGTGGACATTTTGGCAAGTGACGTCATCTAACTTAAGCATGCTTGCATTTTTTCTTCTACGGAAGTTCCTGTTTGCTAACAGAAATGCTATACAGAACATCATGTTCTAAATTAGTGTTATTCACCAAATACAGAGCACCAAATCTAAGATTAGTACAGTTGCAAGCACCACAAAGGATAATTCTACCTGAGGGTAGAAATGAGGAGCATTGATCTTCATCTTCTCCAGGAGTCCTAGAAGAATGGGGGCCTGCACAGGTAGATAGTTTTCATACATAAGATACATGCAGATTCATAAACTGAAGAAAGATAAATGATCACAGATGTTTGCAACCAAACAAGGAAGTAAAGTCAATCACGATTACCTCTCCTATGTTCTATCATAACTAGACATTGCCTTGGCAATACAAGACTCACTTCTGACTCTAGAGATAACAATAAGCTGAAGGCATGTCGAGCACGTAACAAATAACACTGATTGAATCAGAGTTTTTTCAGCCTGATTTGCACATCTGAGACTACCGTCCAAACTTAATAAACTTTGAACCACTGATGCAAGTAAGACAAGATTGTTCGTGATACAAAAGTAGTCCAAGAATTTTATGTTACTTACTAACTGTCAAAGCAAATTAAACTGTCGAGGTCCAACTGAAGAACAAAGTGTCTACCATAGATAAACTGCACATGTCTATATTCTCACCGTTCCAAACAAAATTCAACGAAAAAGAGCATATATGGTGTGCCATACCTCTCTGAAAGCAAGAAAACCAGGAATGTATGGCACTTGCATCCGGACAACATCGAACTCCTCATGGACGATTTCCAAGGTATCGGCATCCAGAACCACCACCGCGGCACACGCCGTAGACGGGTCTTCTTTGAGGAAGCTAATGTCAACCCCACCTATATACTTCAGCTTGCCCCTGGCATCACTCTGATCCGACTTCGAGCTCACCGAAGGTAAAGACCACTCGAAATCATCCTCGAGAACGAGCCTACCCTTGAGCGCATCCTGCGTCCTGCATCACCAGACAACATGAAGCGAATCTACTCCCTTTGACTCAACCTGAAGTGAACTGAATGGAAAGCTCATGGAATCGATAGATTGGGCATATACAGACCTCGCCCATTGTTGCTTCTGTAGCTCCAGATCAGAGCCATCTCCCCCTCCATACATCACCCTTCTGGTTCCTGCTCGCACGGTGGCCCGGAGCTCTCGGGGGGAGATGCAAACCTAGGAATTTCAAGCTGGATCGGGCGATTCGGTTTAACAAGCGCTGGGGATTGAGGAATCGATCGATGGCTTCCGCAGCAGCTATGCGCGCGTCTACTACGCGGCGCGGCAGCTTCCGATTAGGGCCAGGGGAACAACGGGCGGGAGAAGCAAGCAGCGTGAAACGCGCCGCGGTTCTCACCTGTTGCGGCGGGGGCGCCCGGTCGATGCCGGCGGCGAGCTTTTCCTCTCCGGGAACAGGCCGACGACTCTCTCTCTGTCTCTCTCTCTCTCTCTTTGAGAAGAACTCTCTCTCTCTCTCTTTGTCAGTCTTCTTTGTTCATTTTGGGCTTTTGGCTGATAACGGTGGTTCCTGGGCCCATCGAAAGGTGTTCACTTTCGTTTCCGCATTGGTTTCCCCTAAAAAAAATTCTCCTTGATTTGCCTAAAAAAAGGTCCTCGTTGATCAGTTGTCAGCTCTTTTTTTTAGCTTGGAAAAAATACAAGAGAAGTGCATATTTCAATCTTCAACTTTTACACTAGTCTAATCTACAAAACTCAATTGTATTACCATCTAAGAATCAACCCGAGCTCTTAAAACCGGCTAGGATTCAACCCTCCCCTCCCAACACCCTGGTTTTGACCCCATTGACCATCCCGTCAGCAAACCACTAAGCAAAAAATTCAAAATTTCCGGATAAATAAAAAATCTGTAAAATAGAAAATTCCAGAAAAAAACTTATATTTATTTTTCTAAAAATAAGAAAAGTAAAATAAACAAATTCTAGATTAGGGGAAAATGAAATTTGACAATAATTTTCATTAATTTAAGTTTTTTAAAACTTTCCTAAAATTCTTAGTATTGTTTTTCTAAGTTTACAGATTTTTTAAACGTTTGTGCAAATTTTGAATTTTTGACAAAATTTGGGGAAAAATGTAATTTGACGATAGTTTTCATTATTTTTAAGCAAAAAAGTTGAAACTTTCCCAGAATTCTTAGTATTTTTTTTAGTTTTTTTCAAAGATTATGGAAAAATTATTTTTTTGACAAAGTTTGGCAAAAATTGGGCAGAATATTATCATTTTTGTTTATTTTTTTTCGATTTTACCATTTTTATTTTACATAATTTATTTGGATTTCTAAATTTTACATTTTTTTGTTTTTTCTGGAATTTTTATATTTTACATTTTTTTGTTTTCCTTGGAAATTTTGAATTTTTTTGCGAACATAGCTTGATTTTTTTTTGGGGGGGCGGACATAGCTTGATGACTGGATGGTCAACAGGTCAAAACCGGCATTATAAGAGTTTGGGGTTGCTTTAGAAAAAAGAGTTTGGGGTTGAATTTTAAACGGTATTATAGTTGAGAGTTGTAGATTAGACTAGGGCAAGAGTTGAGGGTTGAAATATGCACTTCTCTCAAAAAATGCATGTTGTATACAATCTGAAGGTTCATCTTTTTTCCTTTGGCAATGAATCTATCCCAGTTCTTGTTGACATGTTGTTTTTACTTCTAGGGGAATGAATCCTGCCTGCAGCAGGTCCTCGACCAATCCTATCTTAATCTTAATCAACAAGATCAATAGATATTTATGCCAACCAGATTTTCTCAGATATTTATATAAATTTATATATACTGCCCAGATTTTCTCAAATTTGATACAGACAAAGTTTTCTCCTTAATGTTCTAATGCGAACAATTTCCGCAACAAACAACATACCACAACACATGCTAAACAGATGCAGACATAAGACGAAACTGGAAACCTTCATCTTACAGAGCTATGTGTAACGTTAGAACCAGTCGTAGAAAAACAATTTCAACTAAAATGGTGAACTCTGAAAGCTCAAGACCAAACAATAGATGTTGCCTGTTTTAAATTCCATGTCACCCGCAAAGAGAACATCACGGTCAGCTTAGTGCATACCTTTCATGTTATGTTCTTCGCCGAAAGCACGGTAATTTCATTTTAACACGCGATATATATATATATATATACATCCAATTACAGTTGCTAGCAATCAAACGGAGCTTCCTTTGAGGGTTCCCAAACTACTGATCTCCTCCTTCGTGATGCCTGGGTGTGCTATCAACCTTAATCTCAAGAAGGCTCTCAACAGGCTGCCTGCACATGGGGCATTTGTTGGTCTGGAACCTTAATGTCTGAGCACACTCCCTGCATAGGCACTGCAAAAGAGCACGAGACATGATTTTCAGTTTCACTGGTTTCATGAAGACGACAGGTCAACGAAATTTGGCTTATTTTTCATCCGCCACATAACATAAAATGGTTGCATCTTGAGGAAAAAATGAAACATGATTGTATTAATTTCAGCTGGATGTATGAGAAAAGGTAGAAACATTGGGCACGCTGCTACAGACACAAGGTTCTCGTGTTGGTTTCAAGCTAGGCCAGTTTGCAGTTGATATACTGTGCCATGCTGCACTGCCATATATGCCCATATGGCCCATATCTGTAGTAATTTTGAAGATTTTGCAGCGTTTCCAACTATGAACATACAAAACAGAAGTTTGTGACATTCACATTTTGTGGCTTTGGTAAGTAGTAGTTCTTCCATCTATGGGCAATTACAAATGAGGCCTGATGTGCTCTAAAACTTTAACTATTCATTTGTCAGGAAAGCATGGAAGCAGTGCAGGATGTATCTTTGCCAAAATAGCAAGCATTGAAGAAAACAGAAAGAAATGGGAATGGATATTACAAGTAACTAGCTAAACAGCAAGACTTGGTAAACTTTCCTGATAAGAAACGAATAGTTATTTCGAAGCATGCTAACCAGATTACCGAGTGCATTTCACAGCAACTGTGGGTGCTTTTAAATGTTAATCGAATATGTAATGATGAATGTGCACACAAAAAAAAACCCAAAAACAAAAATTCCACAATGAAATAAGAACCAAGAACTCTACAAAACTGATATTAACTTTGTTAAAAAAAATACTCTAGATGATGTTTTAGACAGTGACATGACCTCCAGCAATCATCTTTCATCATTGCTTTCTGTACAGCTTAGAAGAGAAGTATAAAATACTCCCTCCGTTCCTAAATATAAGTCTTTTTAGATATTTCAATATGGACTCTGTACAGCTTAGAAGAGAAGTATAAAATACTCCCTTCATTCCTAAATATAAGTCTTTTTAGATATTTCAATATGGACTCCGCATGTAGTCCATATTGGAATCTCTAAAAAGACTTATATTTAGGAACGGAGGGAGTATTATATTATGACATATTATTCCACAAATATAATAAAATTATTTTCACTTCGCCAAACCAATTTTTTATATAGTAGTAGTCACAGTTAGAACTCTTTGACAACACTCTTTCTAGGATGTAATGCATTTGTGGATGGAGGTGATATAACTAATCTTGCCAGGCTTGTTTCCATCCTAATTATCTTTAAGAAGAAAGGTTATCATTTTTTACATTTAAAACAAGTTTCAACAGCCATAAGCCTTATATCTACATCTATACATCTAAAGGACATTTAGTACGAAAGGATAACCTACCATATGCCTGCATGGAAGGACAGTTGTATCTCTTGGTTCTGTTAGACAAACCACACATTCTTTTCCAGAATCATCCTCATTAACATTCCTGTCAGCTGTGTTCCTGTCCCCAATACCATATATCTCCTGCAAGACATATCTAGTTCCATTTACCCACAGTATCTGCTGCACAATGTTGATCCCATATTCAGCACTGTCTTTCTTAACAAACACAGCAAATTTAACCAAAGACTTCGAGTCTTCAGCATCATGTTCCCTTTCTAATTCTTGGTTGCTTGGCACACCCACTTCCACTTTGAATGCGAGAGGAAATACGCGATCCTCCCCAACCTTAGTTAGATCAGATTCCTCAAACATTGAGAGCTTGATTCCAGTTCCACTTGGTTGCCTGAACTCCTGACCATGACCTTCCTTAAAAGTCACTGTGACAGGTTTGAGCAAATTTTCCTTTGTACCCTTCAGGACACAGTCATCACCTTCTTGTGCAAAGAAGTAAACTGTTATGCTGTTTGCAGGATCAGAAATTAAGAGTCAGTACTTGATTAAAAATAACGTGAGTCAAAATATTAAAAGAAGTAGGGGCACGCACTACACACGTACAAAGCATGAGATGCTACTAAACACTCTGCAAGAAATGGGCATAACGTGGGGATAGCCTAACCTAGGAATGGGACAGAGCCAGGCATGCATTTGGAGAATCTCATTAAGTATGGCTTTGCCATGATAAAATTACAGAAGGTAGTAGACAGCCCAAGACAATTAAAGCTCCATTGAGCCTCAGTACCCTGAGTTTTTCACTTTCCCACACATGAATATGATTAAGTTCAGATTCCATACCTAGAGCTACTACTTCCTTCAACAACAAGCCGTGCAAACAATATACGGTACTCTATAATATATCAAGTGAAGATGTCCATTCTTCACCAAGCCAAGCACATACATGAGTCATAAATGTGCCATAAATCTGTTTCTACAGGTTACTGCTCCTTGTTACTCGGACTCAAATCTGAAGAATTCAGACAATTGACACAGAACGCCCCAATTTTGTTCAAATGGACAACAAAACATGTAACAAAATTATCATGTGGCTCCAGCCAAATACAGTATGAAAGTATCATGAGGCCTCCATCTAATCAGCAAAACAGAGGAGCACAAGGGGGGCAGGGGGGGGTGGGGGGGGGGGGGGGGGGGGGGGGGGCTGACCTCCCGGGGGCGTCGGCGTCGAAGGAGAAGGCGAGCAGGTGGCCGCCGTCGTCATCGCGCTCCAGCCGCAGGGTATGCCCTTTGACGTTGACGCCGGCGCTCACCGCAACGGCCCTGTGCCGCTCCACGTGCGTGGGGAACGGCACCGGCGGCGGCGCGGCGGCGCCCGGGCGCCATGGCGGGTACTGGTGGTAGTACGGCGGGGGCACCCCATGTAGATGAGGCCGCGGCGGTGGCAGGTTGGGGCGGCCGCTGCTTCCGGCGTTGCCCATCGGCGCGTCGCCGTCGCCTTCGTGCTGCGATTTAGGTTTTTGCTTGACTTTTAGTCGAGTTTTGGTGGGGGATAGACTGCAACTTTGGTTAGGCATCCCAAATCCCACCCTCAAACGACCGCGGATGCGACTACGTTGGTGGACACTCACCAATCAAATCTTATAATTAATATATTACGCATCTGAGTATCTCATATTTCATTCTCTAAATTCATACAAACCACGCAAAAAAAATTTACGTAGTACGAAATCACGTTGGCCTAAGCTACACTTCGTCGTTGAAGATGTCCACGACGTCCATGCCGGGCGCCGGGTAGATGGGCGCGTAGGAGGGCACCGACTCCTCCTTATCCATATACACGAGCATCTCCTCAACACCTGTGGCGTGCTCCGCCTCCGCCTCCTGCAGATGACGGCGGTTGGCCTCCGCCTCCGACCGGAGAGAATCGACGATTGTCTGATGTTCTGCCCGTAGATCTGCGTCCCCGACATCCCCCACGTCCTCCTCCTCCTACTCCTCCGAATCAAGCGCATCCGGATGTAGCCCCGTGGCGATCTGGGCTTCGTGCCTGGCCCAAATCTGCTCAAGGAGTTGCAGTTTGCACTCTGAGGTTAGATATGTGTAGCTCCTTACCCGGCGGTGTGGTGGCATGGCTAGTAGTGGTGGAGGACGGCGAGTGGCTGACGAGTGGAAAGTGGCAACAACAGTGGCCGGAAGGGGAGGAAATGTGGACATGTAGGGTTTCAGTGTCGGTGGTTGGCTTAAATAGTCGGGCTAGGACACCATGCGGCCCGCTGGAGTAGCGCCATGCAGCGTCAACGGACCAATGGAGGAGACAAGTTTTGGACCGTTGGATTTCAAAGTGTTTTCATGTGGGACCAGGGCGTTAGGCCGACGTGGCAGACGTAGCCGTTCATGCCCGAGCCTCCCCATATCCTCCCTGGATTGGGCTGGATATGAGGGGTGTAGGTCAACCTGGGCATTTTAGCCCTGTTTGAAGGGCCTGGGTGGGTCGGGTATTTTTGACCGGCCAGTGACCGATCGGTCAACCTGGGCGTTTGAGGGTTGTTTCAGGCACATGGCTGTAGATGCTCTAAGGCCAGCTCCAACGCGCCAGGACGCGGATTTGGCACCTTTTTTCCTTTGGGTCGGGGTGGCTCACACCATCGTTTGCGTGGCTAATGTGTCCAACCGGTCGATCCATTTGATCTGTCCCTTTACCAAATTCTCTTAATTTGGACATTTTATGTATGTTAATCACATAAGCAAATGAAAATAAAAATATTGCACATGATTAAACAAATAATTCACATAGTTTAGATCACAATAAATAAAACACATAGTTTACAACCAAAATTTGAAATTGTACCAAATACATTAACTAGGTAGTATTCCTTGTGTATTGGTGACCATTTATCTCAGAGTTGACCCTTGGCGACTTGCCTTCTGAGAGCCCTGCGAACATTCGAGAACGCTGAAGCACATTGATATCATTGTGAGAACCTGCCATGCCAAAAAGAAGGGTCAAATCCAGAGATCTTGTGATGCCACAACTTCAAGTATGACCATGCAAGCTTTAACATGTCTCTTGTATTGCCTCTAGGAAGCAAACAAACAGTTCTTCTACTTCAAGTGCATACAATCTATGCTTTCAAGCATTCCTGGAAAGCCCCGAGATTCATTGATAGCTAACAGCCCAGTTGTATCTGCATTAGTTGGTTCTCTGCAACCACAGCTTTGTAGAACTTGTATAATGACGCAAGGCATGTGGACTCACTCACGTGGGCATACTTATCCACAAGATCACCAGGAATTCTGTATGCAAGCATGCGAACAGATGTGGTACATTTCTCGTAAGAGGAGAAGCCAATCTTTCCAATGACATCATACTTGCATTCGAAGTAATCATCATATGCCACCACTCTCTCATGAATACAGTTGAATACATGTCTCGCCATTCGAAAGTGTCACCGAAAAAGTTTGATAGGGAACAGTGGGTCATTAAACTTGAAATAATCGTTGTAGAGTAGGCAATGGATGCTCTTTCTATTAAGATTCAACCCTGGGGCTTGGCCCGGGATCGATCCCCTAAACCTTGGTCGTTGCCTAGCAATGTGCTCATTAACGACCAAAGTAGCTATCAGGACATCATCATCATATTTCCATCAGTCTCTCACTTACACTAGAGTCAATAATCTAGTTGCACAAATTCTCTAACACCAATGGCATTATAGTGTTGCTCATGCTTTGTTTGTGGTATAGACTTCGTTAATGGATCTGACATCTTCAGGTTCGTGTGTTCATGCATACCTTTGCATCTCCACACTCCACAAAATTCAGAACTTATGTGGAATCTGCTTTGTATATGTTTGAACTCCTGATAGGACCTTGGTTTCTTAGCTTGGGATATGACACCACTATTCTAAGTAGTGCTCCATTGGCTCAAGCGCACTTGAAACCATACCAAGCTCGGTGATGAACTTCTTGATCCAAACACCCTCGATCACCACTTCTAAAGTGGCTATATATTCGACCTCTATTGTAGAAACCGCCACAGTTTTCTACTTGGAACAATTCCAACTTATTGTGTGTCACCGTTATGTGTATTCACAAAACCTTGATTGAATCGAAGAATGTGCGGATCAATGGTGAAGACTGCATTAGTGTAACTATTTACAATCGTCATGCATCGGTGTAACACTTTAGAACAGTTCTTCATTATGTCCTTTTACGAGAAATATGTCTTTAGAACTTCTCAAGTACTTAAGGATATTTTTCGATGTAGTCCACTTGATAAACACCTTGTTCATGTTGGTATCCTGCTCATAAAACTTAGAGACATAGGACCTAGCTGGTTGTGTACATACCGTAACTTATATGATAAATCCATACACAAATGTCTACTACACAACTTTATTCTTGTAGACTCTCTTGGGCCTCCAAGCGTAGAGTTGTAACACCCCCATTTATAATCGTGCACTAATCATACACGCATCATGCATGGCCACGAACAGTGACTCACGATTAATATCACAACACAACTCTACAACACAAATTTAAACATAAATATTTATATTACAAGCCAGGACCATTAGGACCCATAACACATAAGTCATCAAAGCAAATATTATCTTAGTACAGAGATAGTTAGACAAGTTCTGCCTTAAGAAGGCTGAGCAAAACAACGACGCTAGATCGAATGGAGAGGCCTCCTGCGTGGGACCCCCGGACTACTCCTAGTCATCTGTCTCCTCGTAGTAAGCACCAACGGGGTAACCTGCATCCGCGATGCTACCAACTGTTGCGGCAACCTGGTCAAATGAAAAGAGTGGCAAAACAACGGTGAGTACTCATCCGAAGTACTCGCAAGATTTACATCAGATCTATACTAGATATGCATCGGTATCAAAGGAATGGGGTAGTATCTATGGACTAAACTGCAGAATGCCAGAGTAAAGGGGGGGAAGCACATCCTATCAAAGACTACATCTTTCAGCATTGGAAGAAAGGAGCGTATATAGTATCATCTTATATCAACATATAGCAATAATCCTGCCCGGAGATCGTCTCCTTGTCTCCCTTAGAGAAAGCGACATCGGGGGTATATGACTCTCATATGGGTATGTTTTAACAAGTATCCGATTTTAGTTGTAAGAAGTCGGGATAGAACTCAAAGTCATCCTGTTACCGTGGACACGACTATTCGAATAGATTACTTCCCTGCAGGGGTGCATTACATTACCCGATACGCTCGATTACCTCTGGCCGGACACAGTTTTCGGGTAATGCCCGGCCTCGGATAATCGACATGCCGTAGTCCAACCTAGGCTTCCCAGAGAGGTCAATACGCTGGTCTAGATCCTAAGGACAAAGGGGTCATGGACCAATCGCCCTAAGCACTCCTGCACGCTGCGTGACTGGACGGGGACCAAAGCCCACATCAGTATACACAAGAAGGCGATTACCGTTCACCCCGACAATCAGCCCGCCTCTCTGAACTGTGACATCTGGGTAGCTTTCGGGGGAATCGTATGATGCCAAGGGGCCCATAAACCATTATCCGATGCGACTGTTAGTGCGTATATGCCAATGACAGTCTCAGATCAAATACACCGAACTCGTCAAGCGTATTATTATGAAATAACTGCGGGCAATGACAAGGACCAGGCCCACCTCTCTCCTAGGTGGTCTCTACCTGCCATGTCGTTCCACCATAGAGAATCTCTCGTGTCGGCTATCGGGACAGGTCCCGAGCTACCACCACAACCTAGGTGATACCACTAACAGTCATCCGCCATAGTGAATCACTCCCGAGTGCTCTCCGAGCCGACCCGGCTTCAGTATGAAAATGTTTAGTGTGGTAGTATATAATTTAAAGAAGTAATAGTCTTCATCGGCATCTCGTTGCAGTCCATCTCGCTCCATGCGAAGTCCGGGGTCCACCGAAGTAACATATATAGTATGGAGTATAAGGCATACACATGATCATTGCCCGAAGGGATCACGCCCGATAGTATAGCACGACAGACGAAAAACGATGTAGGGCCACTGATGAGACTGTTGGGGAACGTAGTAATTTCAAAATTTTCCTAAGCACACGCAAGATCATGGTGATGGATAGCAACGAACGGGGAGAGTGAGTCCACGTACCCTCGTAGACCGAAAGCGGAAGCGTTAGCACAACGCGGTTGATGTAGTCGTATGTCTTCATGATCCGACCGATCCAAGTACCGAACATACGGCACCTCCGAGTTCAGCACACGTTCAGCTCGATGACGTCCCACGAACTCCGATCCAGCAGAGCTTTGCGAGAGAGTTTCGTCAGCACGACAGCGTGATGGCGGTGTTGATGATGCTACCGACGCAGGGCTTCGCCTAAGCACCGCTATGATATTACCGAGGTGGAATATGGTGGAGGGGGGCACCGCACATGGCTAAGAGATCAATGATCAATTGTTGTGCCTAGAGGTGCCCCCTGCCCCCGTATATAAAGGAGGGAGAGGAGGAGGGGCGACCAAGGAGGAGGAGGCGCGCCCAAGGGGGGCAATCCTACTCCAAGTAGGATTCCCCCCTCTTTCCTAGTCCAAGTAGGAGAGGGGAAGGAAGGGGAGGAAAAGAAGAAGGAAGGGGGGGGGGGCTAGTCCAATTCGGTTTGGGCTAGGGGGGCCAAGCGCCCCTAGCTGGCCGCCTCTCCTCTTCCTCCACATGGGCCCATGAGGCCCAATAACCCCCCGGGAGGTTCCGGTAACCTCCCGGTTCTCCGGTATTTATCTGATAACCCCCGGAACTCATCCGGTGTCCGAATATAACCTTCCAATATATCAATCTTAATGTCTCGACCATTTCAAGACTCCTCATCATGTCCGTGATCACATTCGGGACTCCGAACTACCTTTGGTACATCAAAACACAAAAATTCATAATACGATCGTCACCGAACTTTAAGCGTGCGGACCCTACGGGTTCGAGAACAATGTAGACATGACCGAGACACGTCTCCGGTCAATAACCAATAGCGGAACCTGGATGCTCATATTGGCTCCCACATATTCTACGAAGATCTTTATCGGTCAAACCGCATAACAACATATGTTGTTCCCTTTGTCATCGGTATGTTACTTGCCCGAGATTCGATCGTCGGTATCTCAATACCTAGTTCAATCTCGTTACGGCAAGTCTCTTTACTCATTATGTAATGCATTATCCCGCAACTAACACATTAGTCGCATTGCTTGCAAGGCTTATAGTGATGTGCATTACCGAGAGGGCCCAGAGATACCTCTCCGACAATCGGAGTGACAAATCCTAATCTCGAAATACGCCAACTCAACAAGTACCTTCGTAGACACCTGTAGAGCTCCTTTATAATCACCCAGTTACGTTGTGATGTTTGGTAGCACACAAGTGTTCCTCCGGTAAACGGGACTTGCATAATCTCATAGTCATAGGAACATGTATAAGTCATGAAGAAAGCAATAGCAACATACTAAACGATCAAGTGCTAAGCTACGGAATGGGTCAAGTCAATCACATCATTCTCCTAATGATGTGATCCCGTTAATCAAATGACAACTCATGTCTATGGCTAGGAAACTCAACCATCTTTGATCAACGAGCTAGTCAAGTAGAGGCATACTAGTGACACCATGTTTGTCCATGTATTCACACATGTATTATGTTTCCGGTTAATACAATTCTAGCATGAATAATAAACATTTATCATGATATGAGGAAATAAATCATAAATTTATTATTTCCTCTAAGGCATATTTCCTTCAGTCTCCCACTTGCACTAGAGTCAATAATCTAGATTACACAGTAATGATTCTAACACCCATGGAGCCTTGGTGCTGATCATGTTTTGCTCGTGGAAGAGGCTTAGTCAACGGGTCTGCAACATTCAGATCCATATGTATCTTGCAAATCTCTATGTCTCCCACCTAGACTTGATCCCTGATGGAGTTGAAGCGTCTCTTGATGTGCTTGGTTCTCTTGTGAAATCTGGATTCCTTTGCCAAGGCAATTGCACCAGTATTGTCACAAAAGATTTTCATTGGACCCGATGCACTAGGTATGACACCTAGATCGGATATGAACTCCTTCATTCGGACTCCTTCATTTGCTGCTTCCGAAGCAGCTATGTACTCCGCTTCACACATAGATCCCGCCACGACGCTTTGTTAGAACTGCACCAACTGACAGCTCCACCGTTCAATATAAACACATATCCGGTTTGCGATTTAGAATCGTCCGGATCAGTGTCAAAGCTTGCATCGACGTAACCATTTACGACTAGCTCTTTGTCACCTCCATAAACGAGAAACATATCCTTAGTCCTTTTCAGGTATTTCAGGATGTTCTTGACCGTTGTCCAGTGATCCACTCCTGGATTACTTTGGTACCTCCATGCTAAGCTAATAGCTAGGCATACATCAGGTCTGGTACAGAACATTGCATACATGATAGAGCCTATGGCTGAAGCATAGGGAACATCTTTCATTTTCTCTATATCTTCTGAAGTGGTCGGGCATTGAGTCTGACTCAACTTCACACCTTGTAACACAGGCAAGAACCCTTTCTTTGCTTGATCCATTTTGAACTTCTTCAAAACTTTATCAAGGTATGTGCTTTGTGAAAGTCCAATTAAGCGTCTTGATCTATCTCTATAGCTCTTGATGCCCAATATATAAGCAGCTTCACCGAGGTCTTTCATTGAAAAACTTTTATTCAAGTATCCTTTTATGCTATCCAGAAATTTTGTATCATTTCCAATCAACAATATGTCGTCTACATATAATATTAGAAATGCTACAGAGCTCCCACTCACTTTCTTGTAAACACAGGGTTCTCCAAAAGTCTGTATAAAACCATATGCTTTGATCACACTATCAAAGCGTTTATTCCAACTCCGAGATGCTTGGACACTTTGTTAGCACCTTTCGGATCGACAAAACCTTCTGGTTGCATCATATATAACTCTTCTTCCAGAAATTCATTCAGGAATGAAGTTTTGACATCCATTTGCCAAATTTCATAATCATAAATGCAGCAACTGCTAAGATGATTCGGAAAGACTTAAGCATCGCTACGGGTGAGAAAGTCTCATCGTATTCAACCCCTTGAACTTGTCGAAAACCTTTTGCAACAAGTCGAGCTTTGTAGACAGTGACATTACCATCAGCGTCAGTCTTCTTCTTGAAGATCCATTTATTCTCGATGGCTTGCCGATCATCGGGCAAGTCAACCAAAGTCCACACTTTGTTCTCATACATGGATCCCATCTCAGATTTCATGGCCTCAAGCCATTTTGCGGAACCTGGGCTCATCATCGCTTCCCCATAGTTCGTAGGTTCGCCATGGTCAAGTAACATGACCTCCAGAATAGGATTACCGTACCACTCTGGTGCGAATCTTACTCTGGTTGACCTACGAGGTTCGGTAGTAACTTGATCTGAAGTTTCATGATCAATATCATTAGCTTCCTCACTAATTGGTGAAGTCATCACAGGAACCGGTTTCTGTGATGAACTACTTTCCAATAAGGGAGCAGGTACAGTTACCTCATCAAGTTCTACTTTCCTCCCACTCACTTCTTTCGAGAGAAACTCCTTCTCTAGAAAGGATCCAAATTTAGCAACAAATGTCTTGCCTTCGGATCTGTGATAGAAGGTGTACCCAATAGTCTCCTTTGGTATCCTATGAAGACACATTTCTCCGATTTGGGTTCGAGCTTATCAGGTTGAAGTTTTTTTAACATAAGCATCGCAGTCCCAAGCTTTAAGAAACGACAACTTTGGTTTCTTGCCAAACCACAGTTCATAAGGCGTCATCTCAACGGATTTTGATGGTACCCTATTTAACGTGAATGCAGCTGTCTCTAAAGCATAGCCCCAAAATGATAGCGGTAAATCAGTAAGAGACATCATAGATCGCACCATATCAAGTAAAGTACGATTACGACGTTCGGACACACCATTACGCTGTGGTGTTCCGGGTGGCGTGAGTTGTGAAACTATTCCGCATTGTTTCAAATGTAGACCAAACTCGTAACTCAAATATTCTCCTCCACGATCAGATCACAGAAACTTTATTTTCCTGTTACGATGATTTTCCACTTCACTCTGAAATTCTTTGAACTTTTCAAATGTTTTAGATTTATGTTTCATTAAGTAGATATACCCATATCTGCTCAAATCATCTGTGAAGGTGAGAAAATAACGATACCCGTCGCGAGCCTCAATATTTATTGGACCACATACATCAGTATGTATGATTTCCAATAAATCTGTTGCTCGCTCCATAGTTCCGCAGAACGGCGTTTTAGTCATCTTACCCATGAGGCATGGTTCGCAAGTACCAAGTGATTCATAATCAAGTGATTCCAAAAGTCCATCGGTATGGAGTTTCTTCATGCGCTTTACACCAATATGACCTAAATGGCAGGGCCACAAATAAGTTGCACTATCATTATCAACTCTACATCTTTTGGCTTCAACATTATGAATATGTGTATCACTACTATCGAGATTCAACAAAAATAGACCACTCTTCAAGGGTGCATGACCATAAAAGATATTACTCATATAAATAGAACATCCATTATTCTCTGATATAAATGAATAACCGTCTCGCATCAAACAAGATCCAGATATAATGTTCATGCTCAACGCTGGCACCAAATAACAATTATTCAGGTCTAAAACTAATCCCGAAGGTAGATGTAGAGGTAGCGTGCCGACTGCGATCACATCGACTTTGGAACCATTTCCCACGCGCATCGTCACCTCGTCCTTAGCCAATCTTCGCTTAATCCGTAGTCCCTTTTTCGAGTTGCAAATATTAGCAACAGAACCAGTATCAAATACCCAGTTGCTACTGCGAGCATTAGTAAGGTACACATCAATAACATGTATATCAGATATACCTTTGTTCACCTTGCCATCCTTCTTATCCCCAAATACTTGGGGCAGTTCCGCTTCCAGTGACCAGTCCCTTTGCAGTAGAAGCAATTAGTCTTAGGCTTAGGTCCAGACTTGGGTTTCTTCTCCTGAGCGGCAACTTGCTTGCTGTTCTTCTTGAAATTCCCCTTCTTCTTCCCTTTACCCTTTTTCTTGAAACTGGTGGTCTTGTTGACCGTCAACACTTGATGCTCCTTTTTGATTTCTACCTCCGCAACCTTTAGCATCGCGAAGAGCTCGGGAATAGTCTTGTTCATCCCTTGCATATTATAGTTCATCACGAAGCTCTTGTAGCTTGGTGGCAGTGATTGAAGAATTCTGTCAATGACACTATCATCAGGAAGATTAACTCCCAGTTGAATCAAGTGATTATTATACCCAAACATTTTGAGTATATGTTCATTGACAAAACTATTCTCCTCCATCTTGCAGCTATAGAACTTATACGAGACTTCATATCTCTCAATCCAGGCATTTTCTTGAAATATTAACTTCAACTCCTAGAACATCTCATATGCTCCATGACGTTCAAAACATCATTGAAGTCCCAGTTCTAAGCCGTAAAGCATGGCACACTGAACTATCGAGTAGTCATCAGCTTTGCTCTGCCAGACGTTCTTAATGTCGTCAGTTGCATCTGCAGTAGGCCTGGCACCCAGCGGTGCTTCCAGGATGTAATTCTTCTGTTGAGCAACGAGGATAATCCTCAAGTTACGGACCTAGTCCGTGTAATTTCTACCATCATCTTACAACTTAGCTTTCTCAAGGAACGCATTAAAATTCAACGGAACAACAGCACGGGCCATCTATCTACAATAACATAGACAAGGAAAAAAACTATCAGGTACTAAGTTCATGATAAATTAAAGTTCAATTAATCATATTACTTAAGAACTCCCACTTAGATAGACATCCCTCTAATCATCTAAGTGATCACGTGATCCAAATCAACTAAACCATGTCCGATCATCACGTGAGATGGAGTAGTTTTCAATGGTGAACATCACTATGTTGATCATATCTACTATATGATTCACGCTCGACCTTTCTGTCTCAGTGTTCCGAGGCCATATCTGCATATGCTAGGCTCGTCAAGTTTAACCTGAGTATTCTGCGTGTGTAAAACTTTCTTACACCCATTGTATTTGAACGTAGAGCTTATCACACCCGATCATCACGTGGTGTCTCGGCACGAAGAACTTTCGCAACGGTGCATACTCAGGGAGAACACTTATACCTTGAAATTTAGTGAGAGATCATTGAGGGAGTCCTGGACTAGGGGGTGTCCGGACAGCCGGACTATCATCGTCCGCCGGACTCCAAGACTACGAAGATACAAGATTGAAGACTCCGTCCCGTGTCCGGATGGGACTTTCCTTGGCGTGGAAGGCAAGCTTGGCGATACGGATATGTAGATCTCCTACCATTGTAACCGACTCTGTGTAACCCTAGCCTCCTCCAGTGTCTATATAAACCGGAGGGCTTTAGTCCATAGGACACAACATACATTACAACAATCATACCATAGGCTAGCTTCTATGGTTTAGCCTGCTAGATCTCGTGGTAGATCCACTCTTGTACTACCCATATCATCAATATTAATCAAGCAGGACGTAGGGTTTTACCTCCATCGAGAGGGCCCGAACCTGGGTAAAAACATCGTGTCCCTCGTCTCCTGTTACCATCCGCCTAGACGCACAGTTCGGGACCCCCTACCCGAGATCCGCCGGTTTTGACACCGACATTGGTGCTTTCATTGAGAGTTTCTCTGTGTCGTCACCGATAGGCTTGATGGCACCTTCAACCAACAATGCTGTCCAGGGTGAGACTTTTCTCCCCGGACAGATCTTCGTATTCGGCAGCTTCGCACTGCGAGCTAATTCACTTGGCCATCTAGAGCAGATCAAAAGCTACGCCCCTGGCCGTCAGGTCAGATTCGGAAGCCTAAACTTCACGACCGATGTCCACGGAGACTTGATCTTCGACGGACCCGAGCCACAGCCAAGCGCGCCGCACTGTTGCGATGGGCATGATCCAGCTCTGCCGCTGAACAGTGCCTTGGTGGCCGCACACGAATCCGCTCCGGCCATTAGTCCGGAGCCGATCGCCCGGATAGAGGATCGGTGGATAGACACCGCCTCGGGGGCTTCGACATCCACGGCGATGGAGCCGAACACTAATCTAGCCCCTTGCGAAACCCGTGATTCCGAGGCGCCGGACTCCTTGCCGGACTCCGAACCTCCCGCGCCCCCACCAATCGATCCGGATTGGGCGCCGGTTATGGAATTCACCGCCACGGACACCTTCCAATGCTCGCCTTTTGGCGATATCCTGAATTCACTAAAGCATCTCTCATTATCAGGAGAGTCCTGGCCGGACTATGGCCAGGATGGTTGGGGTACGGACGACGAAGAAATCCAGAGCCCACCCACCACCCACTTTGTAGCCACTGTCGATGATCTAACCGACATGCTAGACTATGACTCCGAAGACATCGACGGAATGGATGACGATGCTGGAGACGAACAAGAAACAGAGCCTATAAGGCACGGGAGGACCACCTCGTCACATGACATATACATGGTGGACACCCCAAAGGAGAGCGATAACGAGGACCAATGGGCCGCGGCAGAAGATAACCCCGCCGATAAACAACCAAAACGGCGATGCAGACGCCGCCCTAAGTCCCGCCCCGACGAGAACAACGCTCCCAAGGAGCCCGCAATACGGCAGGGCTCACAAGTGGACGACGAACATGCACCGTCCGAACATGACGAGTCAGATAATCAGTCCAGGCCCGGTGAAAACAACAGTCCGGACGACCTCATGCCAGACACGCCGCCGGAGAGCAAGAACCTTCGGAAAAGACTCGTCAGTACTGCAAGAAGCCTGAAGAAGGAAGAACGGAGGCTCAAAACAGCGGAAGACACACTCAGAATGAGATGGAGCAAAGTGCTCAAAACCGCAGATAAATACGGCAATGGCCACCAATCAAAGAGCTACCCGAAGCGCAAGCTGCTACCAAAATTCGACGAGGAAGCCATAGAGCCTCCACCGCCCAAAAATAAAGAGGCTGCCTGGTTGGATAGACGGCCAGATGATAGGCCAAATTCTGACAGCGGCGCCACACATAAACCAACCAACGAACTTGGAAGGATAGATGGCCCAGCCAGGTCCATCTACGGGCCAAAGGAGAAGGCCCCAAGAAGCAAGGCAACACGCCAAGTGTCCGATGATAGCGGCACACACAAATACAGGGGCGCCGCACACCCACTATGTTTTACCGATGAGGTGCTGGACCATGAATTCCCAGCAGGATTTAAACCCATAAACATAGAGGCCTATGATGGAACAACAGACCCTGGAGTCTGGATAGAAGATTATATACTGCATATACACATGGCCAGAGGAGACGATCTCCACGCCATAAAATACCTACCCCTCAAGCTCAAAGGGCCAGCCCGTCATTGGCTTAAAAGCCTCCCAGAAAACACTGTTGGAAGTTGGGAAGAGCTCGAGGATGCGTTTAGAGCAAATTTTTAAGGGACTTATGCCCGCCCTCCGGATGCAGATGATCTAAGTCATATAACTCAACAGCCCGGAGAGTCAGCGCGGAAATTCTAGAACAGGTTTCTTACCAAAAATAACCAAATAGTCGACTGTCCGGACGCCGAAGCCTTAGCAGCTTTCAAGCACAATGTCCGAGACGAATGGCTTGCCAGGCACCTCGGTCAAGAGAAACCGGGGACAATGTCCGCACTAACAAGCCTCATGACCCGCTTCTGTGCGGGAGAGGATAGCTGGCTAGCAAGATGCAGCACCAGCGACCCAAGTATATCCGAGATAAGAGATGGAAACGGAAAATCACGGCGCAGAAAAGAGCAGCGCCGGAATAAAGAGAAAAGCCCAAAGAGCACGGCGGTCAACGCCGGATTCAAAAGCTCGCGGCCCAACAACAAAACACAGCCTCTTAAGGATGACAGCGATGAACTGTCCAACTTAAACAAGATTTTGGGTCGGATATGTCAAATCCACAGTACCCCCGGAAGGCCTGCAAATCACACCCACAGGGATTGTTGGGTTTTTAAACAGTCCGGCCGACTAAATGCTGAACACAAGGGGCTCGACGCGTCAAGCGAAGAAGATAAACCCCACCAGCAGAGCACCGGAAAACAAAAGACTTTCCCACAAGGGGTCAAAGCAGTAAACTCACTTCATGTGATAATACGGAAAAATAGTGCGGCACTTTCTAAAAAGAGCTTCGCGCGGTCCAACCCAGCAGACCATAGAGATTGGATATCAAAACCAATCACTTTCGACCACCTGGACTATTCCAGAAGCGTTCGAAACGCGGGACGGACTCCCCTGATATTGAATCCCATAATAGACGGGTTACAATTTACTAACGTCCTAATGGACGGAGGCAGCGACTTAAACCTGCTGTATTCAAACACAATCCGTAGGATGGGGATAGACCCTACCAAAATCCGACACAGCCGCACTTCCTTCAAAGGAGTGACGCCAGGCCCTTACGCCAAGTGCACAGGCTCTATATTACTAGAAGTCGTGTTCGGATCACCGAACAATTTTCGACGCGAAAAATTAATTTTTCACATCGTCCCATTTAAAAGTGGATATCAAGCACTCTTGGGACGAAAGGCTTTTGTCCGCTTCAACGCTATACCGCATTACGCGTCTCTTACACTCAAGATGCCCGGTCCGCGTGGCGTCATTTCAGTGCGAGGGTCACTTAACGACCCCGGACTCGGATAGACGAATCCGGCTTCAACAGGCTAGGGGCTCCCTAGCCGCATACCTCTTCACAGGGGGCTGCGCGCACAAACAACCGCGGGTTCATACAAACCCCGCTTTAATCATTTATATTTCTTCTTTTACACATCTATTTTTCGCACACATCATTTTCAAACTGAGCGTTCCTCTCTTTTTACAGATGAACAACGTGCATACCCGTCCAGGATAACGGCGCAACGGAGGCACAGGCGCAGTCGTGCAGTAGGGACCCGTTGTGAGGATTCTTTTCAGATTAAGACCCTGCGTAAACCTTTTTTACTGTCTCTTGTTGTTATTCTCCCTTGGTTTCTCCCTATAACCAAAGAGGAGCCTGACGTTTTGGCATCGGCCGCGTCAGAAGACCATGCCCGTACCAGGACACTAGGGGCTTAGGGCATCGTTCTGCCCATTATTATAAAGACCGAACACCTTAGGGAGTGTTCGGCGTCTCGAGTTAGGCATTATATGCATCAGCTCCGAATCATGTCTTTGGTCAAATGTTGGGTTTGCCCGGCTCCTGTGTTTTGCTGCCTTATGTTCCGTATCATCGGCTAACGCGGCACCAGGAGAACTACTGCGATTGTGCCCCAGTTCAGCTGGGCGAGCACCTTAGTAGAGAAAGCCGAAAACTGACTGTCATGATACAGCGAGAGACTGGTCAACCACTCGATCGACTACCGGAATGTTTAGAATTCCCCGCTTTGACGAAGGACCATTTCCCGGTCAGGCACATACGCACCCCGAATTCGGAGATGTGCGGTGCCACCGGGCTATATCGTAGCCCCACCCTCGAGCTCCACTGGCTAAGTGAAAGTGATAAAGCATTATAGTCCGGATTGCCTCGTTCGCTATGCTAACACCTCCTTAACAGGACCGAGACGTCGGATTAAGTGTGAAAACGCGCTATTTTTGCGAACACCCCCGCACCTTGTGCGTGGGGGCTGAAGCCGAAGACTGCAATCTTTCAAGTTATACAGATGTATACGTAAACGGCCGCATAGGAGAAGTTTTACTACTTGGGACGCACAAGTATAAAAAGCAGTTATAGCATAATCATTGTTTTACAAGCTAAAACGTTCATTTGAACGTGATATTTTTCGAGCACTGCGACTCTATTACACGAGCGCCACGCATAACTTCCCCGAAATAGTGCTCGGCAGGGAGCCGGCTTTCATCCGAACCCTGGGCGGCAACAACGGTGGCATCCATCTCCAGACAGTGCGCCTTCACACGGGCAAGAGCCATCCGCGCGCCCTCGATGCAGGTCGACCGCTTCATCTCCTTTATATGCGGCACCGCTCCAAGGAATTGCTGCAGTAAGCCGAAGTAGCTCGTCGCCTTGGGCCTCTCTGGCCAGACATGGGCCACGATGTCAGTCATGGCAAGTCCGGGCAATCTATTTAGCTCGTCCCATTCGGCCAACCGGTCTGTCAACGAAAGTGAGCGATCCAGACTATGGAATTGAGACCAGTATAGCTCTTCCGTCTTGTGATCCTCCTGGCTCCGGAAGTGCTCAACGGCATCAGCCGCACTTGTAGCTAAGTCCATATACGGATCCTCCAGACTCCACAGCCGCTCAAATTGAGCATACTTTCCATCCATAAACCGGCGACGCAGCAGAAAAGGCTTGCCAGCCACGATATCTCCGGCCTGGCGCAGTTCCTCCTTCATAGCCCGCATTGCAGAGCGGGCATTCTTGGCTTCGGCGGTGGCCTTCTTCAGGTCTTCCCGCTCCGATAAGCGCTCCTTTTCAAGAGCCTCATTGCGGTCGGCAGCATCCTTTACTTTCATGGCCTATTCGGCCACCTCTGCCCTGCTTAGGCAGTGCGCAGCCCTTTCGGCTTTCAACTCCTCGGCCGCCCTCGAGGCAGCCACGTCACTCCTTCGGGCTTGCTCCTTAGCTTGAGCAAGTTCGGCCCGAAGGCTCTCCACGGCAGCAGCACCGTCTGTACAACAGCATATAACTTATCAAGAGGAGGGCTTTGACCCCATTAATAAAGCGACCGTGGAGAACTCATTTACCTTGCGACTCGTCAAGTCGCCGGTTGACAAGTGCGATGTCCGCATCTGCCGCGTCAAGTTGCTGCATTAACTCGGCAACCCCACTAGTCCGGCTGGCCCTCGGACTATCCGCCACCTACATAGGAACGGCGACATTCATTTCTTGGGATTTCGATCCTCGGCACGCTGTCGTCTTCGACAACCTACCGAGTCTCAGGGGCTACTATCTATACAGAGCACACTTTCATTTGCAATACTGTTAAACATAGAAGGTGCATCATTTTTGCGTACCTCAAATCCCGCCAGCAAACTCATAGCGGCGTTACGCAATCCGCTCTCGGCGGACGAAATCCTTCCAATCACCATGTGCATCAACGCACGATGATCTTCTGAAATGGACGCCCTCTCAAGCAGATTCTTCAGTTCTCCCGGCCGGATACTAGTGGGTGCCGAACTCTCTGGCCCCTCCGGACTCGGGGATACCCTCCGTGACGATACTTCAGGCTCGCCTGCCTTATCTGACGGTGCTGCAGACGGAGGCATTTCGCTCTCCATCATCTCCGGAAGAAGGTCCCCCGAAGATGAACTCATCTGAGAAGGCTGCAGATTCGAACTGCAATATAAATATTTTGGTTACCCGCATAAGCATGAATGAAGGTATTTCCTTACTAATTAACTCCCTTTTTCATACTCACGGCTCGCTGGAGGGTTGATCCTTTGGCGATGATTGTGCGTCCGGATTCTCTCCGGACGCCGGACCCCCCGGTGAAGATCTCTTCCCACGCTTAGGGGCTTTGGCCTCCGGATCTTCGGAGGCGGTCCTCTTCTCCCCCTGAAGGGAGGGGTTCTTGATTCCCCCCACTTCAGACGCCCCTTTGGGCGAAATATTAGCTCCTCTATTTTCCCCTTCGCCCCCTTCTGTGGGCGCGACCTCCAACATTCTGACCAGCATGGGCTCCAGTGCGGTCTCGGGAAGGGGGGCCGGACACCTTATCAGCCTTGATCGCCCCACCCATTCATGTGAAGAGTAATGGGTCAGGAGGCGAACTCTAGAAAGCATATAAATAGAATGTCCGGACTCTGAGCTATTTACCTGAGTATCCGGGTGATTGCGGCTTAGGCCTGCGTCCTCGGCTGATTCCGGACACGCCACCTGCGGTCCGAAGAACAACTTGTATATCTCCACGGGTGTCGCACCCATAAAGTGTTGGAGAATCCGAGGTCCCTCCGGGTTGAACTCCCATAGACGGAGAGGACGGCGTTTGCAGGGCAGAAGATGCCTGATTAGCATAACCTGCATCACCACGACCAGATTGATCTCCCTCGCTTGGAGGTCTCGAATCCGGCCTTGCAGTGAGGGCATGTCTTCGGACGGCCCCCAATTGAGCCCTTGGTTGACCCACGACATCAGTTGGCGTGGAGGTCCCGGGCGGAATGAAGGCGGCGGTTTTTGTTTGCTGCCCCTCGGAGCGGTGATATAGAACCACTCCTGCTGCCACAGTCCGAGTTCCTCTTGGAAGGAACCCTCGGGCCACGGGCATCGGCCTTTTTGCTTATGGCCGCCCCGCCGCACTCCGCTTGACGCCCCCCGATCATCTTCGGCTCCACCTTGAAGGTCTTCAGCCACAGGCCGAAGTGGGGAGTGACACGGAGGAAGGCTTCGCAGACGATAATGAATGCGGAGATGTGGAGGATGGACTCCGGAGCCAAGTCGTGAAAGTCCAGCCCATAGTAGAACATGAGCCCTCTCACGAAGGGGTCCGTCGGGAAGCCTAAACCCCGACGGAGGTGGGATACGAAGACAACGTATTCATCGGGCTCGGGGGCGGGCACGGCCTGCCCTTGGGCAGGCAACCTGTGCGAAACCTCGTAGGCCAGGTACTTGGCTCCACGTAACTTCAATATGTCCTCCTCCGTGATGGAGGAGGGCATCCACCGGCCCTGGAGGCCAGAGCCGGACATGGTTGAGGATCCGAAGCGCTCGAATCTGAGGCTCTGGGTGTTGGAACTGGGAGCGAGGAGGAGATTCGATGCGAGGTTGAAGAACAAGAACGAGCCTTGGCCCCCTTATAAAGGAGAAAAAATACCAAGAGCCATCTCTGTGACCGTTTGGGATTCACCTTCGATAGAGGAGGCGTGGCGACGGGAACGGTTGGGTTACCCATGCACGTATTGATGAGAATCCCGGAATAAGGGGAACACGATCTCTGCTTCGACAAGACGTGCCAAGGAAACCGCTTCGCTAAACGTGCTGAGGTGGTATAGTAAAAGATGATTCAAACAAAGGCTTGGTAGCGGTGTGATGTCACGCCGCATAATACGTCAGCAGATTGGACTGGTGTACATTTTATTCTCTCTACGGTGGAATGTGGAATTTATTTTGCAGAGCCGGACACTATCCTGGTGTTCATGATCTTCTCTGGATTATTCAAGGGAGGAACCCGCCTTGCAATGCCGAACATTACGTGCGCCGGACTTATCGTCATTGAAGCCTGGTTCAGGGGCTACTGAGGGAGTCCTGGACTAGGGGGTGTCCGGACAGCCGGACTATCATCGTCCGCCAGACTCCAAGACTACGAAGATACAAGATTGAAGACTCCGTCCCGTGTCCGGATGGGACTTTCCTTGGCGTGGAAGGCAAGCTTGGCGATACGGATATGTAGATCTCCTACCATTGTAACCGACTCTGTGTAACCCTAGCCTCCTCCGATGTCTATATAAACCGGAGGGCTTTAGTCCGTAGGACACAACATACATTACAACAATCATACCATAGGCTAGCTTCTAGGGTTTAGCCACCTTGATCTCGTGGTAGATCCACTCTTGTACTACCCATATCATCAATATTAATCAAGCAGGACGTAGGGTTTTACCTCCATCGAGAGGGCCCGAACCTGGGTAAAAACATCGTGTCCCTCGTCTCCTGTTACCATCCGCCTAGACGCACAGTTCGGGACCCCCTACCCGAGATCCGCCGGTTTTGACACCGACAATCATCTTATAATGCTACCATCAATCAAAGCAAAATAAGATGCATAACGGATAAACATCACATGCAATCAATATAAGTGATATGATATGGCCATCATCATCTTGTGCTTGTGATCTCCATCTCCGAAGCACCGTCATGATCACCATCGTCACCGGAGCGACACCTTGATCTCCATCGTAGCATCATTGTCGTCTCGCCAACCATTGCTTCTATGACTATCGCTGCCGCTTAGTGATAAAGTAAAACAATTACAGGGCGATTGCTTTGCATACAATAAAGTGACAACCATATGGCTCCTGCCGGTTGCCGATAACTCTTGTTACAAAACATGATCATGTCATACAATAAAATTTAGCATCATGTCTTGACCATATCACATCACAACATGCCCTGCAAAAACAAGTTAGTCATCCTCTACTTTGTTGTTGCAAGTTTTACGTGGCTGCTACGGGCTTAGCAAGAACCGTTCTTACCTACGCATCAAAACCACAACAATATTTCGTCAAGTTAGTGTTGTTTTAACCTTCGCAAGGACCGGGCGTAGCCACACTCGGTTCAACTAAAGTTGGAGAAACTAACACCCTCCAGCCACCTGTGTGCAAAGCACGTCGGTAGAACCAGTCTCGCGTAAGCATACGCGTAATGTCAGTACGGGCCGCCTCATCCAACAATACCGCCGAACCAAAGTATGACATGCTGGTAAGCAGAATGACTTGTATCGCCCACAACTTGTGTTCTACTCGTGCATATAACATCTACGCATAAAACCAGGCTCGGATGCCACTGTTCGGGAACGTAGTAATTTCAAAATTTTCTTACGCACATGCAAGATCATGGTGATGCATAGCAACGAGCGGGGAGAGTGAGTCCACATACCCTCGTAGACCGAAAACGGAAGCGTTAGCACAATGCGGTTGATGTAGTCGTACGTCTTCATGATCCGACCAATCCAAGTACCGAACGTACGGCACCTCCGAGTTCAGCACACGTTTAGGTCGATGATGTCCCACGAACTCTGACCCAGCAGAGCTTTGTGGGAGACTTTCGTCAGCACGACGGCATGATGACAGTGTTGATGATGCTACCGACGTAGGCTTCGCCTAAGCACAGCTACGATATTACCGAGGTGGAATATGGTGGAGGGGGCACCGCACACGGCTAAGAGATCAATGATCAATTGTTGTGCCTAGAGGTGCCCCTTGCCCCTGTATATAAAGGAGGGAGAGGAGGAGGGGGCGGCCAAGGAGGAGGAGGCGCGCCCAAGGGGGGCAATCCTACTCCAAGTAGGATTCCCCCCTCTTTCCTAGTCCAAGTAGGAGAGGGGAAGGAAGGGGAGGAGAAGAAGGAAAGGGGGGGGGGCCCTAGTCCAATTCGGTTTGGGCTAGGGGGGCCGCGCGCACCTAGTTGGCCGCCTCTCCTCTTCGTCCACATGGGCCCATGAGGCCCAATAACCCCCCCCCCCCCCCCAGGAGGTTCCGGTAACCTCCCGGTTCTCCGGTATTTATCCGATAACCCCCAGAACTCATCAGGTATCCGAATATAACCTTCCAATATATCAATCTTAACGTCTCTACCATTTAGAGACTCCTCGTCATGTCCGTGATCACATCCGGGACTCCGAACTACCTTTGGTACATCAAAACACAAAAACTCATAATACAATCGTCACCGAACTTTAAGCGTGCGGACCCTACGGGTTCGAGAACAATGTAGACATGACTGAGACACGTCTCCGGTCAATAACCAATAGCGGAACCCGGATGCTCATATTGGCTCCCACATATTCTACGAAGATCTTTATCGGTTAAACCGCACAACAACATATGTTGTTCCCTTTGTCATCGGTATGTTACTTGTCCGATATTCGATAGTCGGTATCTCAATACCTAGTTCAATCTCGTTACCGGCAAGTCTCTTTACTCATTATGTAATGCATTATCCCGCAACTAACTCATTACTCGCATTGCTTGCAAGGCTTATTGTGATGTGCATTACCGAGAGGGCCCAGAGATACCTCTCCGACAATCGGAGTGACAAATCCTAATCTCGAAATACGCCAACTCAACAAGTACCTTCGTAGACACCTGTAGAGCTCCTTTATAATCACACAGTTACGTTGTGATGTTTGGTAGCACACAAGTGTTCCTCCGGTAAACGGGAGTTGCATAATCTCATAGTCATAGGAACATGTATAAGTCATGAAGAAAGCAATAGCAACATACTAAACGATCAAGTGCTAAGCTACGGAATGGATCAAGTCAATCACATCATTCTCCTAATGATGTGATCCCGTTAATCAAATGACAACTCATGTCTATGGCTAGGAAACTCAACCATCTTTGATCAACGAGCTAGTCAAGTAGAGGCATACTAGTGACACCATGTTTGTCTATGTATTCACACATGTATTATGTTTCCGGTTAATACAATTCTAGCATGAATAATAAACATTTATCATGATATGAGGAAATAAATCATAAATTTATTATTTCCTCTAAGGCATATTTCCTTCAGTCTCCCACTTGCACTAGAGTCAGTAATCTAGATTACACAGTAATGATTCTAACACCCATGGAGCCTTGGTGCTGATCATGTTTTGCTCGTGGAAGAGGCTTAGTCAACGGGTCTGCAACATTCAGATCCATATGTATCTTGCAAATCTCTATGTCTCCCACCTAGACTTGATCCCGGATGGAGTTGAAGCGTCTCTTGATGTGCTTGGTTCTCTTGTGAAATCTGGATTCCTTTGCCAAGGCAATTGCAACAGTATTGTCACAAAAGATTTTCATTGGACGCGATGCACTAGGTATGACACCTAGATCGGGTATGAACTCCTTCATTCGGACTCCTTCATTTGTTGCTTTTGAAGCAGCTATGTACTCTGCTTCACACATAGATCCCGCCACGACGCTTTGTTAGAACTGCACCAACTGACAGCTCCACCATTCAATATAAACACGTATCCGGTTTGCGATTTAGAATCATCCGGATTAGTGTCAAAGCTTGCATCGACGTAACCATTTACGACTAGCTCTTTGTCACCTCCATAAACAAGAAACATATCCTTAGTCCTTTCAGGTATTTTAGGATGTTCTTGACCGCTGTCCAGTGATACACTCCTGGATTACTTTGGTACCTCCATGCTAAGCTAATAGCTAGGCATACATCAGGTCTGGTACAGAACATTGCATACATGATAAAGCCTATGGCTGAAGCATAGGGAACATCTTTCATTTTCTCTCTATCTTCTGCTGTGGTCGGGCATTGAGTCTGACTCAACTTCACACCTTGTAACACAGGCAAGAACACTTTCTTTGCTTGATCCATTTTGAACTTCTTCAAAACTTTATCAAGGTATGTGCTTTGTGAAAGTCCAATTAAGCGTCTTGATCTATCTCTATAGATCTTGATGCCCAATATATAAGCAGCTTCACCGAGGTCTTTCATTGAAAAACTTTTATTCAATTATCCTTTTATGCTATCTAGAAATTTTGTATCATTTCCAGTCAACAATATGTCGTCCACATATAATATTAGAAATGCTACAGAGCTCCCACTCACTTTCTTGTAAACACATGCTTCTCCAAAAGTCTGTATAAAACCATATGCTTTGGTCACACTATCAAAGCGTTTATTCCAACTCCGAGAGGCTTGCACCAGTCCATAAATGGATCGCTGGAGCTTGCACACTTTGGTAGCACCTTTCGGATCGACAAAACCTTCTGGTTGCATCATATACAACTCTTCTCCCAGAAATTCATTCAGGAATGCAGTTTTGACATCCATTTGCCAAATTTCATAATCATAAAATGCAGCAATTGCTAACATGATTCGGACAGACTTAAGCATCGCTATGGGTGAGAAAGTCTCATCGTAGTCAACCCCTTGAACTTGTCGAAAACCTTTTGCAACAAGTCGAGCTCTGTAGACAGTAACATTACCATCAGCTACAATCTTCTTCTTGAAGATCCATTTATTCTTGATGGCTTGCCAATCATCGGGCAAGTCAACCAAAGTCCACACTTTGTTCTCATACATGGATCCCATCTTAGATTTTGTGGCCTCAAGCCATTTGCGGAATCTGGGCTCATCATCGCTTCCTCATAGTTCGCAGGTTCGCCATGGTCAAGTAACATGACCACCAGAATAGGATTACCGTACCACTCTGGTGCGGATCTTACTCTGGTTGACCTACGAGGTTCAGTAGTAACTTGATCTGAAGTTTCATGATCAATATCATTAGCTTCCTCACTAATTGGTGAAGTCATCACAGGAACCGGTTTCTGTGATGAACTACTTTCCAATAAGGGAGCAGGTACAGTTACCTCATCAAGTTGTACTTTCCTCCCACTCACTTCTTTCGAGAGAAACTCCTTCTCTAGAAAGGATCCAAATTTAGCAACAAATGTCTTGCCTTCGGATCTGTGATAGAAGGTGTACCCAATAGTCTCCTTTGGTATCCTATGAAGACACATTTCTCCGATTTGGGTTCGAGCTTATCAGGTTGAAGTTTTTTTTCACACAAGCATCGCAGTCCCAAACTTTAAGAAATGACAACTTTGGTTTCTTGCCAAACCACAGTTCATAAGGCGTCGTCTCAACGGATTTTGATGGTGCCCTATTTAACGTGAATGCAGCTGTCTCTAAAGCATAACCCCAAAATGATAGCGGTAAATTAGTAAGAGACATCATAGATCGCACCATATCAAGTAAAGTACGATTACGACGTTCGGACACACCATTACACTGTGGTGTTCCGGGTGGCGTGAGTTGTGAAACTATTCCACATTGTTTCAAATGTAGACCAAACTCGTAACTCAAATATTCTCCTCCACGATCAGATCACAGAAACTTTATTTTCTTGTTACGATGATTTTCCACTTCACTCTGAAATTGTTTGAACTTTTCAAATGTTTTATATTTATGTTTCATTAAGTAGATATACCCATATCTGCTCAAATCATCTGTGAAGGTGAGAAAATAACGATACCCGCCGCGAGCCTCAATATTCATTGGACCACATACATCAGTATGTATGATTTCCAATAAATCTGTTGCTCGCTCCATAGTTCCGGAGAACGACGTTTTAGTCATCTTACCCATGAGGCATGGTTCGCAAGTACCAAGTGATTCATAATCAAGTGATTCCAAAAGTCCATCGGTATGGAGTTTCTTCATGTGCTTTACACCAATATGACCCAAACGGCAGGGCCACAAATAAGTTGCACTATCATTATCAACTCTGCATCTTTTGGCTTCAACATTATGAATATGTGTATCACTACTATCGAGATTCAACAAAAATAGACCACTCTTCAAGGGTGCATGACCATAAAAGATATTACTCATATAAATAGAACATCCATTATTCTCTGATATAAATGAATAACCGTCTCGCATCAAACAAGATCCAGATATAATGTTCATGCTCAACGCTGGCACCAAATAACAATTATTCAGGTCTAAAACTAATCCCGAAGGTAGATGTAGAGGTAGCGTGCCAACTACGATCACATCGACTTTGGAACCATTTCGCAGGCGCATCGTCACCTCGTCCTTAGCAAATCTTCGCTTAATTCATAGTCCCTGTTTCGAGTTGCAAATATTAGCAACAGAACCAGTATCAAATACCCAGGTGCTACTGCGAGCATTAGTAAGGTACACATCAATAACATTTATATCAGATATATCTTTGTTCACCTTGCCATCCTTCTTATCCGCCAAATACTTGGGGCAGTTCCGCTTCCAGTGACAAGTCCCTTTGAAGTAGAAGCACTCAGCCTTAGGCTTAGGTCCAGACTTGGGTTTCTTCTCCTGAGCGGCAACTTGCTTGCCGTTCTTCTTGAAATTACCCTTCTTCTTCCCTTTACCCTTTTTCTTGAAACTGGTGGTCTTGTTGACCATCAACACTTGATGCTCCTTTTTGATTTCTACCTCCGCAACCTTTAGCATCGCGAAGAGCTTGGGAATAGTCTTGTTCATCCCTTGCATATTATAGTTCATCACGAAGCTCTTGTAGCTTGGTGGCAGTGATTGAAGAATTCTGTCAATGACACTATCATCAGGAAGATTAACTCCCAGTTGAATCAAGTGATTATTATACCCAGACACTCTGAGTATATGTTCACTGACAAAACTATTCTCCTCCATCTTGCAGCTATAGAACTTATTGGAGACTTCATATATCTCAATCTGGGCATTTTCTTGAAATATTAACTTCAACTCCTGGAACATCTCATATGCTCCATGACGTTCAAAACATCGTTGAAGTCCCGGTTCTAAGCCATAAAGCATGGCACACTGAACTATCGAGTAGTCATCAGCTTTGCTCTGCCAGACGTTTTTAACGTCGTCAGTTGCATCTGCAGCAGGCCTGACACCCAGCGGTGCTTCCAGGATGTAATTCTTCTGTGCAGCAACGAGGATAATCCTCAAGTTACGGACCCAGTCTGTGTAATTGCTACCATCATCTTACAACTTAGCTTTCTCAAGGAACGCATTAAAATTCAACGGAACAACAACACGGGCCATCTATCTACAATGACATAGACCAGGAAAAAAACTATCAGGTACTAAGTTCATGATAAATTAAAGTTCAATTAATCATATTATTTAAGAACTCCCACTTAGATAGACATCCCTCTAATCATCTAAGTGATCATGTGATCCAAATCAACTAAACCATGTCGGATCATCACGTGAGATGGAGTAGTTTTCAATGGTGAACATCACTATGTTGATCATATCTACTATATGATTCACGCTTGACCTTTCGGTCTCAGTGTTCCGAGGCCATATCTGCATATGCTAGGCTCGTCAAGTTTAACCTGAGTATTCTGCGTGTGTAAAACTGTCTTACACCCATTGTATTTGAACGTAGAGCTTATCACACCCGATCATCACGTGGTGTCCCGGCACGAAGAACTTTCGCAACGGTGCATACTCAGGCAGAACACTTATACCTTGAAATTTAGTGAGAGATCATCTTTTAATGCTACCATCAATCAAAGTAAAATAAGATGCATAAAGGATAAACATCACATGCAATCAATATAAGTGATATGATATGGCCATCATCATCTTGTGCTTGTGATCTCCATCTCTGAAGCACCGTCATGATCACCATCGTCACCGGCGCGACACCTTGATCTCCATCGTAGCATCGTTGTCGTCTCGCCAACTATTGCTTCTACGACTATCGCTGCCGCTTAGTGATAAAGTAAAACAATTATAGGGCGATTGCATTGCATACAATAAAGTGACAACCATATGGCTCCTGCCGGTTGCCGATAACTCTTGTTACAAAACATGATCATCTTATACAATAAAATTTAGCATCATGTCTTGACCATATCACATCACAACATGCCATGCAAAAACAAGTTGGTCATCCTCTACTTTGTTGTTGCAAGTTTTACGTGGCTGCTACGGGCTTAGCAAGAACCGTTCTTACCTACGCATCAAAACCACAACGATATTTCGTCAAGTTAGTGTTGTTTTAACCTTCGCAAGGACCAGGTGTAGCCACACTCGGTTCAACTAAAGTTGGAGAAACTAACACCCGCCAGCCACCTGTGTGCAAAGCACGTCGGTAGAACCAGTCTTGCGTAAGCGTACGCATAATGTCGGTACGGGCCGCTTCATCCAACAATACCGCCGAACCAAAGTATGACATGCCGGAAAGCAGTATGACTTGTATTGCCCACAACTTGTGTTCTACTCGTGCATATAACATCTAGGCATAAAACCAGGCTCGGATGCCACTGTTGGGGAACGTAGTAATTTAAAAAAATTTCCTACGCACATGCAAGATCATGGTGATGTATAGCAACGAGCGGGGAGAGTGAGTCCACGTACCCTCGTAGACCGAAAGCGGAAGCGTTAGCACAACGCGGTTGATGTAGTCGTAGGTCTTCACGATCCAACCGATCCAAGTACCGAACGTACGGCACCTCCGAGTTCAGCACACGTTCAGCTCGATAATGTCCCACGAACTCCGACCCAACAGAGCTTTGTGGGAGACTTTCGTCAGCACGACAACATGATGACGGTGTTGATGATGCTACCGACGCAGGGCTTCGCCTAAGCACAACTACAATATTACCGAGGTGGAATATGGTGGAGGGGGGCACCGCACACGGCTAACAGATCAATGGTCAATTGTTGTGCCTAGAGGTGCCCCCTGCCCCTGTATATAAAGGAGGGAGAGGAGGAGGGGGCGGCCAAGGAGGAGGAGGCGCGCCCAAGGGGGGCAATCCTACTCCAAGTAGGATTCCCCCCCTCTTTCCTAGTCCAAGTAGGAGAGGAGAAGGAAGGGGAGGAGAAGAAGGAAAGGGGGGCCCCTAGTCCAATTCGGTTTGGGCTAGGGGGGCCGCGCGCCCCTAGCTGGCCACCTCTCCTCTTCCTCCACATGGGCCCATGAGGCCCAATAACCCCCCGGGAGGTTCCGGTAACCTCCCGGTTCTCCGGTATTTATCCGATAACCCCCAGAACTCATCAGGTGTCCGAATATAACCTTCCAATATATCAATCTTAACGTCTCTACCATTTAGAGACTCCTCGTCATGTCCGTGATCACATCCGGGACTCCAAACTACCTTTGGTACATCAAAACACAAAAACTCATAATACGATCGTCACCGAACTTTAAGCGTGCGGACCCTATGGGTTCGAGAACAATGTAGACATGACCGAGACACGTCTCCGGTCAATAACCAATAGCGGAACCTGGATGCTCATATTGGTTCCACATATTCTACGAAGATCTTTATCGGTCAAACCACATAACAACATACGTTGTTCCCTTTGTCATCGGTATGTTACTTGCCCGAGATTCGATCGTCGGTATCTCAATACCTAGTTCAATCTCGTTACCGGCAAGTCTCTTTACTCGTTATGTAATGCATTATCCCACAACTAACTCATTAGTCACATTTCTTGCAAGGCTTATAGTGATGTGCATTACCGAGAGGGCCCAGAGATACCTCTCCGACAATCGGAGTGACAAATCCAAATCTTGAAATACGCCAACTCAACAAGTACCTTCGGAGACACCTGTAGAGCTCCTTTATAATCACCCAGTTACGTTGTGACGTTTGGTAGCACACAAAGTGTTCCTCCGGTAAACGAGAGTTGCATAATCTCATAGTCATAGGAACATGTATAAGTCATGAAGAAAGCAATAGCTACAAACTAAACGATCAAGTGCTAAGCTAACGGAATGGTTCAAGTCAATCACATCATTCTCCTAATGATGTGATCCCATTAATCAAATGACAACTCATGTCTATGGCTAGGAAACTCAACCATTTTTGATCAACGAGCTAGTCAAGTAGAGGCATACTAGTGACACTATGTTTGTCTATTTATTCACACATGTATTATGTTTCCGGTTAATACAATTCTAGCATGAATAATAAACATTTATCATGATATGAGGAAATAAATAATAAATTTATTATTGCCTCTAGGGCATATTTCCTTCAGAGACAATAACGTACCTACACTAGGCATATAGGAGAACATGTATGGTATCAACAGTAGTAGAAAAGACATGCTATGCAACACTATAGGACCTACTGATGAAACAGTATAGTATCAACTCTAATGCAAGCAATAGAGAGGAGGAATATGGAATATCGAAATGACCAAGGGGGGTTTGCTTGCCTGGAAGCTCTGCTGAGAAGGACGGGTCGTCGGCGAAGTAGTCGTACTCGGGGGCATCAGCAGTCTCAGGGTTTACCGAAAAAGAAGTAATACGGAGCAAATATACAACGAAGCAAACAAATGCATCACACAATGTATTTTAGGGCAATATGTGTTGGTGCTATGCTCTAGTGCATTACTCCCTCCATCCGGAAAAACTTATCCCTCAAATGAATGTATCTAGCACCAAGTTAGTGCTAGATACTTCCTCTATTTTTATATACAAGGCCACTATGAAAAACACATTTTGCATCTATACAAGGCCACCAACAATAATTGAGGCAAATATTAATGATGTTTTCTCGTATTAGTAACCCATGACTTAATAACTAGCATGCATGTATTGGATGATAATGACACACTCACCTACCTCCTCTCCACGACCACTCAGTTTCTTATAATGTGCATGCACCCTATTAATTAACCCGGTAAATAAGAAAACAAATTGGCTAGTAAAGCACACATCAATTTTTGTCTCGGACTCTCGGTACCTGTAATTTGAGTTTGTGGCCTTGTATATAAAAATGGAGGGAGTACATCCATTTGAGAGACAAGCTTGGGACAAACTTTTTCGGACGGAGGGAGTACTAAGCATTTTAGAAGAAGAGGAAAATATCTGGTAATATTTTTGTAGCTCTAGGTTTTTTCCGGTAAATTGATCCAGGGGCAAAATGTCAAGGTGTGAAAGGTATGTGGGTGGCATATTCAAATTCATTATATTTTTCTCATCATTTTTCATATATAAATTAGTTCCATCTAACTTACGGTTTATTTTTTATGATTCTTCAAAGTTTAAATCATTTTCTAAAATTATTGGATTTGTTTTAATTCAAAAATATTAAATAGCATTTGCTATGGATACACATAAGTGTACCCAGATGTGTGCATAAGAGGCTGGCAGTCGGCCCAGTCGATTGTTTAGTCAGGGGTCAACTATGAACCCAGTTGACTTGTCAAACTAACCAAGGGGACCCACCTGTCACACTCTGCCAGTATAACAGACTTTTAAACTAATCTAACTAGGTTAATTAGTGTGTGGGTCAGGGTTGTCAATGAGACATTAGGTTATTTAGATTTAATTTAATTTAGTCCTAATCGCTACAAATGGCGCGAGTGTCCGTGGTTGCTTATTGCCGTAATTAACCGCTAATCACCGGGGTCCACATGGCAATGGCACGCCCACGGTGTCGCGCCAGTGTTCAGTCGCCGGCGACCAAAAACTCGGCAGCGATGCACTGACCGCAACGAAAATCACCCATACAGCTCCATTTGGAGCACGGGATGGCGCGTTTGAACGCCCGTTCGATGCCGCTCTCGATGGTGGTACTAGTTTGTGCCAGGGAGGCCTGTGAGAATGGCAGTGATAACGGCTCAGTCGCTCGAAACTGCTCATAGGGGTATGTTGTGCGTGTGTTTATATGGGTGAGTGTACGCGCGTACATATGAGAGTCTGTGTCTGTACTATCTCCTCAAAAAAATAGAATAGTAAATGTGTACGTGCAATGCAGGTTAATATGAAGGTTGAGAATTAATTGCATGTTGATATCGGGCAAAAAAATATATTACATGTTAATGTTAGATAGGATATCAATTGTACATTAATTACATGGTTATTCTATATTTGGCATGTTATTAATTATACGCTAAATATTTTTTGATGCACACGAGGTGGTTTCCCGAATTAGTACCACCTCACATATTATTTTAAATATAAAATCATGTAAGCGGGATGAAACTAAAAATATCACCTTTCATTATTAGTAGGTATAGATATGGATATACCATGGTGTTATTTTTGTGCAAAATATCACCTTTCACTAATATTATATTCATCTCCGTTTTAAAAGCTTCGAGCTTTGACACCTCTGCAAATCCCTGTTTCCCTTTTTGAAGGGCCTATCTATTTACTTTTATTGCTGAGTCATCATCTTCTTATTAAAGCATTAGCTGGAGAGCACTGTTGTCATTTATATGCTTTGTGTTTAGTTGATGTTGAATATGAGCATGACTGGATTTCATTTACCATAAATTACAATGTCTAGTCAGTGCTTGAACTTCAGAGGTGCTCTACATTTATGTTTTGCGGTCTCAGAGAGGGCTAGCCATTATGTCATATTATTATCATGATTGTTTAAAAAAAGTGTTCTCATCTGAGATACCTTATTATTGCTCACTAGTTAGTTATGCCATTGATGTGATTAAATGTGATACCTAAGTGTTATCCTGAAAATGGTTAGCTCATAATCTTTGCTGAAAGCTTGAACATTGGTTAGACATATTTGCAATAACAAGATCAAACAGAGTTTGTATAAGTTTTTCTTTGTCACTTTCAGTTTGTCAACTGAATTGCTTGAGGACAAGCAATGAGTTAAGCTTGGGGGAGTTGATACGTCTCCATCGTATCTACTTTCCAAACACTTTGGCTCTTGTTTTGGAATCTATTTTGCATGATTTGAATGAAACTAACCTGGACTGACGTTGTTTTCAGTAGAATTGTCATGGTGTTATTTTTGTGCAGAAATCAAAGTTCTCAGATTGACCTGGAAATTTATGGAGAATTTTTGTGGAATATATAAAAAATACTGGCGGAAAAATATACCAGAGGGGGGCCACCCAGGAGCCACAAGATCAGTGGGCGCGCCCTGTAAGCTTGTGGGCCCCATGGACCTTCGGCAACCCTAACTCCAACTCCATATATACCTATTCGCCAAGAAAAAAAATCAGGAAGAAGAATTCATCACGTTTTACGATATGGAGCCGCCGCCACCTCCTGTTCTTCATCTGGAGGGCTAATCTGGAGTCCGTTCGGGGCTCCAGAGGGTGGAATCCGTCGCCGTCGTCATCATCAATCTTCCTCCATCGCCAATTTCATGATGCTCACCGCCGGGAGTGAGTAATTCCCCCGTAGGCTTGCTGGACGGTGATGGGTTGGATGCAATTTATCATGTAAACGAGTTAGTTTTGTTAGTGCTTGATCCCTAGTATCCACCATCTCCATCTTATCGACGAAAAATAATTCCAGCCGCCGCAAGTTCCAGAACCACGAGATCCAATCTAGAGCCCTTTTTCGGCACCTTGCCGGAGGGGAACACGATTACGGAGGGGTTCATCGTCCTTGTTGATGCATTATTTGAGAGAGCCATAATTATGCTATGATTTGTTAGAATTGCTCTACGTGCTTCACTTAATTACTTTTAGCTATGGAATTGCTCTAGTACTTCACTTATATCTTTTTGAGCACGGTTGTGCTTTAATTTTTTTAAAATTCTTTCATGCTTCACTTATATTATTTTGAGAGATAGAGAAAAAATTCATGCTCATGTTCTTCAGTTAAATTTATTTGAGCTTGTCATAAATACTGGTAATATATGAAACTAGCCCCAAAGTGATAGATATTCAAGAGGGGTATAATAAAAACTTTCATGAAGATCATTGGACAAAATGAACTTGATTCTTTGTAATAGTTTTGAGATATAATGATAGTGATATGTGAGTCATATTGGTGAGTAGTTATGCTTTAGTAAGAATATTGTGTTAAGGTTTGTGATTTCCTATGCAAGCACGAAAGTCAATAGTTATGCAATGAAATTACATCCTACTTGTCATGCATTATTCAGTGTTAGTTATGCTTAATGCTCATTTATGAGAATTTTTGTTTCTTGGTTGGTTGATTCTCAATCTATTTGCTAGCATCCATTTGTACTAAGTAGAAATACTACTTGTGCATCCAAAATCCTTAAACCAAGTTTTGCCACATGCCCATAGGTAGATTGTGAACGCAAACACCATGGGCAAGGTCTCATGCAAAAGGAGGGTGACCATCCGTGATTTTTCTTTTAGTTTTATCCATGAATTTGTTCAATGGAGACCATAAGTAAGCTTCCTCGATATATTGTGGCCTGTGCAACCTTAATCATCATAAGCCATATTAGGTAGGATATCAATTACACATTAACTACATGGCTATATTTGGCATGTTATTAATTACACGCTAAATATGTTAAGTACTTGCCATTGAAGTAATATATGTTGTTGGATTGACACTGTTAGATAGGTGATTATCCATATCTTTAATCAATTCAAACCAATAAAAAGATATGCATTTACAATGTCATTATTTGAAGGATTGAAGGACACATGCAGGCTACAAATAGTGCAATATTTTGCATCCTCGATCCCACAGAGAAGTGTAGGGCACAACCACTATGAAGATCATTCTCCTCCTCCTCATCCTTGCACCCCTCTGCGTGTCGGTCACTGGCCGCCTCAAGTGCCCCGGCGTGCCATACAACGGCGTTGTGGCGACCTGCTACCATGGTTGCGGCACCAAGCTCATCTACGATCTCTACATCAAGACGATGATGCAGCAGGGCCACATCGACCTATCTCCGTCGCACAAAGAAGAGACCACCGCGTATGCCATCCTCGTGCTAAGCGCCGCCGCGGAGTCCATGAGGACCACGTCGCACACGCTGACCTACCAGCTCCAGAAGAACGCGTCCATCTCCGTCCAGGAAAGGGCGTTCTACGGGGCATGCCTCACCGACTACGTCGCGGCGTTGAACTCCCTCGACCACACCCTCGTCGTGATGCTGCCGAACTGCTTCTTTCAGGGGATCAACGACAACTACCTGAGCGCGTTGGCCAGCCTGAATAGTTGCAGGGATCGGTTCATAGGGCCGGCTATGTACACGTCGCCGGTGTACCCCTTGGTTTTGGCCGACCGAAACAAGGCCTTGCTGGCTTACTCGCTTGGCAAGTTGCTGTTATGAGTACCGTTAGATCTAGCGGCAACATGTAGACCGAAGAGGGATCAATAAATGCGGGAATTGTCTACACATATTTACATGTGTGTATGTACCATTTTGTGTGTCCTCTCATGCTCTGCATCTGTAGTTGTTGGCGGGTGAAACGAGTATTGAATTCATGCTCCAGTCAACTCATCCAAAAGTCTGAACTGATGGAGAGAAACAGGCAATATATTTCAGCACTCCCCTCGCGTCTAGGCTTACTTAGTTTTTAGACGTGAGATTTATGTAGGCTGCAGAATTTATTTTTTAATACTACATTGGTAAGGTCTTGAATTCAAGACCTCCAGGCTCGGATATAATATTGAATTCATGCTTCAGCTAATTCATCCAAAATTCCAAACTGATGAAGAAAGGCGGCCAATATGTTTCAGCGAACATTTTGGAGTCGAGTGTGACACTCTTTGCGACTCTCCTCTCCATGACTACTTCGGGGGTTATAGCGAGTAGCGTCTCCATAACCTCTTTCAGGGACTTCAGTTCTATGATTTGAGGATTTGGAGCTTGTCCTGACACGAGAGTGTTGGCCTAGGAGCAACGGGGAAATGGAAGAATACATAATTGACCACAAAGAAACAACAAAGTGTGATGTAATTGGCGTGGAGTGTGGAAGCCAGTATTTCTCCACGAATAAAAAAGTACTCTCTATGTAGAGTGAGTAGATCTTGGCTGATTTATAAAATTTATATGAGAACATAGAGCGTAATTAGTTTGATGCCAAATTTTGGCAACTGTCAAATGTTAGCTAGGGATTGGTTGTACACCAATTTTCATTGTCAATCTCACAAAAGATTGCCAAATACTTGCAACTTTTGAATTTGCCAAATATTGGCAATGCCAAATGTTGGTAGCAAACCAATCAGCCTCATAATTGTTAGGGGAAAATCATGGATTTTTTTACTCTATATATAGAATTGAATAGAAGCTTTTTTCTGCTCCACATCAAGAAAAATCTTGCACATCATGATTAAAGATGCTGGAATGGCATCATTTATTTAGATTATATTGAATATATAGGTTGATGGTAAAATATCTAATTTATATTTTCGTATCTATACTATGAAGTATGATTTCATAAATCAATATTAAGAGGAAAGACGGCACATGCCGTCTCCCCTCCCTTCCCCCTCCCCCTCCCTCTCGGACGATGCGTACGAGGCGCCATTAAAGCGAGCTTATCCCCGACCTCCCACCCACCCCCGCACCTTGTCGAGCTCTCCCCGCCCCAAATCCACACCAGAGATCTCACATGATGGGTGCGCGTCGCCGCGGCGTTCGGGTTCGTCGTCTTGCGCCGATGTCAAGGGTAGCGGAGCCACGGGCACTCCCACCTCCGGCGACGGGGTCGCTACCCGAGATCGACCCGAACTTGCCGGAGACTCGCCGGGAGATGCGTCGGGTGGTGCTGGAACGCTTCCCCGACAGAGACAAGTGGGGGGGGGGATCCATCTCCACATTCTCCGCCACGCGAACTTCATTGAGCCCGCGCGCTTCATCGGAGACAATGGCTGCGGGGATTTGGAGCTCCTCTTCTGGGCCATCCAGGAGGCCGAATCAATGGATCTGTGTTAGGCTGCGCGGTGGGAGAACTTCAGGACGACGAACCCATCAAGGCTCAACATCCGACTGCCATCATGGGAGGACATCGCCAACATCCCGCCAGAGTTCCTTCCGCCGGGGATTGTTTGGCCCCAACGCCGTCAGTAGATCGACTGCCTCGACCGATTCAAGCTCAGCGACGACCCATCGAACCCCCTCCATGGCCTGGTGAGTTAGGTATGCATTACATTCGTACAGATTTACCGTTGAAGGCTCGATTACAGGATTTTTGATTGCGCCGGAAAGGGATGGCAGTTCAAATTGATTCGAGTGTTCATACTCAGGATGAGGAAATGGTAGTTAAATTGGGGGTTCTCCCTCATGCATCTGTGTGTGTTGAGGAATGTGTTGCTGTTTCTACAGCCGGGGAGACCTCGTCGGGGTTGGATTTCGGCGAGGGGCTCGATCCAGTCCCAAGCACGAACACAAGTTTGGGGGAGACGCCACTTTGCCGTTCATCCCCTTCAAATCCAGTGTTGACTGGTCCCACATTCAAAATACATGTCCTGGGTGAGAAAGCGGGTAGAGCAAGTCATTTTCGTAAAGTGGAAAACCTAGAAAGTGTGCAGAAGCATTTTGGCCAGCTCTGGCTTATCCACCCCCCCCCCCACACCGCCGCTATCATAAAGCTCTTGCCCCACGGCCTTAGACCAACCCAAATTCCGGATTCCTGTGTTGGATTTGGAGAGACTTAGTTGAGAGCAATTCTTTTACGGCTGCTGATTGCTTCCCTGCCTCATTTCGGCCATTTGATCCACCACCAAAACATATCAAGGTCTCGCGAGAAGGAATTGGCCCCGGTTCGCTCCCTTTTGCTAAGGTAGTGAAGCATGGGTCGGAGATGGCCGATCTTGTGCAGGAGGGAGCAGCAATCTTGTTGATGGCCAGTCTAAGGTGGGGGGGGGGGGGCAGAAAACCACCTCATTCGCTGGACGGAAGCAGCCATCAGTTCCGCCTGCGAAGGAGCAAGCCCCTGCCCCCAAACCAACCAGATCCACGACCCCAACTGCTGGCTCGGCCCAGGTACAATCATCTCAATCCGTTGCAGTTCAAGTGGAACAAGTCCTTGATCCTAGGTATAAAGACATGGTCTGCTTCAGTTGTGGAGGGTCTGGGCATTATGTTGGGAATTGTGTGAATCCGAAAGCATGTTTCATATGTCGACAAAATCACAATGTTAACAACTGTGCAGCGTGGTCAAAAGTGCAACCTACTACTACTTTCTTTGGTAGTGGAGCTCGAGGGCTTGGTTTCTACCATGTTGATGTGCCTATAGCTAATGAGTCAAAATGGCGAACTTCCAGAATTGTGCTGTGGTGAATATTTTAAAAGGAGAGGTGGACTGTTCTAAGCTGATGGAACTGCTATTTGACACTTTATGCAAGACTAGGCAATGGCCATGGCAGATTAGAGGGCTTTCCAGCAAGACCTTTCTGGTCAGATTTCCTCCTTGGAAGAAAGTTGAGGACCTCATCGAGCTGCCTGGGTTTTCTCTTCCACAGGATGTGAATGTCACTTTGACTGAATGGAAAGGAGGATGTGAACTTTTGGGGAGCTAGTTGAAGCCTGGTTTCTGATTGAAGGTATTCCTCCAAAATTGTGTACATGGAAAGTATTTGCTCAAATTGCTTCACTCTTTGGGGGTGCTTACAAATGTTGATTGGAATGGCATGTTCAGGACATTTTTTGAGAATGTTAGTATTAAAATTGCCTGCATAGATCCCACTAAGATACCTTTTGAGAGGCTGATTGAGATGAAGAAAAAACTATTCCTGCTTGGTTTTACTATGGAGGGCTTTGAACAGGTGGGTGGAGTAGATTCCGTCATTGATGTGGATGATGATGAGGATGGTGATGAGGAAGAAGAGAGAGCTGATGAAGATCAAGTTGAAGAAGACAGGGGGGCCATGGAGAACATACATCTGATTGGTCAGGTGATGGTGGTCTGGCTATTGATGACCTAGATAAAGCCAATTTCTCAGCCAAACATGGGTCTACCAGCAAGCAAGTAACTTAGAGTTTGGTGATTTCACCTATGGAGCTTTACCCTGATTCTGATCAGGAGAATTTCATCATGAAATGTGCAATGACTAAGGTTGATCATGGTGCCCCATCTTCTGATGGACATGAGGTCAGGATTGAATACAAAAACAATCTCCTAGAACAATGCAATAATGATGACGGGGGTTAGGAAGAGGGTGATATAAAGATTGGAGAGAGTCTGATCCAAAAAAAACCCTTCTCCTTCTGGAAAGAATGACAAGCTAATTATATCTGGGGAGAGTTTTGGTAGTATGCATTACTGTGAGGACCTGCTGAGGTCTGTGGACTTGTCTGAATTCTGAAAATGAGGAACCTAAAGAAGAGGAGCTGGGGGTTCTCCCCCCTTGAGGCCATTCATATCTTCCAAAGTGAGACATGGAAGAGACCCTTACTAGAATCACTCAATCAAGCCCAGAAAGATGGAACCATTCTTGAGAAGAAACCCAAATGGGGACCTGTGCTAACTTAGAAGCCTGCTACCAGAGGACATGGAAATGTCAACATCATGGAGAAAGCTGCTGCATACAAGAGGAAGAAAAAACCTGGAGATCCCACAAACATTTAAAGGTAAATCCTTTTCTACTGTTGATAAATCTATTCTTGTTGATCAAATGGGTCAAATGAATTTAACAATAGGAGGGGATGGATCTCAAAAGAACTTCACCATTGATTAGATGATAGCTGAGGAGAAAGAGAGATGTCTGGTTTTTGCTAGCAATAATCCTGAATTAGTCCTACCTAACAACCTATACATTGAAATCAATGAGATAGTTAATACACCTATGGGTGACCATTGCTTGGAGCTAGTTGTCACTGTTCTTGCTGTTAGGAAAACACCCACTCTACTAACTAAGGATAAGCCTTGTGGCTTATCTCACCCTTTTAAAATTTCTTAATCTATGATAGGTCTTATTTGGAATATTAGGGGTCTTGGACAACATGGGAAAATTCAGTGCCTTTGTGATACTATTGCTAAGTCTGATCCTGATTTTATTGGTTTTCAAGAGACTAAAAGAGAAATTATTTCTGAGGGTTTCCTCAAAGCTATTGATAGATATGATAAGTTTGTTTGCCACTTCTTGCCTGCTGATAATACTGCTCGGGGAATCCTCTTAGGGTTTAAGAAAAATATCTTTGAGGTTGTTGGTTTTATTAACCAAAGATTTTCTATTGTTGCTACTATTAAAAATAAGAATGACGGCTTTGTTTGGCAACTGGTGTTGGTTTATGGTTCTACATATCCTGAATTAAAAATGGATTTTGTGGCTAAACTGCATGATACTTTGACAAATGCATCTTATCCTATCATGATTTGTGGAGATTTTAACCTGGTTAGGAGTGAAGCTGAGAAAAGTGGTGGCTTGATTAACCAACAAACTGCATTTCTTTTTAATGACTGGATCAGCATATGGGCCCTAATGGAGATTTCTATCTCTAATAGAGTGTTTACCTGGTCTAACAATCAGATTTCCCCTGTTTTTGCTGTTCTTGGTAGAGTGTTCACTTCTATGGACTGGGATGCCCATTTTCCTTTCTCTACCTTGTCAGCACTTCCCAGAGTGGGAAGTGATCACACTCCTTTAGTCCTTGACACTAGTGATAGAGCCCCATCTAACCCCAAACCTTTTAGATTTGAAAAATGGTGGCTCTCTTAGCCAGGTTTCCATCAAATGGTCACAGAAGCTTGGAATTCTTCGTCCTCTTCTAATTCTTCAGCTAAAAATTGGATGGTTAAGACTAGGATCATTAGGAAGAAAACAAAGGGATGGAGTATTAATAGAGAGGTAGCTTTGAAAAAGAAGAAAAAGGCACTCCTTACGGAGTTTGACATCCTTGACGTCCTGTCTGAATCTTAGCAGCTATTTGTTTCTGATTTTGATAGGATGAAGGAGATTAAGAAGGAACTTGATGATGTTTGGAAAAAAGAGGGAACTGCCTTATGGCAGAGATCTAGGGACAGAAAAATCTTAGAGGGGGATAGGAACAATGCCTACTTCTAGGCCCTTGCTAATCATAGGCATAGGAAGAATCATCTTACTGAGTTGAATGGCCCTGATGGTGTGGTTACTTCTACCAATGATATGCTTGAGGTGGCTACTTCCTTTTACAAAGATTTGTTTGCTTTTGAACCTAAACCTGACATCCATTGGATGATGATTTTTGGTCTACTGATGAAATGGTTAGTGATGAGGAGAGAGAACTTCTAGAGAGACCTTTTTCTGAAGAGAAAATTAAACATGCTATTATGGGCTCTTATGCTAGTGGTGCCCCTAGCCCTGATGGCCTTTCCTTTTTATTCTATCAAACCTTTTGGGATCTAATTAAAAAAGATTTTATGTGGATTGTTAGAGATTTTTGAGAATGGTGATCTTGATATGTATAAACTAAATTATGCCATTATTACCCTCATACCTAAAGTTCCTATGGCTAGAGATATGAAATTTTTTAGACCTATCAGTCTGAGTAATTGTGCTATCAAGATTTTTTTCTAAAGCTATGACCAATAGGGTTTCCCCTTTGTGTGACAAGCTCATTTCTTCCAATCAGACTGCCTTTATTAAAGGCAGATTTATCTTAGAAAGTGTGGTTATGGCCCATGAGGTTATTCATGAGATTCACATATCTGAATCTAGTGGCTTGATTCTTAAACTTGATTATGAGAAAGCCTATGATAGAGTTAGTTGGGATTTTTTGAAGGAAATGCTTCATTCTAGAGGCTTTGGCAGTAAATGGGTAGGGTGTGTTTTGTGTACTATTCACCAAGGGACTTTTCAGGTCACAATTAATGACTCCAATGGCCCCCAGTTTGCTGGGGGAAAGGCTTGAAACAGGGTGATCCTCATTCACCCCTATTATTCAATTTGGTGGCTGATGTTTTTTCTAAGATGCTTCACAAAGCTGCCGGTAGAGGCTTGATTTGTGGGCTCTTGCCCCATGCCATTCCTGGGGGGGGGGGGGGGGGGTCAATTTACAATATGCTGATGATATTATTCTATTCCTTGATAGTTCTTTAGAATGTGCCAAAAATTTGAAATGGGTCCTATCTTGCTTTGAGAAACTTTCTAGCTTGAAGATTAATTTTCATAAGGGTGATTTACATACTATTAATGTCTCTGATCAACTGTCTAAAGATTTTGCTCAGGTTTTCTATTGCCAACTTGGGGATTTCCCCTTTAAATATCTAGGAGTTCCTTTGCATTTTAAAATGCTTAGAAGGGAAGATCTTCAACCCATCATTGACAGAATTATTAAGAACATATCTGGCTGGTTGGGGAGATTTCTCTCCTACAGGGGCAAATTGATCCTTCTTACTACTTGTATTGCCAGTATTCCTGTCTATTTAATGTCCATTGTTAAATTTCCAAATGGGCTATTGATTTGATTACATCTCAAATGTCCCACTATTTCAGGGGCAATATGGGTGAAAACCCTAAAAATCATCTTGCTAATTGGGGGTTGATCTCTAGGAAGAAAGAGTATGGTGGTATGGGGGTTCCCAACCTTAGAGATTTTAACATGGCCCTTTTAGCTTCTTGGGGGAGGAGATTCTATGATGATAGGGATAGTGATTGGAAAAGGATTTTGGCTTTCAAATATAACACTGCCAGCCCCAATTTCTTTAGTACTAGGGCTACCTTGGGGTCCCCTTTCATGAAAAGCTTATCCTGGGCGCTTGCAGCATCTAAAAACGTTTATAGATGGGTCCCCGGGGATGGCAAAAGTATTGCCTTCTGGCACGATATATGGATTGGGGATGTTCTCTTAAAACTTCATTTTGGGACATGTTTGATATCTGTCAACAGCAAGAGGCCACTCTTGCACAGGTCTGGGTGGGAGGTGAACTCCAACTTACTTTTAGTAGATGTGTAGAGGAGGGAGCTATGGTTAGATGGAAAGAACTCATCAATTTAGGTAAGCAGGTTCTGCTATCTGACTCTCCAGACCAACCTGTTTGGATGCTGGAACCTTCCAGCAAGTACTCTGTCAAGTCCTTTTATAATTTAATCAACTTTTGGGGGTGTTTGACGAGATCAAAGATGATATTTGGAAAATTAAAGTCCCGTCCAATATCCATGTCTTTCTGTGGTTGATTTACTATAATAAGATCTTGACTAGAGATAATCTTGCCAAGCGCAGGCATGTAGAGGACATGACCTGTGTCTTTTGTGATGAACCAGAGACAATTCAACATCTTTTCTTTGAATGTATTGTTGCTAGACAAGTTTGGGAACTAGTAGCTGATAGTTTTAACATTATTACACCTGATTCTTTTGCTTTGCTGTCTTCGTTCTGGAAGAGGAGAAAACATTATGAAGCTTTAAACATAGTTGTTGCTGCTGCTTTGTGGAGGTTATAGCGTTTGCAAAATGACTTTTTTTCCAGGGGCGAAGATGGCGAAGTATACGCTATGCTTTGGATCTGTTGGGAGCAACGATTAGGCAATGGAAAATCCTATGTTCAGAGGCTCAGGGTGCGCTTCTTCTCCGGTGCTTAAGGCTGTTGGACCACCGAAGAGGGGAGTTGCTTAGGATCGCTTGGTACTAATGAAATCGCCGGAGCGTCGTTGGGTTTGCATTTTGCTAGTTCTCCATCTTTACTTTGATCTATTTGTGAGCTGGCATGTATGCTTACCTGGCTATGTATCCCGTCCTAGAACTGCCTAAATCTGCTGTAATAGGGGTAGTCTAAAAACCCTAGATGTTCCTTCTGTGGCAGCTACTCTCCGGTTGCCGCTGAGTGTTGTTAACAGTCTATGTTTGTGGTTTGCCTTGGCTTCAATAAAGTTAGGGCGGGGAGAAACCCCTTTGGGTTAAAATAAATAATATCAAGATTTCTAATTACTAACAGGGCCCGCCGTCTGGTTTTTTGCATCTATACTAGTCGGTTGCCATCTTGTACACGTGTTGCACGCACGATTCACATCAATACATTCAGACTTCCTTTTTTAATTAAGAGCATTTCTAACTCTTCCTATGAGTGCCTATCTTTACATATCACGACATTGGGAGTCCAACATATCTTGACATGTCAGTCAATATCTTGACATGTCAGTCCATATATCTTTTTAATTAGGAGGTCCAACATGTATTGACATCTCTTGACACGTCAGTCCATAGTTGACATATCAATCCATATCTTTTGTGCCATAAACTCATCAATTATTATTTACTCTTTTGTGAAAAGGGACCCGAATCTAGTATAAAACTTAACCAGAAGTACAACACCGCAAACATAATAAAATGACATCGAGATCTCTAGACCACCGAATGACAACTACCTTTGACAGAACGATCCTTCGATGTGTTGCTGTCACCGATCCCCTATTGGAGCCGACCTAACCTTCTCGATTTTTTTTTGAAAAGGGGGTTCGCCTCAGGCTCTGCGTCAGAACGATGCATACGGCCAATATAATTAAAAAGCAAAAGATCCAACATAAGTCACCAAGTCTCGCACATAGTAGTAAACAAAGGCTCACGAAGAGTAAAACATGAAAAGCAAAGCCACAACCGTCTGGCATAAAAATATAGGAGCACTACATGCCTGTCCTATTACACCTGACCTTCTCGATGACAGATGAAAAGTTTTCGTGTACATGCCCTTAAGGACCAGCACCCTGGAGCTGTAGTCTTCAGCATTCATGGAACCTCCTATGTGTGCTTATCGCGGCGAATGCCAGCGTTTCGCACAGAGGGGGCCCCGCCTAGGCCAACCCATGAGGGCCAGCGGCGAGCGGTGTAAAAGTCCCCCCAAAAAGCGACGCAATGGCTATGAATTAGAAACGACGCCATTCATGGGATCTCCTGTGTGCCGCTTATTGCATCGGATTGCTAGCGTGTAAAAGTCGCCCAGAAAAGCAACGTGTCGGCCACAAATCAAACTTGCGACCCCCCGCTAATGGACGAATGAAGCTAGCACCGGAGCTTGGCGATTGTTAGTGACTACTCCCTCCGTTCATAAATATAGATGTTTTAGATATGTTAATATCGAAAATACAAAGGTGGACATGGTTTCATGTGCACCCACGTGAATAGTAAATTCAAAAAAATACAAGGAAAAATTTAAAAATTCTAAAATTTTGCAGTATCAAACCGTCTCGAACATTCTACTCACCTGTGAAATTTCGTGAAGTATTGACACCCGTGGCATTCTTAGTGAAGAAAATATAATTGAGACCATAGTATTCATGAACCAGTGTTTTTTAATATAGCTTTGATTTTGACATTTTTGCCCAGAATACTACGGATGTTATTTCTTCGTGAAACTTCATACGCAAGTATATTGGTTGACTATGCATGTTACACAAAATATTCAGTATTTTTAATTTGTTCTACCATTTTTTAATTTACTATTCATAATGGGTGCGCCGGAACCATGTTCATCAAATTTGCGTCCATGTCAATATGGACTATATGGGGACTGAAATAAGTGAACAAACACACAAAAGCATGTCTGTATACATTCAATAAAAAAACAAAGAACACCCTATATTTTTGAATGGAGGGAGTAATATGCAGCGCAAACATTTAAGAATTAATTGCAGCGGTAGATCAGAAATAGTTTTACATTTTTTTAAAAATATTTCTTGAAATTTCAAATAATTTTTTAAATTCCAATTTTTTTCAAATGTGAAACTTTTTGAATTTGTGAACGAATTTTCAAAGTGTATAGTTTGGATTTGTGAATAGAATTTGAAAAACTGGAAAAATAAAATAAAATTCACGAATGAAAATTTTAAAACAAGAATATTTTTTAAATTTATGATATTGAAAATGTAATATGTTTTGAAACTGTGAACAATTTTAAAAAGATGAACATTTTTTTGGAAAAGATCATACATTTTTTAAAAGTGTATTTTTTGAATTTGTAAGGAAAAAATTGAAAAAGTGAACTTTTGAACCAAAATTTGAAAAGATGAGCATTTTTTGTTTTTTGAAATTTTGGTATTTTTTGAAAAGCGGAACATTTTTCTGAAACACGAATATTTTTTGAATTTGTGATTTTTTTAATTTTGTGAATATTTGAGAAACAAAAAAGGAACAAAAAAGAAGAAGAAATAACCAGAAAAATCAATGGAAGAAAACATCATAAAAATACCTGGTTCAAAAGCCTTCTATAAAGTTCCCAAAACCTGTCAGAAATCTTCTAGATGGTTTCCAAAACCGGATCCCATACTACATTGACGTTGTACGAATGGAGCGGCCTCAAACTTGTTCGCTCGCTTAATTCCTGTGTGAAGCCCCATCATTTTATCGCAGAATGTGACATATAGGAAATTCCGCCATTCATGTCGACCCCAAGTACAAGAAGGAGTCGACGATCTTTTTTGACAAAGAAAATATATTAATATCGCGAAGATATCGATTATACCCGGCCTCTGTATCAATAAGTTGTATAAAGACATCAAGGATATACACAGTCAAAAAAGAAAAGAAAAAGAACAGAAGAAAGGAAAAAAAAGGACCCCACCACACGGTGAATAGTCACTAGCAGCAGCAGTACTCTAACCACCACCGAAGACAACACTCGAAATACAAAAGGGGTTCTCCAAAAGCAATGCCTTCAAGGAGGAAACAATGCACAAGTGTTGTCGTTGCCCGATCGAAAATCTTAGGCTTTTACCCTGTAGAAAGTCTGAGTTCACCCAAAACAATGCCTTCAACAAGGTCATTGCGAGGTACAATCAATAAAGGCTAGACCTTGGATTTTCACCCTGGGAATCAAGACTCGGTACTCGAGGAGCACCACCAAAAATGCAGTCCTCGAGTGCTGCCGCCCTCTGATGCGTCCATTTTGTGTTTTCCTACTATTATTTATTATGTTTTGTATTGTTATATCACTTTATGATACAATTCTTATGCCTTTTCTCTCTTATTTTGCAAGTTTCACATGAAGAGGGAGATTGCCGGCAGCTGAAATTTTGGACCAGAAAGGGCTACAGAGATAGCTATTCTACACAGCTCCAAATGACCTGAAAATTTACGGAGAATTATTTTGGAATATATAAAAAATATTTGCGGAAGAAATACCAGGAGGGGGGCCACAGGGAGTGACAAGCTCAGGGGGCGTGCTCTATGAGCTCGTGGGCCCCCTGACAGGCCTTCGGTGCCCATCTTCTGCTATATGAAGTCATTTGCCCTAGAAAAAAAACAAGAAGACTTTCGGAACGCAGAGCCGCCGTCTCATGGCGGAACCTGGGCAGGAGCACTTTTGCTCTCCGGCGGAGCAATTCTGCCTGGGACACTTCCCTCCGGGAGGGGGAAATTGAAGACATCGACATCACCAACGATCCTCTCATCATGGGAGGACTAATCTTCATCAACATCTTCACCAGCACCATCTCATCTCAAACCCTAGTCCATCTCTTGTATTCAATCTTTGTCCCAAAATCTCAGATTGATACCTGTGGGTTTCTAGTAGTGTTGATTACATCTTGTAGTTGATGCTAGTTGGTTTATTTGATGGAAGATTAAATGTTAAGATCCTCAAGAAAATTCAATATCCCTCTGATCTTGAACTTGAATATGATTTGTGTGTAGTTACTTTTGTTCTTGAGGACATGGGAGAAGTCTTGTTATAAGTAATCATGTGATGTTAGTATTCGTTCGATATTTTGATGATATGTATGTTATTGCTTCCTTTAGTGGTGTCATGTGAACGTCAACTATATGATACTTCACCATACTTGGGCCTAAGGGAAGGCATTGTGGAGTAATAAGTAGATGATGGGTTGCTAGAGTGATAGAAGTTTAAACCCTAGTTTATGCGTTATTCTGCAAGGGGCTGATTTGGATCCATATATTTCATGCTATGGTTAGATTTACTTTAATTTTTCTTTCGTAGTTTGGAATTCTTGCGAGATGTGGTAATCATAAAATGGGTTGCTTGTTCAAGTAAAAACATCACCCAAGCACTGGTCCACCCACATATCAAATTATCAAAGTTGCGAACACGAATTAACTAAACATGATGAAATACTAGTAGAAAACCACCTATTAGTCCCGGTTCGTAAGGGCCTTTAGTCTCGGTTCATGAACCGGGACTAATGGGTCGTTACTAATGCCTCCACCCATTAGTCCCGGTTCAAACACGAACCGGGACCAATGTGCCTCCACATGGCCCTGTGCGCCGAGTCCAGTCAGGGGGCCTTTGGTCCCGGTTGGTGGCTCCAACCGGGACCAAAAGTCAATTTTTTTTTACAAAAGTGGCTGCTTTAGGGGTTTTGGGGGTTATTTTTAGGTTGTTATTATAGCTAGCTAATAGAGAGAAGTGTCCTCTCTTATATCTTCGTCCTTGGTTTATCAACGCTGCTGCTATGTTCATTGCACCCGCAGATATAACATGCTCATGCATGCTTGCATCATACATCATCATATATATATATATATATATATATATATATATATATATATATATATATATATATATATATAATAACAAGTCCTACTAATCATGCATCATCATACAACTTCTACTCGTTATTAATAATAAGTCATACGATCATCATCCTCATAGTCATCGAACCCAACTCTACATAATTGTTCTTAGCACATGATCATCAGTATCAGGTAGGACCTAAACACCCTTAAGGTAAAATAGCATTAAAACAATATAGACCCTGACTCTCCATTATGAAGAATGACGATCATCCTGTCTCCAATTCTTGCCCTTCGCTGCTTATTGCTTCCAAGAAGCTCCTTACGACTGTCCATACATTTTTTCCATTCTTTGATTGTTATGTCTCCACTTCTTTTAGAAACCCGGTATGGACAGTTGAGATTCGTAGGACGACCTGGTTGTATGTTCAAAACATGAAGACTACCATGCGTATACATCAGATGAGGCACACAATCATTCGGGATTATCTGTTGAAAAACATAGTAATAACTTCGTAGTTAGCAATGATGTACTAGTTTTAGAAGTGTGCAAAAAGATGCACGGATGTTGTAATAGTAAAAAATAATCTTACCAGGGTATCTCCATGGTAGTTACCGTAGTTCAACACGTGCACTAGTGGCACATATTTACCATAATGTTGAGGAGTTTGATTATAGATATTGTAATTCTCAAGATCAGTACAAAATCCGACCAGATGATTTTTCTCCTGATAAGTTAATTCGGAGCCTTCGGTGTAGTACGTTCTGTCTACCATCTTCCGCACATTCTTTGAAGAATGAAAATAAGCTGTCAATGGAGATAAGTTGTCAACTATATATTTTGAAATAAACAATATAAATTACTTAATAACTATGTTTAGCTCACATGAGGGAAGAATTGGAGGTGTATCCACAAGGACCCAAATCGAAGGTCTCTCTTGCTCGATTGTAGGATCACCAAGATCCATGGTGACAAGCATACCCTCATCAAGACCATACATCTTGCAAAGTGCTTCCCAATTTTTGCAACCAAAATGGGTTACACTCTGAGCATTGTACAACTTTACTTGAAAATCCACACCATGATGGGTACTTAGGATAATTCTTTTGGTTTCGAAACTTTCATGGTCTTCAAAACCCATCCTCTCCAAGACATAGCGTCTTGCAAAGCATGGGATAAGCTAATAGAATTGGAAAAGATGAAAAATACACGTTAAAATAGTTGAAGACGTGCTTAATTACGAAAAAAACTATTGTCGTTGCGTACCGTATGAACATCGCAGGTCTCCTTGAGCTTAATGCTGAAGCGCCGATCTTTGTCCAGCTCAATGAATCTGGCGCAGATACCTCGGTCGTCGTGGCACCAGTCGCACTCCCCCGGGCGGTTTTTGTCGTCCGATGAGTACGACATTTCCGGCCTACGTTCATAATTCAAATATTAAACTAGATCATTATTATTAATCATGGGTTGACTATCGATGATCGATGTACGTAGCTCCTCTTTCATTCCCGAATGCATTATTATACCAAATTGTCTAGCACACGGGAATGAAGGAGAACTTATCCAATATGTGCATTCAATAAGCAAAACCAAATCATAAAATAAGCAAAACCAAATTATAAAATAAAGTATAGTATTCAAATTAGCATGCATTCAATAATTATAAGCAAAAGTACATCATCTCTTGGTGTCCGTACATCATCGAATATTATCACTAATACAACTAGAACCGTAGCGCCCGACGGGTATCGACGCGGGCGGTGGACACCCAAAGATAAGGAACCATCACAGGATCATAGCTCCAGTGAGATCCCTGAAGAACCTGCCAGGTATTGTCGAACCTCCCCTCCAATGCAACCATGTAGCGACGGACGTGCTCGTCCTCTTTGCTGACACGGTGACGTACCACCTCCGCGGTGTCCGGATGCCTCACCACCGTCACTGGCCCATGCGACCGCCACCAAATAAGGATCGGGTCAACAATGGGCAGCCTCCTCACCAACCTACGTCCCCCGGAAGGTAGCACCTCCCAATACCAGCCCGGCGGAGCCCAGTCCCGAACATGGCCCTGATCAAGCAGGCCTCCACCGCCGAGTCGACGACGACGAGGATGCGGGATAGGCATCGCCAACGTCGACGCGGGAACTACTTCTATATATAGTTAAATAAAAGTAGTTTTATTAATTAAATCAACTATCTAGTTCAACTACTAAGCACTTACTATAAATAAATAAGTAGTACTTACTAAAAACAAACTACTTCTATATATAGTAAAATAAATTAGTTTATTAAATCAACTAGCTAGTTCAACTATATATAAACTACTTCTTATTTTTTTCCTTTTTCTAAATACTATGAACAAAAAAATCATTAAAATTCTATGAACAAAATTAATTACACAATCTAAATATCACCAAAAAAAATTTATTAACAGTAATATCACCAAACATGCAAATTAACAATAATATCACCAAAAAAGTCTATTAACAGAAAAAAATCTAACATAATATGAACAAATTAATTACTACACATATCTAATCTAACAAAAAAAATCTAATTAATCTAACAAAAAAAATCTAACATAATATGAACAAATTAATTACTACCATGTAATCTAACAAAAAAATCTAAACTAACAAAAAAAATCTATGAACTACATATCTAAATTACTACACATCTAACCTAACAAAAAAAAACTATGAACTACAAAAAGAATCTAAAAAAATCCTAACAAAAAAAAATGCTCACGTACGGCGACGACGGCGGCACGGGGCAGGGGCGACGACGGGCTCGGGGCGGCGCGGGGCAGGGGCGACGAGGACGGCGGGCTCGGGGCGGCGCGGGGCAGGGGCGACGGCGGGGGTGGCGATGACTTCGAGGCGGCACGGGTGATGACGGGGCGGCGCGGGACGCGGGCGGCGATGGGGGCGGTGCGCGGGCGACGACGGCGGGCTCGGGCGGCGACGGGGACAGCGGGCTCGGGGCGATGCGGGGCAGGGCTCAACAGCGACGGCGACGAGGAGCAGAGGCGTCGGGGCGAGAAAGAGATGGATTTTGGCGAAAACTGCTAAGTCCTGTATATATAGCAAGAGCATTGGTCCCGGTTGGTGGCTCCAACCGGACTAATGCCCCCTTTAGTCCCGGTTGGTGCCACCAACTGGGACCAAAGGCCTCTTTTCAGCAGCCCAAAGGGCGGGAAACGAAGACCTTTGGTCCCGGTTGGTGGCTCCAACCGGGACTAAAGATGATCATTCATCCCGGTTGGTTCAACCAACCGGGACCAAAGAGTGGCATTGGTACCGGTTGGTGCCATGAACCGGTACCAATGGACCCGTGTAACTACTTTTTTATTTTCTGCAGCTATTTTTTTGTTGATTCTTCCTGCAGCTATTTTTTTAGTCCCACCTCGCCAAGCGAGAGGCACTCGCAGCTGTTTATAAGCCCTGAGTGCAGAGACGATGACGAAGAGGCTCAATGCTCCTGCATGTTGGTTAGCTTCAAGCCTTGAGGAATACGGTAGACTGCACAGAGCTATGTGCAGTGCAGTTGACACTATTCCGAAAGGCTTGAAGCAAATTAACAAGCATTGCGCCTCTTTTTTATTTTTAATGACTTATTACAACTCAGAAATAAAAAGAAAAAAATAAATGTAGCAGAAAAGAAAAAAACTATATAAAAAACTACTCAGAAATGAGCATAGAAGAAAAAATAATTTTGATTAACTTTACTAAAAAATAGCATAGATGCTTATTTTAAATGACTTATTACAACTCAGAAATAAAAACAAAAGAATAAATATAACAGAAAAGAAAAAAAACTATATAGAAAACTACTCAGAAATGAATAGAAGCAAAAAATAGTTGTGATTAACTGTACTAAAAAAGGAGCATATATGCTTATTTTTAATGGCTTATTACAACTCAGAAATAAAAAGAAAAAATAAATATAGCAGAAAAGAAAAAAAAACTATATAGAAAACTACTCAGAAATGAATAGAAGCAAAAAATAGTTGTGATTAACTGTACTAAAAAAAGGAGCATATATGCTTATTTTTAATGGCTTATTACAACTCAGAAATAAAAAGAAAAAAATAAATATAGCAGAAAAGAAAAAAAACTATATAAAAAATTACTCAGAAATGAGTATAGATGCGCTTATAGAGGAAATTCAACTTAAATTCATAACGAATTTCAAGAGAAATCCGTATGAATTTAAGCTAAATTCCCTATATAAGGGCATCTATTTTCATTTTCAAAGGAGCTCAATAAGGTAGAGAGGGAGGGGCTTATAAACCGGTCTGATTCCCCTTCGATTGGTGAGGTGGGACTAAACTCTAGCCGCAACGAGGACCAACCCTTTAGTCCCGGTTGGTGACATGAACCGGGACTAAAGGGTAGCCTTTGGTCCTGGTTCAAGCCACCAACCGGGACCAATGGTGTTGGGCCAGGAGCGAGGCCCATTGGTCCTGGTTCGACCCACCAACCGGGACCAATAGGTCCAGACGAACCGGGACCAATGGCCCACATGGCCCGGCCGGCCCCTGGGGCTCAGGAACCGGGTCCAATGCCCCCATTGGTCCCAGTTCTAGATTGAACCGGGACTAATAGGCTGGACCGGCCTGGACCATTGGCCCCTTTAAAGTGAATAGGCGACAATTCACATGTGTCCTCGAGGGAACTTTGCTTTATATAAGAGAAATTTCTGGCTTGTCCTTTGCTATAAAAAGGATTGGGCCACCTTGCTGCGCCGTTGCTACTATTGTCGCAACATGGGAGTTTTTTTCGTAGTCCATTTATTGAAAACGATTTATCTCTTAAATCGTGCGTCCAAATCTTGTACTGTTTTCATCGTTGGATTTTTCACGTCGAGATCTTCAAAAATAGATCCAATGTTGATAGGTTTTGCCGAACTTTTTTTCACGAAAAAACCCGGACCACAAGCACTTTTTCCCCTTTCCCTGAGAGCCGTTTCTGAGAGCACGGCCGTGCCTCGCGGAAGCAAAACGGTGCGCTCTCATGGAAGCAAAATCGTGCCTCTCACGGAAGAAAAAAGAGAGGAGAAAGAACGGTTTTTTTCATTTACGAGAGACATGGCCGTGCCTCTCACAGAAGCAAAACCATGCCTCTTGCGGAAGTAAAACCGTAAATCTCACAGAAGAAAAAAGAGAAAAAAACATTTTTTTTGTTTCTGAGAGGCACAACCGTGCCTCTCAAGGAAGCAAAAATCATGCCTCTCACGAAAGTAAAATTGTGCCTCTCATGGACGAAAAAATAGAAAAGGCATTCTTTTCCCCATTTTCGAGAGGCATGACCGTGCCTCTGGCAGAAGCAAAACCATGCCTCTCGCGGAAGCCAAACCGCACCTCTCGTGGAAGAAAAAAAAAGAGAAAACGCGTTAGTTTCGAAACAAAACCGTGCCTCGCGGGAAAAAAAGAGATTTTTTTTTAAATTTCCGAGAGGCATGGCCGTGCCTCTCGTGGAAGCAAAACCATGCCTCTCGCAGAAGCAAAACCGTGCCTCTCGCGAAAGAAGAAGAAAAAACACATTTCTTCCGTTTCTGAGAGGCACGACCGTGCCTCTCGTGGAAGTAAAACCACGTCTCTCGCGGAAGCAAAACCGTGCCTCTCACGAAAAGGAAAAAAAATGTGTCTTTTTGAGTAATTTTTTTGGTTCAAAACCTAAGGAAGACCAGTGAAAAACCGTGGGAAAAAAATCTAAAAAGTCAAAAAACGTGTGCGGAAAAATAAAAAAAAATCCGGAGAAAGCACCCAAAACGCAACACGTGGCGGCTGCTGAGAGTGTGCCCATCCCCAAGTGATTCTTCGGAAGGCTGGGAACGAGCGCTCTTTAGTTAGTTGCTCCCGCAATGTAGAGCGTACCCCCACTCCCAAGCAGTGAAATCTTAGGCCGGCCCAATTATCCATTTTGTGCTTTTCTGAAGGTTTTGAACATTCCCAGATTTCTTTTCATCATTTTAACTTTTTGTTCTTTTCCTTTATTGCACTAAAACCACGACACTCATTTTGGGACAGAGGGAGAAACAATTTCTAAATCTTGAACAAGTTTTAGTTTGTGGATATTTTGTAAAATTATAAATTTTTAATAAAAGTTCTGATCATCTTTTGAATCGACAATCATTTTCTGAAATTTGGGAATAAAATCTGAAATTCACAAACATTTGTTTGACGAACATTTGTGAAATGCGTGAACAATTTTCGAGTTACTGAACATATCGGAATTGATACTTGTTTTGAAATTTTGGAACAATTTCTGAATTTAGTGAACAGTTTCTGGACATTTTATAAAATTAAAGAATAATTTTGAATACACGAGTAATTTTCAAATTGACGAGCAGTTTTTGAATAACGTAATATTTTTTCAAAATGACGTACATTTTTTTATTTCTATATCAATTGTTTTTGAAATCATGAACATATTTTGAATATGCAAACATTTTTACAAATGACAAATTTTATGATCCCATATTTAAAAATCTTGAAACTTTTTAAAATTGACAAATCATTTTATGATTTCACCAACAATTTCTTCTAAATTTATTTTTTAAAAAAATTCTTGAATTATTTTAAATAAAAATGCAATAAAAATAAAATCAAATAAAAAGGAAACAAAAAAAATATGGGGTGTCTCGCCCCGCACATGGGCCAAGCCAAAATGGCGCACGGGAATGGGCGGTTGCTCGATACTATGCGCAGTGGTCGCAAAATAGGGGTGAAATGATTAATTAAGGGGCATCTCTTGCAAAAGTCACTCCCAGCTTACCAGGTTGAAATTACGAATTAAGGGATATAGCTTGCCACGACCTGTGACTTTTACTCTTTTTGTTGATTTAGTTATTCAAAACTTTTTATCTCTTAAACCGTGCGTTCAAATCGCGAACCATTTTGACAATTGGATTTCCTACGTTGAGATATTCTAAACTTGATCCCATGTAAATAGGTTCCATGAACTTTTTTTCATGAAAAAGGAGAGAAGGCGAAAGAAAAAAAAACCCAAGTCGGAAGCATAATTTTTCTCCACTTTATTTTGCCTTTCCAAGATGCATAGCTGAGTCGCTCGCGAAAGCAAATCTTATGCTTCTCGTGGAATAAGAAATAACACGTTTTTTCCTTTTCGTGAGGCATAGTTGTGCCTTTCATGACAGCAAACTTGTGCTTCCACGAGAAACAAATATGTGCCTTTCGTGAAAGATTTTTTTTCTTTTTGAGAAACAAAGTTGTGCCTTTCAAGGAAGCAAATATGTGCCTTCATGAGAAGCAAACTTGTGCCCTAGCGTGCGACATAAGGCGACGACTGAGAGCGCGCCAAGTGATGCGCTCTCAGTCCATCCAAAATGACCCTTGAGAGGCTCACACAAGGGGAACCGCTCAACAAGTTGCTCCCCAATAGGGAGGGGGCAGGTGAGGAAACGTGATCCGTCAACTAGAATAGGAGGCCAGCGCTATGTCTCGCTTGTAGCGATACCAAGCACGCTCTCGCGTCAAGCTCCTTTAAAATGGGCAGGCCCAGGCGCGAGGGAGGTCACGACCTCTTTTTTTATTTTTTTCACATTCTTTTTTATTTTTAAACTTTCGTTTATACTTCCAAATATTGTAAATAGATATATTACAAATGAAATTTACATTAAACATTTGGAAAAATGTTTAATGAGTATAAAGAAAAATGTTTCTCATGTATTTTAAATATGTATTAAAAATGTAAAGTATGTGTGAAAAAAATTTGGATCATGTATTTTCAAAATTTAATAAAGCATTTGAGAAAATATTGAACATATATTTGAAAAATATTAATCAAGCATTTTAAAAATGTAAACGTGCATAAAAAGGTTGAGCCTGTATTAAAAAAATGTCCAACTTGTATTTTGAAATTATTAATCAAGCATTTGAAATGTTAAAATATGTATATAAAAAAGTTGACCATATATTTCATAAAGCATTAATCTAGTATTTGAAAAATGTTAATCAAGCATTTTAAAAATATAAAAATTGTTGATCATGTATTTAAAAATATTAAACTTTATTTCAAAAACGTTATACATTTGATAGAAAAATATTCTTACATATAAAAAATGAATAATGAAAACCAAAAGAAATATAGAAAAATAAAAAACAATGAAAACCAAAAAAAAGAAACAAAGGAAAAATGAAATGAAAAACTAGTTATATATAGAAGCATACTTTCGGCGTTATAAGGCATTGTTGAAACCCAAAACTAGTTATATATAGCTCTATTAATTTTGCATTTTGCATTTTGTGTTGTTGTAGTAAGTTAACACAACATCGTCATCGAGCCAAGGTTGGGTTGCTTTGCTCCAGCATAAGGACAATAGACAACAGAACCCCGACCCCCGCATCGCTCATCCTGGGCGACATGGGAAACCCAATGCCGCTAGCACAAGTTCCACCCCTTGGCGCCCCCCTCTCCATTGCTATCGCCAGCATAGCTGCCGTGGCGGTGGCACTCGTCTCCGAAGGTGGCGTGGGAATCCCGTGCTGCACGCGGCGGTTCTTCTCAGTCAACGAAGTGCCAAGGCTTTGTGGATAGGTTGCGTTAGCGAATGTTCTCGCGGCAGCGGCTGCTTCTTGGGTTGTGGGGCTTGAATCCACCCGAATTTGGTCTCCCCCGATGCAGCTGCATATCTCCTGTGAAGGCATGGCGAGCTGGCGGCTCTACCCGGATCTAGACTCCCTTGACCTCCATGGATTTGGGGCTGTGCTTCTGGATCTGCCGGTGGTGGTGCCTATGAGTGCGATTGCGGCGGCGGCCGGTCATGCTGGGTGCCAGGGTCTCCTTCCGTTGTTGTGGTGCTGCGGTGGTGGTAGAGCACCACATTGTTTTGTCAGTGCTATACTGTCATTAGGCAGTGATCACTCCGGCCAGCTGCATCGGCCTCGTTAAAGTGGCCACCGAAAGGTCTTCATGAGAGCTCCATTTCTCGAGATCTGGTGGTTGACTTCGATGGTGAGATGTAAACTATGGACAAAGACTTGACGCAGAGGAATGGTTCTGCAGTGGCATCACATCGCATGTAGCTGCTGGTATTGATGAAAAGTGGTGGTGATAACACATCGACGAGATGGTGATGCTACTTGAGCACCTGGTCTCGAGCTTCGTGGTGAAACCCTAAGTCTAATCCAAGTTGGGTATACTTGGCAATGGCGATATTTTATGTCGCTACCTTGTTGAAGGCATTGCTCGGCTAAGCTCAGACCGCTTCTTCAGGGTAAAAAACTAGATTCTGTCCTCAAACGGTCAGATCTGGTGACGAAGATGGTTGAGTGTTGCTCCCTTTCTGGAGTCGTTGCTATGGATCATGAGTTAGTTGGTGCAGATATGGTCATTGTTGTAGTTTGCCGATCGCAGATATAATCGCTTGCGCGTTTTTTCTCTCTCACCTATGCATAGCTTTGGTCCTATGTGACTTTGCTATTTGTCAGCGTGTTTTGTGTGCGTGTGTTGGTGTTGGTTGTGTGCATCTTAGCTATGCAAAGACCGGGTGTGTGCTTATTGTGTTTGTATCTTCTTGATACTCCATTTTAAACCAATAAAATCCAACCTTTGTCAAAAAAAACTTACCCCTATAAATGCAGGAGAGCATTGATGCCTCTAGGCGTTATAATGGATTTGGTAAGTTACTCCTCTTTTTATTCGAGTTGGAGGTATGTTACTCCCTATCAGGCATCCACGAGGGCATATGGGTAGAACAGTGAGACGATATTTTCTGCCATCATTGTTGTTGGACACTTGAATTATATTTACTCGAATCTCAGTAAGAGATATACTACCTCCGTTTTGGTTTACCAATCCCTTAGTATTTTGGGTCATATTTTGACCATGACTTTAACTAATAAACTAAAAGTTATACATAGCAAAAACACTAATATATCATTGGAAACTACATTCAAGTGCGAATTCAAAGGTATAATGTTTTATGACATGCATTACCATTTTGCTAGTTAAATAAATGATTGAGTTTTTGTTCAAAATACGGTGGAGACTAAAAAAATTAGGACGGATGTAGTACTTTCCATCATGTTATCTGCAACATTGCATATAAGGTTTCAGACTTTCAGTTAGCAGAAATAGCCCAGGAGAGATCGATGGGCAATCAGGGAAGCACGAAGCAGCTGGAGCTGATCGAAGCACGGCATTCGAATAGAGTAGAACGCTACCATGATACACTTTCGAGACTGTCCTGTAGACCTATACCGAACATTTCTATTATTGTAGACTTGGAACATGTCCTCCGGCGTCTAGGGTGATCCATGCTGATGAAAATGCTGCACATTACACAGCCCCGGTGTGTTGCCACGAGTATTGTATTCTTTGATAGTAGATTTCGCCAGTGGAAATTCCAAAATTTTGCAAGCTTTAGTTGTAGTCAGGTATAATGATTGATTCATGTTCGTTTGGAATGAAGCTATGGCGATGAAGAAATAACAATTACACAGCACCTGTATTTTTCGACAAAGAGAATATATTAATATCACGAATATACCAATTACACCCGGCCTCTGTACCAACAAGATGTCCAAAGACATCATGAATACACACAGCCAAACAATAAAATAAAAAGAACAGAAGAAAAAAGATCCTGCCACAGTGATCAATCACTAGCAACAACAGCACTCTAACCACCACCGAACACAACATCCGGATTACAAAAGAGGTTCTCCAAAAGCAACGCCTCCAAGAAGATAACAATGCACAAGCGTTGTCGTTGCCCGATCGAAGATCTTGAGTTTTCACCCTAGAGAAAGTCCGAAGTCACCCAAAAACAATGCCTTAAACAAACAAGGCCATTGCCAGGTACAACCAATAAAGGTCAGACTTTGAGTTTTCACCCTGGGAATCGAGACTCGCTACTCGAGGAGTACCACCAAAATTGCAGTCCTTCAGTGCTGCCGCCGCCGCATGCCGAGGCTGCTGTTGCAAGTCACCAAACACCTAGCACGCAGTCTTCATCGCATCCAATACACCTTTCCGTCAACGGTTCAAGATCTCCAATCGCAGCCGCCATGACTTCCTCCGCCTCTATCGAAGCCTTGGAAATCTTCTTAGACATGTCCCATGACTCCGATAAGAAAGCGAAGCTTCGCGCCGCACCCTTTTGAAGCCTTGTTGGCTGATAATGTGGGCACGTGCGACCGGAACCTTTTTGGTCTAGATATCCAGGGACGACATACACCAATCCGTATAGAACTTTGACGGCAAAAGATCGGAGAAATCATGTTGCCTCGGCCTAGAGCACTCCCAGGGTGGCACCACACCCTAGACCAGTTTGTACTTCAATCGAGAGGCACTGAACCACGGAAGAGGATCACCGACGGTACACCCAGTGCCCGGTGTCAGCACGGGGCATGGTGCGCCGGCAGGCTAGCCGGCCGCTGATCTTCTCCGCACTCTTGTGCTCAGCCCAGGCACAACGTGCATGTGCATGTGCATGCCCCTGGTAGTGGAGCTGACATACATCCGGCCAGCAATGGCACATGCGTTGGTTGCTTGGCATGCAAGAGGCGTGTGTTGAGTATAATGTTTATTAGAAAAGACGAGATAGACTAGGATTTGTTCTGGCTTGTCTTGTACTTCAAGTAGATGATTGTACTCCTATATATATGCCCACGAGGCTCAAGCAATACATCAAACTATTCCATCAAACCTCTCTCTCCCTTCTAACATGGTATCTATCGCAAGTCGATCCTAAACCCTAGCCGCCGCCGCTTCCGCACCCGCGCGCCTCCCCCGAGGCGGTCGGCCTCCATGACCGCCGCCGGGGGCCGCGCCGCCCGTACCTAGGGTTCGTCCGCCGTTTGTGTTGACCGGCTGCCCTAGAGAGTCTTTTCCCCGAGCCTTGCTCCGGGGTTTTCTTTCTCCCACCGGTCATCTTAATCGCGCGTTTTTTTGGTTTTCCGATCTCTTTTTGATCGGTTTGCGTCACCCACCGCCGCCGTCGACCCCGGGCACCTCTACTACGACCCCGGCGCGATCAGCCGGCCTCTCCTCCGACCTGGCGGCCACGCGCGTCGAGGCAGCCCGTCAGGGCCAGCCGCCGTCCGCGCGTCGGTCCGCCCGTCGCCCTGCGCCGGCCGTCACCGCCGTGCTCCGACCGGGACACCTGCATCGCCACGACCCGGCGGTCTCGCACCATGCGACTGCCAATTATAGCCGTCGCTCGCGCGCCGGCCCGCCCATCGATCCACATCACCCGCCTCCGCCGCATCTGCCCGGCGGCCCGGCGGTCTACCTCGCCGGTCTCGTCCTCGACTGCGTCGGGACGGCTGCGTCAGGCTCGTTGGCTGCCTCAACTTGGGCGCCACTGCTCCGTTGGCCGCTCGGGCCTTGCTGCCCTGGCGTCGCCGCTGCTTTGGCAGCCCGGGTGCGGTGCTGACAAGCTTGTCCGCACGACGTCCCACGTCGTCCGTCGTCGCCGGCATCATCTCGGACTCCGCCGCAACTACGCCTCCACCGAGCGGCGTCCCCGACCTCGCGCGCGATCGGCTTGATCACCTGCTCGCCTTCGCGATCAGCCTCATCTACGTCGTGCGACTGACCTGGCCCGTCGGTTACGCGCGCCTCCGCAGGTCCCGTGAAGATCGTCCCCGAGTTCAGCGCGCCTCTCCACCGATCGAGCATCAGGCCGCCGCTGCGTCGCCCTGTCCGGCCGCAGCGCCGCCACCCAGTGGTTCTTCTCCCGGCTGCACGACCGGCGTCACCACTGCGTCGCCCCTTCGGACCGTAGTGCCGCGGCCCGCGGTCCCCCGCCGCCCCGAGGGCGTCAACTCTAGGCCGTCCCGTGGCTGCATCAACCCTCGCGCCGCCGCTGCGTTGCCTCGTCGGGCTGTAGTGAGCGTGAGACGCGGTCCATGCCACCGTCTCGAGGCCGTCCCCGCGGTTGCATCGACTCGCAAACCGCCGTTGCGTCGCCCCTTCGGGCCGTAGCGTCGCTTCCTGCGGTCCCTGCCGTCGCCCCGAGCTCTTCCCGCCGTCGCCCCGACCCGCCTGCCGCCGCTGCGTTGCCCCTTCGGGCCGTAGCGCCGCGGCCCGCAGTCCACTCCGCCGTCACCATGCGTCGACCTCCCGTGGTATGTGCCGCGCCATCTCCCTTGGCGCGGGAACACCACCGTCCGTGCCAGTCTTCGTCACGCTGCCAGGGTTCTTCGCCTACTTCGAGCATCGCCGCCGCACACCTAACCTAGCCGCAGCCTCCGCCGTCAGGCCGCCGTCGCCGCTCTTCTTTGGCCGCCGCCGCCGCTACCTTCATAGCCGCCGCCGCCGCCCGTCCACCCCCTTCGTCTTCGTCCAAGCACCAGCCCGTCGCCAGCGTCGCCGTCATCTACCCCGACCACTTCGTCTACTCCGACCACCGTTGGTGACATTGGCCCCGCGGCGCCGATGGACGCCGCAATCATCATCGAGTTCTTCTCTGCTGGCCCCTCCGACTTCTTCGACATGACATACAGCTCGTGCAGGTCCCTCGTCTACGCATGCCCAGTGCTGGCAACATCGATGCGTGCCTTCATCCACTACATGTCCCCGGGCCTGGCAAGCCTGGTCGGCGCTTCGTCAACTTCGTCTTCGTCCGTCTACGCATGCCCGATGCTGGCAACACCAGTGTGTGCCTTCGTCCACGATGTGTCCCCGGGCTTGGCAAACCCGCCGCGACACGTCGTCAACAACATTTTCTTCCCGGCGCACCCCTACTTCGACACCACTGCGCCCATGCTAACTTGGAGACCCCTTGCGACGGCGACTTCCTCGACACCGGCTACCCCGACTCGACATCGACCACGGCATTCTTCACACGGCTACCTCAACCATGGCTCCACCACCCACGCTCTCGGCTACATCAACAAACGGCACAAAGGGCTACCGCCTGCTTGAGCAATCTCGTTGGTTTTAACTCCAGCCATGACTCCGCGATGCGTCGACCGTTACGACTGTGTGTGTGTGGGGGGTGTCCGTCGGCTTGCCTTCAGATTCTTCTCCAGTCTCACCGTCTGCGTCGCTACCGTTGTGACTGCGGGGGGATGTCGAGTATAATGTTTATTAGGAAAGACGAGATAGACTAGGATTTGTTCTGGCTTGTCTTGTACTCCAAGTAGATGATTGTACTCCTATATATATGCCCACGAGGCTCAAGCAATACATCAAGCTATTCCATCAAACCTCTCTCTCCCTTCTAACAACGTGGACTTGGGTCTTGCTCGACGCAGCCGATCCGTGGAGATGACTGCAGATCCAAAGGTCGGCTGCCCGCCAGATCGGGAGGCTACTGGTGGCCAGATCGAGATCGTGATGCCGCCGATGTAGAACGGCCGCAATCAAATCAGGAGGCCGCGGATGCAGAACGGCGACGGTAGATCGAAAGAAATCTTGGTTGGGTTGAGCCGAAGACCACTTGACCAGAGAAAGAAAAAAGACGAGCGGACATGCCCCGCCGCCGCCGTCCGTCGTGGGACGTCCTCCTCCAGCGGCGGCGTGGTGAACGGGGAGCTGGGGAAGGGCCTTCTAAGGTCCCGACGGCGGCCCCTCCGGAGTCACCCTAAGCGACTCGGGAGGCAGGTACGTTGGAGCGGACATGCAATGCAGCCAAGCCCAGAAGTCCGACAGTTGCCACGGGGCAATGCTACACTTACGTAGAGATTGTTACGTACCTTACGTAATAGAAAATGTGGACAAGTAGGATTGGATGTAAGAGGATTGAAGGCCCACCCCCTGAAAATCAGGGAGGGAGGGGGGGGGAGGGGAGAATTATGGTTAGGAAGGTTACATTAGTTTACGTAGCTTCCTTTGGAGAGCCCACACATCGGAACGAAGCCGCCGCCGACGCAGGGCGATCTAGGTCAGCGGCCGCCGCCGGCCGCCACTTTGGCGGCGGCGCCGCCGCCGCTACTCCTTCCGACCCTCCGTGTTGTGGTAGGTCGTGATTAGTTTTCATTGGGAGATTACTCGCTGTTTGTCTCCCGCTGCATGGATCTGATCTGGTGCATGCAAGTGCAAGTCCTACGTGTTTTGAAGGCTATGTATGCATGCAATCTCAGCACGAGGGGACTGTCTTGGATGTTGAGAGTTGGATGCTAGCTTGATGTTTTGACGAGGATTTTTTTCTGCTAGACCTGTTGTCCCCTAGTGTTAAAACTAGGGTTTGCTGTCCTCCGGCGGCTACAGTTGTCCGAGAGTTTTTTGTTCATCGTACATCGTCGTCTCCAGCGACCGGACGCAATGAAGCTAATCAGTTGGAACTCCCGTGGAATGCTTTCGCCCACGGCAATTCGAGAGCTCTTGGATCTCCAAGGGCGTGTGAAAGCGGATGTGATTTTCTTGTCTGAATCCCATCTGAATACATCTAAGGCAACTGAGCTAAGGGTGAAGCTAGGTTTTGATCGTTTTCATATTGTTGATAGTGATGGGCGATCAGGAGGTCTTGCACTTTTTTACAACCTTTCTAATGAAGTGGTGTTAAATTATGCGTCGCCTAATTTCATTGATGGTTTTGTCATGGATGGATGAAGGAAATATGCCCTAGAGGCAATAATAAAGTTATTATTTATTTCCTCATATCATGATAAATGTTTATTATTCATGCTAGAATTGTATTAACCGGAAACATAATACATGTGTGAATATATAGACAAACAGAGTGCCACTAGTATGCCTCTACTTGACTAGCTTGTTAATCAAAGATGGTTATGTTTCCTAACCATGAACAAGGAGTTGTTATTTGATTAACAAGGTCACATCATTAGTTGAATGATCTGATTGACATGACCAATTCCGTTAGCTTAGCACACGATCGTTTAGTATGTTGCTATTGCTTCCTTCATGACTTATACATGTTCCTATGACTATGAGATTATGCAACTCCCGTTTACCAGAGGAACACTTTGTGTGCTACCAAACGTCACAACGTAACTGGGTGATTATAAAGGTGCTCTACAGGTGTCTCCGAAGGTACTTGTTAAGTTGGCGTATTTCGAGATTAGGATTTGTCACTCCGAATGTCGGAGAGGTATCTCTGGGCCCTCTCGGTAATACACATCACTTAAGCCTTGCAAGCATTTCAACTAATGAGTTAGTTGTGGGATGATGTATTACGGAACGAGTAAAGAGACTTGCCGGTAACGAGATTGAACTAGGTATTGGATACCGACGATCGAATCTCGGGCAAGTAACATACCGATGACAAAGGGAACAACGTATGTTGTTGTGCGGTTTGACCGATAAAGATCTTCGTAGAATATGTAGGAACCAATATGGACATCCAGGTCCCGCTATTGGTCATTGACCGGAGACATGTCTCGGTCATGTCTACATTGTTCTCGAACCGTAGGGTCCGCACGCTTAAGGTTCCGATGACAGTTATATTATGAGTTTATGTATTTTGATGTACCGAAGGTTGTTCGGAGTCCCGGATATGATCACGGACATGACGAGGAGTCTCGAAATGGTCGAGACATAAAGATTGATATATTGGACGGATATATTTGGACACCGGAAAGGTTCCGGAGAAGTTTGGAGCTCCGGGAGGTTACCGGAACCCCCCGGGAGGTATATGGGCCTTATTGGGCCCATGTAGGAAGAAGAGAGAAGGAGCAAGGGAGGGGGGCGCGCCCCCCAAGCCCAATCCGAATTGGGGAGGGGGGCCGGCCCCCCCTTTCCTTTCTCCTTCCCCCTCTTCCTATTACTACTACTAGTACTACTTCCTAATACTAGTACTCTTTCCTTCCCCCTCCAAATAAGATAAGGAAAAGAGAGGGAAACCTACTTGGAGTAGGTTTCCCCCTCCTCATGGCGCGCCCCCCTTAGGGCCGGCCACCTCCTCCCTCCCTCCTTTATATATGGGGGTAGGGGGGCACCCTAGAACACACAAGTTGATCATTGATCGTTCCTTAGCCGTGTGCGGTGCCCCCCTCCACGATATTACACCTCGATCATATTGTAGCGGTGCTTAGGCGAAGCCCTGTGACAAGAGAACATCAAGATCGTCACCACGCCGTCGTGCTGACGGAACTCCCCCTCGGAACCTCTACTGGATTGGAGATCGAGGGTGCGTCATCAAGCTGTACGCGTGTCAAGAACTCGGAGGTGCCGGAGTAACGGTGCTTGGATCGGTTGGACCGGGAGGACGTACGACTACTTCCTCTACGTTGCGTCAACGCTTCCGCTTCGGTCTACGAGGGTACGTAGACAACACTCTCCCCTCTCGTTGCTATGCATCACCATGATCTTGCGTGTGCGTAGGAAAATTTTGAAATTACTACGTTCCCCAACAGTGGCATCCGAGCCTAGGTTTTTATGGTTTGATGTTATATGCACGAGTAGAACACAAGTGAGTTGTGGACGATATAAGTCATACTGCCTACCAGCATGTCATACTTTGGTTCAGCGGTATTGTTGGATGAAGCGGCCCGGACCGACATTACGCGTACGCTTACGCGAGACTGGTTTTACCGCCGTGCTTTGCACATAGGTGACTAGCGGGTGTCAGTTTCTCCAACTTTAGTTTAACCGAGTGTGGCTACGCTCGGTCCTTGTGAAGGTTAAAACGGAGTCTATTTGACAAACTATCGTTGTGGTTTTGATGCGTAGGTAAGAAGGGTTCTTGCTAAGCCCGTAGCAGCCACGTAAAAATTTGCAACAACAAAGTAGAGGACGTCTAACTTGTTTTTGCAGGGCATGTTGTGATGTGATATGGCCAAGACATGATGCTATATTTTATTGTATGAGATGATCATGTTTTGTAACCGAAGTTATCGGCAACTGGCAGGAGCCATATGGTTGTCGCTTTATTGTATGAAATGCAAACGCCCTGTAATTGCTTTACTTTATCACTAAGCGGTAGCGATAGTCGTAGAAGCAATAGACGGCGTAAACGACAACGATGCTACGATGGAGATCAAGGTGTCGCGCCGGTGACGATGGTGATCATGATGGTGCTTCGGAGATGGAGATCACAAGCACAAGAAGATGATGGCCATATCATATCACTTATATTGATTGCATGTGATGTTTATCCTTTATGCATCTTATCTTGCTTTGATTGGCGGTAGCATTTTAAGATGATCTCTCACTAAAAATTATCAAGTAGTGTTCTCCCTGAGTATGCACCGTTGCCAAAGTTCGTCGTGCCCAGACACCACGTGATGATCGGGTGTGATAAGCTCTACGTCCATCTACAACGGGTGCAAGCCAGTTTTGCACACGCAGAATACTCAGGTTAAACTTGACGAGCCTAGCATATGCAGATATGGCCTCGGAACACGGAGACCGAAAGGTCGAGCATGAATCATATAGTAGATATGATCAACATAAGATGTTCACCATTGAAAACTACTCCATCTCACGTGATGATCGGTTATGGTTTAGTTGATTTGGATCACGTGATCACTTAGATGACTAGAGAGATGTCTGTCTAAGTGGGAGTTCTTAAGTAATATGATTAATTGAACTAAAATTTATCATGAACTTAGTACCTGATAGTATCTTGCTTGTCTATGTTGTTTGTAGATAGATGGCCCGTGATGTTGTTCCGTTGAATTTTAATGCGTTCCTTGAGAAAGCTAAGTTGAAAGATGATGGTAGCAACTACGCGGACTGGGTCCGTAACTTGAGGATTATCCTCATTGCTGCACAGAAAAATTACGTCCTGGAAGCACCGCTGGGTGCCAGGCCTGCTGCTGATGCAACTGACAACGTTAAGAACGTCTGGCAGAGCAAAGCTAATGACTACTCGATAGTTCAATGTGCCATGCTTTACGGCTTAGAACCGGGACTTCAACGACGTTTTGTACGTCATGGAGCATATGAGATGTTTCAGGAGTTGAAGTTGATATTCCAGAAGAATGCCCGGATTGAGAGATATGAAGTCTCCAATAAGTTCTATAGCTGCAAGATGGAGGAGAATAGTTCTGTCAGTGAGCACATACTCAAGATGTCTGGGTATTGTAATCACTTGATTCAACTGGGAGTTACTCTTCCGGATGATAGCGTCATTGACAGAATTCTCCAATCACTTCCACCAAGCTACAAGAGCTTCGTGATGAACTATAATATGCAAGGGATGGATAAGACGATTCCCGAGCTCTTCGCAATGCTTAAGGCTGCGGAGGTAGAAATCAAGAAGGAGCATCAAGTGTTGATGGTTAACAAGACCACTAGTTTCAAGAAAAAGGGCAAAGGGAAGAAGAAGGGGAACTTCAAGAAGAACGGCAAACAAGTTGCTGCTCAAGAGAAGAAACCCAAATCTGGACCAAAGCCTGAAACTGAGTGCTTCTACTGCAAGCAGACTGGTCACTGGAAGCGGAACTGCCCCAAGTATTTGGCGGATAAGAAGGATGGCAAAGTGAACAAAGGTATATGTGATATACATGTTATTGATGTGTACCTTACTAGAGCTCGCAGTAGCACCTGGGTATTTGATACTGGTTCTGTTGCTAATATTTGCAACTCGAAACAGGGACTACGGATTAAGCGAACACTGGCAAAGGACGAGGTGACGATGCGCGTGGGAAATGGTTCCAAAGTCGATGTGATCGCGGTCGGCACGCTACCTCTACATCTACCTTTGGGATTAGTATTAGACCTAAATAATTGTTATTTGGTGCCAGCGTTGAGCATGAACATTATATCTGGATCTTGTTTGATGCGAGACGGTTATTCATTTAAATCAGAGAATAATGGTTGTTCTATTTATATGAGTAATATCTTTTATGGTCATGCACCCCTGAAGAGTGGTCTATTTTGATGAATCTCGATAGTAGTGATACACATATTCATAGTGTTGAAGCCAAAAGATGCAAAGTTGATAATGATAGTGCAACTTATTTGTGGCACTGCCGTTTGGGTCATATCGGTATAAAGCGCATGAAGAAACTCCATACTGATGGACTTTTGGAACCACTTGATTATGAATCACTTGGTACTTGCGAACCGTGCCTCATGGGCAAGATGACCAAAACGCCGTTCTCCGGTACTATGGAGAGAGCAACAGATTTGTTGGAAATCATACATACAGATGTATGTGGTCCAATGAATGTTGAGGCTCGTGGCGGATATCGTTATTTTCTCACCTTCACAGATGATTTAAGCAGATATGGGTATATCTACTTAATGAAGCATAAGTCTGAAACATTTGAAAAGTTCAAAGAATTTCAGAGTGAAGTTGAAAATCATCGTAACAAGAAAATAAAGTTTCTACGATCTGATCGTGGAGGAGAATATTTGAGTTACGAGTTTGGTTTACACTTAAAACAATGTGGAATAGTTTCACAACTCACGCCACCCGGAACACCACAGCGTAATGGTGTGTCCGAACGTCGTAATTGTACTTTACTTGATATGGTGCGGTCTATGATGTCTCTTACAGATTTACCGCTATCGTTTTGGGGTTATGCTCTAGAGACAGCCACATTCACGTTAAATAGGGCACCGTCGAAATCCGTTGAGACGACACCTTATGAACTATGGTTTGGCAAGAAACCAAAGTTGTCGTTTCTTAAAGTTTGGGGTTGCGATGCTTATGTGAAAAAGCTTCAACCTGATAAGCTCGAACCCAAATCGGAGAAATGTGTCTTCATAGGATACCCAAAGGAGACAGTTGGGTACACCTTCTATCACAGATCCGAAGGCAAGACATTCGTTGCTAAGAATGGATCCTTTCTAGAGAAGGAGTTTCTCTCGAAAGAAGTGAGTGGGAGGAAAGTAGAACTTGATGAGGTAACTGTACCTACTCCCTTGTTGGAAAATAATACATCACAGGAACCGGTTTCTGTGACGTCAAAACCAACTAGTGAGGAAGTTGATGATAATGATCATAGAACTTCAGATCAAGTTAATACAGAACCACGTAGGTCGAACAGAGTAAGATCCGCACCAGAGTGGTACGGTAATCCTATTCTGGAAGTCATGCTACTAGATCATGATGAACCTACGAACTATGAAGAAGCGATGGTGAGCCCAGATTCCGCAAAATGGCTTGAAGCCATGAAATCTGAGATGGGATCCATGTATGAGAACAAAGTATGGACTTTGGTTGACTTGCCCGATGGTCGGCAAGCAATTGAGAATAAATGGATCTTCAAGAAGAAGACTGACGCTGACGGTAATGTTACTGTCTACAAAGCTCGACTTGTTGCAAAAGGTTTTCGACAAGTTCAAGGGGTTGACTACGATGAGACCTTCTCACCCGTAGCGATGCTTAAGTCTGTCCGAATCATGTTAGCAATTGCCGCATTTTATGATTATGAAATTTGGCAAATGGATGTAAAAACTGCTTTCCTGAATGGATTTCTGGAAGAAGAGTTGTATATGATGCAACCAGAAGGTTTTATCGATCCAAAGGGAGCTAACAAAGTGTGCAAGCTCCAACGTTCCATTTATGGACTGGTGCAAGCCTCTCGGAGTTGGAATAAACGTTTTGATAGTGTGATCAAAGCATTTGGTTTTATACAGACTTTTGGAGAAGCCTGTATTTACAAGAAAGTGAGTGGGAGCTCTGTAGCATTTCTAATATTATATGTGGATGACATATTATTGATTGGAAATGATATAGAATTTCTGGATAGCATAAAGGGATACTTGAATAAAAGTTTTTCAATGAAAGACCTCGGTGAAGCTGCTTACATATTGGGCATTAAGATCTATAGATATAGATCAAGACGCTTAATTGGACTTTCACAAAGCACATACCTTGACAAAGTTTTGAAGAAGTTCAAAATGGATCAAGCAAAGAAAGGGTTCTTGCCTGTATTGCAAGGTGTGAAGTTGAGTAAGACTCAAAGCCCGACCACTGCAGAAGATAGAGAGAAAATGAAAAGTGTTCCCTATGCTTCAGCCATAGGCTCTATCATGTATGCAGTGCTGTGTACCAGACCTGATGTGTGCCTTGCTATAAGTCTAGCAGGGAGGTACCAAAGTAATCCAGGAGTGGATCACTGGACAGCGGTCAAGAACATCCTGAAATACCTGAAAAGGACTAAGGATATGTTTCTCGTATATGGAGGTGACAAAGAGCTCATCGTAAATGGTTACGTTGATGCAAGCTTTGACACTGATCCGGACGATTCTAAATCGCAAACCGGATACGTGTTTACATTAAACGGTGGAGCTGTCAGTTGGTGCAGTTCAAAGCAAAGCGTCGTGGCGGGATCTACATGTGAAGCGGAATACATAGCTGCTTCGGAAGCAGCCAATGAAGGAGTCTGGATGAAGGAGTTCATATCCGATCTAGGTGTCATACCTAGTGCATCGGGTCCAATGAAAATCTTTTGTGACAATACTGGAGAGATTGCCTTAGCAAAGGAATCCAGATTTCACAAGAGAACCAAGCACATCAAGAGACGCTTCAATTCCATCCGGGATCTAGTCCAGGTGGGAGACATAGAGATTTGCAAGATACATACGGATCTGAATGTTGCAGACCCGTTGACTAAGCCTCTTCCACGAGCAAAACATGATCAACACCAAGACTCCATGGGTGTTAGAATCATTACTGTGTAATCTAGATTATTGACTCTAGTGCAAGTGGGAGACTGAGGAAATATTCCCTAGTGGCAATAATAAAGTTATTATTTATTTCCTCATATCATGATAAATGTTTATTATTCATGCTAGAATTGTATTAACCGGAAACATAATACATGTGTGAATATATAGACAAACAGAGTGTCACTAGTATGCCTCTACTTGACTAGCTTGTTAATCAAAGATGGTTATGTTTCCTAACCATGAACAAGGAGTTGTTATTTGATTAACAAGGTCACATCATTAGTTGAATGATCTGATTGACATGACCCATTCCGTTAGCTTAGCACACGATCGTTTAGTATGTTGCTATTGCTTCCTTCATGACTTATACATGTTCCTATGACTATGAGATTATGCAACTCCCGTTTACCAGAGGAACACTTTGTGTGCTACCAAATGTCACAACGTAACTGGGTGATTATAAAGGTGCTCTACAGGTGTCTCTGAAGGTACTTGTTGAGTTGGCGTATTTCGAGATTAGGATTTGTCACTCCGAATGTCGGAGAGGTATCTCTGGGCCCTCTCGGTAATACACATCACTTAAGCCTTGCAAGCATTTCAACTAATGAGTTAGTTGTGGGATGATGTATTACGGAACGAGTAAAGAGACTTGCCGGTAACGAGATTGAACTAAGTATTGGATACCGACGATCGAATCTCGGGCAAGTAACATACCGATGACAAAGGGAACAACGTATGTTGTTGTGCGGTTTGACCGATAAAGATCTTCTTAGAATATGTAGGAACCAATATGGACATCCAGGTCCCGCTATTGGTCATTGACCGGAGACATGTCTCGGTCATGTCTACATTGTTCTCGAACCGTAGGGTCCGCACGCTTAAGGTTCCGATGACAGTTATATTATGAGTTTATGTATTTTGATGTACCGAAGGTTGTTCGGAGTCCCGGATATGATCACGGACATGACGAGGAGTCTCGAAATGGTCGAGACATAAAGATTGATATATTGGACGGATATATTTGGACACCGGAAAGGTTCCGGAGAAGTTTGGAGCTCCGGGAGGTTACCGGAACCCCCCCGGGAGGTATATGGGCCTTATTGGGCCCATGTAGGAAGAAGAGAGAAGGAGCAAGGGAGGGGGGCACGCCCCCCCAAGCCCAATCCGAATTGGGGAGGGGGGCCGGCCCCCCCTTTCCTTTCTCCTTCCCCCTCTTCCTATTACTACTACTAGTAATACTTCCTAATACTAGTACTCTTTCCTTCCCCCTCCAAATAAGATAAGGAAAAGAGAGGGAAACCTACTTGGAGTAGGTTTCCCCCTCCTCATGGCGCGCCCCCCTTAGGGCCGGCCACCTCCTCCCTCCCTCCTTTATATACGGGGGTAGGGGGGCACCCTAGAACACACAAGTTGATCATTGATCGTTCCTTAGCCGTGTGCGGTGCCCCCCTCCACGATATTACACCTCGATCATATTGTAGCGGTGCTTAGGCGAAGCCCTGCGACAGGAGAACATCAAGATCGTCACCACGCCGTCGTGCTGACGGAACTCCCCCTCGGAGCCTCTACTGGATTGGAGATCGAGGGTGCGTCATCAAGCTGTACGCGTGTCAAGAACTCGGAGGTGCCGGAGTAACGGTGCTTGGATCGGTTGGACCGGGAGGACGTACGACTACTTCCTCTACGTTGCGTCAACGCTTCCGCTTCGGTCTACGAGGGTACATAGACAACACTCTCCCCTCTCGTTGCTATGCATCACCATGATCTTGCGTGTGCGTAGGAAAATTTTGAAATTGCTACGTTCCCCAACAATGGAATCAACGTGTCATGGCGGCTGACTGGTTTTTATGGAGAGCCAAACTGGGACATGAAACACTTGTCATGGACGAATATGAGAACCCTTCATCATAACTCAACAGGACCATGGATGATCTTTGGAGATTTTAATGAGATACTAGTTGCTAGCGAGAAGGAGGGTGGAAACATCAAACCGCAACAATATATGCAGAATTTTCAAGACTGTGTGGATGATTGTGGTTTACAAGAAATCATGTCTATAGGGGACCCTTTTACTTGGAGTAGAGGTGTGATCAGAGAAAGGCTGGATAGAGCCTTATGCAACGAGAAGTGGGCTGATAGTTTTCCTTATGCAGCGGTTATCCATGAACACCATGTGCATTCAGACCACAGACCAATACTGCTAGATACAGAATATTATTCCGCAGTTATGGGACAGAAGCAAAGAGGTGAAAGAAGGTTTGAAGCAAGATGGTTGAGTGAATCTACAGTTGATGAAATTGTTAAAAGCGCTTGGGAAAGAGCGAAGCTGGCAGGAATCGGTCCTTCGCTTGCGTCCAGAACCAAGTCAGTTAAGGATGACATGTTCATTTGGGACCGTGATACACTCAAAGGTCCGAAGAAGAGAATTAATAAGTTGAAGAAAGAGCTAGAGAAGTTGAGAAGATGTACACTGAAGCAGAAGAAGTAAGATAGAAAATCAAGGAGGCACAAGTCCTAATAGAAAACCTATTGGATCAGGTGGAGCTAGTGTGACTGCAACGTGGACGAGCCAACTGGCTACTACATGGTGACATAAATACATCTTATTTCCACAAAGCAGCTACAGCTCGTAAGAAAAGGAATTGTATCCGAAGATTGCTTGACGATACAGGGGTTTGGAAATAGGAGTTGGATGATATAAATAGTATAATTACGAGTTATTTCAAAGAGCTTTTTACATCCCAGGTGACCGTACCTGATATTAATGTTTTGAGTAAAGTCCAGAGGCGAGTTTCGGAAGCAATGAATACGACCATGATGGCGCCATACATGGCCGAGGAGGTATGGAAGGCTCTCTTTTCCATTGGAGATTTCAAGGCACCAGGACCAGATGGCCTTCACGCGGTCTTTTATAAACGGTTCTGGTCTATGTTGGGTGACGACTTGGTCATGGAAGTTCTGAATGCGATCAATTCCCGGGTTATGCCACAAGGGTGGAATGACACTACTATTGTCATGATCCCAAAAGTAAATTCCCCGGAGAAAGTTACTCAATTCAGACCGATCAGTTTATGCAATGTGGTATACAAGGTAATTTCTAAGATGATAGCTGCAAGACTCAGGGTGTTACTCCCAGAGATCATTAGCCCTACCCAGAGTGCCTTTGTTCCTGGTCGACTCATTACGGATAATGTGCTAATAGCTTACGAGAGTTTACATGCAATAAAACAAAAAAAGGTGGGCAAAGATGGTTGGTGTGAGGTGAAACTTGATATGCATAAAGCCTATGACAGAGTTGAGTGGGTTTTCCTGGAAGCAATGTTGTTGAAGCTGGGATTCCATGAGGACTGGGTTAAGATGATAATGTTGTGTGTGTCTTCTGTTGAATATAAGATGAGATATAACTCAATGGAGACGGAATATTTCAAACCCTCCAGAGGTCTTCGACAGGGTGACCCACTCTCCCCGTATCTGTTTCTCCTGTGTACGGAGGGTTTGACAGCCCTACTTTCTCATGCGGAACAGAGTGGAGACTTAATGGGGGTCAAAGTCTGTAGAGATGCACCTGCGGTAACAAATCTACTCTTTGCTGATGATTCATTAATTTTGATGAAAGCTAATATTCAGAATTCAATGTGCTTGAGATCAATTCTGGATTTATATTGTGCTGCATCCGGGCAACTTGTTAGTGTTCGACAAATCAAGTATCTTTTTTAGCCCCAGCACCGAGGTAAATATGAAGGCTCATATTTGCTCTTGTCTGAATATCATGACCGAGGCCTTAAATGACAAGTATCTGGGATTGCCTGCTACTCTTGGACTTGATAAAAGTGACAGTTTTCAATATTTAATAGATCGGTTAATTATGAAGCTTACGGGGTGGAAGGAGAAGTGCCTCTCTTCAGGAGGGAAAGAAGTTCTTATTAAGTCTGTTGCTCAAGCAATACCAACTTATGCGATGTCGGTCTTTCAAATTCCTAAGAAAATTTGTAAAGGAATCACAGATGCAATATCTCATTTTTGGTGGGGTGATGACGCAACTCATAAGAGGATGCACTGGTTTGCATGGTGGAAGATGTTTATTCCCAAGAAAGAAGGGGGTATGGGCTTCAGAGATATTCACTGCTTTAATCTTGCACTTCTGGCAAAACAGGCATGGCGCCTTATTGACAACTCAGACTCTTTGTGTGCGTTGATCCTTAAGGCGAAATATTTTCCTAATGGAGATCTCATGAATGCAACTTTAAAAAAGAAGGCTTCATATACATGGCGGAGTATTATGGCCGGAGTTGATACGCTCAGACGTGGGTATATTTGGAGAGTTGGTGATGGTGAGAAAATTAGCATATGGGATGATCCCTGGATACCTCATAGCCCAACAAGAAAGGTGATTTCACCAAGGGGTAACAATCTTATTTCTAAAGTTTCTGACCTCATTGATCCAGTGACAGGGAGTTGGGATGAGCAGCTGGTTAACCAAACGTTCTGGCAAATGGATGTTCGAAGGATTTTGGCCATTCCACTACCATTACATGAGATGACAGATTTCCTGGCATGGAACATGACAAAGTCAGGGACTTTCACGGTGCGATCTGCATACTATACAGAATGGGAATTTCAATTTGGGCACAAGTTGGAATCAACGGCTGGAGCTTCAAACCCATCTTATACATGGGACTCGGTATGGAACTTAGTCTGCCCAGCAAAGATAAAAATATTTATGTGGCGCGCGCTCCAAAGTGCTATTCCCTGTCGATCTATCCTGGCTAATAAGCACTTGAAAATAAATCCAAGTTGCCCAGCCTGTAACCAGGGGCCTGATGATATAAGACATATGTTGTTTGAATGCAAATTGGCAATGGACGTGTGGAAGATGCTCGGTCTTGAGCTTGTTATCAAATAGGCACTGAAAGTTGACAAGGCAGGTGAGCTTGTGTTGGCACATCTTCTGTGCCTTCCAGAACAACAAATCCAAGTGTTGGGCTTGCCGAAGTTCAGAGAAACGATGGCAATGACGGCTTGGTATTTGTGGTATGAAAGGCGAAAATTGACACATGACGAAGAAACTCAAAGCGCATATCAAATCAATATGTCAGTGAGAGGCTTAGTAGAAAATTATACCATCTCTTACAGCCCAAAGGCTCACGTCCGTTCAGATGCTTGGTTAAAACGAAAGTATGGTTATGTGAAATTAAATGTTGACGCGGGATTTGATAGTGACACACTCGCAGTAACATTTGGAGCAGTTATCCGGGACCATAGGGGAAATTTATAGCGGCTGCTAACGAAAAGATGGACATTTGCTTCGACTCGTTCACAACAGAAGCAATTGCAGTGAGGTTTGGTTTGAATCTTGCTAATACCGTTGGATGTAGTAAGATTGAAGTGAATTCAGATAGCGTGGAGGTGGTGAATGCGTTGAGCCAAGGCTACTTTTCTTCAGTCGCTTCATCCATTATAGACGACTGTTATTTCATGTCATTAGGTTTTTCCCATGTCATTTATGATCAGGGAACGTAATCGAGTAGCTCATGAACTAGCAAGGTTAGCTAGGTTTTCTTCTCCGAGGGTTTGGATGGATAACGCCCCCGATGAGGTTATCCCTTTACTTGTAAACGATGCTACTTTACTTATGAATGAATAAAGGAGAAGAAGTTTATCTAAAAAAGTTTACGTAGCTTCCTTCGTAGGTGGAGCATTATTGGTTGCCACGGGTATTATATTGTTTGGTATATTTCACCGGTGGAAATGCTAACTTTTGCAAACTATGGTTGTAGCCAGTTATGATCGACTTCATGTTTGTTGCGTCAACATACATACTTTGCTCACACACAAATAGCGTGACATGTCGTTTGTTCATATCTGTTGCGGCTCACTTCCTGAATAGTTTATGAGAAACGAAGAAGCCGAGCGAGAAAGCAGCGACGGCGATGGCGACCACCTCCTTGTTGTTCCTTGCCTTCTCCACCACGCTGTCCGCCCACTTCATGTCTGTCAGCTGCTCCAGCCCCCCTGCCACGCGCTCTTTCCAGCCGCTGCACGCCGTGGCCTTCTTCTCCAGCACCGCTTTGGCTTCCATGGCAGCGGCCGCAGCCTTGGCTTTCTCTTCCTCTCTGCGCCGTCTCACTTCCGCCGCCAGGATCTCCTGGTCAATCACCGCTTTGTCCTTCTCGCCGATGGCAACCTCCGGCTCCGGCACCGGTTTCTCGGGTGCCGCCGGAGCTGCCGCCTGAGGCTGTGGAGCCTCAGGCTTCACTTCTTGCTCCTTCTTCGCCTCTGGTTCTGGTGCTAGCTTTTCCTGCTCCTCCTTTTGTCTGCTGGCTTCCTCCGGTTGCTTCTGTTGTTGAGCATTCTTCATGGCCTCGTCCATGGCCTTGTTGGACGCATTCTCCTCCTTGGCGATCTCTTCCTTGGGCTTGGTTTTGGGCTTCATGCTGTCGTCGCCGCAGGCCGCCTTCTTCCCTTTGCCGGCGACGTCTTTGCTTGGCGGCGGCCTGACGGTGGTGGTGGTCGCACCGTCATCCTTGGCCACACCAGCTTTATCCCTCTTAATCTCCTCGATGCTCGTCGGCGCCGGGACACCAGAGTACGCGCGCTTGGGCACGGTGAGCGTGAGCACGCCCGCCTCGAAGCGGCCGGCGATGTCGTCAGGGCTGGCGGTGGAGGGGAGCTGGAAGACCTTGTGCAGGGATCCTGGGGTGGCGCCCGGCCTCGCCCCGCTCACGGTGAGCCTGCCGGCGCCGTCCACCTGCACCTTGAAGTCGCCCTTCTTGAACCCCTCGAGGCTGAGGCGGAGCACGTAGGTGCCGGCCTTGTCCGCCCATTCGAACTTGGGGTCCACGACCGGTGCCGGATGCTGCCGCTTTGGCTTGGTGTTGGTGGCGGCCGCCATGAGGAAGCGTAGGCAGGGAATCGTGGTGGACGCTGTGATGGATGGATTGGCTGGTTGATGGTGGTTGTGAATTGTGATCGAGAGAGGTGAGATGAGATGGGAAGGTTGGCATGATGCGTCGTGTATATATGTACTTGTGTAGGTCGTGCTTGGTATGGCATGGTTGATTCGAAACTTGTAAATGAAGGAAATCGTTGGATGGAATTAATCCGGCGGGCGTACGTCCTGCATGCATTCATGTACTGTAAGAAGAACAAGCGTAGTCATAGCATACTCTGTGGAGTCATATGTGAGGAAAGGTTAAGGGATCTCCGTGCGGTAGGGTAAATGGATTTGGACGGAAGCTAGCTACTTGGGTGAAGAAAGAAATAAAGGATGCTTGCTGTGCATGGTAGTCGGGGCAGGCAAGCTACCTCGATCGACCGCCGGCTGCACACAGCACCACCTCTTGTTCACGTACTGTTCACATCGATCGCGGTAGCTCACACAGCACCACCATGCACGCGCTTGCTATGTTTAGGATTGCACCTTCTCAAGTTAGTGCCATTTTCACTCTAGATTCACTTGTATTTCGTAACTTCAAAACGTGTGTAGCTTAAACCATCGGTCCGATTGAAAAACGATTTCATATAGAAGATTCGCCGTGGCAAGATCTTTAAAACTAGATCTTGTTGGTATGATCTGACACCTTTTTTTTGGCAAAACGTTACCACACGTGTGCTACGCAAATTATCATGCCATGAGCATAGGTTATCATGTTGATTACATAGAAATTACCAGGGCATAAAAATGTTCCTCCAATCTTCTCTTCACATGCACATGCGTGCAGACATTATAGGTAACATTTAATGTCATCCTAAATTCCCCTATATTTTGAAACTTCAAATATTTTATAATTCAAACCATCGCTCCCATTGAAAAATAGTTTTCACATAAGAAATTGCAACGAGACCTATGAAATTCGATCCCATCTTGATATGTTTTGACGACTTTTCTTCGTGCAAATAGTTATCAGGCCTGGGTTAAGTAAGTTATCAGCTCTAATATGTGTATATTGTCAAGCTATTTACACATGAGTTGCCGTGGTACGTTTTCAACAACTTCTTTTTCTGGGACAAAGTTACCGCGGTGTTTAATTTGTGCATGATTTACCATGCATGCGATCCATGTATTACCACTCTATCTACACATAAGTTACTGAGGGTATGTTTTCAAACAACTTCCTCCCCAAGGGTCAAAATTACCATGGTGTTTGTACGTGAGTTATCAAGTCTGCGGTGCATATATTATCGTGCTATTTACATGGAAGTTACCGGGGGGGGGGGGGGTATGTTTTCAAACAAGTTCTTTCCCCCCATCCCGATCAAAGTTACCATAGTATTTGTTGTGAGTTATCACATATACGGTGCGTATAGTACCGTGCTACTTACACGGGAATTATCACGGCTATATTTTTAAACAACCCGCCGGGCGGTCAAAGGGGTATGTTTTCAAACAAGTTCCTTTCCCCCACCCCGATCAAAGTTACCATAGTATTTGTTGTGAGTTATCACATATAGGTGCGTATAGTACCGTGCTACCGCTACTAGAAAAAGGCTTATCCCCAATATCTGTACTAGTGGCGCACCATGATGGTGGTGCGCCACTGCTAGCACACCAGAATCAGGTGCATCATTACTATGTTTTTACTAATGGTGCACCACATGAGCAGTGCGCCATTGCTATTTTTTGGTCCATCCCCCAGACATAGCAATGACACACCACACCTAGGTGCGCCACTGCTATGCTACATAGTAATGGCGCACCTAGGTGTGGTGCGCCATTGCTATGTCTGGTGGGGTGTGCCTGCGTGTGTGTGTGAGGTTAGTAATGGCGCACCCTCCCTGGTGCGCCATTGCTATGGTTAGCAATGGCGCACCGGGAGGGTGCACCATTACTAACGTCTCACACACACAAACACACAAGCACACACCCCCCAGTGGATCGCCTTTTAGGTTTTAAAAAAACTAAAAGAAAATGATAAAAGATTAAAAAAAATTAAAAAAATAGATGCCCATGTGTTATGTGTTCTAGTTGTTAGGAAAATTAACAAACATGAATTTTGAATTTTTTTTACAAAAGGCCGCCGTGTTTCGGTAAAATGGCCGTAACTTTTGCATACGACCTCCGATGAAAAAGTTTTTCATATGAAAAATCATCTACTCGAAAAGTTACATTCGAATTCAACCGGCTATGCCCGTTATCGATTTTCTAGAATCCTCAAAAACCTAGCAGAAAAAAAGTTATGATGCTTTTAAGATCTGGAGGCAAAAAAATTCGAAAAAACGCAAATAAATAAATAAATTAGCAATGGCACACTAGTGCATGGTGCGCCACAACTATTTTCCCGCCTTCAAAATTCAAAAAAAAAATAAAAAAAATAAAAAAAAGTTAGCAATGGCGCACCTTATGAATAATGCGCCACTACTATTTTCCCGCCTTCACAATTCAAAAAATCCAAAAAATAATTTTTTTTAGCAATGGCGCATCAGTGAATAGTGCGCCACTACTATTTTCCCGCCTTCACAATTAAAAAAAATAGCAATGGCGCACCAGTACATGGTGCGCCACTGCTAAGTTGGGACAGAAGTTTAAAAGGGCCGGCCAGCCACTTACCCCTTCATTCTTCTCCTCCTCTCCTCCACTCCATCTCCTCCTCTCTCCTCCTCTCCTCCACTCCATCTCCTCCTCTCCGGCGACCTCCTCCTCCTCACGGTGCTCCTCCTCCGGTGACCTCCTCCTCACGGTGCTCCTCCTCCGGTGACCTCCTCCTCCCTCCTCTCCTCCCCACGGTGCTCCTCCTCCGGCGACCTCCTCCTCTCTCCTCTCCTCCTCACGGTGCTCCTTCTTTCTCTCCTGCTCACGGTCCTCCTCCTCCTCTCCGGCGACCTCCTCCTCCCTCCTCTCCCGATCTTCACGGTCTCTCCTCCCTCCTCTCCTCCTCACGGTCTCTCCTCCCTCCTCCTCTACTTCCGGCCACATGTGGAGCTCCCCCGGCACAAAGAACATGCTAGATCCAGGTCGAGAACGAAATTTGAAAACAATTCAAGCAAAAAAAAGGAGCAAAAAAACAAGCCAAAAAAATGAGCCAGATCTAGATCCAGGTCCAAATTTAAAATTCAAAAATAGCAATGGTGCACGGTGGGGGTTAGACGGTGCGCCACTACTATTTTCCCGCCTTCAAAATTAAAAAAAAAATCAAAAAATTTCAAAAAAAGGTTACCAGTGGCACACCTATAGCAATAGTTATGGCGCACTACAAGGTGCGCCACTGTTACCTGCAATACCAATGGCGCACCAGAGGTGCGCCATTTGTATTTGTTACTAGTGGCGTGGTAATAGTGGCGCACCTATAGTGCGCCATTAATGGCAAAAATAGGTGCGCCACTAACAGTCCTTTTTCTAGTAGTGTACTTACACGGGAATTATCACGGGTATATTTTTAAACAACCCGTCGGGCGGTCAAAGTTACCGTGGTGTTTGTGCGTGAGTTGTGAGCTCTATTGTGTGTATGTTACCATGCTATTTATACAGAATTTACCATGATATGTTTTGAACAGTATTTTTTTTGTCTCGGTCAAAAGTTACCATGGAGTTTGCACGTAAGTCAGGTCTGTGATTCATATATTACCATATTATTTACACATAAATTACTGGGACATGTTTGCAACAACTATTTCCCCCGGGTTAAAAAGTTACAACGATGTTTGTACCTGAGTTATTAGGTCTACGGTGCATGTATTACCATAGTATTTCCACAAAAGTCACAAGGTGTATGGTTTCAACAACTATTTTTTCTCCGGTTCATAGTTATCATGGTGTTTGTACGTCAGTTATCAGGTCCGTGTTGTGCATATTATCATCTATTTACATAGAATTGGCCAGGGTATTTTTCAGTAACTTTTTCTCCTTGGGTCAAAGTTACTATGGTGTTTGCACCTAAGTTATCAGGTCTATGGTACATATAATATCTTCCTATTGACAAAGAAGTTATCGGAGGTACATTTATCAACAACTTTTGTCTCCGTGTCAAAAAGTTATCAGGCCGGGTGTACATAAATTATGAGGTATGCAGTGTGTAAAATACCATGCGACTTACATAGAAATTACCAAGGTATGTTTCGATAATTTATAGCCGGGGTCAAAATTACCACAATGTTTGTATGTAAATAATCACATCCGAAGACATCCGCCCTACCTATTTTTTTTATTTCATATTCATATGGTACAAGTAGAATGTACGTTGTTTGTGTATCAAAAAGGGAGCTAGTCTGACTGGTGCTTGTCATAGGAATAATCACTAGAAGTCGTGGGTTCAATTTCTGTTAAGAGCAGAAAATTTTGCCTCAGGATAACCACGTCGTTCGGATCTGTTGAGAAACTGTTGTGGTTCAGAAGTTAGATTACTCAAATACATAAACCTATAAGGCCGAAGTAACACAAGACTACAAGTCTAGACTTTTGCTAATACCAAAAACTCTATTAGTAACCTGTAGGAAAACACAAAAATTCTCGTCCACTCCCTTATTGTTTTTTGGAAAGCTGATCACTTACATATTACTCCCTTCCTTACATAATGTAGTGCCTATAGATTTTTCTTAAGTAAACGCTTGGTATTTGTAGTCTGAAGAAACGCCATCGCCAGACCACTTGACCCCCGTCGATTCGTTGGACAGCTGACGCTCCAGATTTCGTCTCGTTTAAAAAAAAGAAACGGAAACACCGGAAACACCGATCCGTGCATATTCCCGGCCCCGCTCGCAATCACCTCCCCTAATCTCTCTACAGCATTAATCACCGGCCCTCGACGGGCTCTGCTTCCCACCTGAGTCGCCTCGCTGCCAGCTTGCTCACCAGATCCGCTGCTGCGCTGCCGTCTCACTGCGACTCCTCCGGCCAACGACGCCTCTCCGCTCCGCGACCAGACTGGCCACCGACGCAACCTCGCAGTTCCACCTCACCAGATCGCTCCGTCCGCCTCGCATCGGTGGACCGCAGCGCCCAGCCTCCTGCCCCATTGTTCCTCATTCGAGCCTCCCCGCCGAGCAGCATGGCTACCACCTAGTCCACTCCACCGGCGCTACCCCGTGCGATTACGCAGAGTTTTCTCGGTCGCTAGTGTGGCACCCCGGCTTAGAGACCGGAACGGCCCGTATTCCAGCCCAGAGATCGAGGTAAGTCTCTGGAATATGGCACTGCTTGGCATAGAACAAATTAGGTCTTTATTACAATCGATATGGATACAAGGGGATTTCATCGGCACGGCGGCACTACGCCTGCCAATGTTGCTCTATGCAAGCAGCAGAACAACACATAGCAGTGGAATAGATTCTAGTAGCGGAACAACGACGACGACGATGGACTCCACTCTGCAGGGACGCTGGCTGGAACGTTTATCCTAGCTCGCAAACACAGGATCCTCGGCAAACAAGCAAGTAGACAAGACATGACCTGGAAACTGGCATGACACGCCAGGTCAGTACGTTGAATATAATTGCAAGCTCACAACAACCAAAGCAATTAAGACAAACAACATCATGTCATTTACAAGTTACTTAGCAAAGATGAACATGATACTAGCAGAACACATGGCATGCACAAGATGAACATGATACAACTAGAACAATACCAGATGAGTATGGCGTGAACATATGAGGATACTAGCATGCAACATGTTAACAATATTATGCACCAACTTACTCGGTTCGGGGTTACCTCGTAACCACCACATGAATCACTTACCATCATGGTCATCACACGATCATTTCAGGATCAAATCAAGCTTGGTATTAACAATACCGTAGTAATCATTCATGACCACAAGGAGCTTGACCTTTACCCTTGATTCTTGCATAACACCATAAACCTCAACCAACTTCGGTATCCTCGATACCACTGTGATCCTCTCGCGATCACATAAGAATCAACCACTTCTTTTATCATCGAACCGGGGTTGTTATTAAACAGGTTATTATTACTGTTGACCCATAGTGTGACCTACTACGAACTGGGCCCATAGCCGTGGGCACAGCTATCGATAGATTAAGCACTCTACAGAGGTTAGCACACTGTACCCACACCACGGAACCCATGGCCTCGTACTCCCATTCGGGTGGACTAACGACGTTCCGAGAAAGCCGATCTATTGCCATGTCACTCTCCCGACCACACCGACCAACTCCCCCTTGGGCTAAGTTATGGGTGGCCCCGATGCCACTCCGGACATCCAACGACCACCGTCGTGGCAAAAGAATCGTCCCAAACGGGGACATGAGATCTCAATACCAAACACGGGCACACAAGGCTTATGTCCGCCTACCTGATCAGGATTGCGCGCGCCCATAGCCTTCCGTAGTTGGAAACACCGGCGAGAGGTGTGGATAGAACAAGTTAGGAGCCCCCATAAAGAAAGTGTGGCTGCACTGGTCAGTTCGATTTCAATGGCACTATGACTTAGCCAACAGGTGTTCAAGTTTAATTAAAGTCCGGTTAAACTTGAATGCAAATGATGTTGAGTCATAAAAACATGATAACCATGCGCATGAGCATGATATTAACATAAACATGGATGAGCAACATAACCATATGAATCATTATCAACAACAATAATAAAGCACTTAGTCTACTTGATGCAGAAAAACATGGCATAGCGATGATCGTACATAACACAGGTGCTTCAAAATAGACGGTAATCATGCATTAGATGAACATCACTATCACCAACATGTATGTTGTTGTACAAAAGTAGGGGCTCTCCTTTTGACCCCTTTACTTGTGCACGGGCAGTCAGAGCCACGCCCACGACCACACTAAGCGGGGCAGGGAAGGAGGCCGGAGCACAAGATGATCGAGGCAACGCCAAGACCAAAAAACACTGAGAGCAAAAGGGCGAGGTGGACTCCCCCGGCAAGGCCCTTGCCGGGGTGGTCTCCGCAGCCCCGGCAAGAGCCTTGCCGGGGCAGCTTGCCCAACACCAGCAGAGCGAGCCACCCTTGAGCCTAAGAGTTCCAAGCGCTGCCAACAACTACATTGGTACCAAGGCTCGGGAGGCACCTCTGTGACGGCATGCAGATCTTCGTCAAAATCATAAACACACGAGATCAGATGAGGACCAGAAGACGACAACCCTCGGTGGGATCCCAGCCAAGGAAATCCACGATTCCCCCGGCAAGCGCCTTGCCAGGGACGACCGCAATGCCGCGGAAAGACCCTTGCCGGGCCCCCGGCATGGCCCTTGCCGAGGGCATCAGTGGGACCATAGCCAGGCCCACGCCTGCCAAGACACCACCACCATCCCCACGCAGCTGCTAGCTCAACCAGCTGGGCAGGCACCTGCATGTCCGCGAGCGGCCTGTACACCGACCCAACAAGCACCTGCGTGGTAACATGCAGATCTTCATGAAGGCTCCACCACCGCGCCTGCCCAGCAGCCAGCCAACGCGGCGCCACGACGCCTCGTCAGCTCGGACGCGTGTCGAAGCCAGGCGAGGCAGCGACAGCTGGGACGTGCTTCCTTGCCATCCCCGATAAAGTGAGAGGGGCACGTTGGCAGCACATTAAATGCGTTTGTCCGACGGTGCCAGAGGATAGACTCATCCACTGTACACCTTTCCACCTCCTGTGTGCCACTGTGGCAATCCCTTTATGTCTATAAAAGGAGGCCCTAGGCGACTAGGAGAAGGATTCGGATCCTTTGGGCAAGTCACACCCCGTAGCTAGCTCAAGAACACAAGAACACTCAAATACATCCACCAAAGCAGGACTAGGGTATTACGCATCTCCGCGGCCCGAACCTGGGTAAACGATCCGTGTGCTTCCTGTCAGACCCGCTCTTTACACAACCCCGCGCCCGCCAACCGTAGAAGGGATCCCAGTGATTCCATAGGTGTCGATTTCCCCCAACATCTTTGGCGCGCCAGGTAGGGGGGCAATTGTGAAAACCCGGTCTAGCGGTTAGCCTAGCAGTTCTTCATCGCCATGGCTCCCAAGAATAAGACGATCACGGTGATCAGCTCATCCGGAGCTGGACGGCCCGTACCGGTGCGAGCGAGGGCCGGTCGCGGACAAAACCCGAGGCGCGGCCCGCGAGAACCAACATTGCTCTGGCAGTCGGAGCCTGGCGAGCGACATCGTTCGTGCGCAAGACGACAGGCCGCACATCACCGAACCCGAGGACGGAGCCGCCCCCCGCAGGCGGCGTGGGGCCCTCTAGAGGTGGCGCCGTGCCACCTACGGGCGTCGCAGCAACATCCAGGACGCCTGCGCCGGCGCCCATGATCCACTCTTCCCAGGGTGCGCGCGACGAGCAGCGCCACCATGCTGAGGACCCTGGGTGCCACTGTGGGAAGAGTCCCATGCATCACTCGCGGGATAGAGGGAGCCAATATGCCCGACGAAGTGTTGGCAGAAATGGCATACAGCCACAGGGCCGTGATGGAGATCCTTCTAACGTGGTTAGGAGTCGGAGCACTCCACGGTCCATGCAGCTTTCACCACCGCCCACGCTGGTGGAAGCTTTGGCGCGCGCGCAGTTGCTCCTCGACTTCCCTCCTGTTGCGGAAAAGCTCGACGAGTGGAGAGCCACCATCCGGAGCCTCGTCGGTGTCGCCAACCAAGATGAACCATGACCAGCAGGGCCCTCGGGCCGATGCTCTGTCGAGCCACCGCATGCTAGCGGTGCAAGGATCGGGGGTGCTGCAGCCACGGTGCACTCTCCTACTCCACGCCAGCCACCGGGGGTGTCGATCCGTCGTGATGGCGCTGGCGATAACATTTCCATAGCGTCGTCCGACCCACAAACCCACCCCGACCAACGCCAAGTTCTTCGGGAGCGAGCCCATGAAGACGCTTGAACCACCATCGAGCGCCGGCGCGATACACACCACCAATCAGATAGGCGGGCGAGACCCACTATGGACCACCCAGCACCGGGAGGCTCCGGCGGCCTACCTTACGAGGTGGGTTGCCCAGACTTTACCCGTGAGCTACGGCAGTTCCAATGGCCGTCCCACCGCACATTCAAGCCCAACGTCGGTGAAAAGTACAACGACAAGACCCACCCGTCAGAGTTCCTTAGCATCTACACCATCGCGATGCAAGCCGCTGGAGCTCGTGACGATAAGGTGCTTGCCAATTACTTCCTGTTGGCCCTGAAACCCAACGTCATATCTTGGTTGATGCACTTGCCGGCGGATTCCATTTCTTTTTGGTCAGATCTGTGTCATGAGTTCGTTGGTGCCTTCATTGGGGGCCACCAAGCTCATGGCCAGGCGAGTGATTTGCATATTATTCCCAGAAGGAAGGTGAAAACCTGCACAAGTATACACAGAGGTTCAGCTGAGTGCAATACAACATCCCAGATGTTCATCCCGCTGCCGTGATCAGCGCATTCCATCAGAATGTGTGCAACCGCAAGATGCACGAAGAGCTGGCGATGAACAAGGTCAAGGATGTGTCCAAACTTTATGTTCTGGCTGATAGATGCGCCTGAGCTGAAGAGGGAAGGAAGTACCCTGGCGAGGGCGCCGACACAAAAACTGACTCGATGGACGAAGGTACCGCCGCCCCGACAAAGAAGGGATGGCGCCGCAACAGGAAATGCAAGGACAAGACCATGCTTGCCGTTGAGGGATTCGAGGACACCGGTGCTGCGAAGAAGGCCAAGGCAGACGACCCAGGCAAGGAAATTGCCGGGTGCGCCACTTGCCGGGCCTTGGCGGCTACTGACAAGCCAGGAGGCTCCGACAAGCAATACAGCAAGATCCACTGCACCAAGGGCCACGACCTCCAGAACCGCCGCCAAGTCGAGTTGCTTGCTGAGAAGCAAAAAGCTGAGTATGAGAGGCGAGACAAGGAGAAGGGCCAGGATGGTGCCGAGGGATCCGGCAAGAAGCGTGGTGGCCAAGGAGGTCGCCGCGGCAAGGATAACCAGCAAGAGAGGCCCGCTCGAGGCCACGACAAGAAGTAGGAAGACGATGATCATGACGATGACGACGAGTCCGGCGAGCATGAGTTCTACAAGGCTACAGAGGCCATGTGCGTCGATGGTGGAGCCTCACTGCATACCTCTCACTGCAAGGTCAAGCAGTGGGCGCATGAGATCACAGCAGCAGAGCCATCATTCGACGCTCAGAAGCCACTGAAGTGGTCCATCACGCCTATCATCTTCGACACCAAGGACCACCCTGATCGCACAACTGCGATCGGGTGTTTGCCGTTGTTGGTTTCGCCAATGATACGCAACCTCAAAGTGAACAAGATGCTAGTTGACGCTGGAGCCAACCTGAACTTGTTCTCGCCCGTTGTGATCAAAAGGCTGCAGATTCCTGATGGAGACCTCGAGGAGACGGGCACGTTTCAAGGGGTCAACCTGGGAAGAAGTCGGCCGAAAGGCAAGGTCACGCTGTCTGTGACGTTTGGAGGCGAGTTCAACTACAGGACGGAGAGGATTTTCTTCGATGTAGCCAAGATCCCCTTGCCCTACAACGGGATCCTCGGCCACCCGGCACTAGCCAAGTTTATGGTGGCATCACATTACGCCTACAACACGTTGAAGATGCCCGGCCCGATGACCATCATCACCGTCCCCTGCGACAAGAAGGACGCGCTGAGTTGCGCCAACCTACTGTACCGGAAAGCAGTTGCAGCGACTGCCGCCAAGGCACTTGCTCCTACCGCTGAAGCCCCAGGAGGAAAGAAGAAGACCGGCAAGACCTCTCGCACCCACTCCGGCAAGCGCACCTCTTCGGAGTGTTGTGCTACCATCGAGGACGTGCCAGAGAGCTCCACCGGCAAGAGCAAGAAATCCAGAGGTGCGCCACCAAAGACCAAGAAGGTGTCCGTCAAGGAGGATGGCATGGGAGGGGCTTTCACCATAAGCTCCACCCTCGACAGCAAATAGGAAAGCGTGCTCGTTACTTTCCTGTGGGCGAATGTCGATGTGTTTGCATGGCAAGCATCCAACATCCCCGGCGTTCCCAGGGAAGTTATTGAGCACCATCTTGCTGTCTGTCCCCATGCATGACTCGTCAAGCAGAAGGTCAGGCAGCAGGCTTTGGAACGGCAGGAGTTCATCACGGAGGAGATCAGGAAGTTGGAAGCGGCAGGCTTGGTGAGAGGAGTGCTCCATCCGATGTGGTTGGCCAATCCAGTGGTGGTGCGCAAGGCAAATGGGAAGTGGAGGCTGTGTATTGACTACCCAGATATCAATAAGGCTTGTCCTAAGGACCCTTTCCTGTTGCCGCACATCGACCAGATTGTTGACTCCATGGCCGGGTGTGATCTGTTGTCATTCCTTGACGCCTACTGGGGCTACCACCAGATCTTCATGACAAGAGAAGACGAAGAGAAGACATCATTTATCACCCCATGTGGTACGTATTGCTTTTTATGGATGCCTTTCCGGTTGAAGAGTGATGGCTCAACGTTTGCAAGAGCCGTCCAAATTGGTTTTGAGCCCCAGCTACATAGAAATATGGAAGCTTACATGGATGACATAGTGGTCTAAACCAAGGACAGGGCAATACTTGTACAAGCTTAGAAGAGATGTTTGCAAACCGGCGCAAGATAACCTCAAGTTGAACCCTGAGAAGTGTGTCTTCGGCGTTCCGTCCGGCAAGCTTCTCGGGTTCTTTGTGTCACAGCGTGGGATTGAGGCAAACCCGGATAAGATTAAGGCTATCAAGCAAATTGAGGCGCCCAAGCAGATCAAAGATGTGCGTCGACTCACTGGCTGCGTTGCCGCCATGAGCAGATTCATCTCCAAGTCTACCGAGTGTGCCCTTCCCTTCTTCAAAATCTTGAAAAAGGCAGGACCAATGGAATGGACCCTAGAGGCCGAAGCAGCACTACAGAATTTGAAGAAATATCTCTCCTCTAAATTGATACTAGTTGCGCCTAAACCACAAGAGCCATTGCTACTGTACCTTGCGGCAACAAACCAAGTGGTCAGCGCGGCGCTAGTGGCACAAAGGGAGGTCGACGAAGAGACAGCAGCAATGGCCGGACTGGAGGATGGTGAGCCAGAGCTCCTCCCGGCAGGGCCTGGCGCCGGCGAGGCAAGGCCCCCGACAGAGTCTGACACCATCGGGATAGGGCCCACACAACCAAATGAAGTGGTGCAGAAGAAGAAGATGATGCAACACCCAGTTTACTTTATCAGCTCCCTATTGCAGGGGGCTAGGTCAAGGTATTCCGGTGTGCAGAAATTGCTCTTCAGCCTTCTGATGGCCTCGAGGAAGCTGCGTCATTACTTCCAAGCGCACAAAATCACCGTCGTCACCCGCCTCCGGTTGCAATGGATATTGCATAACCCAGATGCAACCGGGAGGATCGTGGAGTGAGCCTTGGAGCTGTCGAGCTTTGATCTGAAGTTTGAAAGTACTTCGACAATCCAGAGCAGATTCTTAGCAGAGTTCATTGCAGCGTGGACCGCAACGCCCGACGAAGAGATCCAGGAGACCACTCTCCCCGGTAAGGAAGCAAGTCGCAACTAGATCATGTACTTTGACGGGGCTGTCTCGCTGCAAGGCGCCGGTGCTGGTGTGCTGCTTGTCGCACCCACCAGAGAGCACCTCAAGTATGTAATCCAGATGCACTTTCCCAGGAAGATGTCCACAAACAACACTGCTGCATACGAGGGGTTGCTTGCCGGCCTGAGGATCGCGACAGACCTCGGGATTAAGAATCTCATTGTCAGGGGTGATTCATAGCTTGTCGTCAGGCAAGTCAACAAAGATTATCAGAGCCCGTTGATGGAGGCCTACGTAGATGAGGTGAGGAAGCTGGAGGAGCACTTTGACGATATACAAGCGGAGCACGTTCCCAGAGTGGAGAACGATATCGCCAATTACCTGTCGAAGCGCGCTGCGTTCAAGCTACCTGTGGAACTAGGTACTTTTGTGCTCCAATTAACTCAGCCATCCATTGAACCATCAACAGAGCAGAAAAAGTGGAGGAAATTAGGCCCCGGCAAGTACTTTCCCGCTGAGCCCCCTGGGGTCGCCGGCAAGGATGTTGCTGTGGGTACTGAGCCTGCCGGGGGCAACTGACTCCGGCAGGGAGTCAAGCCCTGGCCATAGAGACGGCCGCTCCCATGGGAGGAGAAATGCCTTTAGTCCTTGCCATCGAGCCCCAGGCTCCGGCATGGGCGCAGCATACTGTCCGATTCCTCCAAACAGGGGAGCTTCCTGAGGAGCAGGAAGAAGCGAAGAAAGTAGCCCGTCGGTGTCGGGGGAAATCGACACCTATGGAATCACTGGGATCCTTTTCTATGGTTGGCAGGCGCGGGGTTGTGCAAAGAGCGGGTCGACAGGAAGCACACAGATCGTTTACCCAGGTCCGGGCCGCGGAGATGCGTAATACCCTAGTCCTACTTTGGTGGATGTATTTGAGTGTTCTTGTGTTCTTGAGCTAGCTACGGGGTGTGACTTGCCCAAATGATTCGGATCCTTCTCCTGGTCGCCTCGGGCCTCCTTTTATAGACAAAAAGGTGTTGCCACAGTGGTACACAGTAGGTGGAAAGGTGTACAGTGGATGAGTCTATCCTCTGGCACCGTCGGACAAGCGCATTTAGTGTGCTGCTGACGTGCCCCTCTTGCTTTATCGGTGACGGCAAGGAAGCACATCCCAGCTGTCGCCGCTTCGCTTGGCTTCGACACACGTACGAGCTGACAAGGCGTCGTGGTGCCATGTTGGCTGGCTGCTGGGATGGCACGGTGGTGGAGCCTTCAAGAAGATCTGCATGTCACCACGCAGGTGCTTGTCGGGTCGGTGTAGAGGCCGCTCGCCGCCACGCAGGTGCCTGCCCAGCTGGTTGAGCTAGCAGCTGCATGGGGACGGCGGTGGCGTCTTGGCAGGCGTGGGCCTAGCTATGGTCCTGCTGATGCCCTCGGCAAGGGCCTTGCCGGGGGCCCGGCAAGGGTCTTGCCGCGACATTGCGGTCGTTCCCGGCAAGGCGCTTGCGGGGGTCTCGTGGATTTCCTTGGCTGGGATCCCGCCGAGGGTCGTCGTCTTCTGGTCCTCATCTGATCTCATGTGTTTATGATTTTGACGAAGATCTGCATGCCATCACAGAGGTGCCTCCCGAGCCTTGGTCCCAATGTAGTTGTTGGCAGCGCTTGGAACTCTTAGGCTCAAGGATGGCTCGCTCTGCTGTTGTTGGGCAAGCTGCCCCGGCAAGGCTCTTGTCGGGGCTGTGGAGACCGCCCTGGAAAGGGCCTTGCCGGGGGATTCCACCTCGCCCTTTTGCTCTTCAGTGTGTTCGGGTCTTGGCGTTGCCTCGATCGTCTTGTGCTCCGGCCTCCTTCGCTGCCCCGCTCAATGTGGTCGTGGGCGTGGCTCTGTCTTCCCGGGCACAAGTAAAGGGGTCAAAAGGAGAGCCCATACTTTTGTACATCGATAGGAGCCCCCTGGCCTGGGCCACACATAAGCACGATGCGTTGTTGGGCCAGGCCCCGAACGGTGCGCGGGCAGGTGGGGCGGATATTACCACATCAACTTTTCGTCCGCTGCGCTTCTCCACGACCCGCGTTGAACACGTGACGTGGAGGGTCGTGTGTGACGTGGGGGTCATGCATGGGGCGGTTCCCGCGTGCATGCGTCACATCATGGTAAAGAGGCGGCTCGGACCTTCCCCTTAAAAAGAGGCAGGCGTAGAGGCGCAGCTCATTTACTGAGCGGACTCAGGTCGTGGTCTTCAAGGCGTCCGCGCCCCATGATCACGGGGCGGGGAACGGTCGCCTCACCCGTTCCCTCGATTCTGCTTACTTGCCATGTGTCCCCCATGCAGGTGGCAAGCGGTGGAGGTGGGAAACCATGCCGTCGCTGATTGGGGCAGCGGGTCGGTCTCGATTCCCTGCGCCCCCGATTGCTGGATTGGTCGAGCGGGGTGGCCGAGCCCCGACCCCTCCCCTTTATAAGAAGGGGGAGGGGGATGGCATCCCACATCCTTTCATCATCCGTCTCCATCCACTTTGGCTCCTCTCCTCCATCTACTGTGGCGTGAGGAGGCGCCGACCCTTCAACGGTGGCGGCGAGGGTCGCTGCTCGATAGCGCGGCCCCCCTCCCCAAGAGCTCGCGGTGGCGGAGCCGACCACGAGAGGAAGGGGGAGGGGGCGAGGCCAAGGTCGCCGTGGTGCTCGGGGAAGAGGGGGACGAGGCGGTGCACCGGCCGTGCCTCCACCGGAGATGCCTCTTCCAATGGAGGGCCATGTTGGGGACCAGCCTCGCGAGTTCTTCACCAGGCTGTGCCGGCCACCGCGCTGTCGTCTTCGTCTCCCTATCCCGTTTGCTCGGGAGATGGAGCTCAATCCGCCCCAGACTCTCAGGCTGCACATGAGGGGCTGCGGGAACGGCGGCACGCGGGTCGACGTCGACTTCCCCGCCCCCATGTCATGTACCTCTGTCGCGGATGGAAGATGTTTGCTCGTATCCACAGCCTGACGGCGGGGCTCGTTCTCTACTTCAAGTTAATGGAGAAGGGCCTGCTCTCCGTCAAGGTCTTTGGAGATCTTGGAACTCGCTGAAGTGCTGCGTGGAGAGCTCCTCCGATGATGAAGATTCCTCCTCAAGCGGGAGTGATGAGGAGGACAGCGACAGCGACGCCGAGGGCGTCGAGCGGCGGGATGCCGACCTCGACTCCGACTGACCGCGCCGCCCCTCCCTTGGCCACGCGCCCTGCCGAGGGCCTTCCTCATCAAGCTCTCCATCAGCGGGTTCCCCGTTGACTCCTTGGGCGGCTGGCGTAGGAGGGTCGGGGAAGGCGAAGAAGGTATGTGGCGGCCGTCAAGTCGGAGTATGCGGGCAACGATGCCTTCATCACGTATTGCCGGCCCGCTGCCTCATCTTCCAGCTTCCCTCCCGGCACCGGGATGTCCTCTTGGTGCCTTCTGCTCCTCGCACCTCGCCTAGGCACTCTTTTTACCCTCCCGCTGTCTTGTTCCACCTTCTGAGGAGAGGGACAAGAAAGGGATTACGGGCATCTTATCTCTTTTTAATTTTAAGACTTGTAATCCCCTTGCTCATGTTTTCTATTCCGTATGAACTGTACCTGTATGGGATGTTTTTAATGAAAAAGGTTGCTTTCCGGGTTCTTTGTGTGTGAGCGGGGCCCATGCCAAGGAATGAATCCTTGTTAGTTTTAAGGTAAACGCTGTCGCCCGGTAACAGGCCTTGCCGTCCCTTTACTTTAGCCGGCCATTCTCACGCTCTTGGCGTAGGTAGGGGTGAAGTAGATTTAGGCCCTTCATTTATTTCCTTGCCGCCGCGACTACGACTCGGCACTGACCTAGGGACCTGGGTGAAGGAGAAGGGGGAACACGGTGGTTTAGGAGCAAAACAAGGTTTCATACGTCCCAACTTCATATGGAAGTGCATAATAGGGGATAAAAGACTTATTTGGATCTGCAGCCTGATACGTCTCCAACGTATCTACTCATCCAAACACTTTCGCCCTTGTTTTGGAGTCTAACTTGCATGATTTGAATGAAACTAACCCGGACTGACGCTGTTTTCAGCAGAACTGCCATGATGTTGTTTTATGTGTAGAAAAGAGAAGTTCTCGGAATGTCCTGAAAATCCATGGAGGCACTTTTTGGAATTAATAAGAATTTTTGGTGAAAGAATCAATGCCAGGGGGCCCACATGCTGTCCACGAGACAGGGGGCGCCCCCCTATGGCGCGACCACCTATCTCATGGGCCCCCTAGACCTCACCGACGTCAACTCCAACTCCATATATTTCGTCTCGGGGAGAAAAAAATCAGAGAAAAAGTTTCATCGCGTTTTACGACACGGAGCTACCGCCAAGCGCTAATCTCTCTTGGGAGGGCTGATCTGGAGTCCGTTCGGAGCTCCGGGGAGGGGGATTCGTCGCCGTCGTCATCATCAACCATCCTCCATCACCAATTTCATGATGCTCACCGCCGTGCGTGAGTAATTCCATCGTAGGCTTGCTGGACGGTGATGGGTTGGATGAGATTTACCATGTAATCAAGTTAGTTTTGTTAGGGTTTGATCCCTAGTATCCACTATGTTCTGAGATTGATGTTGCTATGACATTGCTATGCTTAATGCTTGTCACTAGGGCCCGAGTGCCATGATTTCAGATCTGAACCTATTATGTTTCATGAATATATGTGTGTTCTTGATCCTATCTTGCAAGTCTATAGTCACCTATTATGTGTTATGATCCGACAACCCCAAAGTGACAATAATCGGGATAATTCTCGGTGATGACCGTAGTTTGAGGAGTTCATGTATTCACTATGTGCTAATGTTTGTTCCGGTTCTCTATTAAAAGGAGGCCTTAATATCCCTTAGTTTCCGCTAGGACCCCGCTTCAACGGGAGGGTAGGACAAAAGATGTCATGCAAGTTCTTTTCCATAAGCACGTATGACTATTTATGGAATACATGCGTACATTACATTGATGACTTGGAGCTAGTTCTATATCACCCTATGTTATAACTATTGCATGAGGAATCACATTCGGCATAATTATCCATCATTGATCTATTGCCTACGAGCTTTTCATATATTGTTCTTCGCTTATTTACTTTTCTGTTGCTACTGTTACAACTACTACAAAAACCCAAAAACATTTATCTTTACTTTTGCTACGGTTACCTTTATTATCATACCCCTTTTTGCTACTAAACACTTTGCTACAGATACTAATTTATCCAGGTGTGGTTGAATTGACAACTCAACTGCTAATACTCAAGAATATTCTTTGGCTCCCCTTGTGTCGATTCAATAGATTTGGGTTGAATACTCTACCCTCGAAAGGTGTTGCGATCCCCTATACTTGTGGGTTATCAAGACTAATATCTGGCGCCATTGCCAGGGAGCATAGCTCTATTCTCTGAGTCACTTGGGATTTATATCTGTTCATCACTATGAAGAACTTGAAAGATGCTAAAACCAAGATTTTGCCCTCAACTACGAGGGGAGGTAAGGAACTGCCATCTAGCTCTGCACTAGATTCTCCTTCCGTTATTAGTAAGCTTGCGACACCTAAACCTACTACTGCTATGAATTCTGATATGTCGCATGTTATTGATGATGCCACTTCTGCCATGCATGATGAAACTACTTCTGTGCGTGATACTACTTTGCCATTAGGTGAATTTCTAGACGAACAACTTGCTAGAGTTAGGGGGAATGAAAATATTGAAGAACCTATTATTGATGATAGTGATGATGAAGGTTCCCCCAATGATTATGTATTACCTGTTGTTCCTAAGGGTTATGTTATGAATGAAAAAGCTGCTATGGAAATCCTTGCTTGCAATGATAGAAATGATCTTAAGAAATTATTAGCTAAATGGAAGCAGCAGTCTCTTAATGCTAGAATGAAACCCGATCCTACTTTTGCTACTTCACCTATCTGTGTTACTGATAAGAATTATGAATTCTCTGTTGATCCTGATATTATTACTTTAGTTGAATCTGATCCTTTTTATGGCCTTGAATCTGAAACTGTTGTGGCACATCTTACCAAGTTGAATGATATAGCCACCCTGTTCACTCATGATGAGAAGTCTCGCTATTTATACATCCTTAAGATATTTCCGTTCTCATTAAAGGGTGATGCTAAGACTTGGTACAATTCTCTTGCCCCTGGTTGTGTGCGTAGTCCCCAGGATATGATTTATTACTTCTCTGCTAAATATTTCCCTGCTCATAAGAAACAAGCTGCCTTGCGGGAAATATATAATTTTGTGCAAACCAAAGAAGAGAGTCTCCCACAAGCTTGGGGGAGGCTTCTCCGGTTACTTAATGCTTTGCCTGATCATCCTCTTAAGAACAATGAAATACTTGATATCTTTTATAATGGACTAACCGATGCTTCCAAGGACTACTTGGATAGTTGTGCTGGTTGTGTTTTCAGGGAAAGAACAGTTGACGAAGCTGAAATATTATTGAATAATATGTTGACTAATGAAAATAATTGGACTCTTCCTGAGCCAGTTCCTGAAGTAATTCCTGAACCAATTAAGCCAACTCCTGAGCCTATTCCTAAGCCCACTCCGAAGAAGAGAGGTGTTTTATTTCTCAGTCCTGAAGATATGCAAGAGGCAAAGAAATCAATGAAAGAAAAAGGTATTAAAGCTGAAGATGTTAAGAATTTACCACCTATTGAAGAAATACATGGTCTTAATATACCGCCTGAAGAACCACATTGTCTTGATAACCCGACACAGGTAGTAAAGGTAAATTCTCTCTATAGATATGATAAAGTTGAAATACCCTCTACTAAATTTCATAGCCCTTGCTTAGATGAATTTGATGACTTTATGGCTAGACAAGAAAGTTTTAATGCTTATGTTGGTAGAGAGTTAAAGAATAATGCTTTTGATATAGGACGCGTACGTGATAATCTGGCTAGAGTTAAAGATGAACTTCACCGCGTTAGCAAATATGCTTCTATGGTTGCTACTCAAGCTGAGCAAGTACTTAAAGCTCAAAATGATTTGCTTGATGAATTAAATAATAAAAATGACTTTGCTGTTAGAGTGGCTACTAGAACCTTTGTATCCTGAAGGCCACCCTAGGAGAATCGAGCAAGATTCTCAGAGAAATAATTTAGAGGCACCTAGTTCTTCTAAAAAGAAGAAGAAGAAAAGCGATAGGACTTTGCATGCTTCTAGTGAACCTACTGTAGACACACCTGAGAATCCCAATGCTATTTCTATTTCTGATGCTGAAACACAATCAGGTGATGAACATGAACCTAGTGATAATGTTAATGATAATGTTCATGTTGATGCTCAACCTAGCAAAGACAATGATGTAGAGATTGAACCTGCTGTTGATCTTGATAACCCATAATCAAAGAATCAACGTTATGATAAGAGAGATTTTGTTGCTAGGAAGCACGGTAAAGAAAGAGAACCATGGGTTCAGAAACCCATGCCCTTTCCTCCTAAACCATCCAAGTCAAAGGATGATGAGGATTTTGAGCGCTTTGCTGAAATGATTAGACCTATTTTCTTACGTATGCGCTTAACTGATATGCTTAAAGTAAATCCTTATGCTAAGTATATGAAGGATATCATCACAAATAAAACAAAGATACCGGAAGCTGAAATTTCCACCATGCTTGCTAATTACACTTTTAACGGTGGAATACCAAAGAAACTTGGAGATCCGGGTGTTCCAACTATACCATGCTCCATTAAAAGAAATTATGTTAGAACCGCTTTATGTGATCTTGGAGCCGGTGTTAGTGTTATGCCTCTCTCTTTATATCGTAGACATGAATTGAATAAGTTGACACCTACTCAAATATCTTTGCAAATGGCCGATAAATCAATTGCTATACCTGTCGGTATTTGTGAGGATGTGCCTGTTGTAGTTGCAAATGTCACTATCTTAACGGACTTTGTTATTCTTGATATTCCCGAGGACGATAGTATGTCTATTATCCTTGGTAGACCTTTTCTTAATACTGCAGGGGATGTTATTGATTGCAACAAAGGCAATGTCACTTTTCATGTTAATGGTAATGAGCATACGGTACACTTTCCGAGGAAACAATCTCAAGTTCATAGTATCAATTCTATTGAAAAAGTTCCAACTATCATTTTTGGAGGTTTTGAATTTCCTCTCCCTACTGTCAAGAAAAAGTATGATATTCTTATTGTTGGGGATTTTCATATCCCCGTTGAGGTAACTTAGTGTTATTCGAAATTTCTCCGGTTCCGTGTTATTCGGAATGAGTTTGTTAACAAGACTTGATCAACCTTGTTAGTGGATTCATTTTGATGATCACGAGATGGATGAAACTAGAAGGCACAACCTTCTGCACCCTCTTTTTACTTTCTATTATTTAGAATAAATAAAACAAAAATAGTATTATCTGTCTGTTTTCTGAATTATCCGTGCAATAAAAAATAGTCCAAAAATAAAAGTGCTCCAAATGCCCTGCAAATTTAGTACGATTTTTTCTGGAATATTTGAGGATTTTAGGCACTGAAAACACTGCAGGAGGGGCAAGCACCAGGCCACGAGAGATGAGGGCGCCCCCCCTGTAGGGCGCGCCCCCTGTCTCGTGGGCCCCTGGTGGCTCCCCTCCACTTATGCCAACACCCGCACACTTCATCTTCTACCAAAAAAATCCCCATCCAGCTCAAGCACGAGTTCTAGCTCGTTTTGCTGCGATTTTCGATCTCTTAGCTCAAACCTCCATTCACAAAACTGCTTTGGGAGATTGTTGCTTGGTATGTGACTCCTCCATTGGTCCAATTAGTTTTTTGTTCTAGTGCTTTATTCATTGCAAATTTTTGCTGCATAGGTGACCATGTTGTTGAGCTTGCATGTTAAATTTTTGAAGTCCCAAGCAATTCCAATGCATGATATAGGCTCTAGGCACTTGTAGGAGTAGTTGCTATCAATCTTGTTTAGTTTTATCCACTTTTATTCTGAAGTTACTAAAATTTCAGAAATTTTCAGAAAAAGAAATATGCTTAGAAGAATGTACCAAGGAGGTTCCTCGGCAAAGAAAGGGCCAAGGATTGCTATACGTGAACAAGATGTTAATTTGCCAAGGGATGCAAATGTACGAGCTTGTGAGTGGCCATCCGATGATTTTATGGTCGAAGCAGGCTTCAAGGAGGAATTTGACGCATATGTGCGTAATGCCGAGGTAGAGGACTTCTTACAAGATAAGTGTCCTCAATATTATCAATTGACCGATTCCTTTGTGCGGAGGTTCAAATATATTTCTGCGCGTAATTCTCCCAGTGTCATGTTTGATATTTATGATACATCTTATACCATGGATTTAGAGGATTTCACAACTGCTTGCAAACTCCCGCAGTGGGGCAATTTCAATGATCCTCGCAAATCTGAATTTAGAGATTTTCTTGCTAGTATTACTGTGGGAGAATCTAGGGACGTAGAACAAGCTACCATACGGAGCATTCATTTTCCTGCTATACATTATTTTGCTCTCTTTATTGGTAGATGCATTAACGGTAAGGACGAAGTATGTCACATGTGTGCTCCTGATCTTTGTGTCCTCAAGAGTGCTGTGTCAGGTTATAAAGGTTATAACTTGGGGCAATAGTTGCACGTAGGTTACAGAATAATAGTAGAAGGGGAGATTTCTTTGGAGGAATTTATGCAACCCGTGTGGCTAATTTTCTTAATATAGCTCCACGAGAGGGGGATATGATTGTACCTCCTATTTATTTGGATAAATAAGCCATGTTTGATCATCATTTTCTTGAGAGGAATGAACAACTCCTCCATTATCGACTAATCTATGATAGACGCAACGTCGTCCCTGTTACTCTTCCTTCTCCCTACCTTTTTGATTATCAGGCAAAAGAAAGATATGTTGTCACCAGGGAAGAAGCAACTGAATATGAGAGGGGAATGAAGGCAGCTCGCCAACACGCTGCTGCTCAGGAGGTGGTCGCCTCTGCATCTCAGTACTACCCCAGTTTCACTTATGGATAGCAGCCAGGCGGTCATTGGTATTAAACCAACTTAGGCCAAAAGCCTAAGCTTGGGGGAGTACGTATTTCTCACCGACTTTACATTCATGTTCACACACTGGTCGTCGGTCCTCATACTCTTTCGTTGTATTATCCATGCTAGTTTAAATTTCTTTCTCAGGTTTCTTCTTGTGTGTTTGATAAACCTTAAGAAAAACCAAAAAAATTAGTTAGTTTAATTTCCTTGCTTGTAGTAAGAATTAAAATGAAAACCCCAAAGGATTTCTCGTTCTTCTTTTACTTGTTGGGAGCTTTCCCGTGTAAATAGTTTTATTTTCTTTTCTTTCTTTTGGGGGTCAAGAAGACCATATTGAAAATGCTTAGTGGCTCTTATATGCATGATTGTTTATTTAACTTAGAGCCTATATTACTTGTCTTATCTCTTGAGTTGAATGCTTGCAGATTCTAGCTTAGTCCAATGCACATGCACTCTTATTATTATACACATCGTTCGGTCGTGCAAGTGAAAGGCAATAATGACGATATATGATGGACTTATTGGGATGAGAAAAGCTGGTATGAACTCGACCTCTCTTGTTTTTGTAAATATGATGATTCATCGTTCTTGAGTCAGCTATTATGAAGTAAACATATTTGCAATAACATTTAGAGATTATAGTTGCTTGTGCCATGCTTGATTAGCTATGAGTTATAATGGTTTACCTTGCGTGCCAACATGCTATTAGAATGATTATGATGTGATATGATGGGATGGTATCCTCCTTTGAATGAATTGAGTGACTCGACTTGGCACATGTTCACGCATGTAGTTGAATAAAATCAACATAGCCTTCATGATATTTATGTTCATGGTGGATTATATCCTACTCATGCTTGTACTCGGTGTGAATTAATTTTAATGCATGTTTACGACTGTTGTCGCTCTCTCAGTTGGTCGCCTCCCAGTCTTTTGCTAGCCTTCACCTGTACAAAGCGGGAATACTGCTTGTGCATCCAAACTCCTTAAACCCCAAAGTTGTTCCATATGAGTCCACTATACCTTCCTATATGCGGTATTTACCTGCCGTTCTAAGTAAATTTGTATGTGACAAACTCCAAACCTTCAAATGAAATTCTGTTTTGTATGCTCGAGCAGCTCATGTTTCAACTAGGGCTGCCTATATCTTCCATGCTAGGTGGGTTATTCTCAAGAGGAGTGGACTCCGCTCCTCATTCACGAGAAAGGGCCGGTAACCGGGATGCCCAGTCCCATGATCCAAAAAGATCAAAGCAAATCAAAATAATTAAACAAAACTCCCCCAGGGCTGTTGTATGTTGGAGGCACTAGTTGTTTCGAGCAAGCCATGGATTGATGCTTGTTGGTGGTTGGGGGAGTATAAACCTTTACCATTCTGTTTGGGAACTGCCTATAATGCATGTAGTATGGAAGATACAGCCATCTCATAGTTGTTGCGTTGACAGCAAAAGTATGCCGCTCAAAATGTTATTCAATCTCTATTTTAAAATCGAGCTCTGGCACCTCTACAAATCCCTGCTTCCCTCTGCGAAGGGCCTATCTATTTACTTTTATGTTGAGTCATCACCCTTCTTATTAAAAGCACCCGCTGCAGAGCACACTGTCATTTGCATTCATTATTATTGGTTTATATTGGGTATGACTTGACTGGATCTCTTTTACCATGAATTACAATGTTTAGTCAGTCCTTGATCTTTAAAGGTGCTCCGCATTTATGTTTTGCGGTCTCAGAAAGGGCTAGCGAGATACCATTCTGTTATATCATGTTATGATTATTTTGAGAAAGTGTTGTCATCCGAGTTTTATTATTATGGCTCACTAGCTGATTATGTTATTGATATGAGTAATTGTGAGACCTATGTGTTATTGTGAGTATGGTTAGTTCATAATATTTGCTGAAACTTGAATGCTGGCTTTTCATGTTACAACAACAAGAGCAAACAGAGTTTGTAAAAGTTTTTCTTTATCACTTTCAGTTTATCAACTGAATTGCTTGAGGACAAGCAAAGGTTTAAGCTTGGGGGAGTTGATACGTCTCCAACGTATCTACTTTTCCAAACACTTTTGCCCTTGTTTTGGACTCTAACTTGCATGATTTGAATGAAACTAACCCGGACTAACGCTGTTTTCAGCAGAACTACCATGATGTTGTTTTATGTGTAGAAAAGAAAAGTTCTCGGAATGTCCTGAAAATCCACGGAGGCACTTTTTGGAATTAATAAGAATTTTTGGCGAAAGAATCAATGCCAGGGGGCCCACAGGCTGTCCACGAGACAGGGGGGCGCCCCCTAGGGCGCGGCCTCCTATCTTGTGGGCCCCCTGGACCTCAACCAATGTCAACTCCAACTCCATATATTCCGTCTCGGGGAGAAAAAAATCAGAGAAAAAGTTTCATCGCGTTTTACGACACGGAGCCGCCGCCAAGCCCTAATCTCTCTCGGGAGGGCTGCTCTGGATTCCGTTCAGGGCTCCGGAGAGGGGGATTCATCGCCGTCGTCATCATCAACCATCCTCCATCACCTATTTCATGATGGTCACCGCCGTGCGTGAGTAATTCCATCGTAGGCTTGCTGGACAGTGATGGGTTGGATTAGATTTACCATGTAATCAAGTTAGTTTTGTTAGGGTTTGATCCCTAGTATCCACTATGTTCTGAGATTGATGTTGCTATGACTTTGCTATGCTTAATGCTTGTCACTAGGGCCTGAGTGCCATGATTTCAGATCTGAACCTATTATGTTTCATGAATACATGTGTGTTCTTGATCCTATCTTGCAAGTCTATAGTCACCTATTATCTGTTATGATCCGACAACCCCGAACTGACAATAATCGGGATACTTCTCAGTGATGATCGTAGTTTGAGGAGTTCATGCATTCACTATGTGCTAATGCTTTGTTCCGGTTCTCTATTAAAAGGAGGCCTTAACATCCCTTAGTTTCCGCTAGGACCCCGCTTCAACGGGAGGGTAGGACAAAAGATGTCATGCAAGTTCTTTTCCATCATCACGCATGACTATTTACGGAATACATGCGTACATTACATTGATGAATTGGAGCTAGTTCTATATCACCCTATGTTCTAACTATTGCATGAGGAATTGCATTCGGCATAATTATCCATCATTGATCCATTGCCTACGAGCTTTTCATATATTGTTCTTCGCTTATTTACTTTTCTGTTGCTATTGTTACAACTACTCCAAAAACCCAAAAACATTTATCTTTACTTTTGCTACCGTTACCTTTATTATCAAACCCCCTTTTGCTACTAAACACTTTGCTGCAGATACTAAGTTATCCAGGTGTGGTTGAATTGACAACTCAACTGCTAATACTCAAGAATATTCTTTGGCTCCCCTTGTGTTGAATCAATAGATTTGGGTTGAATACTCTACCCTCGAAAGGTGTTGCGATCCCCTATACTTGTGGTTTATCAAGACTAATTTCTGGCGCCGTTGCCAGGGAGCATAACTCTATTCTCTAAGTCACTTGGGATTTATATCTGTTGATCACTATGAAGAACTTGAAAGACGCTAAAACCAAGATTTTGCCCTCAACTATGAGGGGAGGTAAGGAACTGCCATCTAGCTCTGCACTAGATTCTCCTTCCGTTATTAGTAAGCTTGTGACACCTAAACCTACTACTGCTATGAATTCTAATACTCAAGAATATTCTTTGGCTCCCCTTGTGTCGAATCAATAAATTTGGGTTGAATACTCTACCCTCGAAAGCTATTGTGATCCCCTATACTTGTGGGTTATCACATCCCCTGGCAACCTTGGCTCGCCGGGGTTGGATCCTTGTGGTTTGCTACCTCTTGAGCACTGCGTTGGATTTCCCCGAAGAGGAGAGGATGATGCAGCAAAGTAGCGTAAGTATTTCCCTTAGTTTTTGAGAACCAAGGTATCAATCCAGTAGGAGACCACACACAAGTCCCTCGTACCTATAGAAAATGATAGCAACTCGCAACCAACGCTTAGGGGTTGTCAATCCCTTCACGGTCACTTACGAGAGTGATATCTGATAGAGATAATATTTTTGGTATTTTTGATAGATAGATGCAAAGTAAAAAGTAAAGGCAAAGTAAAAACAAAGCAAGTAAATAAAGTGATAGAGATTGATATGATGAGAATAGACCCGGGGGCCATAGGTTTCACTAGTGGCTTCTCTCAAGAGCATAAGTATTCTACGGTGGGTGAACAAATTACTGTTGAGCAATTGACAGAATTGAGCATAGTTATGAGTATATCTAGGCAATGATCATGTATATAGGCATCACGTCCAAAACAAGTAGATCGAAACGATTCTGCATCTACTACTATTACTCCACTCATCGACCGCTATCCAGCATACATCTAGAGTATTAAGTAAAAACAGATTAATGCCGTAAGCAAGATGACATGATGTAGAGGGATAAATTCATGCAATATGATAAAAACCCCATCTTGTTATCCTCGATGGAAACAATACAATACGTGCCTTGCTGCCCCTTCTGTCACTAGGTAAGGACACCGCAAGATTGAACCCAAAGCTAAGCACTTCTCCCATTGCAAGAACTACCAATCTAGTTGGCCAAACCAAAAAGGATAATTCGAAGAGACTTGCAAAGATAACTCAATCATACATAAAAGAATTCAGAGAAGAATCAAATATTTTCCATAGATAATACTGGATCATAAACCCACAATTCATCGGTCTCAACAAACACACCGCAAAAAGAAGATTACATCGAATAGATCTCCACGAGAGAGGGGGAGAACATTGTATTGAGATCCAAAAAGAGAGAAGAAGCCATCTAGTTACAAGCTATGGACCCGAAGGTCTGATGTAAACTACTCACACTTCATCGGAGGGGCTATGGTGATGATGTAGAAGCCCTCCGTGGTGGATGCCCCCTCCGGCGGAGCTCCGGAACAGGCCCCAAGATGGGATCTCATGGATACAGAAGGTTGTGGCGGTGGAATTAGGTTTTTGGCTCCTGTTCTGATCATTCGGGGATACGTAGGTTTATATAGGAGGAAGGAGTACGTCGGTGGAGCTCCGAGGGGCCCACGAGGTAGGGGGGCGCGCCCAGGGGGGGGGGGGGGGGGCGCCTTCCACCCTCGTGACCTCCTCGGGCACTGCTTGAAGTAGGGTCCAAGTCTCCTGGATCACGTTCGGTTGGAAAATCACGATCTCGAAGGTTTCATTCTGTTTGGACTCCGTTTGATATTCTGTTTCTTCGAAATACTGAAAAAGGCAAAAAACAACAATTCTGGGCTGGGCCTCCGGTTAATAGGTTAGTCCCAAAAGTAATATAAAAGTGGAAAATAAAGCCCAATATAGTCCAAAACAGTAGATAAAGTAGCATGGAGCAATCAAAAATTATAGATACGTTGGAGACGTATCAGGCATCCCCAAGCTTAATTCCTGTTCGTCCTCGAGTAGGTAAATGATAAAAAAGAATTTTTGATGAGGAGTGATACTTTGGCATAATTTCAATGTAAATCTTCTTAATTGTGATACGAATATTCAGATCCGAAAGATTCAAGACAAAAGTTCATATTGACACAAAAATAATAATACTTCAAGCATACTAATCAAGGCAATCATGTCTTCTCAAAATAACATGGCAAAAGAAAGTTCATCCCTACAAAATAATATAGTTAGGCTATGCTTCATTTTCGTCACACAAAGATGTTCCCAACTTCTATACCCCCGATGACAAGCCAAGCAATTGTTTCATACTTAAATAATCTCAAACCTTTTCAACCTTCACGCAATACATGAGCGTGAGCCATGGATATAGCACTATGGGTGGAATAGAATATGATGATGGGGATTGTGTGGAGAAGACAAAAAAGGAGAAAGTCTCACATTGACGAGGCTAATCAACGGGCTATGGAGATGCCCATCAATTGATGTCAACATGAGGAGTAGGGATTGCCATGCAACGGATGCACTAGAGCCATGAATGCTCAACAAAAGAAAACTAGTGGGTGTGCATCCAACTCGCTTGCTCATGAAGACCTAGGGCATTTGAGGAAGCCCATCGTAGGAATATACAAGCCAAGTTCTATAATGAAAAATTCCCACTAGTATAAAAAGACAACTTATGAGACTCACTACATGAGGAACAAGGTGCTAATTTGAAGCACAATATATGAGACTCACTACATGAATAACAAGGTGCTACTTTGAAGCACAAGTGTGGAAAAAGAGATAGTAGCATTGCCCTTTTTTTCCTTTTTCTTTTTTTTGGGCCTTTTTTTTTCTTTTTGCCTTTTTATTTATTTGGGCAATGCTCTAATAATGATGATCATCACACTTCTATTGATTACAACACAAGGATTACAACTCAAAACTTAGAACAAGATATGACTCTATATGAATGCCTCCGAAGGTGTACCGGGATGGTGCAATGAATCAAGAGTGACATGTATGGAAAATAATGCATGGTGGCTTTGCCACAAATACGATGTCAACTACAAGATCATGCAATGACAATATGACAAAAGTAATGTATGTCATGATGATGATGGTGGAAGTTGCATGGCAATATATCTCGGAATGGCTATGGAAATGCCATGATAGGTAGGTATGGTGGCTGTTTTTAGGAAGATATAAGGAGGTTTATGTGTGATAGAGTATATCATATCACGGGGTTTGGATGCACCGGTAAAGTTTGCGCCAACTCTCAAGGTGAGAAAGGGCAATGCACGGTACCGAATAGGCTAGCAAAGGTGGAAAGGTGAGAGTGCGTATAATCCATGGACTCAACATTAGTCAAAAGAACTCATATACTTATTGCAAAGATTTATAAATCATCAAAAATTCAAGTACTACGCGCATGCTCCTGGGGGGATAGATTGGTAGGAAAAGACCATCGCTCGTCCCCGACCGCCACTCATAAGGATGCACAAGCTAGGTACACTTCATGTTTCAAATTTGTTACACAACTTTAACCATACGTGCATGCTACGGGACCTGCAAACTTCAACACAAGTATTTCTCAAATTCATAATCACCCAACTAGCACGACTTTGATATTATCACCTCCATTTCTCAAAACAATTATCAAGCATCAAACTTATCTTAGTATTCAATTCACTCAAAAGAAAGTTTCACATATCTTGAACACCAAGTATATTAACATTAAGCAAATTACCATGCTATTAAAGACTCTCAAAATAATCTAAGTGAAGTATGAGAGATCAATAGTTTCTTTAAAACAAATCCACCACCGTGCTCTAAAAGATCTAAGTGAAGTACTAGAGCAAAAATTATCACGCTCAAAAGATATAAGTGAAGCACTATGAGCAAAACTATCAAGATCAAAAGATATAAGTGAAGCACAAAGAGTATTCTAAAAAATTCCAATTCATGTATGGCTCTCTCAAAAGATGTGTTCAGCAAGGATGATTGTGGTAGACTAACAAGCAAAGACACAAATAATACAAGACGCTCCAAGTAAATTACCGATGGAAGTGGACGAAAGAGGGGATGCCTTCCGGGGCATCCCCAAGCTTTGAATTTTTGGTGTCCTTAGATTATCTTGGGGGTGCCATGGGCATCCCCAAGCTTAGGCTCTTTCCACTCCTTGTTCCATAAGCCATCAAAAGAATTCACCCAAAACTTGAAAACTTCACAACACAAAACTCAACAGAAATCTCGTGAGCTCCGTTAGAGAAAGAAAACAAAAGACTACTTCAAGGTACTGTAATGAACTCATTCTTTATTTATATTGGTGTTAAACCTACTGTATTCCAACTTCTCTATGGTTTATAAACTAATTTACTAGCCATAGATTCATCAAAATAAGCAAACAACACACGAAAAACAGAATCTGTCAAAAACAGAACAGTCTGTAGCAATCTATAACTAACGCAAACTTCTGGAACTCTAAAACTTCTACCAAAAAAGGAAGTCCTGGACAATTTGTTTATTGATTAGCAGAAAAAAGAATCAACGCAAAATCACGTTCCTGTGATTTGTCATAACTAAATTCGTGCGCGCAAAGTTTATGTTTTTCAGCAGAATCAAATCAACTATCATCGTAGGTTATCCTATAGGTTCTACTTGGCACAAACACTAATTAAAACATAAAACCTCATCCAAACAGAAGGTAGATGGATTATTTATTCCTAAACAGAAGCAAAAACAAAAAACTCAAAGTAAAATTGGGTTGCCTCCCAACAAGCGCTATCGTTTAACGCCCCTAGCTAGGCATAAAAGCAAGGATAGATCTTGGTATTGCCATCTTTGGTAGGCAATTCTTCAATGAGGCATCTACCTCCTTTAGGATTTTCTTTCTTACTAGTAATTGTCAAATTTTCAGGCAAAAGATCAAAAAATTCGTCTATAGCAAAAGGTTCCTTAATGATGGAAAAAAGATTGGGATGAACGCTTATAGATTTAAGATCCGCAGTTTCCTTACTAGATGATTCACCCTTATTCTTAGGAACATAAATGAGCTTAGTATTTTTAGTAGACGAACTTGGAGTATTTTGGACGGAAGAAAAAGTGGTTCCCAAGTTGGTAATGATACCCTCAAGTTTATCGATTCTTGTGGAGTCTAGATTTATTTTCTCATTGACCATGGGATCTTTTTCTTTAATATTTTTCAAAGTCATTCCTACCTTAGATCCATATTGGGTAATTTGATTGTGGATCTTTTTATCAAGATTTTCAATTGATTCAATGGTAGCAACTTTATTCTCAATAATTTCAAGTCTTTGCATAACATGCTCCAAAGTTAACGTAGTTCCATTAATCAAAAGAGGTGGTGAGCCAAATATATCTATTAAAGCATTATAAGAATCAAAACTATGGCTACCCAAAAAATTCCCTCCGGTAATGGTATAAAGGATATATCTATACCAAGGATTAGCACCTAAGTAAAAATTGCGAAGAAGAACTGAAGTAGATTGCTTCCTGGTAGATTTATTTTGAGCATTGCAAATTCTATACCAAGCATCTTTTAGATTTTCTCCCTCCCTTTGTTTAAAATTTAGGACTTCATTCTCGGGAGATAACGGAGAAGATAAGAAACTAGTCATGACGACAAGAAAGCAAACGGAAAGGCAAAGGGAAAAAGGCAAACGGGAAAGAGAGGAGGAGATTGGGAAAGAGAGGGCGAATAAAACAGCAAGGGTGAAGTGGGTGAGAGGAAAACAAGAGGCAAATGGCAAATAATGTAATGCGAGAGATAGGGATTGCGATGGGTACTTGGTATGGTTGACTTGCTTGCGTGAGCCTCCCCGGCAACGGCGCCAGAAATTCTTCTTGCTACCTCTTGAGCACTGCGTTGGATTTCCCCGAAGAGGAGTGGATGATGCAGCAAAGTAGCGTAAGTATTTCCCTCAGTTTTTGAGAACCAAGGTATCAATCCAGTAGGAGACCACACACAAGTCCCTCGTACCTACACAAAACGATAGCAACTCGCAACCAACGCTTAGGGGTTGTTAATCCCTTCACGGTCACTTACGAGAGTGAGATCTGATAGAGATAATATTTTTATATTTTTGATAGATAGATGCAAAGTAAAAAGTAAAGGCAAAGTAAAAACAAAGCAAGTAAATAAAGTGATAGAGATTGATATGATGAGAATAGACCCGGGGGCCATAGGTTTCACTAGTGGCTTCTCTCAAGAGCATAAGTATTCTACGGTGGGTGAACAAATTACTGTTGAGCAATTGACAGAATTGAGCATAGTTATAAGTATATCTAGGCAATGATCATGTATATAGGCATCACGTCCAAAACAAGTAGATCGAAACAATTCTGCATCTACTACTATTACTCCACTCATCGACCGCTATCCAGCATGCATCTAGAGTATTAAGTAAAAATAGAGTAACTCCGTAAGCAAGATGACATGATGTAGAGGGATAAATTCATGCAATATGATAAAAACCCCATCTTGTTATCCTCGATGGCAACAATACAAGACGTGCCTTGCTGCCCCTTCTCTCACTGGGTAAGGACACCGCAAGATTGAACCCAAAGCTAAGCACTTCTCCCATTGCAAGAACTACCAATCTAGTTGGCCAAACCAAAAAGGATAATTCGAAGAGACTTGCAAATATAACTCAATCATACATGAAAGAATTCAGAGAAGAATCAAATATTTTCCATAGATAATACTGGATCATAAACCCACAATTCATCGGTCTCAACAAACACACCGCAAAAAGAAGATTACATCGAATAGATCTCCACGAGAGAGGGGGAGAACATTGTATTGAGATCCAAAAAGAGAGAAGAAGTCATCTAGCTACTAGCTATGGACCTGAAGGTCTGAAGTAAACTACTCACACTTCATCGGAGGGGCTATGGTGATGATGTAGAAGCCCTTTGTGGTGGATGCCCCCTCCGGTGGAGCTCCGGAACAGGCTACAAGATGGGATCTCGTGGATACAGAAGGTTGCGGCGGTGGAATTAGGTTTTTGGCTCCTGTTCTGATCGTTCGGGGATACGTAGGTATATATAGGAGGAAGGAGTACGTCGGTGGAGCTCCGAGGGGCCCACGAGTTAGGGGGCGCGCCCTCCACCCTCGTGACCTCCTCGGGCACTGCTTGGAGTAGGGTCCAAGTCTCCTGGATCACGTTCGGTTGGAAAATCACGTCTAAGTCTCCTGGATCACGTTCGGTTGGAAAACCGGGACCAACCTGCTGCCCCAATCAGCGACGGCCTGGTTTCCCGCCTCCACCGCCTGCCACCTGCATGGGGGACACATGGCGAGCAAGCAGAATCGAGGGGACGGGTGAGGCGACCGTTCCCCGCCGCGTGATTGTGGGGCGTGGACGCCTTGAAGACCACGACCCGAGTCTGCTCAGTAAATGAGCCGCGCCTCTGCGCCTTCCTCTTTTTATGGGGAAGGTGCGAGCCGCCTCTTTACAACAGTGTGAAGCATGTGCGCGGGAACCGCCCCACGCATGACCCCCACGTCAAGCACGACCCTCCAAGTCGCGCATTCAACGCGGGTCGTGGAGAAGCGCAGTGGGCGAAAAGTTACTGCGGTAAAATCCACCCCACCTGCATGCGCACCGTTCTAGGCCTGGCCCAACAACGCGTTGCACTAATGTTTGGCCCAGGCCCGGGGGCTCCTATCGGTGTAGAAAAGTAGGGGCTCTCCTTTTGACCCCTTTACTTGTGCAAGGGCAGTCAGAGCCGCGCCCACGACCACAGTGAGTAGGGCAGGGCAGGAGGCCGGAGCACAAGACGATCGAGGCAACGCCAAGACCCAGAAACACTGAAGAGCAAAAGTGCGAGGTGGACTCCCCCGGCAAAGCCCTTGCCGGGGCAGTCTCCGCGGCCCCGGCAAGAGCCTTGCCGGGGCAGCTTGCCCAGCACCAGCAGAGCGAGCCACCCTTGAGCCTAAGAGTTCCAAGCGCTGCCAACAACTACATTGGGACCAAGGCTCAGGAGGCACCTCTGTGATGGCATGCAGATCTTCGTCAAATCATAAACACACGAGATCAGATGATGACCAGAAGACGACGACCCTCGGCGGGATCCTAGCCAAGGAAATCCACGAGACCCCCGGCAAGCGCTTTGCCGGGGATGACCGCAACACCGCGGCAAGACCCTTGCCGAGGGCATCAGCGGGACCATAGCCAGGCCCACGCCTGCCAAGACGCAATCGCCATCCCCATGTAGCTGCTAGCTCAACCAGCTGGGCAGGCACCTACGTGGCGGCGAGCGGCCTCTACACTGACATAGCAAGCACCTGCGTGGTGACATGCAGATCTTCATGAAGGCTCCACCATCGCGCCAGCCGAACAGCCAGCCAACATGACGCCACGACGCCTCGTCAGCTCGGACGCGTGTCGAAGCCAGGCGAGGCGGCGACAGCTGGGACGTGCTTCCTTGTCGTCCTCGATAAAGCGAGAGGGGCATGTCGGCAGTGCATTAAATGCATTTGTCCAACGGTGCCAAAGGATAGACTCACCCACTGTACATCTTTCCATCTCCTGTGTGCCACCGTGGCAACCCCTTTTTGTCTATAAAAGGAGGCCCGAGGCGACAAGGAGAAGGATTCAGATCCTTTGGGCAAGTCACACCCCGTAGCTAGCTCAAGAACACAAGAACACTCAAATACATCCACCAAAGCATGACTAGGGTATTACGCATCTCCGCGGCCCAAACCTGGGTAAACGATCTATGTGCTTCCCGTCAGACCCACTCTTTGCACAACCCCGCGTCCGCCAACCGTAGAAGGGATGCTCGTGATTCCATAGGTGTCGATTTCCCCCGACAATGTACTGATACCAAGCATGACATATGAGAATAATACTAGCAAGTAGTACATACTAACAAGGTGCATACGAACATAACATGAAGATAAGCATGTATCCATAAACATAATCGAAACAGTACTACACTGGTGCGCGTCGGTCCTAAACAAACGGGTTTTAACCCCTTTCTGTGACGGCATCTGAAACCGTCGCCAAGTGAGTATGGGCAATAGGGGGGTCCTTCCCACACGACCAAAAACCGTCAGGGATATGCCCTCCTGGCATACACGTTCGGCAAAATGAGGTCGTGTGCGACCGGCGAGCGCGCAAATACGGAAATATGTATAGTATAGCTAAAAATACAATTATATGGTGAAATTGTTTCGGTCGCAAGTACATCCCACACCCGCTAAACGTTTCCGTTCGTATGTACATCCCTCACAGTCGCTCCAAGGAAAATGTTTCCGCAAGGCAGTGTAACGCAAACAGTTTTGAAGAGAATGTCGTGTGTGATTGTTCATTGATCCAACACGGTTTATTCCTAGAAACTGTGTGAGTTGCTTGAGGTCATCGCCCATGGTGGTTTCTCATTAACCATTTGCAATAGGAAAACCCAATTAGCAAGCTAATTGGCCAATTAGCAGGCTAATTGCCCTATTATTGATAATCCATTTACTAATCTAATTGACATTCATATTAAGCACATAATATATTCCATTTCCATATTAAGGAAGCAGGATTTCATAATTGAAATACATCAGTGTACAACATGATATAGCTTCAGCACTCAGCTACCCCATTACATAACTGCACCAGCAGCAAGTTTCACATGCAACATCTAGAACCTTTGGAAATTAGCATCTTAGATGGTACATAGAGAGATGCACCTCATCTGGAAAACTGCTGAAGCGGAAGGCGAATATTGAGCCTTCATTCATGTTGAAGGTCTTTGCAACTTTAGGCCAGTGCCTGTGGATGATTGACCGTCCATCCTTCGACCTCTTCAGGAACACTTCAATATTGAACCGTGGGTGTTGTATGAAAACTTTCCTCGCCTCCTGACCACAGAGGTAGTTTGAGAGGTAATCCTCAATGAAGCCTGAAAACAAGGATGTGCATAAATATCTTCTCTATATTGGAAATGGGGCAAAGGAATACAAAAAGGCAAGGTATAATAGTTAGTACCATCTTGTAAACCTCAGTGCTTCCCATTGTTTCCCTACAACACATATAAGGTAGTTAGTCATCAGGTTAAGTAAGTGTTCGCATGCTATCAGTAAAATATGTTGTTGATAAATAAGCACATTGCAGATTCATCAAATTAATTCAAGCCACATGGAAAACCCATTTATCCAAACCAAGCATGATTAAGAACTAGGAAATATAGCAATTGTATACGTTTCTCATGTATTTAGTACATCCAAATTCAATTTATTCCTCACATGGTATACAATAATAGAATGCAGCCACAACAATTGAACATCGCATTGCAGAATTGAACCAAGCAGTTCACTAAACACCACAACAAGTGAACCAAGCTACAACAAATGAACCAAGCAGTTAAGTAAAAAGCAATTGAACAATATAACATACTCCTAATAGAAGATCAGATAGTTAACCAAACCAAGCATGCTTAACAACTTGGAAATATTGCACCCTAAAGAATTGAACATCACATTTGCAGAATTGAACCAAGTAGTTAATTGAACACCACATTGCACGACATATAGAACATATACACTATAGCAGAAGATTGCATGGTAAAAGTAGATAGCACAATTCACTAGAATTTGTTAAGGAAAGGCAGTAGCTAGCAAACTGAACATGGGTCCTTATTGTGAGCTAATAAGACAAGCTAGTCCTCATTGTCGGAGGTATCGATGACGATTGGCTCCTTGGTCATGGAAGAGGGCGAGGGCTCCGCATTGTGGGTGCCCTCGTTGTAGTGGTGAGTTGCCCGAGCTGCTCCGGGCACCAACCTGCTGGTTCTCAAGATGAGGTAAGCATGTGCACGATGAGAAAACACCACGTAGTCTTCATCGAAGGCATCGACAGTGGCCTCGAGAAAACGCCACGAACTGTCGTTTAAAGCAGCCAACCACGTCATGGCGTCGGTGGGTGAGGCGTCAATGGGGCCTCGACATCGAGGTGCTCCTCCAAGATCTGGGGGTCAGCACGAATGGCAACCATCACGACCTCATCCGCGCATGCGGCCGCAATTTGCTTCTCCGCTGCCAAATGCTCCTTGAGGTCTTGGCTATACTGCATGCACCATGTCTTAGGCCGACGCTTATTTGCTGGAGGGGTCGGTGATTTGGGTGGAAGGTGTCGTGCTCGCGCCGGTGGTTGGGGCATGTGGGATGTGGAAGGAGGAGGAGGATGGGGGTCGGGTGTGGATTACCTGCCTGGATAGGCGAGGCCGAGCAGCGTGAAGGAGGGTCGCCGGCGAGGAGGCGGCGGTGCTGCAAGCAAGGAGGGAAGGTTTCAACTTGGAAAGGAAGGCGTAAAGAGGGGAAATGTGGCTTTTTGTAAGGGGGAGGGGGCGGGGAGGTAGATATTTCCGCGGAAGCCGAAAAATTGGAATCGGTTCAGCCAAAAAACTGGTGCGCAAAGTGTCATCAGACATGGTCCCTTATTCAGACACGGTCCAAAGATATTTTGTGCTGCAACTCACATGGTTGGTTATAATAAACTATGTGGGATCTACTTGATTTTTGGTCTTGATTTGAATTACATAATGGGGTCACAGTGGCCATGGACGGTGTTTGAATTGCTAGACATTTTATTTGCAGTGATCATAAAAGAATTGGAAATATTTCGGGTTTGTTTGGACATTTTTATGCACTAAGTGAGTTTTCAATGCATTTATGTGCATAATTTAAATTTGAACTACATGCACATGCTCCAGTGAATATAAATTCGTTGAAAAATCAAATCTTTGTCCTTGGGTGCATTCTTAGGTCCCATGCAAGAAATGGGAATGAATTTCAAACACCATGGCACCGTTGATTGCCGGCAAAATAGTGAGATGCCTGGTTTTTAAATTCTAGTAAATACAAAACTCGTCTGAAATTCATGAAACTTGGCATTCTATCATGGAGCGGCATCAACATGCCGTGGTACAAATTTTGTCCCATTTGGGGCATGTTTGGGTATATGCTTCTCACAAACCAGAGCTTCTCACAACAAGCATGATGGTTTTCGATAGGGAACGTCCCACCTTTAGGAACGAAACGATATCCATTGCCTCTTATTGCTTTCAAGTTTTTTTCTCGTGTCAACATAGAACAACAGGAGTGTTGTGTGAATTTTTGTGAATTTCTGGGGTTCGTTTGGACATTTTTATGCGTTAACTGAATTTTCAATGCATTTATGTGCAAATTTGAACTACATGTGCATGCTCCAGTGCATATAAATTCGTTGAAAAATCAAATCTTTGTCCTTGGGTGCATGCTTAGGTCCCATGCAAGAAATGGGAATGAATTTCAAACACCATGGCACCGTTGATTGCCGGTAAAACAGTGAGATGCCTGGTTTTTAAATACTAGTAAATCCAAAACTCATCTGAAATTCATGAAACTTGGCATGCTATCATGGAGTAGCATCAACATGTCGTGGTACAAATTTTGTCCCATTTGGGGCAGGTTTGGGTATATGCTTCTCACAAACAGGAGCTTCTCACAACAAGCATGATGGTTTTCGGTAGGGAACTTCCCACCTATGAGGACGAAACCATATCCATTGCCTCTTATTGCTTCAAGTTTTTTTTCTCGTGTCAACATAGAACAAGAGGAGTGTTTTGTGATTTTTTGTGATTTTTCGGGATTCGTTTGGACATTTTTATGCATTAACTGAGATTTCAATGCATTTATGTGCATAATTCAATTTTGAACTACATGCGCATGCTCCATTGCATATAAATTCATTGAAAAATCAAATCTTTGTCCTTGGGTGCATGCTTAAGTCCCATAAAGAAATGGGAATGAATTTCAAACACCATGGCACCATTGATTGCCGGCAAAACAGTGATATGCCTGGTTTTTAAATTCTAGTAAATCCAAAACTCGTCTGAATTTCATGAAACTTGGCATGCTATCATGGAGCGGTATCAACATGTCGTGGTACAAATTTTGTTCAATTTGGGGAAGGTTTGGGTATATGCTTCTGAGAAGCCGGAGCTTCTCACAACAAGCATGATGGTTTTTGGTAGGGAACGTCCCACCTTTGGGGACGAAACAATATCCATTGCCTCTTATTGCTTTCAAGTTTTTTTCTCGTGTCAACATAGAACAATAGGAGTGTTGTGTGAATTTTTGTGATTTTTTAGGGTTCTTGTGGACATTTTTATGCATTAACTGAGTTTTCAATGCATTTATGTGCATAATTCAAATTTGAACAACATGCGCATGCTCCAGTGCATATAATTTCGTTGAAAAATCAAATCTTTGTCCTTGGGTGCATGCTTAGGTCCCATGCAAGAAACGGGAATGAATTTCAAACACCATGGCACGGTTGACTGCCAGCAAAATAGTGAGATGCATGGTTTTTAAATTCTAGTAAATCCAAAACTTGTCTGAAATTCATGAAACTTGGCATGCTATCATGGAGCGGCATCAACATTCCGTGGTACAAATTTTGTCCCATTTGGGTATATGCTTCTCACAAACCGGAGCTTCCCACAACAAGCATGATGGTTTTCAGTAGGGAACGTCTCACCATTGGGGACGAAACCATATCCATTGCCTCTTATTTCTTTCAAGTTTTTTTCTCATGTCAACATAGAATAACAGGAGTGTTGTGTGAATTTCTGTGATTTTTTAGGGTTCATTTGGACATTTTTATGCATTAAGTGAGTTTTCAATGCATTTATGTGCATAATTCAAATTTGAACTACATGCACATGCTCCAGTGCATATAAATTCGTTGAATAATCAAATCTTTGTCCTTGGGTGCATGCTTAGGTCCCATGCAAGAAATGGGAATGTATTTCAAACACCATGGCACTGTTGATTGCCGGCAAAACAGTGGGATGCCTGGTTTTTAAATTCTAGTAAATCCAAACTCGTCTGAAATTCATGAAACTTAGCAAGCTATCATGGAGCGGCATCAACATGCCGTGGTACAAATTTGGTCCCATTTGGGGCAGGTTGGGTATATGCTTCTCACAAACCGGAGCTTCTCACAACAAGCATGATGGTTTTCAGTAGGGAACGTCCCACCTCTGGGGACGAAACCATATCCATTGCCTCTTATTGCTTTCAAGTTTTTTCTCGTGTCAACATAGAATAACAGGAGTGTTATGTGAATTTTTGTGATTTTTCGGGGTTCGTTTGGACATTTTTATGCATTAAGTGAGTTTTCTATGCATTTATGTGCATAATTCAAATTTGAACTACATGCGCATACTCTAGTGCATATAAATTCATTGCAAAATCAACTCTTTGTCCTTGGGTACATGCTTAGGTCCCATGAAAGTAATGGGAAGGAATTTTAAACAGCATGGCAGCATTGATTGCCCGCAAAATAGTGAGATGCCTGGTTTTTAAATTCTAGTAAATCCAAAACACCTCTGAAATTCATGAAACTTGGCATGCTAGCATGGAGCGGCATCAACATGCCGTGGTACAAATTTTGTCCCATTTGGTGCACGTTTGGGTATATGCTTCTCACAAATCGGAGCTTCTCACAACAAGCATGATGGTTTTCGTTAGGGAACGTCCCACCTTTGGGGACGAGACGATATCCATTACCTCTTATTGCTTTCAAGTTTTTTTCTTGTGTCAACATAGAACAACAGGAGTGTTGTATGAATTTTTGTGAATTTTTTCGGGTTCGTTTGGAAATGTTTATGCATTAACTGAGTTTTCCATGCATTTAGGTGCATAATTCAAATTTGAACTACATGCGCATGCTCCAGTGCATATAAATTCGTTGAAAAATCAAATCTTTGTCCTTGGGTGCATGCTTAGGTCCCATGCAAGAAATGGGAATGAATTTCAAACACCATGGCACCGTTGATTGCTGGTAAAACAGTGAGATGCCTGGTTTTTAAATTCTAGTAAATCCAAAACTCGTTCAAAATTCATGAAACTTGGCATGCTATCATGGAGCGGCATCAACATGTCGTGGTACAAATTTTGTCCCATTTCGGGCAGGTTTGGGTATATGTTTCTCACAAACTGGAGCTTCTCACAACAAGCATGATGGTTTTCGATAGGGAACCTCCCACCTTTGAGGACGAAACCATATCCATTGCCTCTTATTGCTTTGAAGTTTGTTTCTCGTGTCAACATAGAACAACAGGAGTGTTGTGTGAATTTTTGTGATTTTTCGAGGTTTGTTTGGACATTTTTATGCATTAAGTGAGTTTTGAATGCATTCATGTGCATAATTCAAATTTGAACTACATGCGCATGCTCCAGTGCATATAAATTCATTGAAAAATCAAATCTTTGTCCTTGCATGCATGCTTAGGTCCCATGCGAGAAATGGGAATGAATTTCAAACACCATGGCACCGTTGATTGCCGACAAAACAGTGAGACGCATCGTCTTTTCATACTAGTAAATCAAAAACTTGTATGAAATTCATGAAACTTGGCATGCTATCATGGAGTGGGATCAACATGCCGTCGTACAAATTTTGTCCCATTTGGGGCAGGTTTGGGTATATGCTTCTCAAAAACCGGAGCTTCTCACAACAAGCATGATGGTTTTCAGTAGGGAACGTCCCACCTTTGGGGATGAAACCATATCCATGGCCTCTTATTGCTTTCAAGTTTTTTTCTCCTGTCAACATTGAACAACAGGAGTGTTGTGTGAATTTTTGTGATTTTTCGGGGTTCGTTTGGACATTTTTATGCATTAACCGAGTTTCAATGCATTTATGTGCGTAATTCAAATTTGAGCTACATGTGCATGCTCCTGTGCAGATAAATTCGTTGAAAAATCAAATCTTTGTCCTTGGGTGCATGCTTAGGTCCCATTCAAGAAATGGGAATGAATTTCAAACATCCCGGCACCGTTTATTGCCGGCAAAACAGTGAGACGCCTAGTTTTTATTAAATCCAAAACTCGTCTGATATTTATGAAACTTGTCATGCTATCATGGAGCGGCATCAACATGTTGTGGTACAAATTTTGTCACATTTCGGGCAGGTTTGGGTATATGCTTCTCAGAAACCGGAGCTTCTCACAACAAGCATGATGGTTTTCGGTAGGGAACCTCCCACCTTTGGGGACGAAACCATATCCATTGCCTCTTATTGCTTCAAGACAAGAGTGTCGTGTAAATTTTTGTGAGGGTTTGTTTGGACAATTTTATGCATTAACTGAGTTTTCAATGCATTTATGTGCATAATTCAAATTTGAACTAAATGCGCATGCTCCAGTGCATATAAATTGGTTGAAAAATCAAATCTGAGTCATTGGGTGCATGCTTAGGTCCCATGCAAGAAATGGGAATGAATTTCAAACACCAGGGCACCGTTGATTGCCGGCAAAACATTGAGATGCCTGGTTTTTAAATTCTAGTAAATCCAAAACTCGTCTAAAATTTATGAAACTTGGCATGCTATCATGGAAGGGCACCCGACATGCTGTGGTATTTTTCGTGTCCATTTTGAGAGAAGGCACACTCGAATAATGACAGCCAACAAAGGAATTTTTTTAAAAAATAGCTGCCACTTTAATATCTCAAACGTTTGTATAATTGAAGCCGTGTGCGTTCGGTTAACCATTCATGTGACACAACGTGTCTTGGTTTTAATGGCTATGGGAGGTGCCGTTTGGACAGCTGCTTGACTCAACGGGACGCGTGCGACCGTAGTCCGGTGCGCAAGTGTCGGATATCGGGTTCCAGCAAAACTCCTAAGGTTTGAACTCTTGGGTGCGCATGGAGATCTACTCGCTACCGATCCACGCCCCAAAACCTCGCGGCGAATCTAAGCTACACGATGAACAACATAAGGGAGACGAGGTTTATACTGGTTCTGGCCACCATTGTGGTGTAATACCCTAATCCAGTGTGTGGTGTGGTGGATTGTCTTTAGGGCTGATGATGAACAGTACAAAGGAAGAACAACCTCGAGAGGGGTGTTCTTGTGGTGGTGTGCTTGGAGAGGAATTGCTCCATCTCTGTGGCTCTAGGTGAGATCCCCCCTCTTTTCTACTGTGGTGGCTATCTCTATATATAGAGGCCTTGGTCCTCTTCCCAAATATTGAGCGGGAAGGCAGCCAACAACGGCCATTTTGAAGGGGGACAGCGAGTACAAGCTATCCCGACTAAAGGTGGTCTTCGACTGCCAAAGGCACTGGTGATGACGCCGTCTTGGGCTCCACGTGGATCTCCGTCCTACCGTCTTGCTGGTCTTGGTCTCGTTGCACAGATATGGTAACCTTTGCTTGATGGCTCAGTACTCCACGCCTGCGCTTGCCCCCTTCGCACCAAAGAGGAAATGAGGACACTGCGCTGGCTGGCGCCCGCCTGGTCTCGATCGTCATGGCTTGCGTCACGAGCACCTCGCGAGGTACTCCTTGCCTTGATCTCTCCGCCTCCTCGCGAGCCTGCCTGGTGATGCCGCCCCTGAGGAAGCCTTGTGTCGACCGCCCCGTGAGGCTTGGCCCCTCGAGAGCGTCTTGAACCTGGGTTGATGAAGACGGGCCGTACTGGGCCACTACTTGAGCCATGCCGCAGGCCGCAGGTAGGCAAGTCTGGGGACCCCCATTCCCAGAACACCGATAGTAGCCCCCAGGCCCAAGGCGCGCTCGGACTTGGCTTAGCAGCGAAGCCAAAGGGCAAGTGCGGAGCGCCGCGGGCCCCAACAGCCTGCGGCCAAGGTCGCCTTGTGGCGGTTGATTGGACGTGGGCATCTTTGCTTCCCCACGCGCCTCGGCAACTTCCCGACTGACAAAAAGACTGTCCTGGGTTAGGCTTGCCTTCATTGCTCTCATTCGCCTTGCTCCAGATCCCCTTCCTTGCCCTTGCTCTCTTGCTTCTGAAATATCCAGATCCACTCCATCCTTCCTTTTTTAGCGAGCAATGGTGCCCCGCAAGGCTGCGGCCGAGGCCCTGCCGGCTTGGTACTCGCCGGCCCTGGATCCCCCCCAACATGATGGAGAAGAATCTCGCCGCTACGCGCCTGATGACGGCGGCGCAGGGCAGCAAGATGGGGGATACCGAGCTCCGGGCCGGCTCCGCCCAGCCGGAGGCTAAAGGGAGCACGTTCCACCCCTTCTTCATGAGCACCGTTATCGCTGGCCTGGTGCCTCCCTTTTCTGAGTTCTTCTACGCCGTCCTCCGCCATTACAAGCTGCAGGCCCTTCATCTCCATCCCAACTCTGTCCTCCTTCTGTCAATTTTCGCCTACTGCTGCGAGGCGCACGTTGTGGTGATGCCGTCCGTGGCTTTGCTGCGCCACTTCTTCTCCCTCCGAATCACCGACAGCCATACCTCGGCGTGCGCTGGCTTCATCGCGTACTCCAAGGCCAACACGATCTCGAAGACCGGCAAGAGGGTTGATGGCTTCCTGAGCAAGTGGGTTATGCTGGATGCCGGATGCATCCACTCTCGGTTCGAGTTGCCCACGGAGCAGCCCCAGGCTGACGAGGCGTGGTCTCGTGCGAAGCTTGACGACCGACGAGCGAAGTTGGTGCTGGAGAAGATGAACACCATCCTGAGGCCGGGCAACATGAAGGCAGCAAAGCTGACCGGGGCCACGCTCCTGAGGGAGTTCCTGGTGCAGCGGGTGGCCCCACTTCAGGCGCACTCGCGCCCATTGTGGACACTTGAGGGTGCGGACGACGATCTCCGCCTAAACTCGGTGGCACTAACCGACGAGGATCTGGTCGCACCTCTCCGCGTCTTGGTCGGAGAGGACGTGGAAAGTTCGGAGGGCGTTTCAGCCCCCCTGTTCCTCCGCAAAAATTGGCAACAAGTGGTGGAGGCCGTGCCCACCTTCGATGGGAGTGGTCTGGTGCCGGAGGTGCCTCCTGAGGGCCAGGAGGCGACGGCGCCGGTGGAATTGTCTTCTGATGATTCCCGCGGAGGAGGAGAGGAAGACAAAGAAGAAGAGGAGCGCGACTCGGAGGCGACCGCTGAGGGGATGGGGAGACTTTTCCCGGCGCAGGGCCAGCATCCTCCATACCGTAAAGGATGACGACGAGGTCGGCTCCAAGCGAGGGGGAGAGGACCCGCCCATGATCCCGAAGAAGGACAGGTCGGGTCTGATCTCCCGAGGGGCTACCCCGGCCCTAGCACTGCTCGAAGCCAGCTCCAGCCCTTCTGGTGCTCCCTCCTCTGCCTCTGGACCTCCCGAGGCTGCGCCCCGGACCAAGAGACTCACGGGCTTTAAGCTCGGCAAGAGACCGCCAGAATATGCCGTGATTGACCAGTAAGTGCTCGAACTCCGTCTTGTTCTTGTTTTTGCTGTCAGGGCTTGACGTCCTCCATCATCTGGTTAGGCCGCCGCTTGTGGCGAAGAAGCTGAAGGGGGACACGGTGGCTCCGCTTGGGGCAGGCTCATCCGTTGTGGCCGCACCTTACCTGTGGGAAGGGGAGGTAGTGGAGCGCACACCTCCCCTGCCCGGTCGTCCCCGGGAGGCCAGGAGGAGCGCCCAGGTGGGGTGCCAGCCCCCACGGACCCGCTGACTCTGGAGATGCCGGTGCTTGATGCTGTCGCTAAGGCTGCCAAGACTCAGGAGCTCCTAGTTTCCCAAGCCGTGGTCATGCTGCCGCCTTCTCCTCCTGCTCCACTGGTTCCTGACTCCTCTGGCTCCTCCGCTGTCTTGGACCGTGCCCTTGCTGAGCTAGGCCGGCTGCAAGAAGACCTCCAGGGTGCCAACCCCCACCTGGTGGCCGGGCGCCTGGAGCTGATCTCTGGCTGGGTTCAGTCCGACACCTCTGTCCGAGCGGCGCTGAGCCGGGCTGCGGCAGCTTCCGAGGAGGAGAAGCAAGTCGCCACCCAGGCTACAGCCGCCCGTGATGCGGCGCTGAAGGATGCCATGGTTGCCCAGGACCGGTGCAAGGCGCTGGAGGACGAGCTGCAGGGTTTGCACGATGAGCTCACCAAAGAGGCTCGCGACCGCCAGGCAAAGGAGGAAGAGATGAAGGCTTGGGAGGCCGCCATCGGGGACCGTGACGCCGAGCTGTCCACTGATCACAGCCAACTGAAGACGCTGAAGCAGAAGCTGAAGGCGGAGAGGGCCGAGCTGGACGCCAAGGCGAAGGTCCTAGCCGAGGATCGCGTGGACTTCGTGGATCTTGAGGAGAGATCTCACAAGGCGCTGAAGATGCTCTATGATGGTGGTCTGGAGAAGTCGCTGGCGGGTCCAAGGACGGCCCCGCCAAGCTGCTTCCCTTCTTGATCGAAGCGCTTGAGGAAGTCGTGACCGGCGTCGGCCCCATGGCCGAGGTTGAAGCTCACGTCCTTTCTTCTGCGGCACTGACGCGGGTCCTCAGCCACATCTACCTTCGCGACCCTGGCACCAACCTCGACGATTTGCTGGAGCCTGTGGACGCCGAGCGCTCCGCCGCGCTGCTGAAGCCGTGAAGGGCCGAGCGGAAGCCCTACTGGCGAAGTTCTGCGCCTTCGTGACTGCGCCCAAGGCAGGTACTACTGGCTCCTGGCGAATGACGGCGCTGCCCAAGGGTGATCTTCTCGCGGCTTCTTTCCTGTTTCAACTCCTGTAATATGCACCGTGCCTCGTGGAGGCGTTTAAACTTGTGTTTGGTATCATGAGGACAACTTATGGTTTGTAATATTTGCTTCTGGATTTGCTTCGAGATTTTGCGGTTTCCTTCCTATTTGCTTTGTGTTCTACGTCGGCAGGGCCCGGCCCCGCGCATACCTTAGCTGCCATTACCCCCAACCGGATCAGCAGGACGGGACCAAGGAGTGAGGGGCTACGTGACAAGTTAGGCTCCCGAGTCGCGATGCTCAGGAGTCCCTCTTGACGCGCAAACAACAAATAGGGAGGAGGTGTGGGAGTGGATCTGGCATTCTATGTCGGCAGGGCCCGGCCCCACGCATACCTCAACCGCCGTTAGCCTTGCGGAACTAAGGAGTGAGGGGCTACGTGACCAGTTAGGCTCCTAAGTCGCGATGCTCAGGAGTCCCCCTTGACGCTCAAACGATTTTCATACCTTGGCTCCGCTCGGGGAGGGGCGCGCGACGACCAGGTCCGAGGGACTTGGCTCGGTGGCGTGCGCTCGGGCGTGACCCTGGCATAGCCCTTGTGTCTAGCCCCCTCGCGTGGCGCTCCTGAGGGGAGGTGTTGCGATGAGGCCAGACACTGAGCTCTGGGCTCCTTGAGGTTGATACAGCCGTGGGCTGCCCTCAGTTGTTTATCACCAGCGCGGAGCATAGCGCTTCCGTATGTGTACGGGAATAGCTGCTCCTCGGCAGTGTCATTAGCCATTGCAGAGCATGGTGCTTCCACTGGTACGTGGGAGGGCCCCCCTCCAGGAGGATCCCCCTGGGTGTGTACAGCCCCGCCCTGACATGTGGCTGACACGGTAGGGCTAGGCGAGGTGTATATGGGCACTCGTGAGCCAGCACGGGACTCACGAGGCCCTACCTCAAGGCGGGTTGCGCCTGATCTTGAGCCTTGGGCGGCTAAGTGTTCCTGCGAGGTGGTTAGATACAAATGCTCTATGTCCTCAGGTCCCAGCCCTCGAGCGAGCTCAGCCGCCGCTGGTATGCCAGGTCGCGATGCCGTGGACAAGGCCAGGGGGTGAGGGATGGAGAGCCAGTAAGAGCTCCTGAGTCGCGATGCTCAGGCGCCCCCCTTTTAACGTGCAAGCGATTTGCATGGGGGAGAAAAAGGGCCCATGGTAGGCGGGAGATGATAATCATAGGCGGGTTAAGCATGAAAGGCAAATCAGCTTAGATAAATGCAGGAAGGATACATGCCACTGGGTCAGGCCCAAGCGGTTTGGGGATGATGCAGCCCGAGGGGCGCTCCCAGCAAGGTAACATAGAACAAGAGGAGTGTTTTGTGATTTTTTGTGATTTTTCGGGATTCGTTTGGACATTTTTATGCATTAACTGAGATTTCAATGCATTTATGTGCATAATTCAATTTTGAACTACATGCGCATGCTCCATTGCATATAAATTCATTGAAAAATCAAATCTTTGTCCTTGGGTGCATGCTTAAGTCCCATAAAGAAATGGGAATGAATTTCAAACACCATGGCACCATTGATTGCCGGCAAAACAGTGATATGCCTGGTTTTTAAATTCTAGTAAATCCAAAACTCGTCTGAATTTCATGAAACTTGGCATGCTATCATGGAGCGGTATCAACATGTCGTGGTACAAATTTTGTTCAATTTGGGGAAGGTTTGGGTATATGCTTCTGAGAAGCCGGAGCTTCTCACAACAAGCATGATGGTTTTTGGTAGGGAACGTCCCACCTTTGGGGACGAAACAATATCCATTGCCTCTTATTGCTTTCAAGTTTTTTTCTCGTGTCAACATAGAACAATAGGAGTGTTGTGTGAATTTTTGTGATTTTTTAGGGTTCTTGTGGACATTTTTATGCATTAACTGAGTTTTCAATGCATTTATGTGCATAATTCAAATTTGAACAACATGCGCATGCTCCAGTGCATATAATTTCATTGAAAAATCAAATCTTTGTCCTTGGGTGCATGCTTAGGTCCCATGCAAGAAATGGGAATGAATTTCAAACACCATGGCACGGTTGACTGCCAGCAAAATAGTGAGATGCATGGTTTTTAAATTCTAGTAAATCCAAAACTTGTCTGAAATTCATGAAACTTGGCATGCTATCATGGAGCAGCATCAACATGCCGTGGTACAAATTTTGTCCCATTTGGGTATATGCTTCTCACAAACCGGAGCTTCCCACAACAAGCATGATGGTTTTCAGTAGGGAACGTCTCACCATTGGGGACGAAACCATATCCATTGCCTCTTATTTCTTTCAAGTTTTTTTCTCATGTCAACATAGAATAACAGGAGTGTTGTGTGAATTTCTGTGATTTTTTAGGGTTCATTTGGACATTTTTATGCATTAAGTGAGTTTTCAATGCATTTATGTGCATAATTCAAATTTGAACTACATGCACATGCTCCAGTGCATATAAATTCGTTGAATAATCAAATCTTTGTCCTTGGGTGCATGCTTAGGTCCCATGCAAGAAATGGGAATGTATTTCAAACACAATGGCACTGTTGATTGCCGGCAAAACAATGGGATGCCTGGTTTTTAAATTCTAGTAAATCCAAACTCGTCTGAAATTCATGAAACTTAGCAAGCTATCATGGAGCGGCATCAACATGCCGTGGTACAAATTTGGTCCCATTTGGGGCAGGTTGGGTATATGCTTCTCACAAACCGGAGCTTCTCACAACAAGCATGATGGTTTTCAGTAGGGAACGTCCCACCTCTGGGGACGAAACCATATCCATTGCCTCTTATTGCTTTCATGTTTTTTCTCGTGTCAACATAGAATAACAGGAGTGTTATGTGAATTTTTGTGATTTTTCGGGGTTCGTTTGGACATTTTTATGCATTAAGTGAGTTTTCTATGCATTTATGTGCATAATTCAAATTTGAACTACATGCGCATACTCTAGTGCATATAAATTCATTGCAAAATCAACTCTTTGTCCTTGGGTACATGCTTAGGTCCCATGAAAGTAATGGGAAGGAATTTTAAACAGCATGGCAGCATTGATTGCCCGCAAAATAGTGAGATGCCTGGTTTTCAAATTCTAGTAAATCCAAAACACCTCTGAAATTCATGAAACTTGGCATGCTAGCATGGAGCGGCATCAACATGCCGTGGTACAAATTTTGTCCCATTTGGTGCACGTTTGGGTATATGCTTCTCACAAATCGGAGCTTCTCACAACAAGCATGATGGTTTTCGTTAGGGAACGTCCCACCTTTGGGGACGAGACGATATCCATTACCTCTTATTGCTTTCAAGTTTTTTTCTTGTGTCAACATAGAACAACAGGAGTGTTGTATGAATTTTTGTGAATTTTTGGGGTTCGTTTGGAAATGTTTATGCATTAACTGAGTTTTCCATGCATTTAGGTGCATAATTCAAATTTGAACTACATGCGCATGCTCCAGTGCATATAAATTCGTTGAAAAATCAAATCTTTGTCCTTGGGTGCATGCTTAGGTCCCATGCAAGAAATGGGAATGAATTTCAAACACCATGGCACCGTTGATTGCTGGTAAAACAGTGAGATGCCTGGTTTTTAAATTCTAGTAAATCCAAAACTCGTTCAAAATTCATGAAACTTGGCATGCTATCATGGAGCGGCATCAACATGTCGTGGTACAAATTTTGTCCCATTTCGGGCAGGTTTGGGTATATGTTTCTCACAAACTGGAGCTTCTCACAACAAGCATGATGGTTTTCGATAGGGAACCTCCCACCTTTGGGGACGAAACCATATCCATTGCCTCTTATTGCTTTGAAGTTTGTTTCTCGTGTCAACATAGAACAACAGGAGTGTTGTGTGAATTTTTGTGATTTTTCGAGGTTTGTTTGGACATTTTTATGCATTAAGTGAGTTTTGAATGCATTCATGTGCATAATTCAAATTTGAACTACATGCGCATGCTCCTGTGCATATAAATTCATTGAAAAATCAAATCATTGTCCTTCCGTGCATGCTTAGGTCCCATGCGAGAAATGGGAATGAATTTCAAACACCATGGCACCGTTGATTGCCGACAAAACAGTGAGACGCATCGTCTTTTCATACTAGTAAATCAAAAACTTGTATGAAATTCATGAAACTTGGCATGCTATCATGGAGTGGGATCAACATGCCGTCGTACAAATTTTGTCCCATTTGGGGCAGGTTTGGGTATATGCTTCTCAAAAACCGGAGCTTCTCACAACAAGCATGATGGTTTTCAGTAGGGAACGTCCCACCTTTGGGGATGAAACCATATCCATGGCCTCTTATTGCTTTCAAGTTTTTTTCTCCTGTCAACATTGAACAACAGGAGTGTTGTGTGAATTTTTGTGATTTTTCGGGGTTCGTTTGGACATTTTTATGCATTAACCGAGTTTCAATGCATTTATGTGCGTAATTCAAATTTGAGCTACATGTGCATGCTCCTGTGCAGATAAATTCGTTGAAAAATCAAATCTTTGTCCTTGGGTGCATGCTTAGGTCCCATTCAAGAAATGGGAATGAATTTCAAACATCCCGGCACCGTTTATTGCCGGCAAAACAGTGAGACGCCTAGTTTTTATTAAATCCAAAACTCGTCTGATATTTATGAAACTTGTCATGCTATCATGGAGCGGCATCAACATGTTGTGGTACAAATTTTGTCACATTTCGGGCAGGTTTGGGTATATGCTTCTCAGAAACCGGAGCTTCTCACAACAAGCATGATGGTTTTCGGTAGGGAACCTCCCACCTTTGGGGACGAAACCATATCCATTGCCTCTTATTGCTTCAAGACAAGAGTGTCGTGTAAATTTTTGTGAGGGTTTGTTTGGACAATTTTATGCATTAACTGAGTTTTCAATGCATTTATGTGCATAATTCAAATTTGAACTAAATGCGCATGCTCCAGTGCATATAAATTGGTTGAAAAATCAAATCTGAGTCATTGGGTGCATGCTTAGGTCCCATGCAAGAAATGGGAATGAATTTCAAACACCAGGGCACCGTTGATTGCCGGCAAAACATTGAGATGCCTGGTTTTTAAATTCTAGTAAATCCAAAACTCGTCTAAAATTTATGAAACTTGGCATGCTATCATGGAAGGGCACCCGACATGCTGTGGTATTTTTCGTGTCCATTTTGAGAGAAGGCACACTCGAATAATGACAGCCAACAAAGGAATTTTTTTAAAAAATAGCTGCCACTTTAATATCTCAAACGTTTGTATAATTGAAGCCGTGTGCGTTCGGTTAACCATTCATGTGACACAACGTGTCTTGGTTTTAATGGCTATGGGAGGTGCCGTTTGGACAGCTGCTTGACTCAACGGGACGCGTGCGACCGTAGTCCGGTGCGCAAGTGTCGGATATCGGGTTCCAGCAAAACTCCTAAGGTTTGAACTCTTGGGTGCGCATGGAGATCTACTCGCTACCGATCCACGCCCCAAAACCTCGCGGCGAATCTAAGCTACACGATGAACAACATAAGGGAGACGAGGTTTATACTGGTTCTGGCCACCATTGTGGTGTAATACCCTAATCCAGTGTGTGGTGTGGTGGATTGTCTTTAGGGCTGATGATGAACAGTACAAAGGAAGAACAACCTCGAGAGGGGTGTTCTTGTGGTGGTGTGCTTGGAGAGGAATTGCTCCATCTCTGTGGCTCTAGGTGAGATCCCCCCTCTTTTCTACTGTGGTGGCTATCTCTATATATAGAGGCCTTGGTCCTCTTCCCAAATATTGAGCGGGAAGGCAGCCAACAACGGCCATTTTGAAGGGGGACAGCGAGTACAAGCTATCCCGACTAAAGGTGGTCTTCGACTGCCAAAGGCACTGGTGATGACGCCGTCTTGGGCTCCACGTGGATCTCCGTCCTACCGTCTTGCTGGTCTTGGTCTCGTTGCACAGATATGGTAACCTTTGCTTGATGGCTCAGTACTCCACGCCTGCGCTTGCCCCCTTCGCACCAAAGAGGAAATGAGGACACTGCGCTGGCTGGCGCCCGCCTGGTCTCGATCGTCATGGCTTGCGTCACGAGCACCTCGCGAGGTACTCCTTGCCTTGATCTCTCCGCCTCCTCGCGAGCCTGCCTGGTGATGCCGCCCCTGAGGAAGCCTTGTGTCGACCGCCCCGTGAGGCTTGGCCCCTCGAGAGCGTCTTGAACCTGGGTTGATGAAGACGGGCCGTACTGGGCCACTACTTGAGCCATGCCGCAGGCCGCAGGTAGGCAAGTCTGGGGACCCCCATTCCCAGAACACCGATAGTAGCCCCCAGGCCCAAGGCGCGCTCGGACTTGGCTTAGCAGCGAAGCCAAAGGGCAAGTGCGGAGCGCCGCGGGCCCCAACAGCCTGCGGCCAAGGTCGCCTTGTGGCGGTTGATTGGACGTGGGCATCTTTGCTTCCCCACGCGCCTCGGCAACTTCCCGACTGACAAAAAGACTGTCCTGGGTTAGGCTTGCCTTCATTGCTCTCATTCGCCTTGCTCCAGATCCCCTTCCTTGCCCTTGCTCTCTTGCTTCTGAAATATCCAGATCCACTCCATCCTTCCTTTTTTAGCGAGCAATGGTGCCCCGCAAGGCTGCGGCCGAGGCCCTGCCGGCTTGGTACTCGCCGGCCCTGGATCCCCCCCAACATGATGGAGAAGAATCTCGCCGCTACGCGCCTGATGACGGCGGCGCAGGGCAGCAAGATGGGGGATACCGAGCTCCGGGCCGGCTCCGCCCAGCCGGAGGCTAAAGGGAGCACGTTCCACCCCTTCTTCATGAGCACCGTTATCGCTGGCCTGGTGCCTCCCTTTTCTGAGTTCTTCTACGCCGTCCTCCGCCATTACAAGCTGCAGGCCCTTCATCTCCATCCCAACTCTGTCCTCCTTCTGTCAATTTTCGCCTACTGCTGCGAGGCGCACGTTGTGGTGATGCCGTCCGTGGCTTTGCTGCGCCACTTCTTCTCCCTCCGAATCACCGACAGCCATACCTCGGCGTGCGCTGGCTTCATCGCGTACTCCAAGGCCAACACGATCTCGAAGACCGGCAAGAGGGTTGATGGCTTCCTGAGCAAGTGGGTTATGCTGGATGCCGGATGCATCCACTCTCGGTTCGAGTTGCCCACGGAGCAGCCCCAGGCTGACGAGGCGTGGTCTCGTGCGAAGCTTGACGACCGACGAGCGAAGTTGGTGCTGGAGAAGATGAACACCATCCTGAGGCCGGGCAACATGAAGGCAGCAAAGCTGACCGGGGCCACGCTCCTGAGGGAGTTCCTGGTGCAGCGGGTGGCCCCACTTCAGGCGCACTCGCGCCCATTGTGGACACTTGAGGGTGCGGACGACGATCTCCGCCTAAACTCGGTGGCACTAACCGACGAGGATCTGGTCGCACCTCTCCGCGTCTTGGTCGGAGAGGACGTGGAAAGTTCGGAGGGCGTTTCAGCCCCCCTGTTCCTCCGCAAAAATTGGCAACAAGTGGTGGAGGCCGTGTCCACCTTCGATGGGAGTGGTCTGGTGCCGGAGGTGCCTCCTGAGGGCCAGGAGGCGACGGCGCCGGTGGAATTGTCTTCTGATGATTCCCGCGGAGGAGGAGAGGAAGACAAAGAAGAAGAGGAGCGCGACTCGGAGGCGACCGCTGAGGGGATGGGGAGACTTTTCCCGGCGCAGGGCCAGCATCCTCCATACCGTAAAGGATGACGACGAGGTCGGCTCCAAGCGAGGGGGAGAGGACCCGCCCATGATCCCGAAGAAGGACAGGTCGGGTCTGATCTCCCGAGGGGCTACCCCGGCCCTAGCACTGCTCGAAGCCAGCTCCAGCCCTTCTGGTGCTCCCTCCTCTGCCTCTGGACCTCCCGAGGCTGCGCCCCGGACCAAGAGACTCACGGGCTTTAAGCTCGGCAAGAGACCGCCAGAATATGCCGTGATTGACCAGTAAGTGCTCGAACTCCGTCTTGTTCTTGTTTTTGCTGTCAGGGCTTGACGTCCTCCATCATCTGGTTAGGCCGCCGCTTGTGGCGAAGAAGCTGAAGGGGGACACGGTGGCTCCGCTTGGGGCAGGCTCATCCGTTGTGGCCGCACCTTACCTGTGGGAAGGGGAGGTAGTGGAGCGCACACCTCCCCTGCCCGGTCGTCCCCGGGAGGCCAGGAGGAGCGCCCAGGTGGGGTGCCAGCCCCCACGGACCCGCTGACTCTGGAGATGCCGGTGCTTGATGCTGTCGCTAAGGCTGCCAAGACTCAGGAGCTCCTAGTTTCCCAAGCCGTGGTCATGCTGCCGCCTTCTCCTCCTGCTCCACTGGTTCCTGACTCCTCTGGCTCCTCCGCTGTCTTGGACCGTGCCCTTGCTGAGCTAGGCCGGCTGCAAGAAGACCTCCAGGGTGCCAACCCCCACCTGGTGGCCGGGCGCCTGGAGCTGATCTTTGGCTGGGTTCAGTCCGACACCTCTGTCCGAGCGGCGCTGAGCCGGGCTGCGGCAGCTTCCGAGGAGGAGAAGCAAGTCGCCACCCAGGCTACAGCCGCCCGTGATGCGGCGCTGAAGGATGCCATGGTTGCCCAGGACCGGTGCAAGGCGCTGGAGGACGAGCTGCAGGGTTTGCACGATGAGCTCACCAAAGAGGCTCGCGACCGCCAGGCAAAGGAGGAAGAGATGAAGGCTTGGGAGGCCGCCATCGGGGACCGTGACGCCGAGCTGTCCACTGATCACAGCCAACTGAAGACGCTGAAGCAGAAGCTGAAGGCGGAGAGGGCCGAGCTGGACGCCAAGGCGAAGGTCCTAGCCGAGGATCGCGTGGACTTCGTGGATCTTGAGGAGAGATCTCACAAGGCGCTGAAGATGCTCTATGATGGTGGTCTGGAGAAGTCGCTGGCGGGTCCAAGGACGGCCCCGCCAAGCTGCTTCCCTTCTTGATCGAAGCGCTTGAGGAAGTCGTGACCGGCGTCGGCCCCATGGCCGAGGTTGAAGCTCACGTCCTTTCTTCTGCGGCACTGACGCGGGTCCTCAGCCACATCTACCTTCGCGACCCTGGCACCAACCTCGACGATTTGCTGGAGCCTGTGGACGCCGAGCGCTCCGCCGCGCTGCTGAAGCCGTGAAGGGCCGAGCGGAAGCCCTACTGGCGAAGTTCTGCGCCTTCGTGACTGCGCCCAAGGCAGGTACTACTGGCTCCTGGCGAATGACGGCGCTGCCCAAGGGTGATCTTCTCGCGGCTTCTTTCCTGTTTCAACTCCTGTAATATGCACCGTGCCTCGTGGAGGCGTTTAAACTTGTGTTTGGTATCATGAGGACAACTTATGGTTTGTAATATTTGCTTCTGGATTTGCTTCGAGATTTTGCGGTTTCCTTCCTATTTGCTTTGTGTTCTACGTCGGCAGGGCCCGGCCCCGCGCATACCTTAGCTGCCATTACCCCCAACCGGATCAGCAGGACGGGACCAAGGAGTGAGGGGCTACGTGACAAGTTAGGCTCCCGAGTCGCGATGCTCAGGAGTCCCTCTTGACGCGCAAACAACAAATAGGGAGGAGGTGTGGGAGTGGATCTGGCATTCTATGTCGGCAGGGCCCGGCCCCACGCATACCTCAACCGCCGTTAGCCTTGCGGAACTAAGGAGTGAGGGGCTACGTGACCAGTTAGGCTCCTAAGTCGCGATGCTCAGGAGTCCCCCTTGACGCTCAAACGATTTTCATACCTTGGCTCCGCTCGGGGAGGGGCGCGCGACGACCAGGTCCGAGGGACTTGGCTCGGTGGCGTGCGCTCGGGCGTGACCCTGGCATAGCCCTTGTGTCTAGCCCCCTCGCGTGGCGCTCCTGAGGGGAGGTGTTGCGATGAGGCCAGACACTGAGCTCTGGGCTCCTTGAGGTTGATACAGCCGTGGGCTGCCCTCAGTTGTTTATCACCAGCGCGGAGCATAGCGCTTCCGTATGTGTACGGGAATAGCTGCTCCTCGGCAGTGTCATTAGCCATTGCAGAGCATGGTGCTTCCACTGGTACGTGGGAGGGCCCCCCTCCAGGAGGATCCCCCTGGGTGTGTACAGCCCCGCCCTGACATGTGGCTGACACGGTAGGGCTAGGCGAGGTGTATATGGGCACTCGTGAGCCAGCACGGGACTCACGAGGCCCTACCTCAAGGCGGGTTGCGCCTGATCTTGAGCCTTGGGCGGCTAAGTGTTCCTGCGAGGTGGTTAGATACAAATGCTCTATGTCCTCAGGTCCCAGCCCTCGAGCGAGCTCAGCCGCCGCTGGTATGCCAGGTCGCGATGCCGTGGACAAGGCCAGGGGGTGAGGGATGGAGAGCCAGTAAGAGCTCCTGAGTCGCGATGCTCAGGCGCCCCCCTTTTAACGTGCAAGCGATTTGCATGGGGGAGAAAAAGGGCCCATGGTAGGCGGGAGATGATAATCATAGGCGGGTTAAGCATGAAAGGCAAATCAGCTTAGATAAATGCAGGAAGGATACATGCCACTGGGTCAGGCCCAAGCGGTTTGGGGATGATGCAGCCCGAGGGGCGCTCCCAGCAAGGTAACATAGAACAAGAGGAGTGTTTTGTGATTTTTTGTGATTTTTCGGGATTCGTTTGGACATTTTTATGCATTAACTGAGATTTCAATGCATTTATGTGCATAATTCAATTTTGAACTACATGCGCATGCTCCATTGCATATAAATTCATTGAAAAATCAAATCTTTGTCCTTGGGTGCATGCTTAAGTCCCATAAAGAAATGGGAATGAATTTCAAACACCATGGCACCATTGATTGCCGGCAAAACAGTGATATGCCTGGTTTTTAAATTCTAGTAAATCCAAAACTCGTCTGAATTTCATGAAACTTGGCATGCTATCATGGAGCGGTATCAACATGTCGTGGTACAAATTTTGTTCAATTTGGGGAAGGTTTGGGTATATGCTTCTGAGAAGCCGGAGCTTCTCACAACAAGCATGATGGTTTTTGGTAGGGAACGTCCCACCTTTGGGGACGAAACAATATCCATTGCCTCTTATTGCTTTCAAGTTTTTTTCTCGTGTCAACATAGAACAATAGGAGTGTTGTGTGAATTTTTGTGATTTTTTAGGGTTCTTGTGGACATTTTTATGCATTAACTGAGTTTTCAATGCATTTATGTGCATAATTCAAATTTGAACAACATGCGCATGCTCCAGTGCATATAATTTCGTTGAAAAATCAAATCTTTGTCCTTGGGTGCATGCTTAGGTCCCATGCAAGAAATGGGAATGAATTTCAAACACCATGGCACGGTTGACTGCCAGCAAAATAGTGAGATGCATGGTTTTTAAATTCTAGTAAATCCAAAACTTGTCTGAAATTCATGAAACTTGGCATGCTATCATGGAGCAGCATCAACATGCCGTGGTACAAATTTTGTCCCATTTGGGTATATGCTTCTCACAAACCGGAGCTTCCCACAACAAGCATGATGGTTTTCAGTAGGGAACGTCTCACCATTGGGGACGAAACCATATCCATTGCCTCTTATTTCTTTCAAGTTTTTTTCTCATGTCAACATAGAATAACAGGAGTGTTGTGTGAATTTCTGTGATTTTTTAGGGTTCATTTGGACATTTTTATGCATTAAGTGAGTTTTCAATGCATTTATGTGCATAATTCAAATTTGAACTACATGCACATGCTCCAGTGCATATAAATTCGTTGAATAATCAAATCTTTGTCCTTGGGTGCATGCTTAGGTCCCATGCAAGAAATGGGAATGTATTTCAAACACAATGGCACTGTTGATTGCCGGCAAAACAATGGGATGCCTGGTTTTTAAATTCTAGTAAATCCAAACTCGTCTGAAATTCATGAAACTTAGCAAGCTATCATGGAGCGGCATCAACATGCCGTGGTACAAATTTGGTCCCATTTGGGGCAGGTTGGGTATATGCTTCTCACAAACCGGAGCTTCTCACAACAAGCATGATGGTTTTCAGTAGGGAACGTCCCACCTCTGGGGACGAAACCATATCCATTGCCTCTTATTGCTTTCAAGTTTTTTCTCGTGTCAACATAGAATAACAGGAGTGTTATGTGAATTTTTGTGATTTTTCGGGGTTCGTTTGGACATTTTTATGCATTAAGTGAGTTTTCTATGCATTTATGTGCATAATTCAAATTTGAACTACATGCGCATACTCTAGTGCATATAAATTCATTGCAAAATCAACTCTTTGTCCTTGGGTACATGCTTAGGTCCCATGAAAGTAATGGGAAGGAATTTTAAACAGCATGGCAGCATTGATTGCCCGCAAAATAGTGAGATGCCTGGTTTTCAAATTCTAGTAAATCCAAAACACCTCTGAAATTCATGAAACTTGGCATGCTAGCATGGAGCGGCATCAACATGCCGTGGTACAAATTTTGTCCCATTTGGTGCACGTTTGGGTATATGCTTCTCACAAATCGGAGCTTCTCACAACAAGCATGATGGTTTTCGTTAGGGAACGTCCCACCTTTGGGGACGAGACGATATCCATTACCTCTTATTGCTTTCAAGTTTTTTTCTTGTGTCAACATAGAACAACAGGAGTGTTGTATGAATTTTTGTGAATTTTTGGGGTTCGTTTGGAAATGTTTATGCATTAACTGAGTTTTCCATGCATTTAGGTGCATAATTCAAATTTGAACTACATGCGCATGCTCCAGTGCATATAAATTCGTTGAAAAATCAAATCTTTGTCCTTGGGTGCATGCTTAGGTCCCATGCAAGAAATGGGAATGAATTTCAAACACCATGGCACCGTTGATTGCTGGTAAAACAGTGAGATGCCTGGTTTTTAAATTCTAGTAAATCCAAAACTCGTTCAAAATTCATGAAACTTGGCATGCTATCATGGAGCGGCATCAACATGTCGTGGTACAAATTTTGTCCCATTTCGGGCAGGTTTGGGTATATGTTTCTCACAAACTGGAGCTTCTCACAACAAGCATGATGGTTTTCGATAGGGAACCTCCCACCTTTGGGGACGAAACCATATCCATTGCCTCTTATTGCTTTGAAGTTTGTTTCTCGTGTCAACATAGAACAACAGGAGTGTTGTGTGAATTTTTGTGATTTTTCGAGGTTTGTTTGGACATTTTTATGCATTAAGTGAGTTTTGAATGCATTCATGTGCATAATTCAAATTTGAACTACATGCGCATGCTCCTGTGCATATAAATTCATTGAAAAATCAAATCATTGTCCTTCCGTGCATGCTTAGGTCCCATGCGAGAAATGGGAATGAATTTCAAACACCATGGCACCGTTGATTGCCGACAAAACAGTGAGACGCATCGTCTTTTCATACTAGTAAATCAAAAACTTGTATGAAATTCATGAAACTTGGCATGCTATCATGGAGTGGGATCAACATGCCGTCGTACAAATTTTGTCCCATTTGGGGCAGGTTTGGGTATATGCTTCTCAAAAACCGGAGCTTCTCACAACAAGCATGATGGTTTTCAGTAGGGAACGTCCCACCTTTGGGGATGAAACCATATCCATGGCCTCTTATTGCTTTCAAGTTTTTTTCTCCTGTCAACATAGAACAACAGGAGTGTTGTGTGAATTTTTGTGATTTTTCGGGGTTCGTTTGGACATTTTTATGCATTAACCGAGTTTCAATGCATTTATGTGCGTAATTCAAATTTGAGCTACATGTGCATGCTCCTGTGCAGATAAATTCGTTGAAAAATCAAATCTTTGTCCTTGGGTGCATGCTTAGGTCCCATTCAAGAAATGGGAATGAATTTCAAACATCCCGGCACTGTTTATTGCCGGCAAAACAGTGAGACGCCTAGTTTTTACTAAATCCAAAACTCGTCTGATATTTATGAAACTTGTCATGCTATCATGGAGCGGCATCAACATGTTGTGGTACAAATTTTGTCACATTTCGGGCAGGTTTGGGTATATGCTTCTCAGAAACCGGAGCTTCTCACAACAAGCATGATGGTTTTCGGTAGGGAACCTCCCACCTTTGGGGACGAAACCATATCCATTGCCTCTTGTTGCTTCAAGACAAGAGTGTCGTGTAAATTTTTGTGATATTTCAGGGTTTGTTTGGACAATTTTATGCATTAACTGAGTTTTCAATGCATTTATGTGCATAATTCAAATTTGAACTACATGCGCATGCTCCAGTGCATATAAATTGGTTGAAAAATCAAATCTGAGTCATTGGGTGCATGCTTAGGTCCCATGCAAGAAATGGGAATGAATTTCAAACACCAGGGCACCGTTGATTGCCGGCAAAACATTGAGATGCCTGGTTTTTAAATTCTAGTAAATCCAAAACTCGTCTAAAATTTATGAAACTTGGCATGCTATCATGGAAGGGCACCCGACATGCTGTGGTATTTTTCGTGTCCATTTTGAGAGAAGGCACACTCGAATAATGACAGCCAACAAAGGAATTTTTTTAAAAAATAGCTGCCACTTTAATATCTCAAACGTTTGTATAATTGAAGCCGTGTGCGTTCGGTTAACCATTCATGTGACACAACGTGTCTTGGTTTTAATGGCTATGGGAGGTGCCGTTTGGACAGCTGCTTGACTCAACGGGACGCGTGCGACCGTAGTCCGGTGCGCAAGTGTCGGATATCGGGTTCCAGCAAAACTCCTAAGGTTTGAACTCTTGGGTGCGCATGGAGATCTACTCGCTACCGATCCACGCCCCAAAACCTCGCGGCGAATCTAAGCTACACGATGAACAACATAAGGGAGACAAGGTTTATACTGGTTCTGGCCACCATTGTGGTGTAATACCCTAATCCAGTGTGTGGTGTGGTGGATTGTCTTTAGGGCTGATGATGAACAGTACAAAGGAAGAACAACCTCGAGAGGGGTGTTCTTGTGGTGGTGTGCTTGGAGAGGAATTGCTCCATCTCTGTGGCTCTAGGTGAGATCCCCCCTCTTTTCTACTGTGGTGGCTATCTCTATATATAGAGGCCTTGGTCCTCTTCCCAAATATTGAGCGGGAAGGCAGCCAACAACGGCCATTTTGAAGGGGGACAGCGAGTACAAGCTATCCTGACTAAAGGTGGTCTTCGACTGCCAAAGGCACTGGTGATGACGCCGTCTTGGGCTCCACATGGATCTCCGTCCTACCGTCTTGCTGGTCTTGGTCTCGTTGCACAGATATGGTAACCTTTGCTTGATGGCTCAGTACTCCACGCCTGCGCTTGCCCCCTTCGCACCAAAGAGGAAATGAGGACACTGCGCTGGCTGGCGCCCGCCTGGTCTCGATCGTCATGGCTTGCGTCACGAGCACCTCGCGAGGTACTCCTTGCCTTGATCTCTCCGCCTCCTCGCGAGCCTGCCTGGTGATGCCGCCCCTGAGGAAGCCTTGTGTCGACCGCCCCGTGAGGCTTGGCCCCTCGAGAGCGTCATGAACCTGGGTTGATGAAGACGGGCCGTACTGGGCCACTGCTTGAGCCATGCCGCAGGCCGCAGGTAGGCAAGTCTGGGGACCCCCATTCCCAGAACACCGACAGTAGCCCCCAGGCCCAAGGCGCGCTTGGACTTGGCTTAGCAGCGAAGCCAAAGGGCAAGTGCGGAGCGCCGCGGGCCCCAACAGCCTGCGGCCAAGGTCGCCTTGTGGCGGTTGATTGGACGTGGGCATCTTTGCTTCCCCACGCGCCTCGGCAACTTCCCGACTAACAAAAAGACTATCCTGGGTTAGGCTTGCCTTCATTGCTCTCATTCGCCTTGCTCCAGATCCCCTTCCTTGCCCTTGCTCTCTTGCTTCTGAAATATCCAGATCCACTCCATCCTTCCTTTTTTAGCGAGCAATGGCGCCCCGCAAGGCTGCGGCCGAGGCCCTGCCGGCTTGGTACTCGCCGGCCCTGGATCCCCCCCAACATGATGGAGAAGAATCTCGCCGCTAGGCGCCTGATGACGGCAGCGCAGGGCAGCAAGATGGGGGATACCGAGCTCCGGGCCGGCTCCGCCCAGCCGGAGGCTAAAGGGAGCACGTTCCACCCCTTCTTCATGAGCACCGTTATCGCTGGCCTGGTGCCTCCCTTTTCTGAGTTCTTCTACGCCGTCCTCCGCCATTACAAGCTGCAGGCCCTTCATCTCCATCCCAACTCTGTCCTCCTTCTGTCAATTTTCGCCTACTGCTGCGAGGCGCACGTTGTGGTGATGCCGTCCGTGGCTTTGCTGCGCCACTTCTTCTCCCTCCGAATCACCGACAGCCATACCTCGGCGTGCGCTGGATTCATCGCGTACTCCAAGGCCAACACGATCTCGAAGACCGGCAAGAGGGTTGATGGCTTCCTGAGCAAGTGGGTTATGCTGGATGCCGGATGCATCCACTCTCGGTTCGAGTTGCCCACGGAGCAGCCCCAGGCTGACGAGGCGTGGTCTCGTGCGAAGCTTGACGACCGACGAGCGAAGTTGGTGCTGGAGAAGATGAACACCATCCTGAGGCCGGGCAACATGAAGGCAGCAAAGCTGACCGGGGCCACGCTCTTGAGGGAGTTCCTGGTGCAGCGGGTGGCCCCACTTCAGGCGCACTCGCGCCCATTGTGGACACTTGAGGGTGCGGACGACGATCTCCGCCTAAACTCGGTGGCACTAACCGACGAGGATCTGGTCGCACCTCTCCGCGTCTTGGTCGGAGAGGACGTGGAAAGTTCGGAGGGCGTTTCAGCCCCCCTGTTCCTCCGCAAAAATTGGCAACAAGTGGTGGAGGCCGTGCCCACCTTCGATGGGAGTGGTCTGGTGCCGGAGGTGCCTCCTGAGGGCAAGGAGGCGACAGCGCCGGTGGAATTGTCTTCTGATGATTCCCGCGGAGGAGGAGAGGAAGACAAAGAAGAAGAGGAGCGCGACTCGGAGGCGACCGCTGAGGGGATGGGGAGACTTTTCCCGGCGCAGGGCCAGCATCCTCCGTACCCTAAAGGATGACGACGAGGTCGGCTCCAAGCGAGGGGGAGAGGACCCGCCCATGATCCCGAAGAAGGACAGGTCGGGTCTGATCTCCCGAGGGGCTACCCCGGCCCTAGCACTGCTCGAAGCCAGCTCCAGCCCTTCTGGTGCTCCCTCCTCTGCCTCTGGACCTCCCGAGGCTGCGCCCCGGACCAAGAGACTCACGGGCTTTAAGCTCGGCAAGAGACCGCCAGAATATGCCGTGATTGACCAGTAAGTGCTCGAACTCCGTCTTGTTCTTGTTTTTGCTGTCAGGGCTTGACGTCCTCCATCATCTGGTTAGGCCGCCGCTTGTGGCGAAGAAGCTGAAGGGGGACACGGTGGCTCCGCTTGGGCAGGCTCATCCGTTGTGGCCGCACCTTACCTGTGGGAAGGGGAGGTAGTGGAGCTCACACCTCCCCTGCCCGGTCGTCCTCGGGAGGCCAGGAGGAGCGCCCAGGTGGGGTGTCAGCCCCCACGGACCCGCTGACTCTGGAGATGCCGGTGCTTGATGCTGTCGCTAAGGCTGCCAAGACTCAGGAGCTCCTAGTCTCCCAAGCCGTGGTCATGCTGCCGCCTTCTCCTCCTGCTCCACTGGTTCCTGACTCCTCTGGCTCCTCCGCTGTCTTGGACCGTGCCCTTGCTGAGCTAGGCCGGCTGCGAGAAGACCTCCAGGGTGCCAACCCCCACCTGGTGGCCGGGCGCCTAGAGCTGATCTCTGGCTGGGTTCAGTCCGACACCTCTGTCCGAGCGGCGCTGAGCCGGGCTGCGGCAGCTTCCGAGGAGGAGAAGCAAGTCGCCACCCAGGCTACAGCCGCCCGTGATGCGGCGCTGAAGGATGCCATGGTTGCCCAGGACCGGTGCAAGGCGCTGGAGGACGAGCTGCAGGGTTTGCACGATGAGCTCACCAAAGAGGCTCGCGACCGCCAGGCAAAGGAGGAAGAGATGAAGGCTTGGGAGGCCGCCATCGGGGACCGTGACGCCGAGCTGTCCACTGATCACAGCCAACTGAAGACGCTGAAGCAGAAGCTGAAGGCGGAGAGGGCCGAGCTGGACGCCAAGGCGAAGGTCCTGGCCGAGGATCGCGTGGACTTCGTGGATCTTGAGGAGAGATCTCGCAAGGCGCTGAAGATGCTCTATGATGGTGGTCTGGAGAAGCCGCTGGCGGGTCCAAGGACGGCCCCGCCAAGCTGCTTCCCTTCTTGATCGAAGCGCTTGAGGAAGTCGTGACCGGCGTCGGCCCCATGGCCGAGGTTGAAGCTCACGTCCTTTCTTCTGCGGCACTGACGCGGGTCCTCAGCCACATCTACCTTCGCGACCCTGGCACCAACCTCGACGATTTGCTGGAGCCTGTGGACGCCGAGCGCTCCGCCGCGCTGCTGAAGCCATGAAGGGCCGAGCGGAAGCCCTACTGGCGAAGTTCTGCGCCTTCGTGACTGCGCCCAAGGCAGGTACTACTGGCTCCTGGCGAATGACGGCGCTGCCCAAGGGTGATCTTCTCGCGGCTTCTTTCCTGTTTCAACTCCTGTAATATGCACCGTGCCTCGTGGAGGCGTTTAAACTTGTGTTTGGTATCATGAGGACAACTTATGGTTTGTAATATTTGCTTCTGGATTTGCTTCGAGATTTTGCGGTTTCCTTCCTATTTGCTTTGTGTTCTACGTCGGCAGGGCCCGGCCCCGCGCATACCTTAGCTGCCATTACCCCCAACCGGATCAGCAGGACGGGACCAAGGAGTGAGGGGCTACGTGACAAGTTAGGCTCCTGAGTCGCGATGCTCAGGAGTCCCTCTTGACGCGCAAACAACAAATAGGGAGGAGGTGTGGGAGTGGATCTGGCGTTCTATGTCGGCAGGGCCCGGCCCCACGCATACCTCAACCGCCGTTAGCCTTGCGGAACTAAGGAGTGAGGGGCTACGTGACCAGTTAGGCTCCTAAGTCGCGATGCTCAGGAGTCCCCCTTGACGCTCAAACGATTTTCATACCTTGGCTCCGCTCGGGGAGGGGCGCGCGACGACCAGGTCCGAGGGACTTGGCTCGGTGGCGTGCGCTCGGGCGTGACCCTGGCATAGCCCTTGTGTCCAGCCCCCTCGCGTGGCGCTCCTGAGGGGAGGTGTTGCGATGAGGCCAGACACTGAGCTCTGGGCTCCTTGAGGTTGATACAGCCGTGGGCTGCCCTCAGTTGTTTATCACCAGCGCGGAGCATAGCACTTCCGTATGTGTACGGGAATAGCTGCTCCTCGGCAGTGTCATCAGCCATTGCAGAGCATGGTGCTTCCACTGGTACGTGGGAGGGCCCTCCTCCAGGAGGATCCCCCTGGGCGTGTACAGCCCCGCCCTGACATGTGGCTGACACGGTAGGGCTAGGCGAGGTGTATATGGGCACTCGTGAGCCAGCACGGGACTCACGAGGCCCTACCTCAAGGCGGGTTGCGCCTGATCTTGAGCCTTGGGCGGCTAAGTGTTCCTGCGAGGTGGTTAGATACAAATGCTCTATGTCCTCAGGTCCCAGCCCTCGAGCGAGCTCAGCCGCCGCTGGTATGCCAGGTCGCGATGCCGTGGACAAGGCCAGGGGGTGAGGGATGGAGAGCCAGTAAGAGCTCCTGAGTCGCGATGCTCAGGCGCCCCCCTTTTAACGTGCAAGCGATTTGCATGGGGGAGAAAAAGGGCCCATGGTAGGCGGGAGATGATAATCATAGGCGGGTTAAGCATGAAAGGCAAATCAGCTTAGATAAATGCAGGAAGGATACATGCCACTGGGTCAGGCCCAAGCGATTTGGGGATGATGCAGCCCGAGGGGCGCTCCCAGCAAGGTAAACTAAAGACACAAGCAAAAGGGATACATGCCGCAGGGATAGACCCACACGACCTGGGAATAATGCAGCTCTGAGGGCGCTCGCAGCTGAAATGAGTCACCTGATACCATTGTAGAGGGGGTGTTGGAGTAGCTGACGATGCACGGTGAAGAGGCCGATCCTCACGAGCCACCGGAGCCCTGAGCCTCGGGAGGCTCTGAGGGTCCAGGCGGTTGCTTGAGGACCATCTCCATCTCTGCCAGGACTACGTGGTGCCTGGCCTCCTGAGCTGCCAGAATGCTCTGCAGGTGGCGCTGGTGAGTGACAGCCGCGTTCGGCAGACCGAAAGGCATGCGAACGTAGCTGTGCGGTGGACCCTCGCTGCGTCCCACGCGCGAAGGCCAGAGGCGCTCCTGAGATGCGACTTGGCTGAGCCCTGGGTAGTCGATGCAGACGCATAGCCCTGAAGGAAATATGCCCTAGAGCCAATAATAAAGTTATTATTTATTTCCTTATATCATGATAAATGTTTATTATTCATGCTAGAATTGTATTAAACGGAAACATAATACATGTGTGAATACATAGGCAAACATAGTGTCACTAGTATGCCTCTACTTGACTAGCTCGTTAATCAAAGATGGTTAAGTTTCCTAACCATAGACATGAGTTGTCATTTGATTAATGGTATCACATCATTAGAAGAATGATGTGATTGACTTGACCCATTCCGTTAGCTTAGCACTTGATCGTTTAGTATGTTGCTATTGCTTTCTTCATGACTTATACATGTTCCTATGACTATGAGATTATGCAACTCCAGTTTACTGGAGGAACACTTTGGGTGCTACCAAACGTCACAACGTAACTGGGTGATTATAAAGGTGTACTACAGGTGTCTCCGAAGGTACATGTTGGGTTGGCGTATTTCGAGATTAGGATTTGTCACTCCGATTGTCGGAGAGGTATCTATGGGCCCTCACGGTAATGCACATCACTGTAAGCCTTGCAAGCAATGTAGCTAATGAGTTAGTTACGGAATGATGCATTACGTAACGAGTAAAGAGACTTGCCGGTAACGAGATTGAACTAGGTATTGGATACCGACGATCAAATCTCGGGCAAATAACATACCGATGACAAAGGGAACAACGTATGTTGTTATGCGGTTTGACCGATAAAGATCTTCGTAGAATATGTAGGAGCCAATATGAGCATCCAGGTTCCGCTATTGGTTATTGACCGGAAATAGTTCTAGGTCATGTCTACATTGTTCTCGAACCCGTAGGGTCCGCACGCTTAAGGTTTCGATGACAGTTATATTATGAGTTTATGAGTTTTGATGTACCGAAGGAGTTCGGAGTCCCGGATGACATCGGGGACATGACGAGGAGTCTCGAAATGATCAAGACGTAAAGATCGATATATTGGACGACTATATTCGGAGTTCGGAAAGGTTCCGAGTGATTCGGGTATTTTTCGGAGTACCGGAGAGTTACGGGAATTCGCCGGGGAGTATATGGGCCTTATTGGGCTTTAGGGGAAAGAGAGAGGAGAGGCTGGGCGCCCCCCAAGGCCTAGTCCGAATTGGACTAGGGGGAGGGGATGCGCCCCCTCCTTCCTTCTCTTCTCTTCCCCCTTTCCTTGACTCCTACTCCTAATACTTGGAAGGGGGGGGGGGGGTGGAATCCTACACCCGGTGGGAGTAGGACTCCTCCTTGGCGCGCCCTCCTTGGCCGGCCGCACCTCCCCCCTTCCTCCTTTATATACGGGGGCAGGGGGACACCCCATGACACACAAGTTGATCTTCAAGATCGTTCCTTAGCCGTGTGCGGTGCCCCCCTCCACCATATTCCACCTCGGTCATATCGTCGCGGAGTTTAGGCGAAGCCCTGCACCGGTAGAACATCATCACCGTCACCACGCCGTCGTGCTGACGGAACTCATCCCCGACACTTTGCTGGATCGGAGTCCGGGGATCGTCATCGAGCTGAACGTGTGCTGAACTCGGAGGTGCCGTATGTTCGGTACTTGGATCGGTCGGATCGTGAAGACGTATGACTACATCAACCGCGTTGTCATAACGCTTCTGCTTACGGTCTACGAGGGTACGTGGACAACACTCTCCCCTCTCGTTGCTATGCCATCACCATGATCTTGCGTGTGCGTAGGAAATTTTTAAAATTGCTACGTTCCCCAACAGTGGCATCCGAGCCAGGTTTTATGCGTAGATGTTATATGCACGAGTAGAACACAAGTGAGTTGTGGGCGATACAAGTCATACTGCTTACCAGTATGTCATACTTTGGTTCGGCAGTATTGTTGGATGAAGCGGCCCGGACCGACATTACGCGTACGCTTACGCGAGACTGGTTCTACCGACGTGCTTTGCACACAGGTGGCTGGCGGGTATCTGTTTCTCCAACTTTAGTTGAACCGAGGGTGGCTACGCCCGGTCTTTGCGAAGGTTAAAACAGCACTAACTTGACGAACTATCATTGTGGTTTTGATGCATAGGTAAGAACGGTTCTTGCTCAGCCTGTAGCAGCCACGTAAAATTGCAACAACAAAGTAGAGGACGTCTAACTTGTTTTTGCGGGGCATGTTGTGATGTGATATGGTCAAGACTTGATGCTATATTTTATTGTATGAGATGATCATGTTTTGTAACCAAGTTAATGTACAACCTATTTCACGTGCATGGATTCATCAAATAGGAGGTGATATAATCTATTTGAATTGACTTGATCCATTGGGCTACTAGTAAGAACAATCTTTTATGGCGCTGAACTCTAAACTTGTGTCATTAGCAAATAATCAGAGCCAAAATGATGCAAACTGCCGATGGCACAGTGGAGTGAAAAATCATGTACCCATCTGCCATATGCCATGCATGCATCCGTGTTTGCCGACTCGGGATCACCATCTATTCAAACAGCTTCATGGGCTTCCGATGCTGTCATTTTCTCGCCAAATAAGACTCATTGATGTCGGCATACCAGAGTCGTCTCGTACCTTGAACCATCACTGTTTGCTCGATGTCGCCATATATACTCATCGTAGACTTTGCTGCAGGCTCTCTAGTTCGATATAGCCCTGGTGATTCGCTGTTAACCTTGCCGTAGACTCAGATGCCTTTGTATCAGGTCGACACTTGTCGTGGGTGCTCATGTATTGCAGAATTTTTCCTTAAGTATATATATGCTGGGTCGTGGAGGGGTTGCTCGCATCTCCATGTCAACATGAATTTTTCTGATCACCTTTGTGTGGTGCATAACATTTACAATAGTATTAGCTGCCCAATCAGAAGCACTTCCAACCGACTTGTTGTAATCGTTAGAAGCCTCGCTCCTATCGTGGTTAAAGTAGGCATCTCCAGATTCAGTCCATGGTGTTGGCCGAGACTCGCCATGGAGATGCTGGCGTGATTAATTTGCTGGCATAAACTGGCTGGGAGCAAGCTGTGTATACAAAGCTAGGCTTGATGCAATCGAATCTAACAATAAAGCACATACGAAAGCCATCAAGCGTCAAAGGCAAAGGTGTAGTAGCAGACTACGGGGACAGACATGTATTTATACACGGCTAAGTGCAGGCCAAGTAACAACTGGCGATGGTTCCTGCTTCTAGTCGGACACGTGCACATTAATGTACACGTCCACATTGATGTGTTTATCTGTGACACTGCCCCTTCCAAAATTATAATCTAATATTGTTGCCTTAGCTGTCCGATCTTGCATGCATGTTTTTTTTGGAAAGACTTGCACGTACCTATTTTTCCCATTATTCTTGCACGTGGATTCTATATACACGGTGATAAATCCCTGTCGTTGATTCATCTTAACTTTATATCGCTCAATCTTAACCGTTCGTTTTCTATCTTCTTAATAATATAATAGATAGATAGATGATATACGCGAGAAGAGCTATCCCTTTGAGTGAGAGCGGAACTATGCAGTACATGAGTTCGTATCTTTCTCTCGCATTAGCGTGAACCTAAACTAACTACTGCATGTCGCTCGGAAACCGGAAACCGGTACACCTGGGCCTGACACTCCGGCCACTCGTCGTATATATACTCCTGGCGTAGCACTTCTTTGCCATCGATAATCTATGCACCTGCATCGTCACATGAGTCGATGATATGCAACATATATAGTTGAGCAACAAAAAGAGACAGACTTGGCAAAAATAGAAACAACATATCATAAGCATAAATAACAAAGTTCATCGTACCCAAAATGCCCTAACTAAAGTGAACTTCGCTAGTCGAGGAGGAGGACGGTTTAATTACATCACAAATAAAGTTTCGCCGTGCATAACTCAAAGTTTTGTCATACAGAAGTATGGACTAAACGGACATATTGTCATATATCGACAATCACTCCGACATATCGTGCCATCCATCCATGTCAGGGAGATAGTCCCCGAGCTTAGTGAAAAGCTTCATGTCGAGACGCTGAGAGGCTACCCATGTTCGGGCGTCTTTCCCCCGACATTTGCCCTTCTCCGTAGAACATCCCTGTTTTTCTGACGACCTCCTTCAAGATGATTTGGGCAAGTTCGCGCTGGATGTTATAGAACTCAGCTCGAAGTCGATGATCCCGGATATCTCCTACGTCCTTTCCCCATTGCAGAATATGGGCATCGCCGGATCTAGGTGACATGCGAAGGTTCTGGTTGTCCCGTCTGTATTCCAGCATGTGGTGTAGGACATATAATCCATCATTAAGAGAATCGCTCGGTTGCTAGATGCAGCAGAAGTCGGTCTTATGGCTGAAGGCGAGCCTGCCGCCCCTTCTCTTCTTGTCCTTGACCTCTCCACCCCGTGCTTTGTAGTAAAACATAGCACTGTCGAGAACATCCTTGATGTGGGTTTAATCCTTTTCGTGAATGTTCTTCGACGAGTCCAAGTAAAGAGTGTGGGAGTATCAGGGGTAGGGGATGATGAGGACGGCGCGCCCGCCGCTACGCAAAATAAGTACACCTCAAATTAATTAGCCTCCACCGTGCAAATGAATGATTGAAATCGAAGGAAGGATAGCCGCGCGGATGACTTACACGGTATGATAAGGCATGAGAATCGCCTCCTTGTCCTTATTGGCGAGCATGAAACTGACGATGTATTCCCTCGCGTATTCACACTGCTTTGCGCAGACTCCCAACCCGACACCTGACGCTAATTGGGTAGGTGGGGTGTTGATATTCATACCTTGCCGAGGCTGCATGCTCGTGGGTGTGCTCCCGGCCGCCTCCAGACGAAGCAGACTCTTTGGCCACAAGAGGACCCACCCATTGCAACAATCACCAAGCCGCCACGGGGTCTCGTCGTCATCCCCCACTAGTATCAGAGGAGGCAAATTCTCGTGGCCCGGTTTGACACGGGCCACGGAAACCTTGAAGACGTTTGGGGGGATCGGCTGGCTGTGGAACAATGGTTCCTTCGGCTCCATTATCGTCGCCTTCCCCACGTCCACCTTCTGGTCGTCGATGGTGTACAATATGGTGCACGGGGTTTCGTCGTCTTGCAAAGAAAAGTCTGCAACATGAGACATCCGAAAGGCAACGAAAACGGGAGATTATACATTTATTGAAGGGGGCCGGTGTGACAGATACCGTGAGGGCGTCGAGCTCAGCCAAAGATACCGTGCGGTAGCCGGTGCGGGAGCAGGTACGGGAGCCGGTGCAGGAGCAGGTGTGGGAGCCGGTGTGGGAGCAGGTGCTGGTGCAATGCTAGTTGAGCTGCTCCCCAAGAAGTCAGCAAGGGGAAAGTCCGCTGCATTTTTTTCTGGATTTTGCCTGGTCCAATTGAAAACGGCTGAAACCAAGGAAGTAGACATATCTGCAACCACCTGTTTTGCGGCAGCTACCGCTATTGCGACTGTCTGAGATGATTTCTTCTCAACCGCAATCTCAACCTTCTTGTCGATGTTTTCTTCAGTTAACCTACGTCTTTCCTTTCTCTCCTCTGTGGTCTCACGGTAGTACTTCTTCCACGTGGCGCCGTCTTCGACACTGTGCACATGTCCATATGATGGTCGAGTAACCACCGAGAGTCGTTTCAATATGTTCAACGCCCAGTTGAATGGAGTGTCTCACTTGGGCCTCGCCAATGCCTCAGACGGCGAGTCGCTTCCGGTCTCAATCCTGTGCTGCTCTCTCTGCAAAAGGCACAAGGATCGTTTACAAATATGACTAACATGTGCAGTCGAATTGACCAGAAACTAAAATTACCAGCAGTCTAATGAACTCCATCGTGACCGGGTTTGTCTCATAAACCTTCTTCACTAGGTCGCAACGGTGCCGGGCCCTGAGGACGTCACACTCCTGCGGGACGGTGAACTCCGCCAAGGGGTCTTGGATGCCCAGACTCGCGGCTTCCGCGTCCTCCTTGGCCCATTTGGACCTCTTCCCGCCGTAACCACGACTTCCGAGGTGGTGGCGCCTAATGTTCCTCTATTGAAGCCCCTTCATGTACTTAGACTTTTTTTGGCAGCTTCGGCCTTGCAAGCCTCCTTCAATATTTGAAACTGCTCTTCCGTGATTGTCGGATTATCCTTTACAATCTCGGAGTAGGGTTCCTTCTTGTCGATGAACCTTGCTTTCACCCTTGTTTTCCAGGCGGCCATCGCGTCGCTAAACTTGGTCATGGCGTGTTTGTTTATCTTCTTCATTGCCGGGTCCTTATCTGGATCTTCATAATCCTTTTCATTCCGGCCCGGGAACAAGAATATCTGGTGAAACTTCTTTAGGAGGGAGGGCCTCATATTATCTATCTTCTGTAGTTTCTCATCGTTGATGGTGGCGGTTGTCCGTACGATGCAGCCTATTTGATTGCCGTAGCACGCGCGCGCTTCCTCGGGCGCCTTTGGCTCAAAATTGCCGTTGTCCACCTCCGTGACCACCAGTCTAGTAGTCCTGAGTTTGTTAGGAAGCCGTTGCCTCTTTTCTTTCGGTTCTACACTGGATCCACTCCCCGAGACAGCGCCGATCTTAGTCTCAGCGCCGGTCCCGATGCCGGTCTGAGTCTCAGCGCCGGTCTCTGTCTCAGCACCAGTCTACGTGTCGGTCTCAGTCCCGGTGCCACTGGTGGGCCCAGCAACAACATCGGTTGATAATCGGCAAGGCTCAAAAATTCGTCTGCCGCTCGGTAGACGTCGTCGCAATCACCAGAACCCTGTCCTTCATCGTTGCTAGCCATGTTTCCTACGATTAAATCTAGCCAATTAATTCTAGATCTAATAAAATGAATCATGACATAAAAAATACCTATTGTTTTGCAGGAACGTTGACTCCTTCCCGGTGCGGCAAATCCCGGGCACTCGATATGTCCTAGTTTGTAGCACAAGTCATGCCGAAATTCACGGAAAATTTCGGCATGACCTTTTTTAAAAAGTGGACAAATCAAGAACCTGAAATTTGCTGGAACGGAAATGAATCAACATTCCGGCAAAACATAGGCCACTCGGCTTCATTCCATGGAAACAATAAATAAAGGCCACTTGGGCACAATCGAAAGATGCATGTGCAAACACAATTGAGGAATTTGCATATATCCTGACCACTTCAAATTTGCATGTCCTAGCGTTTGACACCACAAGAAAATCTACAAAAATCTCATGCTCTCTCAAACTCAATTCAAAAACCAAATATAGATTATATTTAGTTAACTACTGAACTAAATTACTTTACTCTAAACTAAACCCTACTGCCCTAATTAACATCTAGTTAAACAAACTCAATTCAAAAACTAAACCCTACTGGACTAATTAACATCAAAATTATCTACTACTTAACATCTATTATTACCGTAACTAAAAAACATCTACTATTAACCATACTGCCCTAGTTAACTAGTACCATCACTACTACTAATTAACATCTACTACTACTACTACTAAAAATCATTATGTATGAACCCTAGTACTAATTAACATCTACTACTACTGCTAATTAACATGGCAGAGGAAGAAAAAGCTGAGAGAGAGGGGGTGGGGGAGGGGTGGGGGGCTTACAGAGAGGGGAGAGAAGGTGGCGGGGAGGTGCTCGGCGATGGAGGTAGGGGCGGTGAGGGCGGGTTCAGGATCGAGACGCGGCGCTCCTAGGCGGGCTCGGGGGCGGTGAGGTCGAGTGCGGCTGCGGAGAGGTCGAGGGCGGCGACGGTGAGGTCGAGGGCGGCCTTAGAGGCGGCGGCGGTGAGGCTAGGCGGCCTCGGGCGGCGGCGGTGAGGATGAGCGCGGCATCAACGCCGGCAGGAGATGGCGACGAAGTGGGGGCGACAACAAAGTGGGGGAGACGGCGGCGAAGAGTGGGGCATGGGATTTGGGGGGGAAGTGGTGGCCGGGATGAAACCGTTTTTTGCGTCAAGTCAAAAATAATGTTAGCGCATTAGGGAAAACACGCTATAGCTAAGTTAGCTATAGCGCGTTTCCGCAAACGCGCTACTGCTATTCCTTCATCCTTTTTCCCCTTTTTCGTTTATTTTTCTTTACATTATATATTTTTTCCTTTCTCCTTTTTCTATTTCTTTCATTTTCATTTACTTTTCTATTTGTTTTTCATTTTATTTTCTTTTCATTAGCAGTAGCGCTTTATAGGTAAACGCGCTGCTATAAGAATATTAGCGGCAGCGCGGTTTATGAAAGATCGCTACTACTATGTGTAGCCCATCGGCTTAGTGGTCGAAATTTTAGTAGTAGCGAGTTTTCAGCGAGACGCACTACTGCTATATATGCATCTGCAGCGCGCTTATTTGGCACGCTCGACTGCTGTATAGCAGTAGCGAGCTTTTTTAACAAGCGCTACTGCTAAAGTTCTGTGTATAACGTTTTCCCTAGTAGTGTTATACTGGTTCGGGCCACCGTTGTGGTGTAATACCCTAATCCAGTGTGTGGTGTGGTGGATTGCCTCTGGCGCTGATGATGAACAGTACAGAGGAAGAACAACCTCGCGAGGGGTGTTCTTGTGGTGGTGTGCTTGGAGAGAAATTGCTCCGTCTCTGTGGCTCTAGGTGAGATCCCCCTCTTTTCTACTGTGGTGGCTATCTCTATATATAGAGGCCCTGGTCCTCTTCCCAAATATTGAGCGGGAAGGGAGCCAACAACGACCATTTTGAAGGGGGACAGCTAGTACAAGCTATCCTGACTAAAGGTGGTCTTTGACTGCCAAAGGCGCTGGTGATGACGCTATCTTGGGCTCCACGGTGATCTCCGTCCTACCGTCTTGCTGGTCTTGGTCTCGTTGCACCAATATGGTAACCTTTGCTTGATGCCTCAGTACTCCGCGCCTGCGCTTGCCCCTTTTGCACCAAAGAGGAAATGAGGACACTATGCTGGCTGGCGCCCGCCTGGCGCCCGCCTGGTCTCGATCATCATGGCTTGCGTCACAAGAACCTCGCGAGGTACTGCTTGCCTTGATCTCTCCGCCTCCTCGCGAGCCTTCCTGGTGAGGCCACTCCTGAGGAAGCCTTGTGTCGTCTGCCCCGCGAGGCTTGGCCCCTCACGAGGGTCTTGAACATGGGTTGATGAAGATAGGCCGTACTGGGCCACTTCTTGAGCCACATCGCAGGCCGTAGGCAGGCAAGTCTGGGGACCCCCTTTCCCAGAATGCCGACAGAAGGCTCACCGAGAAGCGTACAAGCTGTTCAACGCAGGATCTGTGTATATCTTCAACGCAAACGGTACAGATTACCGTATGCAAATTAAAGCCAGACTTCGGCGCTAAGCCAAGAGACACTACGATTTCTCAAAATATGCAGCTAAAAATCAATATCACCATCTATTTTTTGCAACTAAAATTCAGTAATTAAGCATATATTTCATTCATACTAGAGATTAAGCAGTCGTTCTCATCGGGAAGCGAGACAGCCTTGAACCGCCGCCTGCCTCGCTCCCACTGGTCTATATTAATGGCGCCGCCGAGCGGCCGCACCCCCCATCCTCGCCACATAGACAATTCCTCTCTCTCCGCCCACATCCTCGACGCCACTCTGAGTCCTCAAAGCCGTCAGTGTACGAGGATGCCGCTGAAGTGCCCCGTCGGAGGGAGTGGCGACGCCGGGGCTGCTTAAGCACCAGAGCACGGCGTGAATATGGAGACAGAGGTTCCCGTCCCCGCCGACGAGGTGGAGAACGAGGCTGCCAACAAGTGGAGGAGGGTCTAGAAAGAACCGCAAGCGACTCCAGCAGGCCTAGACTTCATCAACAACCTCCCCGATGATATGTTGATAGTCATCACATCCCTCCACCCAATCAGAAATCGGGAGAGGACAACTGCCGTTTCCCGGCGGTGGCGCACCCTATGGCTCCGCACCCCTGTCGACCTCCTCCACGCCCACAAGCTTTGCCATGGCTATCACCATAGATTGGATGCGTTCTCCCAGATCCTCGGTAGTCACCATGGCCCAATCAAAGGCCTTATCGCGGGCAAGTTCCGTTCCAATGGCAAGGAGTGAGCCAAGCTTGACGAGTGGTTCCGATCCCACGCCATAGATCAGCTCGAGAAGCTAAGTTATAATGATAGGCATATGAGCTTGCTGCCAACGTCCGCGCTCCGCTTGACGCCCACGCTGCGCCTCGCCAAGTTCATGAACCGCCATCCCCCCCTTAATGATGCGCCCACTCTTTTTCTACCACAACTGAAGCACCTCGAGCTCGTCGCCATCCGCATCCCAAAGGATGACATGGAGCGCCTACTCCAGGCTATACTGCACTCGAGTTCCTTCATCTTCAGGCGATGAATTGGTCGTGTACCTTGCACATCACCTCCAGGACTCCCCGCCATATTTATGTGTGTTGCTGGTGCTGCAACGAGAGATCACAAAAGGTGGACCACAATATGATCATCTAGGACACACCTTCACTTGAGAGATTACTTGTAGTTGATCAACAAGGTCCAACAAGAATCAATGTCATTTCTGCGCTGAAATTGAAAGTGGTGTGCTACTCGTCTGTCGAATACTACAACTTTCAAGTACAATAGTCTCCTTATATACCTCTCCTTCTTGATATCAACGTTATAACTAGTTTTGAAGATGTATGTTTGTCTGTCATCCAGCGAAGCTTCACCCAGACTCTGGGCACAGTGAAGGTTTTGGCACTAGAATCTGTCGTCCCCAACCTGGACCAAGTTTTCAGTTGCCTGAGATGCTTTCCGTGCCTGAAGAAGCTGTATATCGAGGTCATGTTCCTTTCCTGTTAAATGTTAACCATAAGGGAGTTCACTTTTTTTTAACCTTTTCCCAAGTTTACAATGACTATGTACTACGAGTTCTGAAGGAATTTTGGAGGATTTTAGGACATACACCCCCACCACATATTGGTTGCTTCATTCATATGATTACAATCCTCCATAAGCATTCCTCCTTTGGATTCATCTGTACTAGTTTTCTGAGGGAATTTTTCATCCAATCCAACCTCTTGTGAAGAGGCTACACGTTTCTACATTTTAATCAAATTAATGCCCATGGTAATCATGACAGATCAAAGATGGCACGTTGGTGCATTTTACAAATCCTGCAAACCAAATGGGCATGTAGCACTATTCAAAACTGCATGTAGGCACTAACACATTCTCTTCTTTTGCAGTGCATATTAAGCCTGGTGGAAGATGTTGATAACTAAAATCACATCGAATGCTTGGATCTGCATCTCTCAAATATTACTTTGAAGTCCTACCGAGGGACACCACCAGAGATTACACCCGCCATGTTCTTTCTTGCCAGAGCAAATGTGCTGAGGGTACTAAGGTTGAACACGAATTTAATTAGGAAAGATCAATGGTATGATTATCAGAGGCGGCTGGTACTGCAGAATGGAAGTGCCTCCCAAAATGCCAAACTTCGTATTGGAAGAGCATATGGCAAAGCAATTGGAAGTTATTGTGTCAAACCCATATATGACTTGTCAGTGGCTGATCCCTTTTTAGAAATGATGCAGCTTACAATGTTTGAATTTGGGCGTTGTAATCTTTGAACTTGAACCTTGCAATATTTATGGTATTTGTTATATTGAACCATTTCTGTTCTCTTGTCTCAACGCAAATAGTTCACCCGGGTGAACCGCATGTCGTACATCGCACACACCTTGATCTGGCTGACCATTTCTTTTTTGTTGCCTAATCACAAACAGTTCGAGTGTACTGTATGCTATACATCGCACACACCTTGATCTGGTTGACCATTTCTTTTTTGTTGCCTAATCACAAACAGTTCATCTGAGTGAACCGTATGCTGTACATCGCACACGCCTTCATCAGGCTGCCCATTTCTTTTGTTCCGCCTCATCGCAAATAGTTCGTTGGATTGAACTGTATGCCCTCGATCGCACACACAACTAAAATCTGAACCGTGTTTGATGCATCCTCCATTGCAAATGTTTTGCACCTTTTTCGATGGTTTTTACATCCCCGTTTGTGATTAATGCATCGAACACAGTTTCATGAAAGGGTCTCTGATCGTAGTTGTTGGGGAACGTAGTAATTTCAAAAAAAAAATTCCTACGCACACGCAAGATCATGGTGATGCATAGCAACGAGGGGGAGAGTGTTGTCCACGTACCCTCGTATACAGTAAGCGGAAGCATTATGACAACGCGGTTGATGTAGTCATACATCTTCACGATCGACCGATCCTAGTACCGAAGATACGACAGGTCCGCGATCTGCACACGGTCGGCTCGGTGACTTCCCACGAACTCGCAATCCAGCAGAGTGTCGGGGAAGAGCTTCATCAGCATGATGTTGTGATGATGGTGATGATGAAGCTACCAGCCCAGGGCTTCGCCTAAGCACTACGACGATATGACCGAGGTTGATTATGGTGGAGGGGGGCACCGCACACGGATAAAAGATCAATGATCAACTTGTGTGTCTATGGGGTGCCCCCCTCCCCCGTATCTAAAGGAGTGGAGGAGGGGGAGGGCCATCCCTCCTATGGCGCGCCCCATGGGGAGTCCTACTCCCACCGGGAGTAGGATTCCCCCTCCCTTCCATGTAGTAGGAGTAGGAGAGAAGGAAGGAGGAGAGAGGCAGAAGGAAAGGGGCGCGCCCCCCCCCCCCCCCTTCCTAGTCCAATTCGGACCAGAGGGGGAGGGGGCGCGCGGCCTGCTCTGGCCGCCCCTCACTCTCTCCACTAAGGCCCATAAGGCCCATTAAACTCCCCGGGGGGTTCCGGTAACTCCCCAGTACTCCGGTATATGCCCGAACTCACTCGGAACCCTTCTGATGTCCAAACATAGTCGTCCAATATATCAATCTTTATGTCTCGACCATTTTGAGACTCCTCGTCATGTCCGTGATCATATCCGGGACTCCGAACTACCTTCGGTACATCAAAACACATCAACTCATAATACCGATCGTCACCGAACGTTAAGCGTGCGGACCATACGGGTTTGAGTACTATGTAGACATGACTGAGACACGTCTCCGGTCAATAACCAATAGCGGAACCTGGATGCTCATATTGGCTCCTACATATTCTACGAAGATCTTTATCAGTCAAACAGCATAAGAACATACGTTGTTCCCTTTGTCATCGGTATGTTACTTGCCCGAGATTCGATCGTCGGTATCTCAATACCTAGTTCAATCTTGTTACCGGCAAGTCTCTTTACTCATTCCGTAATGCATCATTCCGCAACTAACTCATTAGTCACATTGCTTGCAAGGCTTATAGTGATGTGCATTACCGAGAGGGCTCAAAGATACCTCTCCGACAATCGGAGTGACAAATCCTAATCTCGATCTATGCCAACTCAACAGGTACCATCGGAGACACCTGTAGAGCACCTTTATAATCACCCAATTATGTTGTGACGTTTGGTAGCACACAAAGTTTTCCTCCGGTATTCAGGAGTTGCATAATCTCATAGTCATAGGAACATGTATAAGTCATGAAGAAAGCAATAGCAATATACTAAACGATCAAGTGCAGCTAACGGAATGGGTTAAGTCAATCACATCATTCTCTAATGATGTGATCCCGTTAATCAAATGACAACTCATGTCTATGGCTAGGAAACATAACCATCTTTGATTCAACGAGCTAGTCAATTAGAGGCAAACTAGTGACACTCTGTTTGTCTATATATTCACACATGTATCAAGATTCCGGTTAATACAATTCTAGCATGAATAATAAACATTTATCATGATATAAGGAAATATAAATAAAAACTTTATTATTGCCTCTAGGGCATATTTCCTTCAGTCTCCCACTTCCACTAGAGTCAATAATCGAGATTACATAGTAATGATTCTAACACCCATGGAGTCTTGGTGTTGATCATGTTTTGCTCGTGAGAGAGGCTTAGTCAACGGGTCTACAACATTCAGATCCATATGAATCTTGCAAATCTCTATGTCTCCTTCCTTGACTTGGTCGCAGATGGAATTGAAGCGTCTCTTGATGTGCTTGGTTCTCTTGTGAAATCTGGATTCCTTTTCCAAGGCCATTGCACCAGTATTGTCACAAAATATTTTTATTGGACCTGATGCACTAGGTACGCCACCTAGATCGGATATGAATTCCTTCATCCAAACTCCTTCATTTGCTGCTTCCGAAGCAGTGATTACCCACAAGTATAGGGGATCTATCGTAGTCCTTTCGATAAGTAAGAGTGTCGAACCCAACGAGGAGCAGAAGGAAATGATAAGCGGTTTTCAGCAAGGTATTCTCTGCAAGTACTGAAATAAGTGATAACAGATAGTTTTGTGATAAGATAAATGGTAACGAGCAACAAGTAACAAAAGTAAATAAATTGCAGCAAGGTGGCCCAAAGCCTGTACAAACTCTTATAATAGGAAAAATACTCCCGAGGACACATGGGAATATCGTCAAGCTAGTTTTCATCACGCTCATATGATTCACGTTCGGTACTTTGATAATTTGATATGTGGGTGGACCGGTGCTTGGGTACTGCCCTTACTTGGACCAGCATCCCACTTATGATTAACCTCTATTGCAAGCATCCGCAACTACAACAAAAGTATTAAGGTAAACCTAACCATAGCATGAAACATATGGATCCAAATCAGCCCCTTACGAAGCAACACATAAACTAGGGTTTAAGCTTCTGTCACTCTAGCAACCCATCATCTACTTATTACTTCCCAATGCCTTCCTCTAGGCCCAAATAATGGTGAAGTGTTATGTAGTCGACGTTCACATAACACCACTAGAGGTTGGACAACATACATCTTATCAAAATATCAAACGAATACCAAATTCACATGACTACTAATAGCAAGACTTCTCCTTTGTCCTCAGGAACAAACATAACTACTCACAAAGCATATTCATGTTCATAATCAGAGTGGTAATAATGTGCATATAGGATCTGAACATACGATCTTCCACCAAATAAACAAACTAGCATCAACTACAAGGAGTAATCAACACTACTAGCAACCTACTAGCACCAATCCCGGACATAGAGACAAGAATTGGATACAAGAGATGAACTAGGATTTGGAGATGAGATGGTGCTGGTGAAGATGTTGATGGAGATTGCCCTCTCCCGATGAGAGGAGCGTTGGTAATGACGATGGTGATGATTTCCCCCTCCCGGAGGGAAGTGTCCCCGGCAGAACAGCTCTGCCGGAGCCCTAGATTGGTTCCGCCAAGGTTCCGCCTCGTGGCAGCGGAGTCTCATCCCGAAAGGTTCTCCTCTATTTTTTTCTCATCGAAAGACTTCATATGGGAGAAGATGGGCGTTGGAGAGCCACCAGGTGGCCCACGAGGTAGGGGGGCGCGCCCAGGGGGGCGCCCCCACCGTCATGAGCAGGGTGTGGGCCCCCTGGCCTTCATCTTTGGCGACGAGTTTTCTTTATTTATTTTAAGGTGTTCCGTGGAGTTTCAGGACTTTTGGAGTTGCGCAGAATAGGCCTTCAATATTTGCTCCTTTTCCAGCCCAGAATTTCAGCTGTCGGCATTCTCCCTCTTCATGTAAACCTTGTAAAATAAGAGAGAATAGCCATAAGTATTGTGACATAACGTGAAATAACATCCCATCATGCAATAAATATCGATATAAAAGCATGATGCAAAATGGACGTATCAACTCCCCCAAGCTTAGACCTCGCTTGTCCTCAAGCGAAAAGCCGATAACAATAAATATGTCCTCATGTTTAGAGGTAGAGGCGTCGATAAATATAAAATACGGACATGAAGGTATCATGATTATTTCATAAAAGCAACATATATAAATTTTGTCATAAGATTACCCATGTTCAAGTGATGATCTTTTCACAATGCCAAAATATGAATCAGAAACCTTATTGGGCACCAACAATTATAATCTCATTCATTGAAGCAATTGCAATTTATCATAACATCGGAAAGAGTCTATGTCAGAGCTTAAAGCAAGTCCACATACTCAACTATCACTTAGTCCTTCATAACTGCTAACACTCACGCAATACTTGTGGTTACGGAGTTTTAGTCAGACACAGAGAAAGATAGGGGCTTATAGTTTTGCCGCACAACTTTTTACCTCAAGGGTAATGTCAAGAATAATAATTCATGCTCCCCCACATCCAAGTAGATATATATATATATATCATGTTCTTTCCAACATGCTGAGCTTGCCAAAGGATAAAATGAAAAAGGAAGGGTGAAGATCACCGTGACTCTTGCATAAGGTAGAGGGTAATAATAAAAGATAGGCCCTTCGCAGAGGGAAGCAGAGGTTGTCATGCGCGTTTAGGGTTGATGCACAAAATATAATGCAAAAGAACGTCACTTTATATTGCCCCTTGCATGTGAACCTTTATTATGCAGTCCGTCGCTTTTATTGCATCCACACCAAGTTCTTACAAAGCTTATTTTCTCCGCACTAATAAATCATGCATATTTAGAGAGCAATTTTTATTGCTTGCACCGATGACAACTTACTTGAAGGATCTTACTCAATCCATAGGTAGATATGGTGGACTCTCATGGCAAAACTGGTTTAAGGGTATTTGGAAGCACACATAGTATTTCTACTTAGTGCTGAGAATTGGCTAGCATGAGGGGGAAAGGCAAGCTCAACACGGTAGAGGAACCATGACAACATACTTTATCTCAGATATAAGAAAACATAACTCATTATATTGTCTTCCTTGTCCAACATCAACTCTTTAGCATGTCATATTTTAATGAGTGCTCCCAATCATAAAAGATTTCAATGATAATATATCTATATGTGAAACCTCTCTTTCCTTATTACTTCCTATTAATTGCAACGATGACCAAAGCTATATTTGCCAACTCCCAACAACTTTTAATCATCATACCCTTTCTATGTGAAGTCATTACTTTCAATAAGATCAAGATGAACTCTTTGATTCTTTCTATTCTTTTTCTTCTAATCACCCAAGATCATGGTAAAATACTCAAGCCCTTGACTCAACACTAATCTTTATTATATAGCTCACGGACTCGATTACAAAGAAGGATCATAAAGCAAAACTCAAAACTAGATCATGCCATGACTTTATTCTACTAAATCAAGATACTACTAATAGGATCGAACTAAGAAAAATGGTAAAGATAGGAGTTGTGATGGTGATACGATACCAGGGCACCTCCCCCAAGCTTGGCAGTTACCAAGGGGAGTGCCCATACCCAGATGATTATGTCTCCTTCCTTGTTGTTGGTGGTGGAGGTGTTGATGATGATGCAAGCTTGTCGTCCATCGTCCTGGCATAGACTCAACATCATAGAAGGATGATCGAGTCTCTGGAATCCTCAAATCTGCAGCCAAACTCATCATTTTGAATCTATATTCATACTCACAGTTTTGGTTTTGCAGATCATAGATTTGGGCTTGGAGGTGCTCGATCTTCTCATGTAGCTTATAGATGGCTTCATTGGTCTTCTTGTCATCCGGCTCATAGTTGTTGGTGAACTCCGCGAGCATCTTGTGGGTAGCGTTGATTCCATGCTCCACCATCCCCTGGCACTTGAAAACTTGTTGCTCCATTGCTTCGAGCCTCAACTCCACACTTCTGGTTCCCTTTGGTCCCTCAACATCGCGGATGTGCAGCAATCCATCACGCATCTCATTGGTTTGAGGGTGTCACAGCACCTCCGCGACGTAAGGGTTGATAACCTTCTCGAAGAACTTGTCTTTGGAAGCACTTGGGGTCGTCATGATGATCTAGACCTGTCAGAAAACAGCTCGAAACAAGAATAGGGGAGATTTGCGTGATACGAGATTCAAAACCTTCGGGAGTATATATAATCAATTTTTACCGACCAAAATACGTATCGTGCAAGGAAACGGAGTCTGGAGGGCACACGAGGTGCTCACGAGGTAGGGGGGCACGCCCAGGGGGGTAGGGCGCACCCTCCACCCTCGTGGAGGCCTCGTGTCCTCCCCGGACTGCTACTGATTTTTCTATTTTTCTAAATATTCCAAAACGGAGAAATATTGCCTTAAACATTGTTTTGGAGTCGGTTTACTTATCGTACCACATACCTATTCCTTTTCGGAGTCTGGAATGTTCTGAAAAGTGTCCCTTATGTACTCCTCAGGGGTTACAGTTTCAATAATATTAGTTTCAACATTTATAGGATTACCTGAGATATAGTGTTTGATCCTTTGACCGTTTACCACCTTCGGATTTGTTCCTGCGAAGTTGTTGAATTTTATGGCACCGGAACGATAGACCTCCTCGATAACGTAAGGACCTTCCCATTTGGAGAGGAGTTTTCCTGCAAAAAATCTTAAACGAGAGTTGTATAGCAATACATAATCACCTACATTAAACTCACGCTTTTGTATCCTTTTGTCATGCCATCTTTAAACCTTTTCTTTAAACAACTTGGCATTTTCATAAGCTTGGGTTCTCCATTCATCAAGTGAGCTAATATCAAATAACCTCTTCTCACCGGCAAGTTTGAAGTCATAGTTGAGCTCTTTAATAGCCCAATATGCTTTATGTTCTAGTTCGAGAGGTAAGTGACATGCTTTTCCATAAACCATTTTATACGGAGACATACCCATAGGATTTTTGTACGCAGTTCTATAGGCCCATAATGCATCATTCAGTTTCTTGGACCAATTCTTTCTAGACCTATTGACAGTCTTTTGCAAAATTAATTTGAGCTCTCTATTGCTCAATTCTACCTGACCACTAGACTGCGGGTGATATGGAGATGCAATTCTATGATTAACGTCGTATTTAGCAAGCATCTTACGGAAAGCACCATGAATAAAGTGTGAACCACCATCAGTCATTACGTATCTAGGGACTCCAAACCTCGGAAAAATAACTTCCTTAAGCATTTTAATAGAAGTGTTATGATCAGCACTACTAGTTGGAATGGCTTCTACCCACTTAGTAACGTAATCAACAGCAACTAAAATATGAGTGTAACCATTAGAGGCAGGAAAATGTCCCATATATTCAAAGCTCCAAACATCAAATGGCTAATAACAAGTGAATAATTCATAGGCATTTCTTGACGTCTACTGATATTACCAATTCTTTGACATTCATCGCAAGATAAAACAAACTTATGGGCATCCTTGAAAAGAGTAGGCCAATAAAAACCGGATTGCAATACCTTATGTGCAGTTCTATCTCCAGCGTGGTGTCCTCCATAAGCCTCGGAGTGACACTTGCGTAGGATCTGTTCATGTTCATGCTCAGGTACACAATGTCTAATAACACCATCTACTCCTTCTTTATAAAGATGAGTGTCATCCCAAAAGTAATGTCACAGGTCAAAGAAAAACTTTTTCTTTTGTTGGTATGTGAAGCTAGGTGGTATAAATTTAGCAACAATATAATTAGCATAATCAGCATACCATGGAGTGCTACAAGAAGTACTTATGACATTTAATTGCTCATCAAGAAAGCTATCATCAATAGGTAGTGGGTCATCAAGAACATTCTCTAGCCTAGACAAGTTGTCTGCAACGAGGTTCTCAGCTCCTTTTCTATCAACAATATGTAAATCAAATTCTTGAAGCAAGAGAACCCATCTAATGAGTCTAGGTTTTTCATCTTTCTTTTCCATAAGATATTTAATAGCAGCATGATCTGTATGAATAGTTACTCTAGAGTCAACAATATAGCGTCTGAATTTATCACAAGCAAATACAACCGCTAAAAGTTCCTTTTCGGTAGTAGCATAATTCCTTTGAGCATTGTCTAGAGTCTTACTAGCATAGTGTATAACATTCAATTTCTTATCAACTCTTTGCCCTAGAACAACACCTACAGCATGATCACTAGCATCACAAGGGTAAATTCCAATCAGGTGGCTGAACAACAGGTGCAGAGACTAATGCTTTCTTACGTATTTCAAATGCTTCTACACAATCATCATCAAAGACAAATGGTACATCTTTTTGTAATAAATTAGTCAGAGGCCGAGAGATTTTTGAGAAGTCCTTGATGAACCTCCTATAAAATCCGGTGTGACCAAGGAAACTTCTTATACCTTTGATGTCCTTGGGACATGGCATCTTTTCAATAGCATCAACCTTGGCTTTATCAACTTCAATACCTCTTTCAGAAACTTTGTGCCCCAAGACAATACCTTCATTCACCATAAAGTGGCACTTTTCCCAATTCAAGACAAGATTAGTTTCTTCACATCTCTGCAAAACTCGAGCAAGATTGCTCAAGCAATCATCAAAAGAGGAACAATAGATGGAAAAGTCGTCCATGAAAACCTCACAAATTTTCTCACAAAAGTCAGAGAATATAGCCACCATGCATCTTTGAAAGGTAGCAGGTGCATTACATAAACCAAAAGGCATACGTCTATAAGCAAAAGTACCAAAAGGGCATGTAAAAGTAGTCTTTGATTGATCTTTAGCTAACACATGTATTTGAGAAAAACCAGAATAACCATCTAGAAAGCAATAATGTGTATGTTTGCATAATCTTTCTAGCATTTGATCAATAAAATGTAAGGGGTAATGATCTTGCTTAGTAGCCTTATTTAATTTGCGGAAATCAATTACCATCCTATAACCTGTGATAATTCTTTGCGGAATCAATCCATCTTTATCATTAGGGACAACAGTAATACCTCCCTTCTTAGGTACACAATGGACAGGACTTACCCACTGACTATCAGCAACAGGATAAATTATACCTGCCTCCAGAAGCTTGAGTATTTCTTTTCTTACCACTTCTTTCATTTTAGGATTCAAACGTCGTTGAGGATCACGAACTGGTTTGGCATCAGCTTCCAAATTTATTTTATGTTGACATAGAGTGGGCTGATGCCCTTAAGATCATCCAGAGTATATCCAATAGCGGCACGATGCTTCTTCAGAGTTTTCAATAATCTTTCTTCTTCATGCTCTGAAAGGTTAGCGCTAATAATGACAGGATATATTTTCTTTTCATCAAGATAAGCGTATTTAAGATTATCACGCAACGGTTTAAGCTCAAACACGGGATCACCATTGGGTGGAGGAGGATCCCCTAGGATTTCAACAGGCAAATTGTGTTGCAGAATAGGTTCCTGTTTAAATAATACTTCATATATTTCCCTTCTTTCATTCATGAACATATCATTTTCATGGTCTAGCAAATAGTGTTCTAAAGGATCACTAGGAGGTACAACAATAGAAGCAAGACCAATAATTTCATCCTTACTAGGAAATTCTTCCTCACGATGTTGTTTACTAAATTTAGAGAAATTAAACTCATGAACCATATCATCCAAGCCAACAGTAACAACATTCTTTTCGCAATCTATCGTAGCATTAACAGTACACAAGAAGGGTCTACCAAATATAATGGGATAAAAGCTATCTTGTGGAGAACCAAGAACAAGAAAATCAGCGGGATATTTGGTTTTCCCACACAAGACTTCAACATCTCTAACAATTCCCATTGGAGATATAGTATCTCTATTGGCAAGTTTAATTGTAACATCAATTTCCTCTAACTCAGCAGGTGCAATCTCATGCATAATTTCTTTGTATAAGCCAATGGGTATAACACTAGCACTAGCACCCATATCACATAAGCCGTGATAACAATGATCTCCTATTTTAACAGAAATAACAGGCACGCCTACCACAGGTCTATGTTTATCTCTATCACAGGGTTTAGCAATTCTAGCAGTTTCACTAGTGAATTGAATAACATGCCCATCAATATTATCAGATAAGAGATCCTTAACAATAGCAATATTGGGTTCTACTTTGACTTGCTCAGGAGGTGTATAAGTCCTAGTATTGCTTTTATGAACAATAGTTGAAGCTTTAGCATGATCCTTCATTCTAACAGGGAAAGGGGGTTTCTCAACATAAGAAGTAGGAACAATAGGATCATTATAAGTGACAATCTTTTCTTCAACTTTAATAGGTGCAGCTACTTTTACTTCTATGGGAGGATGATATTTAAACCACTTCTCCTTGGGGAGATCAACATAAGTAGCAAAAGATTCACAGAAAGAAGCTACTATCTCAGAGTCAAGTCCATATTTAGTGCTAAACTTACGGAAAATACCGGTATCCATAAAAGATTTAACAGAATCAAACTTAGGTGTCATAACTGACTCCTTATCTTCGTCGAGGTCCCAATCTTCAGAGTTGCATTTAATTCTATCCAATAAATTCCATCTGAATTCAACAGGCTTCATCATAAAAGAGCCATCACAAGAAGTATCGAGCATGGTGCGATTGTTGTTAGAAAGCCGAGCATAAAAATTCTGGAGAATTGTCACTTTTGAGAGCTCATGATTGGGGCATGAATATAACAATGATTTAAGCCTCCCCCAAGCTTGAGCGATGCTTTCTCCTTCGCGAGGCCAAAAGTTATATATATAATTGCGATCACGATGAACAAGATGCATAGGGTAATACTTTTGATGAAATTCCAATTTCAATCTTTTATAGTTCCATGATCTCGTATCTTCACATAGCCTATACCATGTCAATGTGTCTCCCTCCAAAGATAAAGGGAAAGCCTTCCTCTTAACAACATCATCGGGTATACCTGCAAGCTTAAATAGTCCACAAATAACATCTACAAAGCGTAAATGTTCGTCAGGATGCTTTGTTCCATCTCCTGCAAAAGTGTTAGCTAGCAGTTTTTCCATCATACCCGATGGAATCTCAAAAGAAGTTTCATTTTCAATAGGTTCAGTAGGTTCAGTAGGTTGAGGAGCAACTCTTGGCTCAACCGTACGGGGTGAAGATACCCCGAACAAGCCCCTCAAACAATTACTTTCCATGGTAACAAGTGATAGGAAATTTCAGCACACTAAATAAAATTTTCCTTACCAAATTCCACCTACCAAAGGCGCTTCACTCCCCGGCAACGACGCCAGAAAAGAGTCTTGATGACCCACAAGTATAGGGGATCTATCGTAGTCCTTTCGATAAGTAAGAGTGTCGAACCCAACGAGGAGCAGAAGGAAATGATAAGCGGTTGTCAGCAAGGTATTCTCTGCAAGTACTGATATAAGTGGTAACAGATAGTTTTGTGATAAGATAAATGGTAACGAGCAACAAGTAACAAAAGTAAATAAAGTGCAGCAAGGTGGCCCAATCCTTTTTGTAGCAAAGGACAAGCCTGGACAAACTCTTATAATAGGAAAATGCTCCCGAGGACACATGCGAATATCGTCAAGCTAGTTTTCATCACGCTCATATGATTCGCGTTCGGTACTTTGATAATTTGATATGTGGGTGGACCGGTGCTTGGGTACTACCCTTACTTGGACAAGCATCCCACTTATGATTAACCTCTATTGCAAGCATCCACAACTACAACAAAAGTATTAAGGTAAACCTAACCATAGCATGAAACATATGGATCCAAATCAGCCCCTTACGAAGCAACGCATAAACTAGGGTTTAAGCTTCTGTCACTCTAGCAACCCATCATCTACTTATTACTTCCCAATGCCTTCCTCTAGGCCTAAATAATGGTGAAGTGTATGTAGTCGATGTTCATATAACACCACTAGAGGTTGGACAACATACATCTTATCAAAATATCAAACGAATACCAATTTCACATGACTACTAATAGCAAGACTTCTCCCTTGTCCTCAGGAACAAACGTAACTACTCACAAATAATATTCATGTTCATAATCAGAGGGGTAATAATGTGTATATAGGATCTGAACATACGATCTTCCACCAAATAAACCAACTAGCATCAACTACAAGGAGTAATTAACACTACTAGCAACCTACTAGCACCAATCCCGGACTTAGAGACAAGAGATGAACTAGGGTTTGGAGATGAGATGGTGCTGGTGAAGATGTTGATGGAGATTTCCCTCTCCCGATGAGAGGAGTGTTGGTGATGACGATGGTGATGATTTGCCCCTCCCGGAGGGAAGTGTCCCCAGCAGAACAGCTCTACCGGAGCCCTAGATTGGTTCCGCCAAGGTTCCGCCTCGTGGCGGCGGAGTCTCGTCCCGAAAGGTTCTCCTCTATTTTTTTCTCATCGAAAGGCTTCATATGGGAGAAGATGGGCGTCGGAGAGCCACCAGGGGGCCCACGAGGTAGGGGGGCGCGCCCAGGGGGGCGCCCCCCACCCTCGTGAGCAGGGTGTGGCCCCCCTGGCTTTCATCTTTGGCGACGATTTTTCTTTATTTATTTTATGGTGTTCCGTGGAGTTTCAGGACTTTTGGAGTTGCGTAGAATAGGCCTTCAATATTTGCTCCTTTTCCAGCCCAGAATTCCAGTTGCCGGCATTCTCCCTCTTCATGTAAACCTTGTAAAATAAGAGAGAATAGCCATAAGTATTGTGACATAACGTGAAATACCAGCCCATCATGCAATAAATATCGATATAAAAGCATGATGCAAAATGGACGTATCAAGCAGCTATGTACTCTGCTTCACACGTAGATCCCGCCACGATGCTTTGCTTAGAACTGCACCAATTGACAACTCCACTATTCAATATAAACACGTATCCGGTTTGTGACTTAGAGTCATCCGGATCAGTGTCAAAGCTTGCATCGACGTAACCATTTACGACGAGCTCTTTGTCACCTCCATAAATGAGAAACATAGCCTTAGTCCTTTTCAGGTATTTCAGGATGTTCTTGACCGCTGTCCAATGATCCACTCCTGGATTACTTTGGTACCTCCCTACTAAACTAATAGCAAGGCACACATCAGGTCTGGTACACAGCATTGCATACATGATAGAGCCTATGGCTGAAGCATAGGGAACACCTTTCATTTTCTCTCTATCTTCTGCAGTGGTCGGGAATTGAGTCTGACTCAACTTCACACCTTGTAACACAGGCAAGAACCCTTTCTTTGCTTGATCCATTTTGAACTTCTTCAAAACTTTATCAAGGTATGTGCTTTGTGAAAGTCCAATTAAGCATCTTGATCTATCTCTATAGCTATTGATGCCCAATATATAAGCAGCTTCACCGAGGTCTTTCATTGAAAAACTCTTATTCAAGTATCCTTTTATGCTATCCAGAAATTTTGTATCATTTCCAATCAACAATATGCCATCCACATATCATATTAGAAATGCTACAGAGCTCCTACTCACTTTCTTGTAAATACAGGCTTCTCCAAAGTCTGTATAAAACCATATGCTTTGATCACACTATCAAAACGTTTATTCCAGCTCCGAGATGCTTGCACCAGTCCATAAATGGATCGTTGGAGTTTGCACACTTTGTTAGCATCCTTTGGATCGATAAAACCTTCAGGTTGCATCATATACAACTCTTCTTCCAGAAATCCATGCAGGAATGTAGTCTTTACATCCATTTGCCAAATTTCATAATCATAAAATGCGGCAATTGCTAATATGTTTTGGACAGACTTAAGCATTGCTAGGGTGAGAAGGTCTCATCATAGTCAACTCCTTGAACTTGTCGAAAACCTTTCACAACAAGTCGAGCTTTGTGGACAGTAACATTATCGTCAGCGTCAGTCTTCTTCTTGAAGATCCATTTATTCTCGATGGCTTTCCGATCATCGGCCAAGTCAACCAAAGTCCACACTTTGTTCTCATACATGGATCCCATCTCAGATTTGATGGCCTTAAGCCATTTTGCGGAATCTGGTCTCATCATCGCTTCCTCATAGTTCGTAGGTTCTTCATGGTCAAGTAACATGACCTCCAGAACAGGATTACCGTACCACTCTTGTGCGGATCTTACTCTGGTTGACCTACGAGATTTGGTAGTAACTTGATCTGAAGTTACATGATCACCATCATTAGCTTCCTCACTAATTGGTGTAGGAGTCATAGGAACAGATTTCTGTGATGACTACTTTCCAATAAGGGAGCAAGTACAGTTACCTCATCAAGTTCTTCTTTCCTCCCACTCACTTCTTTCGAGAGAAACTCCTTCTCTAGAAAGGATCCATTCTTAGCAACGAATGTCTTGCCTTCGGATCTGTGATAGAAGGTGTACCCAACAGTCTCCTTTGGGTATCCTATGAAGACACATTTCTCCGATTTGGGTTCAAGCTTATCAGGTTGAAGCTTTTGCACATAAGCATCGCAGCCCCAAAATTTAAGAAAGGACAACTTTGGTTTCTTGCCAAACCACAGTTCATTAGGTGTCGTCTCAACGGATTTAGATGGTGCCCTATTTAACGTGAATGCAGCCGTCTCTAAAGCATAACCCCAAAATGATAGCGCTAAATCAGTAAGAGACATCATAGATCGCACCATATCTAGTAAAGTACGATTACGACGTTTGTACACACCATTACGCTGTGGTGTTCTGGGTGGCGTGAGTTGCGAAACTATTACGCATTGTTTCAAATGAAGACCAAACTCATAACTCAAATATTCTCCTCCACGATCAGACCGTAGAAACTTTATTTTCTTGTTACGATGATTTTCCACTTCACTCTGAAATTCTTTGAACTTTTCAAATGTTTCAGACTTATGTTTCATCAAGTAGATATGCCCATATCTGCTCAAATCATCTGTGAAGGTGAGAAAATAACGATACCCACCGTGAGCCTCAACATTCATCGGGCCACATACATCAGTATGTATGATTTGCAACAAATTTGTTGCTCTCTCCATTGTTCCAGAGAACGGAGTTTTAGCCATCTTGCCGATGAGGCATGATTCGCAAGTACCAAGTGATTCATAATCAAGTGATTCCAAAACTCCATCAAAATGGAGTTTCTTCATGCACTTAACACCAATATGACCTAAACGACAGTGCCACAAATAAGTTGCATTATCATTATGAACTCTGCATCTTTTGGCTTCAATATTATGAATATGTGTATCACTACTATCGAGATTCACATAAATAGACCACTCTTCAAGGGTGCATGACCATAAAAGATATTACTCATATAAATAGAACAACCATTATTTTCTGATTTAAATAAATAACTGTCTCGCATCAAACAAGATCCAGTTATAATGTTCATGCTCAACGCTGGCACCAAATAAAAATTATTCAGGTCTAAAACTATTCCCGAAGGTCGATGTAGAGGTCGTGTGCCGACCACAATCACATCGACTTTGGAACCATTTCCCACGCGCATCATCACCTCGTCCTTAGCCAATCTTCGCTTAATCCGTAGTCCCTGTTTCGAGTTGCAAATATTAGCAATAGAACCAGTATCAAATACCCAGGTACTACTGTGAGCATTATTAAGGTACACATCAATAACATGTATATCACATATACCTTTGTTCACCTTGCCATCCTTTTTATCCGCCATATACTTGTGGCAGTTCCGCTTCCAGTGACCAGTCCCTTTGCAGTAGAAGCACTCTATCTTAGGCTTAGGTCCATACTTGGGTTTCTTCACTTGAGAAGCAACTTGCTTGCCGTTCTTCTTGAAGTTCCCCTTCCTCCCTTTACCCTTTTTCTTGAAACTGGTGGTCTTGTTGACCATCAACACTTGATGCTCCTTCTTGATTTCTACTTCCGCGGCCTTTAGCATCACGAAGAGCTCGGGAATTGTCTTACCCATCCCTTGCATGTTATAGTTCATCACGAAGCTCTTGTAGCTTAGTGGCAGTGATTGAACAATTATGTCAATGACACTATCATCCGGAAGATTAACTCCCAGTTGAATCAAGTGATTGTTATACCCGGACGTTTTGAGTATATGCTCACTGACAGAACTATTCTCCTCCATCTTGCAGTTGTAAAACTTATTGGAGACTTCATATCTCTCAATCTGGGCATTTGCTTGAAATATTAACTTCAACTCCTGGAACATCTCATATGCTCCATGATGTTCAAAACATCGTTGAAGTCTCGGTTCTAAGCCGTAAATCATGGCACACTGAACTATCAAGTAGTCATCAGCTTTGCTCTCCCAGACATTCATAACATCTGGCGTTGCTCCTGCAATGGGTTTGGCAGCTAGCGGTTCTTCCAGGATGCAATTCTTCTTTGCAGCAATGAGGATAGTCCTCAAGTTACGGACCCAGTCTGTGTAGTTTCTACCATCATCTTTCAACTTAGCTTTCTCTAGGAACGCATTCAAATTCAACGGAACAACAACACGGGCCATCTATCTACATCAACATAGACATGAAAATACTATCAGGTACTAAGTTCATGATACATTAAAGTTCAATTAATCAAATTACTTAAGAACTCCCACTTAGATAGACATCCCTATCTAAGTGATAACGTGATCCATATCAACTAAACCATGTCCGATCATCACGTGAGATGGAGTAGTCTTCAATAGTGAACATCTCTATGTTGCTCGACCTTTCAGTCTCAGTGTTCCGAGGCCATATCTGCATATGCTAGGCTCGCCAAGTTTAACCCGAGTATTCTGCATGTGCAAAACTGGCTTGCACCTGTTGTATGTGAACGTAGAGCTTATCACACCCGATCATCACGTGGTGTCTCGGCACGACGAACTTTCACAACGTTGCATACTCAGGGAGAACACTTGTACCTTAAAATTTAGTGAGAGATCATCTTATAATGCTACCGTTGATCTAAGCAAAATAAGATGCATAAAGGATAAACATCAAATGTAATCAATATAAGTGATATGATATGGCCATCATCATCTTGTGCCTTTAATCTCCATCTCCAAAGCACCATCATGATCACCATCGTCACCGGCGCGACACCTTGATCTCCATCGAAGCATCGTTGTCGTCTCGCCAACTATTGCTTCTACGACTATCGCTACTGCTTAGTGATCAAGTAAAGCAATTACATGGCGATTGCATTTCATACAATAAAGAGACAACCATATGGCTCCTGCCAGTTGCCGATAACTCTGTTACAAAACATGATCATCTCATACAATAAAATTTAGCATCATGTCTTGACCATATCACATCACAACATGCCCTGCAAAAACAAGTTAGACGTCCTCTAATTTGTTGTTGCAAGTTTTACGTGGCTGCTACGGGCTGAGCAAGAACCGTTCTTACCTACGCATCAAAACCACAACGATATTTCGTCAAGTATGTGCTGTTTTAACCTACAACAATGACCAGGCGTAGCCACACACGATTCAACTAAAGTTGGAGAAACTGACACCCGCCAGCCACCTGTGTGCGAAGCACGTCGGTAGAACCAGTCTCGCGTAAGCGTACGCGTAATGTCGGTTCGGGCCGCTTCATCCAACAATACCGCCGAATCAAAGTATGACATGCTGGTAAGTAGTATGACTAGTATCGCCCACAACTCACTTGTGTTCTAGTCGTGCATATAACATCTACTCATAGACCTGGCTCTGATGCCACTATTGGGGAACGTAGTAACTTCAAAAAAAATTCCTACACGCACGCAAGATCATGGTGATGAATAGCAATGAGAGGGAGAGTGTTTTCCACGTACCCTTGTAGACTGTAAGTGGAAGCATTATGACAACGCGGTTGATGTAGTCGTACATCTTCATAATCGACCGATCCTAGTACCGAAGATACGGCACCTCCGCGATCTGCACACGTTCAGCTCGGTGAAGTCCCACAAACTCATGATCTAGCAGAGTGTCGGGGAAGAGCTTCGTCAGCACAACGGTGTGACGACGGTGATGATGAAGCCATCGGCGTAGGGCTTCGCCTAAGCATGACGACGATATGACCGAGGTGGATTATGGTGGAGGCGGGCATCGCACACGGCTAAAAGATTAATGATCAACTTGTGTGTCTATGGGGTGCCCCCTCCCCCGTATATAAAGGAGTGGAAGAGGGGGAGGGCCGGCCCTCCTATGGCGCGCCCCATGGGGAGTCCTACTCCCACCGGGAGTATGATTCCCCCCTTCCATGTAGTAGGAGTAGGAGAGAAGGAAGGGGAGAGAGGGAGAAGGAAATGTGGTCGCCGGCCCCCTTCCTAGTCCAATTCGGACCAGAGGGGGAGGGGGCGCGCGGCCTGCCCTGGATGCCCCTCTCTCTCTCCACTAAGGCCCATAAGGCCCATTAAACTCCCCGGGGGCTTCCGGTAACCCCCCGGTACTCCGGTATATGCTCGAACTCACTCGGAACCCTTCCGATGTCCAAACATAGTCGTCCAATATATTGATCTTTATGTCTCGACCATTTCGAGATTCCTCGTCATGTCCATGATCATATCCGGGACTCCGAACTACCTTCGGTACATCAAAACGTATAGACTCAAAATACCGATTGTCACCGAACGTTAAGCGTGCGGATCCTACGGGTTCGAGAACTATGTAGACATGATCGAGACATGTCTCCGATCAATAACCAATAGCGGAACATGGATGCTCATATTGGCTCCTACATATTCTATGAATATCTTTATCAGTCAAACCGCATAACAACATACGTTGTTCCCTTTGTCATCGGTATGTTACTTGCCCAAGATTCGATCGTCAGTATCTCAATACCTAGTTCAATCTCATTACCGGCATGTCTCTTTACTCCTTCCGTAGTGCATTACCGAGAGGGCCCAGAGATACCTCTCCGACAATCGGAGTGACAAATCCTAATCTCGATCTATGCCAACTCAACAAGTACCATCGGAGACACCTGTAGAGCACCTTTATAATCACCCAGTTACATTGTGAGGTTTGGTAGCACACAAAAGTGTTCCTTCGGTATTCGAGACTTGCATAATCTCATAGTCATAGGAACATGTATAAGTCATGAAGAAAGCAATAGCAATATACTAAACGATCTAGTGCTAAGCTAATGGAATGGGACAAGTCAATCACATCATTCTCTAATGATGTGATCCCATTAATCAAATGACAACTCATGTCTATGGCTAGGAAACATAACCATCTTTGATTCAATGAGCTAGTCAAGTAGAGGCAAACTCGTGACACTCTATTTCTCTATATCTTCACACATGTACCAAGTTTCCGGTTAATACAATTCTAGCATGAATAATAAACATTTATCATGATATAAGGAAATATAAATAACACATTTATTATTGCCTCTAGGGCATATTTCCTTCAGTAGTGTCGCGTTAGCAGCATCCTGTAGTAGTGCTAGCAGTATTAAATGAGCAGTAATTTATTAAATATTCAAGTGAAAACCATGGGTACTACAAATCCATCATGCAAGTGGCTGTCGTGGCTTGCCTGGGGATGAAGAATGCTCCGGGAAGAAGTGCGGTGAAGTCGCTGAACGATTCACCAGAACACTTCTCTCTCGAAGGGGGCTAGAATACAGCAATGGCAAAATGGTCATTTTCATAGTGTCAACACCTTACTAAAATCATAGGAACATGACGGGCTTGACGAGACGAAGAAGTAGGCGTTGGATTCACCTGAATCGGAGTTATGGGTGAAAAGATACGAGAGGTTGAACACCAGGGACCAATCTGTGAAAATTTCTTCACCAACAGGTCCCTGGCGGCTGAAAATATAAAAAAGCATTTGCGGGAAATAAGTCTTCTGCAAAGGAAAATGACTTCTCAACCGAAGTAGATACAAAATACGCTTTCCCTAAATGTAAACGTATTCGTTGGAAAACCGTTTCCACTTAAAACAGAGATGGGCCCGGCCCATAGTCACTTACAAGCGGGGCCCACGGGCAGGGGGCTCTGCCGCGGTCGTCGTCTTCCTCCTCCTGTCCCCTCGATCGGAAGCAGAGGAGGATAGGGGAGGGGCGCCGGTGAGGGGCCCGACAGGTCCCGACCGTCTCCGGCTAGACGGAGGCCACCGGCGAGTGCGGGAGGCAGTGCCGCATCCGATCAGGGGCCTCCCGTGCGGCGGGGACGAGTAGGGCGGCCGCGGCGCCAGCTCATAGAAGGCAAGGGCGGCAGCGGTCGTTCTTGGGGTGGCGGCCTTAGGAACTCCGGCGACGAGCTAAGGAGAGGAGGAGGATCCCCGGTGTGTGGGTGAGATTCTGGTGGAGAGGCTCTGGCTTGCACGAATTCGGGCAGAGGCCGGCGATGGCCGCAGTGGTCAGAGGAAGAAACGGCGTGTTAGACTGTATATACGTAGTCTTGTACATGCCTTGTATTGTACCTCTTGGTACGTCTATATAATGAGATAGCCACACCCCGTTTTAGGGTGTCGAGCAGTTCCCAAAACATACGTCTTACATGGTATCAGTTTAGGGTTACGATGTCTTCCGCTGCCTCCGCCGCCGCCGCCGCCGCGCCGACTGCTCCTCCCGTTCCCGACGTCGCCTCGACGCCGCCCCATGCACCGGCCTCTGCTGTCGCGCCCTCGTCGCCGTTCCTGGCTTCTTAGCCCCTGGCCGCGGTCTCGGCGTGGTGGAACACCCAGCCACCCGCGGGATCCCCGATCGGATCGGGCGCCACCCGCGGCGACCTCCCTCCGCCGCCATCCTCTGGTGGCCTGTCGCCCTCGACCTCTGCGGGTGCCCTACCAGCGCCGCCGCCCTTCCAGGGCCAGCCGCCGGCGTACGACACCGCCCCTGCACCAACCTACGGCGCTGCCGCTGCATCGCCATATGTCGCTGTCAGGACCCCGACTCAATGCCACATCGATCTAGCATGTAACACCTCATATCACTTTGCGGCCTCACGCACGGTATTCCCACGGGTGTCACCTTACCTTTGCCCGGGACCGTTTGCGCCTTTTGGCACACGTATATGATAGTGTCGCTAGCATCCATATGATAAGGAGCCTGGGCTGACATGGCTAGTCGTAAACCCAAGGTGGCACAGACTTACAGGGATAGGCATCCATGACCCAGCATCGAACGTGTCGGTCATCAGCGAGTGAGTTCCGGGCTGTAGCACTGGGCTAGCAGGACTCCGGTGAACCGGGCTGTAGCGGGCTAACAGGACTCCGGTATTCATCGCGTGACATTTCCCCGAAGGGACAGACACAGGAACGAAGAAGGACACATGCCGGCCAGCCTAAGTGTTCCGGAGCAGTAGCAAGCAATCCATGGCTCGGTGGAAACACTAGGAGACATTTCCCGGTAAGAGAGGCTACTAAGGAAAAACAACTAGGTAGTCACATCCCACACATACCAAGCATTTCAATAACATACACACAATATGCTCGATATGTGCAAATACAACATGGCATCACAACATGACTCTACGACTCAAGTATTTATTCATTAGGCTCCGAGGAGCGAGATATTACAATCATGGGTCTCACGACCCAACATTCAGAGCATACAAGTCAAAGCACAAGCGGAAGCTTAACATGTCTGAGTACAGACATCTACAAATGAAAAAGGCTTGAAAGCCTGACTATCTACTAGATCCTGCCGAGGGCACAAGATCGTAGCTGAGGTAACAAGCTAAACGTCGAAGTCCACGCGGAACTACTAGTGAGACCGAGGTTTCTCTGCAAAAAACATAAAATAGGCAAACGTGAGTACAAATGTACCCAGCAAGACTTATATCAGAACTAACTACATATGCATCATTATCAATAAAGGGGATGGTGGAGTTTAACTGCAGCAAGCCAGCTTTGACTCGGTGGCTATCCTGAACTACGACTGCAAGGAACTCTTTTGAGGTGGCGCACATGAGTCCACATATTCACCATATCAATACACCACTATGGATCCGCTCCCGTCTCCCTACGAGAACGCCATCCATAGCACTCACGCTTATCTTGCGTATTTTAGAGTATCCACTTTCACTTGTCTATGAACTGTTATAGGCAACCCAGAAGTCCTTTTCCGCGGACATGGCTATTCGAATAGATGGTGTTAACCCTGCAGGGGTGTACTTCTTCACACACACTCTCACCACTTACCGCCGTTTACACGACATGTACTCGGCAACCTTCAAGCGGAAGCCAAAGAGGGTGTCGGCCACGACCTACCTAAACACTCAAGTCCCTAGTCCAGGTTTATCGCCTATTCGGGTTCCATCCATGAGGAGATCCGGCCGGGGTTTTGCTCACAGCCCCAAACGATGTGAACAGGGTTCCGTGACACCAAACAGGCGCCCGGTTTACCCGGCCACGTGCCTACCGCATCACAGCCCACCCCTACGGTCAGCGCTGCGCACGGCCTCCAGCATACTACAAACACCAGAAACTACTTGCAACTCCTGGACAGAGGACAAGGGTGATTAAGAAGCCGAGAGGGTCCATTGGTGGAATGACAGGTCATGCAAAGGATAAAGGGGTTCAGCTACCGCAGCAAGTAACAGATGAATCGTTGATGTCCTAATGCAGTAAAATAGAGCAGGAGCGAGAGAGTGGGATTGTATCGGAATGAACAAGGGGGTTTTGCTTGCCTGGCACTTCTGAAGATAGTATAGTTCTTCGTTGGTGTCATCGATCACATCGCCGGTACACGTCTATCGAGAGGGGACAATTACCGGAAAACAAGAAAAAACACAATCAATGCAATGCGACAATATGATGCATGAATGTGACATGGCAATATGATGTGATTTGAGCTAATGCAACTAGCAGCAAGTTAAATGGAGTTGGTTTGAACCCTAGGTTCAAATTCAAACTCCACATGTGATTATTTAAATGCCATTCATATGATTTGTCCTAAACAGCAGCTATAAGTTGTTCTATCATGCATGAAAATGGTACAGATGGATAGATTGGATTTTTCTGATCATTTTTCATATATAAATTATTTCATTCTGAGCTATAGATTATTTTCTATGATTTTTAGAAGTTTAGGGCATTTTCTAAAATTTCCTGATTTATTTTAAATCCAGAAAATTATTAACTGCGTCAGCATCGCATCACTGTGACTTCAGCAGGTCAACTGCGGCTGACCAGGTCAAACCTGACCAGTGGGGTCCACTGGTCAGTGACCCAGTGCAGCCTAGGGTCAATGACAGGTGGGTCCGGTCAACAGACACGTCAGCACAGTCAACCTTGACTTGTGGGGCCACTATGATTAGTTAAACCTAATCATAAACTAAACTACAGTTAGTTAAGGCATGGGCCCCAGTAGTCAGTGAGAGAGGGGGTTAGTTAGTGCGTCATTAGCGTTTAATGACATTGCCACGTCACCAGCCACTGGAGTTGGACGCCGGCGACCAAAATGGCGGCGGCAACGTGCCGGACTTGCGCTAAAGGCGACGGAGGCGGCGGCTGAGGGCACCGGGGCGTAGCCCGGGCTCTCCCGCATCTGATGGGGTAGGTGGGAGGCTACGGGAACGCCGGGGCTCGCCGGAACGGAGCTCGCGGCGGCGCCGGAGTTCGGGTGCAGGCGGTGGCGATGCTATGGTGCACTAGAGAAGAAACCGGAGGGTGCTACGTGCTCCTGGGGGTTCGCTGAGCACGCTGACGAGCTCCGTTGCAAGCTTGCGCGGCTGTGGCCACGGCTATGCCATGGCCGGCGGCGAGATGCTGCGGTCATGGTTGGGGATCGGGGCTAGAGCATGCAAGGGACGACGGGGCAAGGGGGAATCGGGTTAACGGCTCTCCGCAGAGCTGCAGGGATGGTTAGTGGGCTCGGGGGCGCGCCGGAGTGGCCGAATCAACGGAGGCATTCGGCGGCCGTGGTCGGAGAAGAAGGCCGCAAGCGTCGTATTGGGGCCGTCCTGGCTCGTGTAGCTCGGAGAGGAGGGAGAGTAGGTGGCGGCGGCGCCTCTGAGAGCATCGGCGGGGCGAGGCAGTGGCTGTGGCCACGGCGGCAACGAACGGCGGCGGCGGGTGTGTTTGGTGGCTGCGTGCGAGAGAGAGAACAGAGGAGGGGGATGAGCTCGAGGGAGTGAGCGAGAGGGACCAGGGGGCTGCGTGGCGCCGAGGAGGGGCTTCGAGGCGCCTCGGTGAGGCAGGCGAGCAGGGAGGTGGTGTGGCGCCGCGGGCGCGCGTGCGCTGTCTCCCTCCTCTGCCTACTAGCAGAGGTAGAGGACGACTGGCACCAGGCCAGTGGGCTGGGCTGTCCACTGGGCCGGCCAGGTAAGGGGCCAGGTAAAACTCTCTCTCCTTTTCTAATTATTTCATTTTTCTATTATGTTATTTTGTTCTGGGCTTTATTAAAAATAGCTAAGCACTTTCAAAAATCACCAAACTGCACATGCCCACTGTATAGAATATATCCAACATGGAACATTTTAGTTTGGGATTATTTGAGCATTTGAAATATTTAATAGCATTTAAATGCCCAAATGCAAATACTATATGATTTAATTCAGTGACCAAATATGTCCTGCAAAAATATAAACCATTTTTGGTAGATGCTTCCACCTCAAACCAGAAATGTTGAACATTTTTAGAGGACATTTGAGTTCAATGAAAAAGGTTTTATTTTGACCCTAGTTGAATTCATTTGGTGCTAGGGCTTAGTCAATCCCCATTTCAGGTTTAAATGAAATTTAAACATGATGCAACACTCTAATGCATGCACTAGGCATTGTCAGAACTAGGGATGTGACAACTCACCCCCCAGTAAACAAGAATCTCGACCCGAGATTCAAGCGTAGGGTAAGATAAAAGGGAAACGCAAACTAAAATAATCTTCACGATCCAAGTTGCACTTCAAATGAACGTTGATTCGATCACCATCATTGTCTCGAAGTCTTGCTCTGAGAACTCCAACTAACATGACAATGAGAGGAAAGGGAAACTCTAAAAGAATCGATCTTCTCGGAGATCAAACAGCTTAGGATCAGCTCACGGGGTGAGTCATAAAACATCTCGCAAGCTGAGATACAAAGCACACATCTAGAGGAATGGAGTGGAACAGATGACGAGGGTTCACTAGGTAGACAACAATTCCACACCTAAGAGTGTGGTGAACGGTTGTCAACGTAGCGAGAGTTTGAGTTGCCATGATACCACTGCGAGACATCTTAGAGGAAGGCAATTCATAGATATATCCCCTTAAGTGGCAAAAAGAATTACCTTTGATTCAGAGATCATTGAAATTCTTTATACCAGCCTAAGGCAATTCACCATCGATCATTTGAAGGAGTCCGAAAGAATGACATTCTCGGGCCAGAATGGATGATGTGGATTACCTTGTTGAAGACAACACAAGGGATGATTTTGCTTATCATCGGGAATGGATGGGACCCAACATAGGATGGCACAATGACAGTGCAAGTTGGGAACAAAATACAAGTGCTGGGAATGATTCTAGTAACTGGGGAGAAACTCAATGGCAGAGAGTGATTCCACTATTCGAATGGTTATAGCATAACCGGGGAAACTGAGAATAATCCCGGTTAGTAACAAGGATAGCACCTAATGCTTGTTCGTGCTTTCAAGAACTTGAGCATCTCTGTAATCATCAAGGTTTTACCAATATCCGTGTCAAGGATCCTGGCAACACAACATACTACCATGATGGATAGTGATGGACGATGCAGATACAAAGGAAGACAACACTTTCTCAGATTTCACCTTAGCGGGGCCAAGGAAACAAAATCTGGATGAACGACCGAGAGACATTTAGCACTCCGCTTCTAATGTTCTCCTTGATGTACTAGCGTATCCCATTCATAGATATGGTTTGGTATCTAGAACATCAAGTAAAGGTCGGACTTCGGGAGCACGAAAATCATAAGGCACACAAGTAGGGAATAATTCCTACGAAGTCCTTATGGAGAGGTGGCCAACTTCCTCAATCAAGATACTACAATAATAGGTCTTCCAGCTGGGTGTGTTGGCCACGACATCCATTTTACCGAGTTACAGAGAGACCAATAATATAATTCTTGGGAAACGTTCCAACCATCATATCTGCCTGAGATTCAGATCTGGTTGGTGTCAGAATAATCCAGACTCATCAAGTCTAGAAAGTAAAATGAAAGTTTGCAACACAAGTCGACGAGAAGACGTTGCGAGATTCTCGGGAAATGGACTACGGTAGTAGGCTCCAAAATATGAGCCGGTTCTGCTACAAACATGTGAACACGTTGTCAAGACAAGCATGTCCACGTGGTAGTCTTATAATAAAACACTACCGAGTTCAGGTGGGGAACCATCATCGAGGATATCGAAGTCTTCGCATAGGGTATACTCTTAAGAAGGAACTTCTTCTCCTTGAACAAATCAATCAGTGGCTTGGTGTGCTAGGGATACATATAGAATGAAGGTTGCAAGTCTTCGAACCACAGAATACTTCGCACGTATGCATGACTGATTTGGGATGATTCCAAAGGAAGCAACATTGACTTTCTCGAATCCACGGCGGCAACTTGCATCAAATGCACATGAACTAGAGGAAGTCACTTCTTACATCCGAACATATGCTTCATGAGCTAGCATGAACAAATGCTTTTAAAAGTTTCCAACACTAGCTTAATGTTCAACAAAATTATGGAGAAGACAAGGATGTTGTCGACGGGCTCAACAACAATTCATCAAGATTCCCATGAAGATGGAATTCCATAATTATGTGAACAAGTGATAGCATTGGTCAGACCTAAAAGATCTAATGGTGTATGCTCGAGGAAAATCCACGAGTAAGACATCATTACGAACATCGTTGGTTCTGATTTGATTTGAGAATAGCCCACACTCAAATCAAAATTTTCGCAAGACGATAGCTCCAACAACTGGTTTCGAGGATCAATTGATGAAGATATCATCTTTCTTCATCACACGCACACAAAAAGATATCCCTTAACATGAGCTAAGTCGGACAAGCTTTTATCTTCCAACTCTCCAAGTTGTTGTTTAGCTTAACCAACTAGCTTAGGGGTATGCAACACAGATTCTTGGAGAAGGGGTGGTTTATATGAAACCAACTTGATCACGAACTCAACATAGCGGTCAGGTGACAACCTGGTGATACCTCCGAGAAGATATTCGGAAAATCACGAACCACCGATATGTTACTAAGCTCGAGAACAATCTTGCTTTTCAGGGCAAGACGATATGATCAATAGAGCAAGGGTTTGACAAAATCCTAACTCATTGATCGAAAAGTGCACCAGAAATAGAGACTAGGTAGCACAATCAGTCTTAGGGTGACGATTCAATAATCAACACACTAAGAATGAGGTTATCATCCATTTAACTACCAAGCAACGGAGTTGCTAGCAGTATTGATTTCACACACCACGATTCACTTGTCGGCATTCCGGTTACAATAACACGGAAACCGAGGAATGAACAATGATGGCAAGAACTATTACTACATCAAGAATTCATAGGATGGTGTGCAATTCCCATGACATTCTTGATATAAAGATGGTATTACTCCAAGGTAGAACAGAACAAAAGCTGGATTAGTATTTGATCTGTGGAGTACGACTGCTTTGACCCAATCCTGGAAATGGACAAGGTACTGGAGTTTGTTTCTCCAAGTCATTCCGGAATAGAATGGCTTGACGGACCACAAGAATAATAGGCATCGATGAACGAATGCACGACTACTCCTAACTATCAATCGATAGACGAAGGTCAGTATACAACTAAAGGGGGACAACTCAAAGGAACATATGATTTTCTGAGTTGTGGATGCATAGATTAGTATGTCGAACCAAGTTCAACAATTTTCTTCCAGATAACCCATGCAAAAAGGTAGAACTGGCAGAGTCACAATATAACATGGAGAACTCTTCGAGAGCACTCTTGTTGTGATCTTTTGGTTCAACAAACTTCTGCCATAAGTGGCTCATAGTATTTGGAAGAAGGAAATACCACGGACCTCGAGGACTAATGCAAAGGTTACTAATTTCCTAAAGGAACTAGCAAACACTATCAACATGAGGTAAGTGGGGTGAATCTCGGGTTCAAAACCCAGAAGTAGATTACCTACTAACTAAATGGCATCACGGGATGCTTTCGAGAATAAAGGCCAGAATCATCACACTGGAAACACATAACATGGCTAAATTACTAGATGATCCCCTAAGACACCTAGGGTCATAATAATAATTCCAACATATACGTCGAGGCAATAGAATACCTCAACTCACCGATTAGTGTGGTTAATCTGGCCCAAAGGGACATCGGAACGGGAGGAAGGGATTTTGCAAATGCATCAGACTATTTAGAGACCTGGGATGACTCGGACAGCATAACGGCTGTAAATGCTCAAAAAGATTTGAGACATCCTGCAAAATAGTGTCATGACCACTCAACATCACAATACCAAAGTTCTGAGGCCGGCTATGAACATACGGAAGTAGTAAAAACTGAGCTGAGATTTGGAACTAACAATTGCATAAGTCTATGGATTAGTAACACGTCATCCTAATAGATAGATGAGAAGGCCTAGTTCTTAATCCCCGTAGAAGAGAAGAGGATGACTCAGATCAGAAGGCCATGAGGTATAAGGAGTAAAAAGAGCCTTACGTTCCCATCCCACAATCAATTCCTCTACATAACTAAAGCATTTCTAGACGCAACTTCGACCAGTTTGGCTTGGTAATCCTACAGGCAGTCAAGCTCTGATACCAAAGTTGTCAGGACCCCGACTCAATGCCACATCGATCTAGCATGTAACACCTCATATCACTTTGCGGCCTCACGCACGGTATTCCCACGGGTGTCACCTTACCTTTGCCCGGGACCGTTTGCGCCTTTTGGCACACGTATATGATAGTGTCGCTAGCATCCATATGATAAGGAGCCTGGGCTGACATGGCTACTCGTAAACCCAAAGTGGCACAGACTTACAGGGACAGGCATCCATGACCCAGCATCGAACGTGTCGGTCATCAGCGAGTGAGTTCCGGGCTGTAGCACTGGGCTAGCAGGACTCCGGTGAACCGGGCTGTAGCGGGCTAACAGGACTCCTGTATTCATCGCGTGACATTTCCCCGAAGGGACAGACACAGGAACGAAGAAGGACACATGCCGGCCAGCCTAAGTGTTCCGGAGCAGTAGCAAGCTACCATGGCTCGGTGGAAACACTAGGAGACATTTCCCGGTAAGAGAGGCTACTAAGGAAAAACAACTAGGTAGTCAGATCCCACACATACCAAGCATTTCAATAACATACACACAATATGCTCGATATGTGCAAATACAACATGGCATCACAACATGACTCTACGACTCAAGTATTTATTCATTAGGCTCCGAGGAGCGAGATATTACAATCATGGGTCTCACGACCCAACATTCAGAGCATACAAGTCAAAGCACAAGCGGAAGCTTAACATGTCTGAGTACAGACATCTACAAATGAAAAAGGCTTGAAAGCCTGACTATCTACTAGATCCTGCCGAGGGCACAAGATCGTAGCTGAGGTAACAAGCTAAACGTCGAAGTCCACGCGGAACTACTAGTGAGACCGAGGTCTCTCTGCAAAAAACATAAAATAGGCAAACGTGAGTACAAATGTACCCAGCAAGACTTACATCAGAACTAACTACATATGCATCATTATCAATAAAGGGGATGGTGGAGTTTAACTGCAGCAAGCCAGCTTTGACTCGGTGGCTATCCTAAACTACGACTGCAAGGAACTCTTTTGAGGTGGCGCACATGAGTCCACATATTCACCATATCAATACACCACTATGGATCCGCTCCCGTCTCCCTACGAGAACGCCATCCATAGCACTCACGCTTATCTTGCGTATTTTAGAGTATCCACTTTCACTTGTCTATGAACTGTTATAGGCAACCCAGAAGTCCTTTTCCGCGGACACGGCTATTCGAATAGATGGTGTTAACCCTGCAGGGGTGTACTTCTTCACACACGCTCTCACCACTTACCGCCGTTTACACGACATGTACTCGGCAACGTTCAAGCGGAAGCCCAACGAGGGTGTCGGCCACGACCTACCTAAACACTCAAGTCCCTAGTCTAGGTTTATCGCCTATTCGGGTTCCATCCATGAGGAGATCCGGCCGGGGTTTCGCTCACAGCCCCAAACGATGTGAACAGGGTTCCGTGACACCAAACGGGCGCCCGGTTTACCCGGCCACGTGCCTACCGCATCACAGCCCACCCCTACGGTCAGCGCTGCGCACGGCCTCCAGCATACTACAAACACCAGAAACTACTTGCAACTCCTGGACAGAGTACAAGGGTGATTAAGAAGCCGAGAGGGTCCATTGGTTTCGGGCCCAATGCGTGGTAGTAGCTGAATCATGGATCACAAACACAGAACTTAGTTCCTGAGGACGGCTGCAATGAGACAACCCACCATGTACTCCTACATGGCCTCTCACCGCTACCTTTACCAAATCGTGTTCACACACTTAGCTCACACACAGTAGGACATGTTCACACACCTCTGATTCATCCTCGATGAATCAGACCCGACTCAACTCTAAGCATAGCAGGCATGACAAACAAGCATGAATGAGTAGGCACAACAGGGCTCAAACAACTCCTACTCATGCTAGTGGGTTTCATCTATTTACTGTGGAATGACAGGTCATGCAAAGGATAAAGGGGTTCAGCTACCGCAGCAAGTAACAGATGAATCGTTGATGTCCTAATGCAGTAAAATAGAGCAGGAGCGAGAGAGTGGGATTGTATCGGAATGAACAAGGGGGTTTTGCTTGCCTGGCACTTCTGAAGATAGTATAGTTCTTCATTGGTGTCATCGATCACATCGCCGGTACACGTCTATCGAGAGGGTACAATTACCGGCAAACAAGAAAAAACACAATCAATGCAATGCGACAATATGATGCATGAATGTGACCTGGCAATATGATGTGATTTGAGCTAATGCAACTAGCAGCAAGTTAAATGGAGTTGGTTTGAACCCTAGGTTCAAATTCAAACTCCACATGTGATTATTTAAATGCCATTCATATGATTTGTCCTAAACAGCAGCTATAAGTTGTTCTATCATGCATGAAAATGGTACAGATGGATAGATTGGATTTTTCTGATCATTTTTCATATATAAATTATTTCATTCTGAGCTATAGGTTATTTTCTATGATTTTTAGAAGTTTAGGGCATTTTCTGAAATTTCCTGATTTATTTTAAATCCAGAAAATTATTAACTGCGTCAGCATCGTGTCACTGTGACATCAGCATGTCAACTGCGGCTGACCAGGTCAAACCTGACCGGTGGGGTCCACTGGTCAGTGACCCAGTGCAGCCTAGGGTCAATGACAGGTGGGTCCGGTCAACAGACACGTCAACACAGTCAACCTTGACTTGTGGGGCCACTATGATTAGTTAAAACTAATCATAAACTAAACTACGGTTAGTTAAGGCATGGGCCCCAGTAGTCAGTGAGAGAGGGGGTTAGTTAGTGCGTCATTAGCGTTTAATGACATTGCCACGTCACCAGCCACCGGAGTTGGACGCCGGCGACCAAAATGGCGGCGGCAACGCGCCAGACTTGCGCTAAAGGCGATGGAGGCGGCGGCTGAGGGCACTGGGGCGTAGCCCAGGTTCTCCCGCATCTGATGGGGTAGGTGGGAGGCTGCGGGAATGCCGGGGCTCGCCGGAACGGAGCTCGCGGCGGCGCCGGAGTTCGGGTGCAGGCGGTGGCGATGCTATGGTGCACTAGAGAAGAAACCGGAGGGTGCTACGTGCTCCTGGGGGTTCGCTGAGCATGCTGACGAGCTCCATTGCGAGCTTGCGCGGCTGTGGCCATGGCTATGCCATGGCCGGCGGCGAGATGCTGCGGTCATGGTTGGGGATCGGGGCTAGAGCATGCGAGGGACGACGGGGCAAGGGGGAATCGGGTTAACGGCTCACCGCAGAGCTGCAGGGATGGTTAGTGGGCTCGGGGGCGCGCCGGAGTGGCCGAATCGACGGAGGCATTCGGCGGCCGTGGTCGGACAAGAAGGCCGCAAGCGTCGTATTGGGGTCGTCCTGGCTCGTGTAGCTCGGAGAGGAGGGAGAGTAGGTGGCTGCGGCGCCTCTGAGAGCATCGGCGGGGCGAGGCAGTGGCTGTGGCCACGGCGGCAACGAACGGCGGCGGCGGGTGTGTTCGGTGGCTGCGTGCGAGAGAGAGAACAGAGGAGGGGGATGAGCTCGAGGGAGTGAGCGAGAGGGACCAGGGGGCTGCGTGGCGCCGAGGAGGGGCTTCGAGGCGCCTCGGTGAGGCAGGCGAGCAGGGAGGTGGCATGGCACCGCGGGCGCGCGTGCGCTGTCTCCCTCCTCTGCCTACTGGCAGAGGTAGAGGACGACTGGCACCAGGCCAGTGGGCTGGGCTGTCCACTGGGCCGGCCAGGTAAGGGGCCAGGTAAAACTCTCTCTCCTTTTCTAATTATTTCAGTTTTCTATTATGTTATTTTGTTCTGGGCTTTATTAAAAATAGCTAAGCACTTTCAAAAATCACCAAACTGCACATGCCCACTGTATAGAATATATCCAACATGGAACATTTTAGTTTGGGATTATTTGAGCATTTGAAATATTTAATAGCATTTAAATGCCCAAATGCAAATACTATATGATTTAATTCAGTGACCAAATATGTCCTGCAAAAATATAAACCATTTTTGGTAGATGCTTCCACCTCAAACCAGAAATGTTGAACATTTTTAGAGGACATTTGAGTTCAATGAAAAAGGTTTTATTTTGACCCTAGTTGAATTCATTTGGTGCTAGGGCTTAGTCAATCCCCATTTCAGGTTTAAATGAAATTTAAACATGATGCAACACTCTAATGCATGCACTAGGCATTGTCAGAACTAGGGATGTGACAGTCGCCCCGCACCCGTACTCGGGCCCGGCCTACGGCCCCTCGTGGTATGGCGCTCCTTCTCCGGGTGCCCCGCCACCGCCGCCGGCTGCTTGGCCGATGACTCCCTACGGTGTACTGCCGCAGCAGCCCTACGGGGCGCCGACGCGTCCCCAACCCTACACGGCGCCGCCTTCGCTGCCCTACGGGCCTGCGCCGCCTCCGTCACCAGGGGACCCGTACGCTGGTGCCCCTGGCTATGGCGCGCCCCTGGCCATCGCACCCCCTCACGAGATGGATCCGGCTCTGGGTCCCTACGCGCCTCCGCCACAGGATCGTGTCTCACCGCCATCGCCGTTTTACTTCTCGCACCTGCTGCCGGTGAAGCTCGGGACGGACAACTACCTGTCATGGCGTGCGCAGGTCCTGCCTCTCCTCCGCATTCGTTACTTGGAGGGTTATGTTGATGGGTCCATCCCGTGCCCACCTCCCCACTATCCAGCATATCACACATGGGTGGCGCAGGATCAGGCTATTCTCTCAGCCATCCAGTCCTCGCTCACGCCGAGTGTTTCGTCGATGGTCATCTTCGCCGCTACGTCCAGGGAGGCATGGGCGGCCCTCCACACTAGTTTCGCCTCCCAGTCTCAGGCGCATGCGCACTCTATACGCACCGAGCTAGGCGAGACCAAACTTGGCGATCTTAGCATCACGGAGTACTTCAACAAGATGACGAGCCTCGCAGACACTCTGGCCTCTGTTGGTCAGCCACTTTTGGATACGGACTTCACCACCTTTGTGCTCAACGGGATCGATGACGATTATGATAATCTCATTGAGAACGTCCATGGACGAGATGATACACTTCCACGTCGTGAGCTCTATGCGCGCCTCCTTGGGCGTGAGCAGCGCATTAAGGCGCGCCGTGTCTCCCCCAGCTTCGTCTCCACCAACGCCGCGACACATGGCAAACCTCAGAAGCCGGCCCCATCAGGTGGAAAACCACCGGCTTCCCCGTCACAGGCCTCGCGGGGCAATGCACCGACTATCACAGGAGGGAGTCGCCCAGTTGCGGCGCTCCTCAGGCTTGTCAGCTTTGTGGCATAGACTGTCACCTCGCCTCTCGCTGCCACCGACGCTACAAGCAAGATTTCCTTGGCCTTGGCAACAATGGCAAAGGGAATGATAAGCAGGCTGTAGCTGCGGTGACCGGACATGACCACGGGCGGACCCAGTCGCACTCTCTTGATCCTGCGTGGTACATGGATACAGGAGCGACGAATCACCTCACCAGCGAGATGGGCAAGCTCTCCGTTCAGGAACCATATCGTGGTCATGATCAGGTGCACATCGCCAATGGAGCAGGTATGCGCATCTCTCATGTTGGTCAGGCATCACTTCTTGCACACAATTTTCGCAAACTGCATCTTTCTAACGTCCTTCGAGTTCCCTCTGCTATGCGTAGTTTGTTGTCTATTCCTCAACTTACTCGTGATAATAATGTCTTTGCTGAGTTTCACCCTTCTCGTTTCTTTATCAAGGATCGGGACACGAGGGCCGTTCTGCTTAGTGGTCGTCTTCGCCATGGCTTATATGCACTTGACGCACCATCAGCATCTTCTACGCCGTTTTCTCCTCAGGTGTTCAGTGGTGTTCGTGTGTCACCCATGCACTGGCATGCGCGCCTTGGACACCCTGCTGCTCCTATAGTTAGTCATGTGCTGCATCGCCATGAACTACCAGTTGTGTCCAATAAAAGTGATGAAACTATTTGTGATGCCTGTCAGCAGGGCAAGAGTCACCAATTACCTTTTTCAGAGTCTAGTTGTGTTGTGAAACATCCTCTTGAGCTTGTGTTTTCTGATGTGTGGGGTCATGCCCAAACATCTGTTAGTGGTCACAATTACTATGTCAGTTTCATTGATGCTTACAGTCGGTTTACTTGGCTATATCTTATCAAGCGTAAATCTGATGTGTTTAATGTTTTTATTCAATTCCAAGCACATGTTGAGCGTCTCCTCAAGCACAAGATCATTCATGTTCAATCCGATTGGGGGGGGGGGGTGAATATCACAACCTCAACTCGTTTTTTAATAAGCTTGGGATTTTGCATCGTGTGTCTTGTCCTCATACACATCAGCAAAACGGCACCGCTGAACGTAAGCATCGTCATCTTGTAGAGACTGGCCTCACTTTACTGGCTCATGCCTCCGTTCCTTTTCGGTTCTGGAGTGATGCTTTCTCCACCGCCTGTTTCTTGATAAATAGGCTTCCCTCACGACTACTGAAAATGAAAACCCCTCTTGAACTCTTGCTCGGTGATATTCCAGACTACACGTTTCTCAAAGTGTTTGGATGCGCATGTTGGCCGCACTTGCGGCCTTACAACAAGCGTAAATTAGAGTTTCGGTCTAAGAAGTGTGTCTTCCTTGGGTACAGTTCTCTTCACAAAGGGTACAAGTGTCTTCATGTTCCCACCAATCGTGTCTACATCTCTCGTGACGTCGTGTTTGACGAGAATGTGTTCCTGTTTCATGCTCTTCCGAACCACTCTACCACTAGTTTACCACCTGTGCACTCCGCTACACCTTCACCTGACCAATTTGTGGATGTTGCAAATGCTCCTGTGTTGCTTCCTAACCATGCTGCAGGTCTTGGACGCGGTGCTCGCCTTGAACTACTGGATGATGAGATTCCCGATGACACTCATAATGGCCTCGGTGATCCTGTGCATGGCCCATGCATGGCGGGTCCTACCCGCCAGCCCGATGCTTCAACTGCCGCCCCGCGGGCGTCGGCGGTGCCCGCGGCTACACCCGCCTTGGCCGCCCCGCTGGCCGGGTCGCCCGTCTCCACGCCCGGGTCGCCAGCCCCGTCGCTTGGCTCGCCCGCGCCTGAGCCTGGGTCGCCCGCCTCTGCACCCGGGTCCGCCCCGTCAGTCGGGTCACCCGGTCCGGAGCCTGGCTCGCCTGGCCCAGCGCCTGGCTCGCCTGGCCCAGCGCTCTCGTCGGGCCCAGCAAACACGGCAGCAGCGCCGGCCAGCCCCCCCTCGGCAGTATCGTCTGGGGCTGAGTCGGCTGACGCCTCCAGCCCTGTCTCGGCTGCGACGCCTCCGTCGTCTGCGGCCAGCCCCGTGGTGCCAGCACCGCCCGCTGTGGTTCATCATCGACCGCACACACGCAGCCGGTCTGGTATTTTTTGTCCTAAGGAACGCAAAGATGGGACAGTGGCGTGGCTTGCTGCATGTGTGGCTCATGCTGCTGCGGATCCTACGTCAGAGCCGCGTCATTTTCAGGCTGCATTGGGTATTCCTCACTGGCGTGCTACGATGGAGCAGGAATTTCAGGCCTTACTGAAAAATGGTACTTGGCAACTTGTTCCTCCGTTCTCTGGCGTCAACATCATTGACTCCAAGTGGGTGTTTAAGGTCAAGCGTCATGCAGATGGTTCTATTGAGCGCTACAAGGCACGGCTGGTTGCCAAGGGTTTCAAGCAGAGGTATGGTCTTAATTATGAAGACACTTTCAGTCCAGTTATCAAGCCTACTACTATTCGTATACTGCTGTCTCTTGCCGTTACTCGTGGTTGGTCGCTTCGTCAGCTTGATGTGCAGAATGCTTTCCTCCATGGAATTCTGGAGGAAGAGGTTTATATGCGTCAACCACCCGGTTTTGTTGATCCCACGCGGCCGCATCATCTCTGTCGTCTCGTCAAGGCGTTGTATGGACTTAAACAGGTGCCTCGTGCATGGCATGCTCGTCTTGGTTCTGCACTCCGGGCTCTTGGGTTTATTCCCTCAACTGCTGACACGTCACTGTTTCTCCTTCAGCGCCCTGAGGTGACGATGTATCTTTTGGTATATGTTGATGATATCATTCTTGTCAGTTCTTCCAATGCTGCTGCGGATCGCCTTGTGTCTGCATTGGGTGAGGAATTTGCTGTCAAAGATTTGGGTGCTTTGCATTATTTCCTTGGATTGGAGGTGTCACGGTCCTCTACTGGTTTGACTTTGAGTCAGAAAAAGTACTCGCTGGATTTGCTGGGCCGTGCTGGGATGCTCAAATGCAAGCATGCTATCACTCCGATGTCTGCCACTGACCGGTTGTCTGCCCTTGATGGAGATCTCCTTTCCACTGATGACGCCACTGAGTATCGCAGCCTTGTTGGTGGTCTGCAATATCTCACTATCACCAGACCTGATGTCTCTTATGCAGTCAACCGTGTGTGCCAGTATCTGCATGCACCTCGTACCACCCATCTCTCGGCGGTTAAGCGCATCCTGCGTTATGTTTCCTCTACTGCTTCGTATGGTCTGCTCCTTCAGTCTGCACCGTCTTATGACCTTTCGGGGTTCTCTGATGCGGATTGGGCTGGCAGTCCTGATGATCGGCGATCCACGGGGGGATATGCAGTGTTCTTTGGTCCTAACTTGATCGCCTGGAATGCACGCAAGCAAGCCACCGTGTCTCGTAGCAGTACCGAAGCTGAGTACAAAGTTGTTGCTGATGCTACCGCTGAGATCATATGGGTACAGTCTTTGTTACGGGAGCTGAGAGTTTCTCCAGCTCATCCTCCAGTTTTGTGGTGTGACAACATCGGCGCTACATACCTTTCATCTAATCCGGTGTTTCATGCTAGGACAAAACACATCGAGGTCGACTATCACTTTGTTCGGGAACGTGTTGCACAGAGACTGCTTTGTATCAAGTTCATCTCCTCCAAAGATCAACTTGCTGACATCTTCACGAAGCCTCTTCCACAACCACAGTTTGTAGGCTGTAGGCGCAATCTTAACTTACTTTGTACTTCAGGCTACAGTTAAGATTGAGGGAGGGTGTTAGACTGTATATACGTAGTCTTGTACATGCCTTGTATTGTACCTCTTGGTATGTCTATATAATGAGATAGCCACACCCCGTTTTAGGGTGTCGAGCAGTTCCCAAAACATACGTCTTACACGGCGAGGGAGAGCTGCTCCGGTGACCAAAAGAGGCAGGGGAAGGGATGGTGACCTGCGGAGGAGCTCGGGGGCGCTTATATAGCCACGGGGGAGGGCTCTAGAGCTCACGGGCGAGCTCGAGCTGAGCATTAATGGAGGGCATGAGCTGTTTGCGGCACGGGCACGGCTGCCATCGCTCGACGACGGCGAGACAGGAGAGGAATCGGGCACAGGACGATGCAGACGAGCCCGGGGGAGCTCCTGGACAAGGAGATCGAGGAGTGGAGACGCGGAGGAAAAGGGCGGCTACAGAGCACGCGGTCGGCCAGAGCGCGAGTCTTGGCTGGCATGACCCGTGGTCACTGCAGAACTGGCGCACGCGGCGTGTTTTGGCTAGCTTGACCATATCCAGTAGATAGTCCATATTGCCCTTAGTATCAATGAAGAAAGAAATGAGCTCATGGGCAAAGAAGAGATTAGCACCTAGCTCCAAAGAAGATCAACAACAAGGTGTTTGTGCTATGGTGAGGAAGATTCGAGCGAGGATAGACTCTGGTCTTTGGCATGGTGTTATTATGTGCTAAGATCACTGAGGTTGCCAAGTATCAGCTTAAGAGGAGGGGTTTAGCTAGTACTTGCTTTAGAAACCACCAGACTGGACAGAAATGCAAAATATGAAGTAGCACTCCCATATCAAGTTGGATTGAGCTGAATTTTAGAGGAGATGAGTTATTTGACGATATGAAGCTGGTGTAAAATTTTCATGCCATTTGGAAATACCAAAATGGTACTTGCTTCACAATGCAGCTCTCTGGACAGAATTTAAGAAAAATAGCTGAGAACAATTGGATAGATAAAATGAGCCAAAAATTTGTGGAAAGAGTTTATATGTATAGGATAATGTCCTCGTAAAGTTTCAGGTTAATTGAAGCAATATAAAATATTGTTGCTTCACCACCTGAAATCTGACCAGAAACCAAGATTTGATGCTGAGCACACATAGAGTAATGAAATGAGCCCAAATCTTGAGGATAGTTATGATTTTATCATATGAAGGACCTTGCAAAATTTCAACTCATTTGGATTAACCTAGCTAGTACTTCCTTCACAAAGAATTCCCTCATACAGGAACTTTGAAAATTTGCTCAGGAATATTCACTACTAAAATTGAGTTGAATTTTGACAAGAGGCAATGATATGGACAGGAAAAGGTGTCCAAAAAATTTGGGGTCAATCAAGCAAAGATAAATGACACTTCCTTCTCAAAAAGCCACTTAGGGCAAAATGAGAAAGGAATATTTGTGAATTATCTTTGATGATGCCAAGGAAGAATTTTGACATATTTGAGGAAGATATGACCCAAAAAATTTATGAGAATTATTTGGAAATTTTGGGAGTCACAGAAATATAGGTTGTTTCACAACCTAGGGCAAAAGATTATTCCTTTAATAGAAAAATGAATATTCCCAATAAAAAGAATATTGAGATTGGGCTAAGATGGGAAATGACATTATATTGGGATGGTTTTGAGGATGACAAGACACTATGAAACCTAGGAAGACATGATCTTCACTCGTTTTAGGATCACAGAGCCACGGAAAAAGCAAATCAAAACAATAATCCAAGGAAAAACAAAGGAAAAAGAAAAAAAGCCAAAATCCAGGGTGTTACAGCTAGGCTATCCCATCTGCTGAATCAGCTACATCCCCATAGATTTGGTCGGCTAGCCTGAGTATTGGCCGTTGGATTTCAAAATTGCGGCCCTATTTGAAAGCTCCCCAATCCCGAATCAAAGGTATGTGCACTTCGTGGAGTGCCCCGCATTTGGGGGTTTGTAATTTTTGCAACAGATTTTGAGGTGCAATGCATCCATCAGCTGGATGAAATTTCTTATTTATGTTCATTGCCGTCCTAGTATTGTTCCAATTATTCAGTTGTTTCAATTTTTGTCGGTGCTTCTAATCTATTTTAGAATTGTTGCGACACTTCCGTTTCAATGCATCCTATAGTGCTTCCTGTAAACAGAGCATCGAAATAAAGGTACTCCCATATTGGCGCTAAATTCGTTATGTTTACCGCTTTTTGAAATTCCATGCTTCCATGTAAGACTAAAAATGTACCCTAAATTGCACGACATGCACCCTAAATTCCATGACTCCATGACACAAAATTGCTTCCAAATTGTCCCCTTTTGGATACAGTTTTTACAGAAAAATGCTTCCATGCCAAAAATACTAACATATGCATCCCCAACCTGGCACCAAGCTTACTTATTTCAATATCATGCGCCGAACTTTTAGTGTCCATATTTCGTGCTTCTGTCATTCTGCATGTCATCAGTCAACTAATATATACTGCTATTTCTAGTGTATTGCTTCCATACAAATAATTCCAGAACAGAGGAAATCTATCACTTCATTCCTAACAAAACATAGTTACAGGAATGCTAACACAGTACATTCTGTGTGTTCTCAGGTGACACTCAACAATGAGTAAAAATGAGTCAATCATGCTCCAGAGTCGATATTCAGCCGGTCGCTTACATGATATTGTCAAGGGTCTCCCACAAAGAAGGAAAGACCTCATTTCTAATAAAAAATGGGGTAATCTACTTAATATTAGCAAATTCTCAGCTCCAGAGCGTCTGCTAGAATGGATCATTGACCGGATTCATCCGAAGCTAGGTGAATTTCGGAATCCACGAAACAATACCAGCATCCTATTTACTTGACAAATGGTTGAAAAGGTTCTTGGACTTCCTGCTAGTACTAGGCCTGTGGTTATCATAAGCAAGCATGAAGAATCACCTCACCGAGAATTCTACAAGACGAAATATGAACATTTGAGACGGGCGCCCATTCACTATGCTAGAAGAAGGCAATGATCTAGATGATGAGACCTTCTTCAGAACCTTCTTCCTAGTAGCTTTGGCTACTCATATGGCACCCGGAACTGGAAATATGATTCCTTTGGAGTATTTAGGCAGCCTTGAAGTTGCTGATGAGGTTTGCGAGTATGCATGGGGAGATCTAATTCTGAAAGATGTCATGTATGAGATCGATACATTCCAAAAGAAGAAGAAAAAAGCACTATTAGATGGTTTCTTCAAAAAAAATATGGGTTAGTAGATGCCTACCTTTGCTCGCTGTATCCACACTATACTACACATTTTCTACTATGTTAAATTTAATAGCCTTATTATTTTTATTTAAATTCACATGTTCTGATCCGACCTTTTTTTCCAGATTATATACATGGACCATCTTGACTTTCCTGAATTATCTTTGTTGACGCATCGCATAAATTACTCACTTCCCGGAGCATCCCATGTATCCAACGAAGACTTCGATTTTTTCATGCTACACGATAAAAGTAGACTAACCCTCAACCCACATTTATATCGCACCCGACCGGTAAGACAAAAAAACAATTATGCATTCTATACCCTTTTCTGTAGTCCTTGCTTAAAATAGATGCAAACCATTTATTTTTCTCCATATACATATGCATTTAAGCATTTTTTTATACTAACCACGATTCACTATATTGTACCCACCATTTGCTTTTAATGGTGCATTTCTTTTGCAGTTTCGTGCGCTCGACACCACCCCATATGCCATCCAAGAAGCAAACTACAAAGAGCAACCTACTCAACAGAAACTGATTGTACCAACCATCCTGCTCAGGTACCAAACAGAAACTCATTGTTTCTCTCATTTTGTAACTTATTTTTATTTTTTAACTTCTACTCAATGTTTATTTTGGGTTTTATGATCTATTCTTCCGTGCTTCACAACATGACATGCATCACCAGTTCCCTACATTACCTATCAAGCAATCTGAGGTACAACATTTTCAATTTTCCCTTGCTCATGTATTACATAAATAACATGCTATCAACATCAGCGACAAGTTCTATAAAGCAAACCATGCTTCTACCTCCTTATCTTAATGTTGTCATTGCATAGTTTTCACGCTTCCATCTAGCATAATGGAAAACAACAACCACTAATTCTAAACATTAACCCATGCTACTACCTTTCTACTAGATTGTCTTCATGCTTCAAATTACATGCTTCCAAAATATTAATTTCTAAAACCCTTTGTTCATGCAGGAACTACCAGCGTTCGTACTTCCAATTTTGCAAAGGCATAATGCAAAATGGGCAGAAGATACTTCAAAAGCCACATCGCGTCTTTATAAGCTGCACGCCAAGCGCATGAACGAATTTGCACAAGATGTGATTGCTTCCACAAAAAATCATACTCCAATACCACCTACATATTCTTCGCCTCCTAGGGTAGTCCAAGACTCATCTACTGAAAATGCTCAAGAAAATGGGACAAAAGCCACACCCGACACCAGGTTTTGGCAGGAAGCAACTGCATACGCGGATGAAGTGGAGAAAAGTGTCGGGAAAACACCTCACAATAACCATGTTGTTGCTTCTACATCCGCTCCTGTTACGGACAAATCCACCGGAGAGGAAGATACAAGGCTGATGATCCTTGCTTTGTACGGAGATCCGAGTTACAGTTTCCTACCACCTGGTCAGACTTGGACTAAAGTATGGTCCGAACCATCTCCGTCATCACAACAAGCACAAACTGCTGATGCTGCTACTACATTTGCACAATCCTCAACTCCAGGTCAGTGCATCGTATACAATATCCAAGCTAACTTCTACTAATTGTTCTTCACTAACACCACCTGCATATATCTCAGAAATTCCAGGGCCAACAACCATGTCAACAGTGGACTCAAACTTGCCACACATCAGTCACGGAACATCCACTGTACAAATTCTACCACCAACATCCCCAACCCAGCTCAACAAGGTGCACTTTTTCATTTCTCAACACAGCATCCATTCACCCTACTTGTAGCTTCCATTACATTTTCTCATGTTTCCAACAACCACAATTTGTACCTTCCTTTACATATGTCTATTACATATCTCCATTCATTTCTCAACAATGCATCCTTTCACCCCATTTGTAGCTTCCATTACCTATTTCTCAAGCTTGCACCAATTTGTTTGCGTGCTTCAATTTAGGAAAATGGAACCGAAGGACCAAGCAGCATCCATATTGTGCCCGAGGTATAGATGCACACTTTGCAACACACTCTCACTACAAAACCCCAATCTCTCTCGAAAAACCACCATTAACAACAACAAATATTCTACAAACTATGATCCATTCAGGTACAACAACGCACCGCGATGGATGTCCCTAAAATCATTGGCACCCAAACTTAGGAAAAGAAGAATAGGAAGAAGCGAGCTTGTCTTCGAAAAACTGAGGGCACAAGGCTAAAGAAGCTTAAGGTTAACACTTCCTCAATTGATCTGTACAACAAATACATTACTAGCAAACATGTGCGGACTCCGACCAAAAAAGAAAATAGGTTACATTTTCCATCTTTTCTAATCTATCACATGCATTGCCTTCATATTCTTCATGCTGTTTATTATGTATGTGTTTCATTTAACACCAAAGTATGCTTCCACAATAGGCTACTCTTGCTTACAAACTATGAAACAATGCTTCCACCAATTACTTATACGGCACAATCTTTTCCATGTGTTCTCCCAGGCCACCTTTTGTTGATTACGGCGGGTATCACATATCATATGAAGACTTTCGCGAGGCAATGAAACCACGTGGGTTCATTGACACTCATACAATGGAGCTCTACATTCGACAATTCAACCTCGAACAATCAATTGAGACATGTGGCTCTGCTCTTCCAACCAAATATGCATTCTCACAATCTTTGACGGTAACTACGTTTCGTCCCTGCCTCTGATGTTTCATTGTTTACATGATATAAAATTCCTAAGATGTTGTTTCAACCTTTCATTAGTACAAACTACTTGTTCCCGAGGACAAATTTGATGCTAGCAATTGCCTTCGTGAATCCAACACCGCATACCAAGAGGGCTTGCTCAAGTCAAAGGATCTCGTACGCTTACTACCATTTTTTGTGGTTTCCGTTGACATACAATAAATGTTCGAATCTGAACATTCATATGCTTCTTACCTTAATAATTTCTAGCTGTACTTCGCCATCCCCCACAAATAACATTGGATCATATGCTGCATCAACCTTCTTTACAAATAGATCAACATATTCGATTCAGGCAAGAAGCTCAATAATGACGAGGTGTATGATATGTCCAACAATCTGGTTAGCACTCTCGGAACCTTGCATTACCGAAACCTAGTGGTATCTTTGAGAGTCGGCCAGTCGGCTTGCCTTCACCTTCGATAGTTTGGACGTCCAACGCGTATGTGTGTTTGACGGCCGGCTGTACCGTCGATGGTGCTGCAATGCTTCATATGTCCAGTGAGCCTCAGTTTGATTAGATGGCGCCACAATGGCGTAGGTCGGCCACCAGACTGCGTGTTGTGTGATTATAACTTTGAGGGCCAGGGCTTGTATTTTCTCAAACCTAGGGTTAGGGTGTACGCAGGGATTAGAGATGTGAGAGTTGGAAGAGTGAAGGTGTCGGGAAAAGACAGAATCATACGGCTCTACAGGATTGAGTTTTTCCTTTTGTTATGAGAAATATGGGATTGAATCTTTTCAAAAGCAAATCACGGGTGTTTTTTTATTGCAAGATTGGCCACATGCGTCATTTGATCTTCCTCTCCTTGCTACAGGCCACGATCCTTGCCCATGGTGAACTTATTTTCCAATGTCGAGAGAGAAAAAGTCGGGATTGAGGACTCTTGAAAGGAAGACATCACGGTGGATTTTCTTTCCATCGTGTAAAGATAACCAAGACTTCTCTTTAGCATTTAAATCAAGGAGCTTTTTCTATACCAGATTGTACCTTTTTTTCTGTTTATATGCTCGGGTTAATCTACACCGTAATCGTGTAAAGATAACCAGGACTTCTTTTTAACATTGAAATCAAGGAGTTTCTATACTGGATTGTACCTTTTTCTGTTTTATACTCGGGTTAATCTACACAGTAATAAGTCGGTCCCATCAGATGTACCGCTCATAATTACTGATTAATGTGGCAATCTCTTGGGAGTACAGAATTAGTATAGTTATAGATTATAGATAAGATTATGTTGACAATAAGCAATATGGATATTGCATAAGACCTGAGGTTTTTCCCCAGGCTAGTAAATTAATCTTAGTTATGTTCTTTGCATTTTGAAGATTCACTAAGTTTGGTCCATAAAGGGAAGTATTAAAGTTCATTCTAAAGATTTCTGTTCACTCCCACAAAGGGCAATAAGTTTTTCTCATGTTGTCACTAATGCTTATGTTATTATGTGCCCTTCTAATTTTATGAGACCGAGATAACTAACAGACATAAGTCCTGGACTGGACCCCTGGAAAATTATTAAGAAAAGCATTGCATTGTTGGCGTAAGCACTAAAGGAATGATGTGTGATAAATCACACTAAGGGATTGCATGCTCGCATTTAAATATAACGGTAACCACCAGGTTGTGGACCGCTAAGATATTTGGCAAGGCGTGAATTTACAAAAGTTTTATCGACAAAAGTTTCACCCTTGTGGGCAGTGGCGAGTCCACTATCTAGGTTTAAACAGGCTCTAGCCTACGGCAACAACCCAATTGCTAGTGTTTATAGGCCATAGCGAATAGTAGCAGTGCATCACATCTCCCCGAGCGAACAGCAGCAGTGCAGTCCATTTTTTCCACAAAAGAAGGCTACACTCGTTTCAAAAGTTTCAAAAATAATACAATAAATACTACCTGTTTCCAATAGTAATTTGAAATAAAAATTGTGCACATTTGGACAAATGGACTAGGAGATTATGGCTATTTAGCTAAACAGATTAAAATTTTGGTTCAAAAATTCCAGGTAATACTACTCCCTCCGTCCAATTATGTAAACCGTTTTGGACACTAGTGTAGTGAAAAAAATGTATTACATTATGGGACGGAGGGAGTACATATTTCTAGTAATATTCTCATAAAGTTTTAGCACATTTGAAAAAATGGACTAGGAAATTATGGCTATTTAGCTAAGCTGATTCATAATATGGTTCAAAAGTTAATATATTTTTTAAAAAATCAGAAAAATTCCATTAAATACCACTCCCTCCGTCCCAAAATAAGTGTCTTAACTTTGTACTAACTTTAGTACAAAGTTGTATTAATGTTGAGACACTTATTTTGGGACAGAGGGAGTACATGTTTTCAGTAGTTATCTGGAAAAATCTCAGCTTATTTGGACAAAAGAATTACAAGATGATTTTTTTTCAAACAAATGTTTGGTTTTTTCCGTCGTTAATTTTGAGCTCACCCTTCATTTTCATCCTGGATTGTCCACTGCTTGCGGGGGAGCCATATTGTGGAATGGCTCTACCCAATCTCCTTAAGGCATCGTTAAAGATGCAAACTAAAGTCGTGACATGCATTTATCCATAAATGTTTGAGATATGGATTCATGTCCCTGATCCACATGAATTTAAAGAATGAGGAGTTTTCTTATGATTATTTATCCCGGGACTCATTATGTAAGAGTGCAGATTATTCGAGTAACTTGTCAAAATATATCTGTCAGGCCTATGACATTGTGAAAGATTAATTCGAGAATCAAACATGTTCATGGCCTTGATGAATTAAGTTTTAAGGCTCAACAAACAAGTATTAAATCTAACACATAAGTGTTGAACATTATATAAGATTAATGCACTAGTAGAAAACAGGGCTTTGGTCTAGGCCGGGCCAACCCATTAGTCCCGGTTCAGTCACGAACCGAGACCCATGGGGGCATAGGTCCCGGTTCGTGAGGCCAGGCGGCCGGCCGGGCCTTGTGGGGCATTGGTCCCGGTTCATCTGGCCCCTTTGGTCGAACAAATGGCCTCGCTCCTAGCCCACAACCATTGGTCCTGGTTCGTGGCTGGAATTGGGACCAAAGGGGGTCCTTTAGACCCGGTTCCAGCCACGAGCCGGGACCAATGAGATGCCTATATATACCCACTCACCCGTGAGCAGAGCACTCCACTGGTCTGTTTTTTCTGGCCGGCGAGGGGAGAGCTCTATGGTGCTCTAGCTCACCTCCTATGCACATGAGGTGTTCGATGAAATGCCCGAGCCACACTTAAGCTTTCTCCTCTTGAAGTTGCTTATCCAAACTCCATTTCTTCGAGATTTGTCTAGGTTTGGCGGTCTGTCCCGTCCCGTCCCGGTCCTCACCGTTGTCGATCGCCCGCGCCGATCTCGTCACCGGCACCATGATTTCTACTATGCAACCTTCTTCTTGTAGACGTTGTTGGGCCTCCAAGTGCAGAGGTTTGTAGGACAGTAGCAAATTTCCCTCAAGTGGATGACCTAAGGTTCATCAATCCGTGGGAGGCGTAGGATGAAGATGGTCTCTCGCAAGCAACCCTGCAACCAAATAACAAAGAGTCTCTTGTGTCCCAACACACCCAATACAATGGTAAATTGTATAGGTGCACTAGTTCGGCGAAGAGATGGTGATACAAGTGCAATACGGATGATAGATATGAGTATTTGTAATCTGAAAATATAAAAACAGCAAGGTAGCAAGCAATAAAAGTGAGCGTAAACAATATGCAATGCTAGGAAACAAGGCCTAGGGTTCATACTTTCACTAGTGCAAATTCTCTCAACAATAATAACATAATTGGATCATATAACTATCCCTCAACATGCAGCAAAGAGTCACTCCAAAGTCACTAATAGCGGAGAACAAACAAAGAGATTATTGTAGGGTACGAAACCACCTCAAAGTTATCCTTTCTGATCGATCTATTCAAGAGTCCGTAGTAAAATAACACAAAGCTATTCTTTCCGTTCGATCTATCCTAGAATTTGCACTAGAATAACACATTAAGATACAAGTCAACCAAAACCCTAATGTCACCTAGATACTCCAATGTTACCTCAAGTATCCACGGGTATGATTATACGATATGCATCACACAATCTCAGATTCATCTATTCAACCAACACAAAGAACTTCAAAGACTGCCCCATAGTTTCCACCGGAGAGTCAAGACAAAAACGTGTGCCAACCCTGAAAGCACAAGTGCTCCCTGGGTGATTTTGGTAATTAATGTCAACATATCTCTTGTTGGGCTAATACTTTTACCTAGTATGTTTCATATAAGTTCAAAAATGGAGTGGCGTGGACTAGAGGATGTGGAACCCCTTCAAGATGCTAAGGACAAAGGATTGGCTCAAGCTCAAAGCACAAGACTCTACATTTTACTTTTAGTGATCCAAGATCACATTGAGTCCATAGGAAAAGCCAATACTATTAAGAGGGGGTGAGGTGTTGCTTAATGAGTTACTTGCTCAAAGTACTTAGTGATATGCTCCAAAAACCCTCAACTATTTTCTAACATCCACATATGTCCCAAACCAAAAGTCAAACTCAGCCCCACCGAAACTTTCTATCCGGCGCCACCGAGTTCAGTTGACATAGCCACTGCCAGAAACCCTAGTCTTTTCGGTCTCACCGATGGGGATCTCGGTCTCACCGAGATGGGATTGCAAACTCTCGGTTTCCCATTGCAATAATTTCGGTCTCACCGAGATATGCGATCGGTCCCACCGAGATTGCAATGCAAACTCTCTGTTTCCCTTTCGTAACGTTTTGGTCCAACCGAGATGAGCGAATCGGTCCCATCGAGTTTGCCTGGCCAACTCTCTGTTTGTTTATTACCAAAATCGGTCTCATCGAGTTTGTGTAATCGGTCTCACCAATATTGCGTTATGCCCTAACCCTAACGATATCGGTCCCACCGAGTTGACATATCGGTCCCATCGAAATTCCTAATGGTCACATTATGAACTAAATTGGTCTGACCGAGTTTCACAATTCGGTCCCATCGAGTTTGGTAAATCATGTGTAACGGTTAGATTTTGTGTGGAGGCTATATATACCCCTCCACCACCTCTTCATTTGTGGAGAGAGCCATCAGAACATGCCTACACTTCCAACATACATTTTCTGAGAGAGAACCACCTACACTTGTGTTGAGGTCAAGATATTCCATTCCTACCATATAAATCTTGATCTCTAGCCTTCCCCAAGTTGCTTTCCACTCAAATCTTCTTTCCACCAAATACAAATCCTATGAGAGAGAGTTGAGTGTTGGGGAGACTATCATTTGAAGCACAAGAGCAAGGAGTTCATCATCAACATACCATTTGTTACTTCTTGGAGTGTGGTGTCTGCTAGATTGGCTAGGTGTCACTTGGGAGCCTCCGTCAATATTGTAGAGTTGAACCAAGGAGTTTGTATGGGCAAGGAGATCGCCTACCTCGTGAAGATCTACCCTAGAGAGGTAAGTCCTTCATGGGTGACGGCCATGGTGGGATAGACAAGGTTGCTTCTTCATGGACCCTTCATGGGTGGATCCCTCCGTGGACTCGTGCAACCGTTACCCTTCGTGGGTTGAAGTCTCCATCAACGTGGATGTACAATAGCACCACCTATTGGAACCACGGATAAAAAAATCTCCATGTCTCCATTGCGTTTGCACACTCCAATCCCATGCCTTTACATTCTTGCAATTTGCATGCTTTACTTTCCGTTGCTCATATACTCTTGACATGCTTGCTTGATATGTATTGTGAATGTTAAAACTTGTGCCAAAACTCCACTTCAACTTAAAGAGATTAAAAACTGTAACTTTTCTTACTTAGAGTCTATTCACCCCCCTCTAGACACCTCTTCTCGATCCTTTCAATTGGTATCAGAGCTTTGCTCTCCACTGCTCTGGTTTAAACACCATTGGAGGAAGATGGATGAGTCTACTTTGGGGAGTCTTAGACATAGAGTGCCTATACTTGATGGAGAATATTTTCAGGAGTGGAAAAAATGAGATGCTTGTGATTTTCAATGAATATCATTTGAACAAGTACATTACTAGCCCTTGTGCACCTCATGTTGATCCTATGCATCCTACCCTTGATGAGTCAATTGACATGATTCGCAATCTTAGAACTGTTGATCTTATCACTAGAGGTTTGCCTAGAAACTTGATAGGTTGCTTGCCTACTCTTAAGTGTGCCTACACCATATGGAAATTTCTTGAGGAACGTTTTCCAAATTATTACGAATTCCAATGATCCTAAGTTTGGTGATTGTCTATTTGAGCTTACAAATCTTATGCGTGCCAAAGGAGATGTTGGAATTATTAGCAATATTATTTCCGAAGGAATTAGAATTCATAAAGAAGATTATTGTCAAACTCATTCTAATGAATCACCCTCTCTAGGAATTGATCCATCACATGTTGAACATGGATAATATGATGAGGATGATGATAGTGACTTTGATCTTGATGATGCGATGAGACACTTTGGTCTTATGGAAAATCTTCGGGGATATATGGCAGGAGGAAAGGAATGGGTTCTTGATAGTGGATGTACCGATCACATGACCGAAGATAAAGATATGTTTCATGAGCTTGCTGAAAACGACGGCCCTCGAAAGTATGTCACTTTTGGTGATAACTCAAAGGGTAAGGTGGTTGGCCTTGGTAAGGTGGCCATCTCACATGATAGCTCCATACAAAAATGTCATGCTCGTTGAATCTCTTGGGTACAATTTACTTTCAGTATCTAGACTTGCTGATTTCGGTTTCAATGTCCTAATTACTGAAGTAGATTGCCAAGTGTTTCGAAGAGACAATCATAAAATGGTCTTTACCGGTATACGTAGAGGTGATATTTACATGTTGATTTCACTAAAAAGGCTCAACCTAGAACTTGCTTAATTGCTAAATCTTCTAAACGTTGGTTGTGACATAGACGGTTAGGTCAAGTGGGCATGCGAAACCTTGACAAGCTTATTAAAGGTAATCATATCCTTGGCGTTAATGATGTCATATTTGATAAGGATAAACTTTGTAGCGCTTGTCAAGCAGGTAAACTGGTTGGAGGAAGGCATCCCGTGAAGAACATCATGACCACAAGGAGGCCGCTCGAGCTACTTCACATGGATCTTTTCAGTCCCAACGCTTACAGAAGTCTTGGTGGAAATTCTTTTGGTCTAGTTATAGTTGATGATTTTTCAAGATTTACGTGGGTGTTCTTTCTCAATGGTAAATCGCAGGTCCAAAAAATCTTCAAAAACTTTGCTAGGAAGGCCCAAAATCAATTTGAAGTGAAGATCAATAAGGTTCGGAGCGACAACGGAATGGAGTTTAAGAATGCAAATGTTGACACCTTTCTTGATGAAGAAGGGATTTCACATGAGTTCTCAGCTACGTACACACCTCAACAAAATGGAGTTGTTGAGAGGAAGAACTGGACGCTCATCAAAATGGCAAGAACGATGCTTGATGGGTACAAGACGACGAAGCACTTTTGGGTAGAAGCGGTTGAGACAGCTTGTCATGTAACAAATCGCTTGTATCTTCACAAGCTACTCGGCAAGACGGCATAAGAGCTCCTCACCAGTAACAAACCCCAAATGGGATACTTTCGAGTATTCGGCTCAAAGTTCTACATTCTTGATAAGCATCGTCGTTCTAAATTTTCTCCTAAATCTCATGAAGGTTTCCTACTTGGTTATGGCTCAAACTCTCACACTTACCGTGTCTACAACAATTTCACCCGAAAGGTTGAAGTGACAGTAGATGTGAAGTTTGATGAATCTAACGGCTCACAAGTAGAGTGATTGCCAATTGATGTAGGAGACAAAGACCCTTCGAAAGCAATCCAAGACTTGTCTATTGGCAAGATTCGTCCAATGGAGGTGAAGGAGAGTACCTCCTCCGTCCAAGTGGAACTTCCACCTCACAACAAGGTGACCAAGAGTTGATACAGAAGCATCCACAAGTGGGACAAACCAAGATGAAGAAAACGAGGAAGTACACCAAGGACTTATTCAAGAAGTTCAATATGCAAGAATGCAAAGGTATGACCACACCCATGCCTACTAATGGACATCTTGATTTGACTAAAGATGGTGAACCGGTTGATCAAAAAGTTAACCGCTCCATGATTGGTTCATTGTTATTTCTATGTGCCTCCCGTCCCGATATGATGCTAAGTGTGTGCATGTGTGCATGATATCAAGCGACCCCTAAAGAATGTCATCTTAAGGCTGTGAAAAGGATAGTGAGATACTTAATAAACACACCAAATTTTGGCATTTGGTATCCTAAGAGGTCTTCTTTTGATCTTGTCGGTTACTCCGATTCGGACTATGCCGGAGACAAGGTTTATAGAAAGTCCACTTCGGGTACTTGTCAATTTCTTGGTAGATCTCTTGTGTCTTGGTCCTCCAAGAAACAAAACTCGGTATCCTTATCCACCGCTGAAGCGGAATACATTGCCGCAGGTTCATGTTGTGCTCAATTACTTTGGATGTCCCGAACTCTCAAGTATTATGGGATATATGTGAAACATGTTCCATTGCTTTTTGACAATGAAAGTGCTATCAAGATTGCTCACAATCCCGTGCAAGAGTCTCGAACTAAACATATTGAAGTTCATCATCATTTCATTCAAGATCATGTTGCTAAGGGTGATATTAATCTTAAGCATGTTCGCACCGACACACAATTGGCAGATATATTTACTAAACCAGTTGATGAGAAAGTGTTTTGCAGGTTAAGAGGTGAATTGAACATCATTGATGCCTCAAACTTGGAGTAGAAACTCCATTTGGATACATGCAAGGCATGAGCCTTTGACTAATCCTTGGTATTTCTTTCATGTTGCTATTTATATGTCTTGGATATATTTGCACCCTTGCATGCTATCTAACCCTTGTAGGTACTTGGATGAATCTAAATCTATGAGATTGCAACCCACTCACATCTTGAGCAAATTTCTACATCACCAAGTCTCTACACAATGGTGGTTGAAGATAAGGAAGCACGAAACCCTTCAAACATATCCTTTGACAAATTCTATATTGAGTTTTATGATTGTAATTTTGGATACACAAGTGCTCTTCCTTGCAAGACTAACCCATGTAGGTAGTTGAACTAAAATTCCAAGTGGAGCTCCCAACTCTTGATGAGCTACATCAACCTTGAGCAACCCACACAAGTTCAACTACATGAGCACGATCAACACCACCACCCAAGGTATGTTATTCCATCTTACAGAAGCTTTACTCCAAGTCATGAGTCAAAGCAACTCAACAAGATGTGAATACATCAAAACGCTTAAACAAAAAATGGTAACCCCATTTTGAGCTTAAACGATGAGTATGACCTATGATCAAGTGAACTCACTTGACTCCTAAGTCAATATACTCTAACATAGGTGACATTGTCGCCGACTAACTCTAGATGAAGTTATCGTGTGTTCTTTTCTGCGCTCTTGCATTTGTCTCATGCATATTTGTTTCCCCTTTCAAAAAAACTTCATCTAGATTTCTTTTCTGATTCTTTCTGTTCTGCATTCCCTGTATCCAATTCTTTGCAAATCTTTCAGTTAATTCCTTGCAAATCCTTGTGTATCTTACTTGACTAGTGAGCTGAGCTGACAAGAGTTTTCTCTGTGATAAACTCGGTCACACCGGTCTGTTGTTTTGGGTCCAACCGAATTCTTTCGGTGCAACCGAAGCACACAACTCGGTGCCACCGATTTCACTACAGGAAAGACAACTTGCCACTTGTTCCTACATTCTTCTTGATCTATCTCCACTCAATGATTCTTGTCCTCTACCGGCATCACATTCGACTTGCTACCTTGTTCTGTGACTCAAGGACCAAACCCATTTGTAACAAAATTCCAGAAGACCCTCCTTGGAAATTGATGTCAAAGGGGGAGAGAGAGATCACATCAAAGCTTAATCATTTCTACAGGGGGAGAAAATACTCAGGGGGAGAGAATTCTTCTACAAGGAGACAGAAGTATCACTTCAAAAGACCCCAGATGCTTGGTGTTCAAGAGGAGAGAAGTCACATGTCTTTAAGAGGGGAAAGACATGTTCATATTTGATTGTGTGCATTAGCTCTGTTTCTTTTCTTTGCTCTGATTTTCTGTTCCCTAACTTCTCCTAGCATCCCATGCTAGATTCAGGGGGAGCAAGACATCTAAGGGAAGGAAATCCTTGAATTCATTGCACATCTTTACCTTTGGGGACATGTCTATATCCAATGGGGTACTTAGTACTCGCTCTGTATCATCCCAGTCTTGGTACTCTTGTGGTTTCTTTTGTTTGCTCTGGCTAGTAGGTGTATCTGTGTAATCTAACCTTGTTTACGCAGGTTCATTCCTTCCTAAGCCAACTCAAGACCACAAGGTAAGTATATGCATCACAGTCATGTGTATGAGGATTTCTTGCTGATGTACATACTGTTTGCAAGAAGGACTCATGAGCATGAAGGTACATTTCTTATATTCACATCATTTGCTCTGATGCATATAGTCAAGATACATGTAACACATTGATTACTCTGTCATGCTCATGCATTCACATGCTCCTATATTCCATATTTACATGATTGCATACATGTAGGGGGAGCCTATGCATGTTACATGTCTCTCCAAAGCTTTACTTGCTATTCTCTATATCTTTATCTAAAGCTTTGATGTATGTTGTCATCAATTACCAAAAAGGGGGAGATTGAAAGCACAAGTGCTCCCTTGGTGATTTTGGTAATTAATGTCAACATATCTCTTGTTGGACTAATACTTTTACCTAGTATGTTTCAGATAAGTTCAAAAATGGAGTGGTGTGGACTAGAGGATGTGGAACCCCTTCAAGATGCTAAGGACAAAGGATTGGCTCAAGCTCAAAGCACAAGACTCTACATTTTACTTTTAGTGATCCAAGATCACATTGAGTCCATAGGAAAAGCTAATACTCACTACAAAAAAAATACACTTCCGTGATGATACGTGTTTGTCACAGTAGGTCGCGCTTTTTGTCATGCATGTACAACCATGACGATTTTATGACATAATCAAGATAGTCATACCTGTGCTGTCATAGAAGTGTTCCATGACATTACCAAAATTATCATCACGGAAGTGTCCACTTCCATGACGATAAATCGCGCGTCACAGAAGTGCTTTCGTCAAGGGTGACTGACACGTGGCATCCACTGTAACGGAACGCCGTTAAGCTATCGGTCTGGTTTTGGATCCGATAACCCGTTAACAGCCCCGACCAATGGGGATTTTCCACGTGTAAAATGATCTTTGGCTGGAGGAAACACGTGTTGGCTCACCGTTGGGACAGGTGTCATCCACTCATTGGACCGAAGGCGCCTATGATACGGCGACACATGGAACGGCCCAACAGAGGCCCATTCTTGTGAAAAGGCCGGCCCATTTGACTTGGTCAAAAGGTGGCGGGCCGGCCCACGGAAAGCCTGTTAATGGCTTGTTCGCATATAGCCCATTTACAGCTCGCTAACCCAGGGCCTATTACGACCTCTCTGAATTAGGCCCAGTAGCGTCATCTGGGCCGTCCAATATGATTCCAGCCCATTTTAACTTCTGGCCCATGTGTGGCCCATGACTTCTTTCGGCCCATATGAGGCCCTTTGTAACTCTTGGCCCATTAACGGCCCGTGGTGAAACTGGCCCGTAATGAACAGTGTATCACTTTATACCCATTAAGGGCCCGTTATTCCATTGGGCCGTTTCCAGCCCAAGTTATCGTTCGGCCTTCTTAGGGCCCATTGATTCCTCGGCTAATTTGCAGCATTCGGTTACATACGGCATGTTACTGTCATTTTCTGCTTGTGGGCCAAATTCAGCCCGTCGTTACAGTCGGCCCGTTTGCGGACCGTTAATATGTTGGGCCGTTTTCATGTCAAAAAACCCGTTGGGCAGTTTTCGTAGAGTTATCAAATAGGGCCTATTAACGGCCCGTTATGGTCCACGAATAGTACGGCCCATGATTGGCGAAATGATGATACGCCCCATAGAAGGCCCATGGATCCTACGGCCCGTATGAGGCCCATGGATAGTACGGCCCATAGAAGGCCCATGGATCGTACGGCCCGTAGAAGGCCCATGGACCCTACGGCCCGTAGAAGGCCCATGAATCCTAAGGCCCGTATAGAAGGCCAATGGATCCTACGGCCCGTATAGAAGGCCAATGGATCCTACGGCAGGAAGAAGGCCCATGGATCATACGACCTGCAGGAGGCCCATGGTTACAACAGTCTGTGTGTTGCCATGATTATTTTGGCCTAGTTACAAAAAATAGGCTATTGTGGCCACTAGAAAAACACAGAAAAAGAACTGCAGTGACTACAAGCAAACAACTAAACAAGACAATAAGGAAATAAGTAAGCAAGACATCATAATGAGTTATTACATCATGGGGTGAAAGAACCGTGGACTAGTTTCAAGTGGATGTCTATCCTCTTGAAACTAATCCGTGGTTCTTTCATCCAATGATATAATAAATATCATCATCATCATATCATTAACAACTTATCATCATAATACATCATTGTCATATAACACCTCGTCAAGATCATCGTTTTCATCAATGACATCACATAGCAAATTGGTCACTAGTCGTAATCACAAGTACTCCTCATCATCAACTCTAACACATTGTACCACATAATAAACATATTGTACCTCATAGGACCTACTACATTCTCTTAGGACCGACTACATTCTCTAAGGTAAAATAGCAAAAAACAAGATAGCCCCTGACTCTCCATTATGGAGAATGGAGATTATCCTGTCTCCAATTCCTGCCTTTCGCTTAATGTTACTTCCAAGAACCTCCTTGCGAATGTCCAAACATTTTTTCCATTCTTTGATGAGCATGTGTTCACCGGTTTTAGAAATCCGATATGCACAGGTGAACTCCCTAGATTGACCTGGTAGTATGTTCAGAACTCTAAGGCGACCATTTAGATACATCAGATGAGGCACACAATCCATCGGGATTTTCTGTTGAAAAACATAGTAATAACTTCGTAGTTAGCAACGATGTACTAGTTTTAGAAGTATGCAAAAGATGCACGGATGTCGTAATAGTAAAAAAATCTTACCAGGGTATTTCCATAGAAGTTACCGTGGTTCAACACGTGCACTAGTGGCACGTATTCACCATAATTTGGAGGAGTTCGATAATAGGTATTGTAATTCTCAAGATAAGTACAATAAGCGATCAGATGACCTTTCTCCTTATAAGTTAATTCGGAGCCATCAGTGTAGTGGGTTTTGTCTACCATCTTCCGCACATTCTTTGAAGAATCATAATAAGCTGTAAATGAAAATAAGCTGTCAACTATTTTGAAATAAACGATATAAATCTTTATATCTTCATATTTACTAATTGGAGGCACCATCCAAGCTTCCACGTTAATCCTCATGTTTAAGCACTTAATTACCCTTGGATTAAAGATGAAAAGCCAAGATTGGTTCTTTAACCGTAATGTTTCTCTAGAGTCCAGGACTATTAAACTACACAAGTCTCCTCCCGAAAAGCCCAAGTTTGCTTCTTTAACCGTGAGGTTCCCCTAGAGTCCAGGACTATCAAACCACAAGTCTCCTCCCGACTACTTCCATCAAAAAGAAGAAGAAAATGATCCCTCCCCGAACTCCCCCCTGTTTCAATCTTCACATCAAGCAGCTGTCCTCCCCATGGCTCCCATCAAATTTGGATCTATATGGCCAATCTCAAGTTGCTGCTGTCGCTGGGAGCACATCCTACTCCGTATATCTTCTCTCTATCATGCTCTAATGACGTAGCACTGCCCTTCCCACAAGGATGTGAAATACTAGCCACAAGCAATCGATAATAAAATTCATCAGGACACTTCCTCAACATGGCCAGCGCAGCCGATGATCACATGGCCACAGCCAGAAGCCCACAAGCAGAAACCTCACATGTTCAACTCATGATGGATGGATGCTAGCCGTAAATTGGTATTTTTCTGTCGATATGCCTTTAGCTACCTATGAACGGACATCTCTACATAAAACAAGGATGGCTGATATGTCAGAACAGAGATCATGAGGCATCCACATGGCAAGTTAGATTCAGGCCAGTTTGATTTTTTTCATCTCTCCGTCTGGTGCGGTGTGCTTCTCACTGAATCGTCAATTTTTTTTATATGGACGCAAGAAACCCTGATGAAAAAAAGTGCTTGATTGGTGGGTTCTTAAGAAGAGTTTTACTATAAGACGTGGACATGAATATGTCCATCCTGCTATTGCTCATAAGTTTACTTCGCATAATGCTATTTGTGAACAGAAATTTACCTAGGACTCGAACATCTCTCCCCCGCCATCTCAAATAGCAAGTACATGATGGATCATGTTACATCGATTCTGTATGCAGGGTCTGCGCTTTGCAGCTCTATCTTCCATGCTGCACCTTCTCTTTATGATGGTTGTTGCAAACAACAGTTCAGTACGACTGCCACCAATCTGCTTTCGCAGATCCACTGAGTTAATTTGCAAGAGGTATATCCTGTCTGTTGTGGACTTTATAGTGCCTTATTTCTTAAATAAAAAATCTTGCATTTATAACTTAACCCTTTTGCTCTGATTTTTTGTTCTCAGTTACCTGTTTAATTAGTAATATCATCAGCGGTGGGTTTTAGTTTTGACCGAAGGACTGTTGAATTTGGCGGGATAATACTTCTAAAGCAGAACTAGAATATCAAGGTGAAAAGTGCAGATCATGTTTTTTGCTTACATAATATTTTTATGTTTCTCTTATTTCCTCTTCAGCACTTGGAACTTTTGTTCTACTCTTCGTTATTAATGCTAACATGACGTTGTCTCTATTGTTCCTGGTAGTTGCATCATCGGAGTTGTAGCCATGGGTCAAAGCACGGAACTTTTCCCCTTAAAGTCTAATTTTAATAATTTAAATGTCCTCCGATATTTCTTGGTGTTCAGTTCATGCTGCTCCATTTGCTAATTCGGATCATCTAGGTATGGCCAACAAATAACAATAGTGAGCCTAAATATATAATATGCAATTGATATTACAAAAGAATTATCACCAAATCGCTTAATCTATATGTGTTTGCAATAGGATTATTACTGAAAGCAGTCACGTTCCAAAAATAATTTTATTATTAATTTTGGTACATTCTGTTAGTAGCACTAATCGATATTGTAAGGTTTATCTCGACATTATTTCAGTTGGTTCATTTTCATGTGTTTGTTCTTAGATATCAATTTTCTATATCTTGGTTTTTAGCATATGGTATACTTCATAGTTGAAATTTTCATTCCATACAGGTGAAAACAGAAGCCGTCCGACACATGTATAAATATTCTAACTGCTGGAACTTTTGTGTCTAGAATTGAAGGTAATTTCCAGTGTACGCAATGCCAAAAGTATGAGTACTATGCGTCCATAGATCCACCTATAACTGTTGGATGAAAAGATGTGCCTCGGCATCTCAGACGCGCCTTTTCTTGCCGATGTTCCGCCAATTCCCTCAGAATTGAAACAAAGAAAAGAAAAGGAAACCTTCTCGGTGACAAGTTTCGACTAGCAAGGGGTAGGCATCCTGTTCACCATCACCAGGAAGTGAAGCTGCCATTTGTTCGTTTTGAGACCTCTACACGTCATACTAATCATGTATCTCCATGGTGCCAGCTAACCCTGTTTATTTCTGCAACGCTGCCTGGGCTCATGTACTCTGCGCTGATGGTCGGATTACAGACGCAAAGTCCCCTCCCCACATAGTGTTCACCGCTTGGGAGTCATCTACAAACTGAATGAAACATTAGATCAAAGCAGAAGAGGAATTTGGGCGTAAAGCAGCCGTAAGTTATTCCATGTATCTACTCACTTGTCCCTTTTAGCTACTCTGTTCCTTCCCCTGAAAATTCAAATCCATATGAACTACTGGGTATAATGCTTTGTATAAGATAGATACACTGGTGACTCATACTATCTCGATTTTACTGAATCTATCTATTATAATTAGTTATGTTTCAGTTTAATTTACCAGAGTTCTTGGTTAACAAATTTTTAGATGGAAATTGTCAACAATGTGGATGTCAAATTTTGATTAATCATTAGGGTTGTAGGTTTTCAAGGATTCTAACAATTCACACATAAGTCTTTGCTTCATTTTTCATATGGGTCAGTGTGTGTGTGTGTGTGTGTACGCACGCGGGTGTGGTAATCATGCACTAACTATAATATTCAGGTATTCTAGAACTTGAAATTCTTGAACATGAAATATATTGCTCCGAAGATCTCAGATCTGTTTATTCAACGGTTTGGATAAATATTTGATCATTGCTGAGGTATTGAAGATACCATATTTATTGTAGTATTGCCCACTAATATCTAATTAGGATTGGAAGATATTTCTTTTCCTTATCGTGTAATTGCGTTTCAATCTGCAGATTAACTAGAATTATACGGTTCCCATATCAGAACTTTCCAAGTAACAGAAAAAGCAGGTTATGACTGAATATGATTCTGTCAACAATTCCCCTTTTGTATTTTGCTTTGTTTTGCTAATACAGTATTGGGTTAGAGGAGCATGAAAATAGTAAAAGTACTTTTATATAAGTACTGGATGGTATTAGTGAGGTGCACCATCCATTTATACAAAGCATGCCTGTAGTGAGATACATTTTGTGGGCATTGGAACTGTACGGAGTTATGCCTTGAGAAAAACGTCATTGATGATAATTTACTTTGTGGGCCGGTGAACCTTCAAGAATAGACATCTTTCAGTGTAAATGCAGGCTAAGTGCAACATACACCTTCCTCTGCAAAAGGAGTTGTAATAACTTTTTGTCCACTAATATTTTCTTAGTTCAACATTTTAGCTCTGTTAGTTAGTTTTACTCTACTTCCAACTGGATTTAATGATTAACTGATTACATCCCATATGTTTGCAGTACAACACAGTTGCTTTTTTACTATAGATTTTCGGGTGAGCTCGATTAACCCATCCTCTCATTTTACTTGATTGATTTCCTGGGACTGGAGATAAAAGGGTACACATTGTTGTTGTTCCTCCAAGTTCTATGACATCTCATGGTAGTTTAGTGACCTCATATGTGTATCACTGAAATTGTGGGTATGTTTTTGTGAAAGGATGTGTCTGCCAAATATATCGGACCAAGTAGATATAATCATCCCACTATGATTCTCTTTTATCCTGTTTGGAAAAAATTAACCCATGTCTGATGTCAAAATGGTTATTGTTTTCTTTAATGCTTATGTCGGTTCACACAGTTTTTATCAGAGCTATAAACATATACAGGTGAGTACATTAGCCTAAACTATTTACTGCTAAAGTCCCTCTAAAAAGGCCAACCAAACCTGGAAGTAGCCTAAGCATTACATTTTCCCCCTTCTAGATGGCAAATATTACCCAGAGGTGATAGTCTTTGAGCTGAATTTCTATGTTTCTATATATTTCTTCTTCCTAAAATTTGAATACAATAAAGTAATTAAAAACATCAACCATTAATGTGTTCTCCAAATTCTAGCCCGTGCAGTTGCACGGGTTGATGACTAGTTAGTTAATAACTATGTTTGAGAAACTCATATTGCGGTAGAATCGGAAGCGTATCAACAAGGACCCAAATGTGTCCATATTGTCTTGCTCGATGTCAGGATCACCAAGACCATGGTGACAATCATACCCTCATAAAAACCATATATTTTGCAAAGTGCTTCCCAATTTTGGCAACCAAAATGGGTTACGCTCTAGCATTGCACAGATTTACTTCAAAATCCATATCATGATGGGTCCTTAGGTGTATTTTCTTTGTTTCAAAATTTTCATGGTCTTCAAAACCCATCCTCTCCATGACATAGCGTCTTGCATGGCATGAGATAAGCTAGTCGAATTGTAAAAGATAAAAATTAGACGTTGAAATAGTTGAAGTCATGCTTAATTACGAAAAAACACTTGTCGTTGTTGCGTACCATTTCAACATCAAAGGTTTCCTCGAGCTTAATGCTGAAGCGCCGATCTTCGTCCAGCTCAAAGAACCTGTCGCACATACCCCGATCATCGTGGCACCAGCTGCACTCCCCCGGGCACCAGTGTCGTCGTCCGAGTACGACATTTCCTACGTTCATAATTCAAAGATTAAACTTGTACAATTAAATATATGTAATAAAAAACCTAAATTAGCTTATTATTTTTAAGAAAATCCAGGTCACTCGATATTTCCTACATATTCTAGCACAAGTCATGCCAGAATTCACGGAAAAATCCGGCATGACCTTTGCTAAAAAAGGACATATCGAGCGCCTGAAATTTGCTGGAACGGAAATTAATCAACATTCTGGCAAAACATAGGCCACTCGGAGGTGTAACCTGAACATGACTGGCCACTTGGGCAACCACATATCCTATTTGAGCAACACAAGATATACATGGAGATTTGGCAGGTCTCACCTCGAGGTCGGAGGGGGTCGGTGATGGGGACGACGGCAGGGATGATGGGGGGCTCCTTGTCTGCAAAAGCAAAAACCCTATATATAAGTTATCACTAATACATCCCAAATAATTGCTTAAACTAAAATATGACATGTTCAACTAGTTCTATTAATTCAACTAGTTCTTACTAAATATAAACTTACTATAAATAAAAAAAACTAGTTCTTTCTAAAAATAAAGTAGTTCAACTAGTTATATTAATTATCTTACTAAAAATACATTAGTTCTATTAATTCAACTAGTTCAACTAGTTTATTAATTTACTTACTAAACTAGTTCAACTAAAACTAAACTAGTTCAACTGGTTTATTAATTTACTTACTAAAAATACATTAGTTCTATTATTTCAACTAGTTCAACTAGTTTATTAATTTACTTACTAAACTAGTTCAACTAAAACTAAACTAGTTCAACTACTAAAAATCATTATCTATGAACCCTAAATTAACATCTACTACTACTAAAAAACATTATCTACTAACTAAGCAGAGAGAAAGGGGGTGGGGGAGGGGTGGGAGGCTTACAGAGAGGGGAGAGACGGTGGCGGGGAGGTGCTCGGCGACGGAGAGGTAGGGGCGGCGAGGGCGGGCTCGGGATAGGGAGGCGGCGGTGCTGGGCGGGCTCGGGCGGCGGCGGTGAGGTTGAGGGCGGCGACGGTGAGGCAGGCTCGGGCGGCGCTGAGGTTGAGGGAGGGCGGCAGCGGTGAGGGCAGGCCCGGGCGGCGGCGATAGAGGAGTTGGGGGAACATGGCCGGGGGGAGTGGGGGGAAAGGAGGACTTAGCAAATTTTTGAGCCCGCGTGTGCTTAAGTCGAACTAGCAGTAGCGCTCTTTCGTAAATGCGCTATAGCTAAGTTAGCTATAGCGTGTTTTAGCAAAACACGCTGCTGCTATAGGAAGCAGTAATTTCTTTTGTTTATCCTTACATTTTCTTTTTTCATTTCTCTGTTTCCTACTTCTATCATTTTCATTTACTTTTCTATTTTTTTTCATTTTTCTTTTCTTTCTTAGCAGTAGCGCTGTACACAGGAAACGCGTTGCAACAATGACCATAGTGGTAGCGTGCTTTGCGTGGAATCGCTACTACTACTCCTAGCCTTCCGCCAACACAGTGGGAATTATAGTGGTAGTGCTTGTTTCTGAACACGCGCTACTGCTTAGTTTAAGCAATAGCGCGCTTTGCACGAACGCGCTACTACAAATTAGCAGTAGCGCCATATTTTAACCAGCGCTACTGCTATACCTCTGTGTATAGGCCTTTCCCTAGTAGTGCAAATGTGTCTCAGGAGAACGTAAGGGAATTTGATGAGTTTCTTTGCCGGTGAAGTACGTTTTCTTCAGGTAATTCCGATACTACCACCAAGCATTCTTGAAGATAGCAGAGGTATTAGCACAGGTTAACTCATCCTGAGTTTCCAAATCGTTCCTTCTCTATAGAGAAAAATGGGAAAATTTGTTGTATTATAACCATCATGGAGGTAGGATGTATGGGACGAAGCAAAGTAATTGCCATGAATAACATTACTTACACATAACTCCTGGACAAACACCTGCAACTGGCATTTTCCTTCATCTTCAGTATAATATTTCCAAGATGGGAAGATAAGCACATACGATTTAACAACATCAAATGCAATAGATGCTAAACTACGACCAGCTAGTTATGCTTCCTCCACAGGAATAGGCGTACTAACTGGTGGAGTTGGGGTTCACCATGATAGTACTGGCCCTTTGGGCACTGGAGCTGCCTTACTAACTGCTCTTGTTCGGGAGCTCTGTGGTGGAGATGGTGTTGTGTCAACAGGAACTGGGTTACTATCGGCTGGGGTTGGGGTTAGATTGGGTGAAGCTGGTTCTCTGTCCATCGCAGTAGGGGTACAATCTGCGAGAGTTTGGGTTATGCGTGGTAGGGTTGGTTTTTGTGCATGTACAACCGGGGTGCTATCTCCACCAAGAGGTAGCACTGTTTTATTTGAAGACCGTGTTTTTGGTCAGCTAGATACTGGCATCACCCGCTCCAATTCGACTGGCTGATAAACAGGAAACATAGTTGAATGTACAAACATTGTACGAGAGACAGATGCAATAGATAGTGTGGAAAAAAGAGGGTCTGAAATAGTTGACATGTATATTGTTTAACTAAAATGGATTGCATGACATAATTTCACATATATGATGTCTATCTAAACTAGATAGCATAGCATAACATAATTCAAAGATATGATGAATAACTAAACAGGATCGCATGACATAATTCACCTACATGTTATCTAAGTAATCAGGATCGCATCATTTAATTCACATATGTGATTTATATGCTAAACAGAGGGCATTCGATATGATGTCTGAACTAAGAACATGGTGTTGAATATTGTGTATATGATATCTAAACTATCCAATGCAAGACACAATATGCATGATATGAGCAGTATAGCCGTGCCAAGTTAGAGCATACACCTCAGTGGGGGAATAGGACTGGTCATCTGTCTCTGAATCCATCTCTGAGGAGCTATCGGGACCCAACAAGAGATTTTCTTCGATAGGTAGCACTATCTGCTCTGAAGGCCTTGTTTTCACTCCAGATTTTTCCATCTCCCACCCAAATGGCTGATTCACAGGAAGAGTAGTTTAATGTACAAATATTGTCGACAAATGTAAATGTAATGAAGAAAAGGATGGGCAAGATATCATTCAAATATATGATGCCTGGTTAAACAGGATGGCATTGCACATTTCACATATATTATGGCTGGCTAAAAGACATGAGACTACATAATTCCCATATATGAGATAGAAACTAAATAGGTGGCATTACAGAACATGTCTAAACTAAGCAGATGACATATATGATGTCAAAAGTAGGCACTTCAAGGCAACATATGCATGATATGACTAACATCATCATGCGAAGGTAGAGCAAACACCTTGGGGGGTAAATAGGAGTGGTCAGCAGCGTTTGAATCCACCTCAGAACAGATATCTTCCTCTGGATTACAATCTGGAGAGGGGTGGGGAGGGTTTGTCATTGAACCCACCATGGAGCGATGTCTGCATGACATTGTATTGCCGCGCAAAACTCTTCTCTTTTTTTCTACATGTTTAGCATGACTATGTACAATACCTGACGAGCATACGAAAAAAATATGGTGAGATTATGTAAGGAGAGCATGCAGAAGTTTAGAGTGATGGTAACAACAAGTGGATGGATCCAAAAATAATGATAGCAGGCTGATGATTGCTTTAAATTAATAAAAAGACAGATGATGATTGCCTTACTATTTGTTTCCCACCCAAGATGAACAACATAGGCACACCCTAGGTGAACCAGATTTTAGATAGACATACTATTCATTGCTACCTCAATATGTGCCCCACAACTAATTTAGAACTCAAGTTTGAACATTAATTTGGACCTGACTTGGGAGTCCAAGAGCTGAACAGGACGATAAGTTAGCAGGTAAGTTTAAGCAATGCATAACATAAGCAGAAACAAAAGAGTGCGACCTCTCTTGTGGATCCGTGTACTCCTCAGGTTCATCTGCTGAGTCGATGATGGTGATGCCGTTGTAGTGGGTGCCGGCGGCAGAGAAGGAGATCTGAGGCGGCGAAAGACGGTTAAGAGTTGTGATGTCTGGTTTGGTGGATGCTTCTGTCGATGGAGCAGCTCAGGTTAGGTGGACGACGTCGCGGCAGGAGCAGGACAAACCACACAAAGTTCCCTATGACACGTACCTGTAACTGAAGTAATTCTGTAAGGGCTCATTTGGCTTGCATGATTCTTAAAACACAGGGATAGGAAAAACACCAGAATAGGATAGGAAAATGCACATGGTAAACAGAGCATTTGTAATCACAGAATTTCTGTCAACTTGGGTGTTTGGTTTACAGGAATTGGAAAAGCAGAGGAATGCAAAGAAACATGGCCAAAATAAAGTGAAACCATATGAAAGCATGTACAGTTAGAATGTTATTCCGGCTCTAATGCACTTGGTCTTGTTTTCATGCATATGATTTTGAAAAGTAGGTCCAGGTGGATGTTTTGCTTCATTCCTTTCAACAAAATGCATGAATAATTGAATAGTAGAGTGCCATTGGAAAATTCTCTATTGCTATGTTTTTCTGTTGAACCAAAATAACCCTAATGGATCGACGTGAATGTATAGTAATAAGTGATGCAACAAGTGTACAACCTCTTTGCCGAAGCCGTGTCGACCTCAGCGTCATTGGGTTGGTCGCTGAAGCAGTTGAGGTAGAGGTGGCTGTCAGAGGTGTGGAGGAAGATCTGAGGAATCTGTAGACGGCGTCCAGGGCACTGCTCCGTTGTGATGGATCGTTCTGTCGTTGGAGTAGCTCCAGTGAGCCGTAAGACGTCAAGGCTGGAGCAGCACAAGACAGACATCGTCAATCTCAAGTGGGATTCTAATAGAATTTCCAATGTATGATGTAAAATGGATGCAAAATTTACATCACCAAAAACCAGCTGACTACAACAGATGAGGTAAAAACTGTTGACTCTGAACTTAACTGTCGAAACTGAAATTTACTGTGGAATCTGAATGCTACTGTCGAAACTGAACGCCATAGTAGCAAAGAGGCACTTGACATGTAGTTTAGGGAGGGCCTGCAGTTCATCTTCAACCTGCACCCCCCTGAGCCGCCAGCCACCACCGGCCAAACCGCCGGCCCCAGCGCCGCCTTGCCGCCCCGGCCAGCCCTCTAGGCCCCCCGCCCCCAACCTGAACCCTAAGATAGATAGTGGGGTACCTATCCGGCGAGCCCCCTCCCCGCTGCGGGTGGTTCTTCCTTAACTTCGGCGAGCCCCCCAACCCCTGAAAATCGACTAACCCAAAAGTCGATTCAGTCGACTGAAGTGCGGCGAGGGAGAGCAAGTGATCGAGCGAGAGCCGGAGCAGGAGCAGCAGATCCGGCCGGTATGGACGCCGCCGCCGAAGGGGCCTCGCACTAGGGGAGAGCCACCGTGGGGGTGCGGGATGGCGCACCGTCGGCGCTGGGATGTTGAGTTAAGGAGAAGGTGCGATGCGATGAGTGTACAACCTCTTTTGTGGCGCCGAGTAGGCCTCGGCTTCGTCCGAGGAGTCGGTGAGGATGTTGCGGTTCCGGTGGAGCAGGTTAAGGCGGCGCTATGGGGATGGAGCAGCCACGATAGACAAGGCAATCATCAGAGCAGCTCCTTGGAGGTGGAGGACGGGGCGGCTGAACAGGTGGGACGGCGAGATGGACGACGGATCCTCATTCGGGGAGGTGGACGAGGGACGTCGAGCTATTGCGGTGGACAACGTCATCGGGGAAGAGGCTCCAGCTGGGCAGCGGTGATGTGGCGAATAGAGGAGGGTGGGTTTTTACGGGTGGAGCGGAGAGGTTATGGCGGCCTGGGATTTCGAATGGTGAAAAGGGGGCGATGGGAGGGGGTGAATCATGACTTAGGGACGCGTTGTCCAAAATGTAGGGTGTGTTACACCCCCCACCGATTTGAACTAGCGGCCCTTTCGGCTCAGGTTTAGAAGCGGGATTTCGAGTGTCGGGATTTGGCAACTAGAGGGAGTTTTCGCGCGCGTTGTAATTTCGGGATAGCAAGGCGCGGGTTGTGAAGGCGCCAGTTTTGGGAGCACGATATCTGAATTTTCGGGATATAACAAGACGCGGGTTGAATTTTAGGGACAAGACTAACGTGTAGTAATATTGTACTTGTACGTACCAAATGAATTCGCACTTCCCTCAACCAAAAAGAAAACGAAAAAATTAAAACTATTCACACCACACAAAGAGAGAGTGTTGCCCCGTTTTACTATACAAATGCTATTCAAAGCTACTCCCTCCTTCCATCTATATAGGGCCTAATGCGTTTTTCGTTCCTAACTTTGACCAAATATTAGAGCAATAATATATGACATGCAACTTACACAAAGCACACCGTTAAATTCGTCTGTGAAAGGTTCTTTCAATGATATAATTTTCACATTGTGCATGTCATGTACTATTAATCTTGTCAATAGTCAAAGGCGTTCTTAAAAATCTCATTACGCCCTATATAGATGGAAGGAGGGAGTACGAATCCATGTTATGTCCGATTGAATTTTTTCGCGTGCTGTATAATGCATGTAACCTACTCATACCAACATTTTAATGCATTCCAAATGTCTATACTACCGCTGCAATTCAAACTAAATTTGAATTCGTTTCTCTATTTCAATAAGAATCTACAATCATGACTGTTGCCAACTTCAACCATCATTCATGCATTACCTTAATAACACACCACATGATTACTATAGAGATAGATATGAACTATGTGTACTACATGAACTAGAATTCTATTTTTTGAATACACTTGATGTTGATTCCAAATAATAGTACATTTGATGTACTAACTATATATTCATAATCTAAACCATGTTCCATACATACACCGTGTTTATCACACAAAGTATAGTGCCCCGCCCCCTACATTACGACAAGTATTTAGACCTGAGTTGCAAAAGCCACACATTATCCCAAATTATAATCAATGTTCTACATTACGATATCTTCTTCAAGTTTCCGTATCCACTTTTTTATAATGAATTATGATCTTTGTTTGTCTTTCACACCTTCACGATCCTCTTCTATTTGTAGCTAGCTAGCGCTAACTTCCTATCGTGCATGCACACGCCCGCCCCCCTCTCACCCACCCTTAGCGTCCCCTCCATCGTGCACGTTCATTATTTCACTTTAGGTCGTCCACCAGCGGTGTGTGTAGGCCCGCGGCTCCTTCTTTCCGGCACACACCGGTCGATATACCTCTCTAGCCAAGTGTGCCTACAACAAACACATAAATACTTCCCCTCTTCTCTTCTTACCGTCCATGCCCTCCTATGTCCAATACGATTCCACGCAGGTGCACACTCCCGCCCCTCTTTTCATTGATCACATACTCGCACAATCCTCCCCCCTCGACATGGTAGGCCTCTCGCACCACCTCCTAGCCACACCTTCTCCCCCTGTCTGCCTCTCCGGACCTTATTTGCTTCTAACACATGCAGGCGTGTATATGAACTGATCTCCCTACATATAGCCATGTCGACTATAATTCGTTTCACCAAGCACTGATACACTTACCTCGCTAGTTTTGTCTGTCCTTTTCTCGGACACACGACGGTTGATCTTCCTATGTAGTTACTAGCTTACCACAACCATATCTTCTCCCCTCATCATCCTTGAATACCCCCCGAACCGTCTCTCACACGCACGTGCATAGACAGACATACATCCCCCGCCCTCTCTTATTGATATTGCACTCATACCCTCCATTTGTCTAGCAGGCCTCTCCCACCATTTGTGATACGCCACTCCACCACCAACCCTCCGACGCTCTACCTTTGTCTTTTTCCCAACCTTATTCCTCTGCTACACATATCCATGGATGTCGATCGATCTCCCTCAATACATAGCTAGGTCTCTCTCCTTCCCCACACATATACTAGTCGATCAGTCTCTACCCCCTCCCCCTCCCCCCCGCCACCCACACACACCGATAGTCGAACATTGTAGGTAGGTATCCATGCCACGGAGAAAAATTGTATATCTGCCCTCTCAAATTCCAGTAGGCCAGCCGCCCTGTATCTTTGACGTGGGCAAACACAAATTCGATGGCACTCTTTATCGATCACGCAACCACACACTTCATCCCGGTTTTGAATTTTATCGATACCTCACGTCCATGACTCTGTTTCACACACATTGCATATGTTACGTTTTTCTAATTGAGATATCATCAACACATTGCCTCTGTTTCGCGCAAACCATCTCTCTCACACCCACCCACGTACGTACCTGCACCTAAAGAAGAAGTGCACGCAGGACACACGTACTCACATCTCGTTCCCGGCCACACCCGCGCGGGTACATGGTGGAGTTCGTTTCTGTACGAAAAGGCAGCCCACGTGAGAATTTGACACATGTAGCGGTTGTTTACTCGAAGGAGGGTTGGGTACCACACCTAGACGGAAGAAAGTTCGACTTGACGCCTTAGCATTAAATAAAGTTATATATTCCTCAATGGCACATCAGAATATAAAACGATTGCCGTGGGGAAAATGGAAAAATGGGTTTGTCCCTCGTCACACCATCTCACACAAGGCCGCCGTGGCATCTCTCTCTCAGTGTTGGTCAGTGATCCGGCCGCATCCCGTCCACTAGAGGAAAGGGAGGATGTGCATTATCTCTCCATTCAACGGCGTTGAGGCAACACGTCTCGATCTATGGTACCCGCAGTTCTCTCTGACCAAGCTCCGGTGCGGTAGGGCCTTCGCCACTTGCTCGCTACCGCAGTATGGGCAGATCCCACCGCCGGCGCCCTCCTAGTAACATCCCAACAACACTCAGGTACAGCTTCCTCCGGCCTTGCTCCACTGCCCATCTTCCCACGTTCCTGCATATGGATCTTGTTTAGTTGTTTGCTTAAATCGTATCTCGGCCGGCGTACTTTCCATCTTGCAATCTCGTCCTCAAACCATTTTTGATAAACCACCATGTGCTATCTTTCCGTTATTGCATGGAACATGCTTCTTTTTTGTCGGCGTATGTGTCTTCAACTCGTGTTATTGGGCAGTAATTGTTTCCTTTCGACCAGGGCTATACATTTTCACCTCGTTGCTATTGCGACCTTTTGGTGAACTGCACAAATCACTTTTCTGAAGAGTGTTTTGTGCAGTTCTGCCAAAATGTCACACGGACAACGTTTTTACATTTCTGGGGGACTGTGGAAAGGGATATTGGTTTTGCTATCCTCCTCATCCAACTCTGTGCCTAATCTTCTCCAACAAGAAGTTAGTCCTAAAGAGAGATCGTAGAGGTGATCGGCTTCTATTTATGTGTGTTATGTTTCATCATCTAGTTCCATTGTTATTGTAATCACACTGACTGGATATCTTTGCAAACAGGGATGGTCCGCTCGATTTTAGTGGAGCTGCACAAAATGATCGGATTGTGGTGTCCTTCATACACCTCTTTTTTGGCTACACAGCTGGGTGAAACTAGCTGCCAAGCAATGAACACTGTACCAAGGAAACGGAGCCATGCCTACGAACAACATCGTTCAATTATATTTTTTTTCTTTATTTGTACACCTTCTCACAACTTTGTCTTCAGTTGTGATGTGAATATTGGCATTGATCTGCGAACCATTGAGATGCATTAGCCATGGTAGTTTCATTTGTATTTGATGGAATGTTGTAACGAGATAATCTCGAGGCAAGACACATGAATCCTAAGTTGAAACCATTTTTTTCCTGTAGGAACCAAAGTTGAAACCTTCATAGCATCACAGTACAATTTCATCAAAGTTATGCGTACATATAAACAAATCCTGAAGGATTGATAGTAATGCTAGAAACAATTCAACTTTGTTTCGCCGACATGTTGGACATCCTTCATCCGGCTCCTCCTGCCATGCAGCAATATTGAGTGCACAACACAACTTCAGGGAAAGATTCACCCCTGTCGTTGCGCCGTAGTAGTAATGACTAGTGAGCAGTCAAATCATAGAGCCCCACCTTCGCCACAGTAAGTTGCTCGGACGAAGCAACCATCATTTCTCTGTTCCTTGAATCCGCTGCTACTCCCATGTTCCCACAGTAATAAGTTGCTCGGGCGAATCAAACATCACTATATCCGCTCACGTGTGATGACCACAGGAGCTATCCATTCAGATTGCATGTTAAAAAAATAAAGGTCAATAACTAATGTGGCAAACTTAAAAAAAAAACTAATGCGGCACCTCGGGCCAACGCGGCCAGATCGCATTTTGCACGAGAAATTACACACCATGTTTCGTTGACATGTGGTCCCGTTCCAGCATATCAGTGAGATGACAGCGAGTCCTTTTCTACTAGTAGTATTTCTGAACGGACGTGTAGGCCGGGGCGCCTCTTCGTGAACCGTGGCAAACTGGCAACCATCCACCGACTCTTCGCCTTTCCCTCTCGCTTTGGAACTGCTGTTGCATGCTCTTCCTCTCCCTCCTTCATTTTCCTTCAGCCCTTCACCCTTTCTTCTGCCATTGTTTGATCGTCTTCTCCATGGAGGGAACAGGCCAGAAACGACCCCAATATTCTTGCCCCGATCTAAGAGATGACGTGGTGGAGGAACTCATTGATCGGTGTGATTTCATCACCTCGGCTAGCATGGCAGGTTCGTTCAAGCCCATTCTTGACTCAACTAATAACATCATTACAAGGAACCCAAGAGTCAAGGAGCGGTTTGATCTCCCATATCTTCTTCGCTGTGACCCTGATGACTACTGGCGTGGGGACGACGGAGGCCTCGCCTTGTGAAAGTTGATGCCGCTTGATAATGATACATATGATGTTAAGATGCCATCGCTTGAGGGCAAGGATTGGGCAGGCGCAAATGGAGATTGGGTTGTTTACATTGGGTCCAACTGCGAGTGGGAACTTGTGAATGTGTACACTCGTGACCGGGTTCCACTTCCAAAAATCTCAGCAGACTACCCAGAGGTTGAGCACACCGGTATTGTACGCACGTTCAAATATGATCATGGTGAATTTCCTCTACGGAAGATAGCAATTTGTCGAGTTCCCAACCACTCTTGGAATTACAACAACTATGAAGTTGTTGCTATCTTCGACAAGCTTGTTGCCGTCCTTCGTGGTTCGACTGGATGGATATTGCTCAAAAATCATTTTCTATACACAGATGTGTACTGTGATGCAATTCAATACGAGGGCCTTGTGTTTGCTGCCACCACTCGTGGCACTGTTTTTGCATGGAATCCTTATACTTTCGATACGTTTGTCTTCCACCGTAATTATAATTGTTTCATCCACATGCATGCAGGTTAGCAAGTTTCCCTTTAGTAATTAACCTTCTTCTTGTGTTTCCAAGGTCCTGTTAACATTCCACCACTATACTTGAAAATTTTTATAACCAAGGGGGAGATGACGATGGTGATGATCACGAGCATGAGGATGAGCAGAACGTATATACTCAGTGGCGCCTGGCAACTAATTCCGATGGATCACCTCTTCTTGTGTGTATACATGGCACTGAGTTTGTTACTACTAAGGGAGCACATGTTGTCTCCCATGGTCGCACTCTCCAGACCTATTCCAACACCCGTTGCATGGTATTCGGGATGGATACTAGTGTGCTAGCACTAACACCTTCTCCCTGGTACAGAATTGATAGTCTTGGAGAAAACTCGCTCTTTCTTGGATAAAACTATCCGATGATGGTGAAAGGCGATCCAACTGCTGTTGACACAACGTTACTAGTACCATTTATGAGAAGCAACTGTGTCTATACCTCGGACATTTCGGTGGTTCCCTACCCTGGTACTGATATAGTAGGCCGCTTCAGCCTGGATGATCAGTCCTGCGTTGGTCTCGAGATCGACAATAGATGGCCCGTCCCCGAGAATCACTTGTGGTTCAAAGCAAGCGTTTCCAACACCGAGGAATGGTTGAGTTGAAGTTCATTTCATTGCTTGTTATTTGTTGTGTGGTGAATCTTTAGTATTTATAATGTATCCTCGTTGTCGATGTGGGTTGATGACCTGTTGTATGTAATAAAATGATATGCTTGTGATAAATTTACTCAATTTATGAATGGCTTTCGAGTCGCTTCTCTGGGTGAGTGGTGCGACGAGGCAAAAATATATTTTCTGAATACATAATTGTACGTGCATTGCAACAGGTTATCGGATGAGGCCAATCAACAATAGTAGTACACTATTTGTACTAGCTTCACATGCTTCGCGAGTCGGGCGGGTGTTTTTACCGTTGCCATATGTTAATATGTGTTCGCTGTACATAACCAGCACCTCGAATCCTTGATACTTGTACTATATAGTAAGTAGTAGGAGTAGTAGGGTGGCATGGGCCAGAACAAGCATTCACGTCTAGGAGTACGACAAACGCCACCACCACGACATCCATCTGACACCATATTATTTCTTGGAGTCTGTCCTAGAGTAATCTCTTCAACCTCGTCGTTTCTCTAACTTCAGCCATCGCGCGTCGGGCGAGGTGGGGGTTTGCCGATAGTCGGTTTCCTCTACTGCGGTCCCACTTGTAAGGCCAACTCCAATGCACGACCCCAAATGGACCTCCGTTTTGCATGAACTCCAATGATAATTTTGACTAGAAAAGCAAGACCAAAGAAAACAAGAACCACACGAATACATTTTACTACTCCCTCCGTCCGGAAATACTCGTCGGAGGAATGGATGTATGTAGATGGATTTTAGTTCTAGATACATTCATTTTTATGCATTTCTTCGACAAGTATTTTCGGACAGAGGGAGTACTCTAGAAGATATCCAACTTCCATAAATGCTCCTGTAAGTTGGATTAGTCCTTCTCGATGCATTCATTATTGATCTGCGGAGGCTCGATCTTGTGTGCTTATTTTTTCTTCGAGTGTAAAGAAGTAGACATTGCTTCCTCGCATCTAGTCTCATGTCTAGCCTCTATTCTAGTAGGAGTATCAACAAGTGCACTAGTCTCATCTCTAGCCTCTATGCTAGCTAAAAGTGCTAGAACATCTACTAAATTGCTCTCTATCAATATATCGATGTACTCTTCTTCCCAATACATAAACTTGCATCCATTCTACTCCCTCCGTTGCACAATACATGCCTTCTATTTGTCAAAATATATATGTATCTAGACATGTTTTAGTATATAGGTACATCCATTTTTGGACAAATGGAAGTCAAGTATTTTGGAATGGAGGGAGTACACAATAAATTTTTTAAGTAAGCACAATTAGTCAAATCCGAGAGCACAACCGAAGATTTGGTCGGGTTCTTCCTCCTTTTGCCGACACGTATGACATCCAGCATCCAGGTCGTGTCATGCAAGAAAATAGAGTGGTAGTTGAAGCCACGTGATGTGCATCTTGGGTTAAACTATAAATAGAATCTTACTACTCTTGAGTAACTCCAAAAGCAGCCACCAAAGATCTTTATTGCATTTGTTTTTCATCACCAGCACGTCGAGGTGAAAGATGCGCAGGTTCAGTGGGTCCTCTTGCGTTTTCACTAACATGTGGGACCGCATGTAAGCAAACAGACGATGGGCTCCGCGCGTCCGCTGCCTGGCTGAGAAGAGAGATAGAGGAGGGCAGAGCACGGACTCCAGGAAATTTGTTCTACGTAACCAGCACCTTGATATTCGCGTGTGGTTGTTTCTAGAATAAAAAAGGAGGTATCCCTACTTATTTTACTCCCACTACGCCTAGCCTACGGTTAGTAGGTTACCTTGCGCTTGGCTCTTCGCCTCTTCCGGAAGTCAATGGTTCTACAGTAGTGCTTCTGGCAATCTGACACCAAATGAACTGTTGCACGTCCACCGCTTGTAAGCAAAAGTTTCTCCTCATGCTGCGAGCCACCGCGCATGCGTTGGCGAGGGAGAAGGCGTAATCAAGCTTCTCGTCGTTCTGCGAGTTGATGGGAAAAAAGGGCTGACCATGTCATTGCTACCATCCCGTGCTCCTTCGTTGAGTACATGCACTATTCACGTGCCATCGAGGAGAAAAAAATATTGCGTAGGTGCCATCGAAGTGCACGACTCACTTACGAAAAAGGGTTTCCCCCGCTTCCCCCCCCCCCCCCCCCCCCCGCACGACTCACTTACGCACTGCTTATCTGATTATCTCCATTTTCTTGCATGACACATGCACCTTGATGCTGGATGTCTCGCGCGTTGGGAAAAGGGTGAACAAAGCTCACATAAAAGAAAAGAGTTGAAGAGCATAGATTCCCGACGACCGAGAAGGAGCACGGAAGCTCGCAGTGGAGCACATACGGAGTGCCCACAACGTGGTGGTGGTGCGTCCACAGTCGCCTCTACTCCTTCTGCGCACGTTGTCTATCAAGGCGGCTGCATGCTAATGATGATGTGGGTGAGACCTTCTAGGACTCAGATGATGACGAGGAAAATTATGAGACACAAGGTGACGTACACCATCAAGGTCCACGGTCAAGGGGGTGCTAGTAAGTGCTTAGATGTGCTTAGAGCAAGTACAATAGAGTTGAGTCAGCGGGCTATAAAAGGAATAAACTAGTATATTTTTGCTTAGTTGGAGGAAAGAGAAGAGGAGAGAGAAGGTAAGCGGGCTCTTCGTGAAGAGTTAGCTCTAGCACGTGCTCCTAGGCACTTTGTGAGAATGAAAGGTGGGCCACATAATAAAAAAGTAGTACACTCTTTTGATCTACTATTGTACATGTTGACTATAATATGAGCTATAGATGACATGGCACTGGCTTGTAGCCAGCAGCTAGCTATACTATTAACCATGCTCTTTAGATGAGGTGCTAAGTGCATTAAATGGCTTAGTAACTCAAGTCTTCAATGCATAGGTGCTTAGTTTATTGGTGCCACATCATATTTTATGCCCACGTGGCAGGCTTAGCAGCTATACATGGTGGAGCACTGGGAGAGGCCAAGGCTGGCCATAGTGGGGAGTAACTTATACTGTAACATATTACTATGTTACTCTAAACATCTCTATAAACCGGAAACCAGGAAGTAGTAACATAGACTAGTGTCATATGCAGAGTATGGGAGCACATGATATTTCCCGTCCGGACCGATCCCAAGTTGGCTTCTCACCTTCTTGGCCCAACAAACCCCCCCCCCCTCCCGCACGCACTTCCCGCCTGGCGCCAGATGAGCCCGCCACTCCACATTGATGGCAAGTTAGGGCGACGCGACCTCTCACTGCTTCCGCCGTTGAAGCGGCGCGCCGACCGAGGGCACCGCCCGCTGCACACCCGACATTTCAGACTACACAGTGGAGAGTAACTTTAAAGCAAGTACTACAATTAGATGACATAAGCAGGCTATAAGGATTTAAATATAGTATTTGTGCTTAGTTGAAGGAGAGAGAAGAGGAGAGAGAAGAGAAGCGGATTATAAACGTGTAGCCGGTTGTACTCCAACATACTTTGTGAGACAAAAGGTGGGGCCATTATTAATGATATAGTATTTATACTAAAGGGACTAACAGACGCCTTAATTACTCCTTTTCTTGAGACAAACCTTGGTGGGGCAATTATTGACTTTTTTTGAGCTATTATTGACTTGGACGTGGGGTTTGGGGGCCAAAGGCCTACTATTATACTCGCACGACCGACCTGACATGCTCTACCCTAGCCGCCGCTGTATCATATGGTTTGGCACCGTTCCAGATCTTAGCTCTGCCACGCAATTCTTCTCTAGCCCTCCTTCCGGCGTGCACCGCGAGAAGGGACAGCAGTCCTCCGAACCCCGCCTTTCGTGATCCTGTACGGGAGAGGGGCGATTAGGTTTTTGGGGAGCACACTCCTGTGACTGCTGCCAGCGACGACTTCCTCAACGACAGCCTTCTTCCCCGACTTCGGTAACCTCTTCATCAACGACATGAGTGACAACATCAACCACATCGGTTCTGCTCCCGCTGTACAGTATGTGATTCTGTCCTCCTGGTTTAGTCTGCATCATTACTTTGATGTTTGCAATTGTCGTCATGATCTACTTACTGCTGATTCGGATTAAATCTCATACTAAATTGCTCATATATTCAACAATCCAATCCAAAAACCTGATTACAGGCAATTTACTCCGAGTGGTTTTGTTGTGCTTTTGAAGCCACCTACTTTTAAGGGGGTGCAATATAAAAGGTGGCGCACAAGAGTAGTATATTGGTTTCAGATCATGTACTTCTATGACACCACTAAGGGTAAGCCTGAGGGTGATCTTAATCCTACATAGCAGGAAGCTTTTCAGAACATGGATACCCTCTTCAAAGCCTCCCTGTTGAGTGTTCTTGATGATTCCATTGTGGATTCATATATGTCGTTTCACAACGGCAAAGACATGTGGGCTGCGCTCGAGGCCATGTTTGGGCCCTCGGGCGCTGGCAACGAGTTGGACGTCCTGGAGCAATTCTGTGACCAGAAGATGACTGATGAGCGCTCTGTTGTTCAGCAGACTCATGAGATAAAGTCACTCTCTAAGGAACTTGAGTACTTTAAGTGTGTGTTACCGGACAAATTTGTTGTTGGGACCATCATTGTAGAGCTTCCACCTTCGTGGAACGATTTTGCTACTTCTCTAAAAAACAAGAGACATGAGTTTTCTGTTTTGGATCTCATTAGCACTCTTGATTTTGAGGAGAAGGCGAGAGAAAAAGACACACGTGCTCGGGTCGCTGAGGGAGCTTCTAGTGCCCACATGGTACATGAGAAGAACTTCCAGCCCAACCAGCCCCAAAACAACAAGAACAAATCTCAGGGGAAAGGCAAGTTTGATGCAAAGAACAAGCCGTCCCATTCTACCAACTTCAAAAAGAATTCTCATAACGGGAAGGGATACAAACCTCAATTTTGGTAGCACCGCACAAAATTTATATGGCTGCATCTACCTGCTGTCAACTAACCTCATGGTGCTCCAGGTATTCCTACATTCGTAACTAGGTACAATGACCACCGCAAGATTAAATTAGCTTATTCCTACGTTGACTTGTTGAATGCAGTGCGGAAAGATCTTGTCATGTGTGGTGGAGCAAACAAGCAATGCAGCCGAAGGTGGAAATCAACCAAGGACTTATGAAATTATATATAATCTTCCTCAGGCAGTTCAATATCCCCTTCCTCCAGATGATCGTGTTTTGTCATGCCGAGCTATTGATATGTGCTACTGTTTTGCAACACCGTTTAAGTATAGCTACTGTTTTCCTATCTTTTCAAATTCAGGACAATGAATATGATTTCAGGGGAACTGCACAATATGGACCCATGTTGAGTCATCTCTATTGCCTCATATGTTTGCTGCAAATGTGTCAGCATCAATTGCAAGATGAGGTAGCTAGCTAGCTGTGGAGTTTGCCAACATGCTCAAAGTCCTCGCAACATTGAGAAGAAACAAGCATGCCCAGGAAATTAATGCGTGCGTAGGGAGGCCCTTTGCTCGGAGAAGCATCGACCGGTTTTCTTTATTTCCACACCTTCTCACAGCTTTGTATTGGTTATAGTTTGGTGAATCATTGAGATGCATAGACATGCTGAACTTTTGTTCTTCTGAATGTTAGTTTAATGTCAGAGTCTGCATCCAGTAACGTATCCTCTAATTTGGTGGAAGCACACAGAGAAAACAAATCTCCTTAATTTACTCCATAACCACCCTATTAAATAGGCCTAGTAACAAACCAGGCGCATGCAGTGGCCGGCGGGCACATGCATCCTGCATGCATGGCCAGTCAGCCAAGTCCATGCGCTAGCTCCAATGCAGCAACGCAAAAGAAGAGAGCGGTTCTTGGGAAAAAGCGAGTAGTTAGTGCGGCGGGCCTTATAAACACGAACAACTCGCTCTCCCGCTTCCGTCTCCCCCCCAATTCCCCCCGCTCCCCAATCTTCCTCACTCGTCTAGAAAGCCCCGCTCACCTTCCTCCTCACTCGTACAGAAAATGCCTGCTCCTCTTCTTTCACTCCTACAGAAATCCCTAGCCCTCCTTCTTCCCCACTCGCATTGCCACTAGGCTCGTCTCTGGCTACTCTGCTCAAACCCGTGAGCTCGGCGCGACGCCCACAAGGAAAATGGAGTCGGCTGGCCCCAGCGCCAAGAAGATGAGGCTCCCTCCAGTGGCGACGCCGGTTGTAGATCGCGCACCCAGTAGGGCGGGGAGAAGCGGCGAGCCCCCCCCCCAACCCGGATCTGATGAACCGGTAGAATCTCCGATGGACCTTATCAGCGATCTCCCGTGCGTCTACCTTGAGGAGATCATCTCGCTTCTCCCCACCAAGGATTGCTGTCGCACACAAGTCCTCTCAACTCGGTGGCGCCCTCTATGGCGCACCGTGCCCCTCAATCTCGACTGTCGTCAGATATCTGTCCCTCCTGAATTTGATCTCCTCAGAGCCATCGTCTCTTCTCACCTGCAAGGCCCCGTTCAATGCCTCTGTATCGCGACAAGCTACCTGCTGTCCATACCTGGCAAGGCGGACACTTGGCTGACATCCCCTGAATTCGGAAAACTCCAGCAGTTTGAGTTCTACCATTACCACGAAAGTTTCATACCATGAACATACCAAGAATTCGTGCCCACACCACCGTTGTCCATCTCGCGGTTTTCCTCCTCTCTCCACACCGCCACCTTCGCCCGGTGCCATCTACCAGACGATCTGGTACAAATGCTTCGACTCCCACTGCTAAAAAACTTACTGATTGTTTTGGGAATAGAAATCTACTCTTATAAAAACCAAAGCCAACTGGCAATTACATTAACATATCATCTTTTCTCCCACAAGATAAACTACTCATACAAATGCATCTTCATGTTCCGTGCAATGAACGGGCATCTTGCTAGTTAAGATTCTAAATTTCATTCATTTTTTTGCGGAGAATTGTTTTTTGAATTTTATTTTGATACATTTTTGAAAATTATTTTTAACGTGACTCGAAATTTCGTGATTACAAGAGTTCAGACCCCACCGAAATATGCAAAATTTTGTTGAATTTTTTAGCAGTGCCCAGAATATATGGTCTTTCATGCTAATAAAAAGAATATGGGCTTCAAATATCCTTAAGAATTAGCAAATGGGTTGTAAATTATTGAAAATTATGGCTAATGGGCTGTATGCTGTTTTCCACAGATTTGGAGGCTGACTTCTGGGCCTACTAGGTTGACGATGACGCTGTCCTAAAATTTTTTTTGACGCGTACGCAAGGCTTTGTCAACTTAGTCAACACACAGCAGTGACTGTTGGATGTCCATCCAACAGCCGCCATGCTTCTTCAATCTCCAATCTTCCTGCTCCAGCCGCCCAAACCAGCGCCGGCGGGACTGCCTGCTCCGTCCTCCCGTGGCTGGCTGTGCTGCCGCCAGGCCATTCCTCTAACCACCCACACATCCTATTATTTTCCGGCGACGTCAGCCTCACCCCGCAGCCGACCAGTCAGCGCCCGTTCTCCCCTCAGCGTGGGCATCCGCTACGGTGGCTTCACTGGCTCCGGGTGGTTCTCTTCCTGGGGCCCGCCCTCGTCCACCGCGTTTGTGCTCTCGGCGCGGCGAGGTCAACATGGTCAACAAACAACAGCCATCGGAAGAGGATGACAGTAGGGGCCCACACAGGGAAATGCCTCCTTATTACGCGCAAAATAATGATTCCTCCACCTGATAGCTGGGACCCACCGGAAGGGCCTCCGTATTTCACAAAAAAACATTCCCCCCGCTGTCAGCTCGGACCCACCGGAAATGCCTCGTTATTACGCACAAAAAATGAATAATCCCCTTGCTAGCTGGGACTCACCTTGGTGGGAGGCTGACTACGAGGACAGAGGGCTTTGTGAACTTAGTCAATATGAACAATTCTAGCTCTAGTGACCGTACGATGTCCATCCAATGGCCGTAGTGCTTCTTCAACCTGTGGTCTTCGTGCTCCAGCCGCCCAAAGCAGCGCCGGTCGTGCCGCATGCTCCTGCCTCCCGTGGCCGGCTGTGATGCCGGGGAGGCCTCACCGCCCCCTACTACTCCCACCGCTGGCCAGGCCATCCCTCTACTCACCCACACCCCCTGTTATTCTGCGGCGACGACAGCCTCACACCGCAGCCAAACCAGTGAACCCTCGTACTCCTCTTCGCGTGGGCATCCACTGCTGCGTCTTCCCCGGTTCCGCGTCGTCCCCTTCCTAGGCCTCGCTGTCGTCCACCGCCGTGGTTCTCTGGGCGCGGCGTGGTCAATGTGGTCAACGACCGACTTCCATCAAAAGAGTACTGTGCGTGGAGAGGCTGACAGCTGGATCCACGGCGGTCGCAAGGAAGTGCGTCCTTATTACGCGCAAAATAATTATTCCTCCACCTGACAGCTGGGACCCACCGGACGGGCCACCGTATTTCGTGAAAAAAATGTTTCCCTCCTGACTGCTGGGACCCACCAGCTACACCTTCGCACGTAAGGAAGTGCATCCGGGCAAAAAAAAAAATGATTCACCCCCTTGAGTGCTGGGACCCATCAGCTACATCTTCGCATGCAAGGAAGTGCGTCCAGGAAAAAAACGATTCGCCCCCCGACTGCTGGGACCCACCAGCTACACCTTCGCATGCAAGGAAGTGCGTCCTGGCAAAAAAATAATTTGCCCACCTGACTGCTGGGACCCACCAGCTACATCTTCGCACACAAGGAAGTGCCTGACAGTCGGGACCTACCTGGTCGAAGCGTACGTAGCGTTGTCATTCTGGTCGCGAACGTGTACGTACATATATACTGGTGGATGTAGAGGCGCGCACGTGTCGATGTAGAGGCGCGCATGTGTCATAGTAGAGGCGCGCACGTCGCATGTACACGTACGTACAGCGGCCAGTGTGCAAGAAAGAAAATACGGCCACGTATGTGTACATACGGGCGGGGTCTTGAACGCCTCCTTGCGCATACGTACGGCCAGGGCTCATGTACATGGCTGGGTCGGAACGGAGAAACATCGTCGTCATCGTGTTCATTTGGAGGCAACAGAATGCATCGTGTTCATGGGGAGGCAACGGAATGCGTCATGTTCATCGGGAGGCAACGGAACGCGTAGGAGCCAACCGGCTGGGTCGGAACGGAATGCGTCGTCGTGTTCATCGGGAGGGCTTGGACGGAACAGGCGATGGAAACGAGGCCTGGCGTACTGCAGAACGGAGGAAATGGCCTTGTGTTCATCCGGCCACGTTCGAAACGGGATCCTGTTCATCGGGAGGGGTCTAGCGTACCGCAAAACGGAGGAAATGCACCTCCTACGGTCGAAACGGGGGTCCTGTTGATCGTGAGGGGTGTGGCGTACCGCAAAACGGACGAAATGGACTTGTGTTGGAGCGCTACGGTCGAAACAGGGGTCATGCTCATCGGGAGGGGTGTGGCGTACCGCAAAACGGGACTCCACGGGATACTGTTCATCTCCACCGTCGACCTCCTCCAGCCTCCACGGGCTACCGTCGACCTCCTCCAGCCTCCACGGGTTCTTGTTCATCCAGCCTCCACCGCGCGCTACTCCACCGGCTACTATTCAACCACCCCTCCACTGGCACCCATCCACCATCTACTGTGCATCTAGCCCTCCACGGGGTCGTCATGTTCATCCAACCCTCCACACCACGGGGTCCTGTTCATCCAGAGGCAATGCCACCGTTCACTGTTCATCCACCCCCCCTCCCCCACAACGGTCACTGTTCATCCAGAGAGGTAGCATTAATCGGCTTCAGTTAGCAGCAGCAGCGAAGGAATCGCTCGATTGGGTTCAGTTAACAGCCATCAACCCGCTCGGGTTCAGCAACGCGTAGCCTGCAGTGCAATTGCTCTGGTTTAGTTAGAGCCCAACGCCTCGCTCGGGTTGAGATAGAGCCAACGCCTCGCACACACGCGCATATGTGTACGAGAGAAACGCGCATCGCTCGGCCCCCGACCTCCCACCGTAACCAGGAACTCCCCGAAATTTTCCTCGCCCTCGCTTCTACCATCGTTTTTTCCGTCATGGATGGCCCAAAGAATGTCATGCGGTTGCATCTCCGGCCCGCCCAGGATGAAAAGCCCATTTTCTGTCATGATTTTTTGTCATAGAAGTAGGAGCCCACCACATCTATGATGATACCAGGTTTTGTCACAATTATCGTCATAGAAGTGTCATATGTATGACAGAAAAAAATTTCGTTCGGCCCAAAATGTCACAGATGTGTCTTTTTCTTATAGTGACTATTAAGAGTGGGTGAGGTGTTGCTTAATGAGTTTCTTGCTCAAAGTGCTTAGTGATATGCTCCAAAAACCCTCAACTACTTTCTCACATCCACATATGTTCCAAATGAAAATTCAAACTCGGCCCCGCCGAAACTTTCTATCCGGCGCCACCGAGTTCGGTTGACATAGCCACTGCCAGAAACCCTAGTCTTTTCGGTCTCACCGATGGGGATCTCGGTCTCACTGAGATGGGATTGCAAACTCTCTGTTGCCTATTGCAATAATTTCGGTCTCACCGAGATATGCGAACGGTCCCACCAAGATTGCCATGCAAACTCTCTGTTTCCCTTTCGTAACATTTCGGTCCAACCAAGATGAGTGAATCGGTCCCACCGAGTTTGTCTGACCAACTCTCTGTTTGTCTATTACCGAAATTGGTCTCACCGAGTTTGTGTAATCGGTCTCACCGAGATTACGTTATGCCCTAACAATAACGATATCGGTCCCACTGAGTTGACATATCAGTCCCACCGAAATTCCTAACGGTCACATTATGAACTAAATCGGTCTGATCGAGTTTCACAATTCGGTCCCACCGAGTTTGGTAAATCGTGTGCAACGATTAGATTCTGTGTGGAGGCTATATATACCCCTCCACCCACTCTTCATTTTTGGAGAGAGCCATCAGAACATGCCTACACTTCCAACATACATTTTCTGAGAGAGAACCACCTACACTTGTGTTGAGATCAAGATATTCCATTCCTACCATATAAATCTTGATCTCTAGCCTTCCCCAAGTTTCTTTCCACTCAAATATTCTTTCCACAAAATCCAAATCCTGTGAGAGAGAGTTGAGTGTTGGGGAGTCTATCATTTGAAGCACAAGAGCAAGTAGTTCATCATCAACACACCATTTGTTACTTCTTGGAGAGTGGTGTCTCCTAGATTGGCTAGCTGTCACTTGGGAGCCTCCGTCAAGATTGTGGAGTTGAACCAAGGAGTTTGTAAGGGCAAGGAGATCGCATACTTCGTTAAGATCTACCCTAGTGAGGCAAGTCCTTCGTGGGAGACGGCCATGATGGGATAGACAAGGTTGCTTCTTCGTGGACCCTTCGTGGGTGGAGCCCTCCGTGGACTCACGCAACCGTTACCCTTCGTGGGCTGAAGTATCCATCAACGTGGATGTACGATAGCACCACCTATCGGAACCACGGATAAAAAAAATCTCTGTGTCTCCATTGCGTTTGCACACTCTAATCCCATCCCTTTACATTCTTGCAATTTGCATGCTTTACATTCCGCTACTCATATACTCTTGACATGCTTGCTTGATATGTATTGTGAATGTTAAAACTTGTGCCAAAACTCCACTTCAACTTAAAGAGATTAAAAACTGCAACTTTTCTTACTTAGTCTATTCACCCCCCCTCTAGACACCTCTTCTCGATCCTTTCAAACCCCTATGCATAAGTTTACAAGGTCACTGAACCCGCAAGTTGATCAGCAAAACATACATCAAGTAGACCACGTGAATATCCCATTGTCACCACAGATAAGCACATGCAAGACATACATCAAGTGTTCTCAAATCCTTAAAGACTCAATCCAATAAGATAACTTCAAAGGGAAAGCTCGCGGTACATCAAGATCGTGCCAAATCAAGAACACGAGAGAGAGAGAGAGAGAGAGAGAGAGAGAGAGAGAGAGATCAAACGCATAGCTACTGGTACATACCCTCAGCCCCGAGGGTGAACTACTCCCTCCTCGTCATGGAGAGCGCCGGGATGATGAAGATGGCCACAGGTGATGGATCCCCCCTCCGGCAGGATGCCGGAACAGGGTCCCGATTGGTTTTTGGTGGCTACAGAGGCTTGCGGCGGCGGAACTCCCGATCTAAGTTTCTTTCTGGGGGTTTCTGTATTTATAGGAACTAGCGTGTGACCCGCGCATTTGCGCGGCTAGATTCTACATTTCATTATAATTGTTGTCCTACATTGAAGACAATCACTTCTATTTTTTTGAGATGCCTAAAATATGAGACTCTGTATAAAAATACGAATGATCATACCCAAAAATCATCCAGGCCAAATTAAACTGTAAATAAATTGACTTGTATATTAATAGTAATGGAAGAAAAAATTGATGACCCTTGTCATGATGCCTTTTAAATATTTTTGTAGACAGAATGTTCAATCATTTACGACATGTAACCATTTGTGTTCTCTTTCTTCATTGGGCTCATCTTATTAGTACTATAATTTTCATTGGCGCAGCATATTGAAATTAGCTAAGTAATTCCCCTCATCTTATTTTAATTGCCATTGTCGTGTGCCCATGTAAGTTTGTCAATTCATCGGCCACTTATTTTAATTTTCATATGTTGGGGCCATTTCAAGGATGTCAAAAAACAACGTGCTCTAAAACGGAGCCTTCTCACCCTTGGTTCGACATAGTCTATTTTTGGACATCTTTGAAATGACCTCAACTTTTGCAAGTAGGTGGCATGTCCATGGTAGGTATGCATGTCAGGTTTGAACAATTTCTGACACCGTATGCAAGTTGTGACACGTCTCGCCATTCGTCAGCCTTTTTGACCGAGAGAACTCCAATAAATGCAAAATTTGCCGAAAACTAAAATGGCTTGGCTTGGTGCCTTGTTGTTTATACAGAAACAAAATCAGTCCGCTGAATTTGATACTTAAATCCATGTACCATCTGTCAGTTGAATTTCATACTTAATCCATGTTCGGTTCAAAGTTACTTTTTGCTTGATGTTTATACAGAAAAAAAAATTCTGAACCTCTCTTCTATTTTGTACTCCCTCCGTCCGGAAATACTTGTCATCAAAATGAATAAAAGAGGATGTATCTAGATGTATTTTAGTTCTAAGTACATCCCTTTTTGTCCATTTTGATGACAAGTATTTTCGGACGGAGGGAGTATAAGCCAAGCACGTACCAATCTTTTCTGTTACTTCAATTTGTTCCAGATGATTGCCATGTGGTCATATCTTACATTCTTAAAAAGTTGCTCCACATTACAAGGTATTCTCTTAACATGCAAGTGGTCCAACTCAGCATGCCATGTCATCAGATACCAGCCAAACACACGTCAGCTATACATGAGGGACCCACCATAGGTTTACAACAAATCATGTGATTAAATTATACTAATTTGCATGTAGTCATTACCTGGTCACCCAATAGACAATCGTTTCATCTTCAGTTCAGTTACAACTACAGAACGCACCCACCACAAGATTGTTTTTTTTTTTTGAGAAACACCCACCACAAGATAATCAGCGTTAAATGACGCACCGAAGCCCAACAAAGAAGCCCGATCGTCTCATTAAGAAGCCCAATTGTCTCTCTCTCCCCCGATCTATAAAGAAACAGTCTTTCCCTGGACCGATGCGATCTCGCCGTGTGGTCTGGTCCTCTGGCACGACCGCTGGTCTTCGGCGCATATGCCGGTTGTAGTTTCTTTCTCGGTGTAGACCGTTCGGGTGCTTTGTAGCATCGTCGACATGGCTGCGGTGGTGCTGCTTTCCCTCTCTCGTCCGTTCGCTGGGAATCGGTGTGGCGCCCTGTAGCGTCGTTGAGATGGCGGTGGTCGTCCTCCTCTCTCTGTTCCGGCGAAGCTAAATCCAACGTCTGTTGGGAACTGGTGGAGGTTGGTTCCAGTTGTATCCAGTCTAATCTAACTTATAGCAGTCCTGTGTTGGCTTCCTTTCAGACTACGGGAGAAACTGGTGGGTGGAGACGCTGGCCAGGTATTTCAACCAACGATGCCCACTCCTCTACTACTCATCTTCTACCTTCATATTTTCCATTTTTTCTTAACACGCCACCTAATTTGATCTGAGTCATATTCGTGTAGTTCGATTGGATAGTGGTTAACGTATGCTGACTTGCTGAGTTCATTTGGTTACATTAGCAGGGAGCTATGGCCCATGGGTGGGATTGGGTAAGGGTATGCTGATTCACAGTCAGTGCAAATCAATCCGTCTGTGGTGGATTTGATGGTTCTAACACGTCCGCTGTATCGAGCAGCAGCAAACTCCAGTGCAGATCGATATCTGAAGCACCACCGCAGGCAACCAGAAGGTGCCCCTTTTTCTTATGCCAGTCTGCTTTCCCTCAGTTATTTGCTGCATCTCCTCTGCACCCAATTATCCCTACTTAGAACATTGATGTGACTTATATTCAGATTTTAGTACCTATTATGCTTTTCTTATATAGTATGTAAATTTTGGGAGGAGAATTGATTTCAGTTTCACATGCTGCCCGGTACTATTATTGGCAACTCTATTTTTTTGTCCTTAAATATTTTTTTTGGCGTATTTTTGGATCAGGTTCTGGTCGTTCATGCATATCTGTTGCCCTTCAAATGTTTTGTTTGCTAATTTTTTAACAGGCTCTTATTAGTTCAGGTTCTTTATATTTATTTATTTTTATGTTCTTTGCAAGCCCTGAGGCTGCTTGGTACTACCCGCTACTGAATCCCTCAAATGCTTATTCATGTAGCAAGCGGGAAAGAAGGGGAGGAAGGCGAACCTGTCCCCCCCCACCCCCCACCCCCCCCACCCCCCCCTCCCCCCCACCCCACACACACACACACACATCTTTTTCCCAGAAAAGATGGATTGTCACTGCTTTTTGCTCCAACAACGGTTGACACTAATTTGGTAGAGATTAGAAATGCTAAATTGTTTTATGACCATGTTTACAAAGGCACATAGATGTATCTTGATTTGGCCTCAAAGGTCCTGCCTCTATGTTGTATTACTGACCGAGCGCATGTGTCACTATGCCTTCATCTGTTTCAATCTGTCACCATCAAATTCTCCATTGATTACTGTTGGAAATATGAGCAATTTACCGAGTGATTTTATTAACAGAAATACTACATAAAGCATGACTAGTGTAGTGATAAAACAAGCCATGTGATTTGACAAAGAGAAGGTAAACAACATCTTCATATATGAACCGTAACTAAACATATCTTGAGCAGACAGTGTAGCAAGTTGCATATATGAAATAGAGTCTAACATATCTAGGGCAAATAATAGAACAAGGAACTGTAGCAGAACCTCCAATAGAAAGCGGAGAAACACGTACGTGACAGCAACAGGAGCAGAGGCACTGGACTTGGGGTCGGTGTCCTCCATGTCGTCGAGGAGGTTGTCGACGTCGGGGAAGTAGTCGTCGGAGTCCGGGGCGTCCGTGACAAAGAAGTCAGTAGTCGCGCAGAGCGCTCCCCAAAAACCTTATCACCCTTCTCCCGTACAGGACTCAAAAGGTGCGGTTTCGGAGGCCTACTGTCCCGACTCACGGTGCACGCCGCAAGCCGGGATGAGGAAGACAACAGCAGCATAGAGATTGGAACCGGTGGCGAGAGGAAGGAGAAGTTCTGGTGCGTCTCTCTGAGAGGAGCGACCTTCCTTTTATAGGCGCAAAAGAAGGAGGCGAGAGGGAAGCGACGGAAGGTGAAACGAAGAGATGAAGACGAGGCGAACAGCCAGCAGCTGAAGGGCTGCACCGTTCGCATTCAAACTCCATTGCCGCAAAAAACTTTTCAGCTTTCGTGTGACCTTTCTTATACCCGTAGTGCGTCGCAAAAATTTAAACATCGGCTCGGCTCATTCCCGCAAGCCGCGGCGCGCCATGACGAGGCGTGGCGTGGCGAGGCGGGCGGCGGAGGAGGAGCGCGCGTGGATGTCCCTCTTGTTCTCATGCTCATACAAGTGGGGAAGGAGCCTCCCTTATAAAGAGGTCCAACTCTCTCTAAACTAGCAATTTGGGACTAAACTTTAGTTCCACCTCTTGCCTTGCACGAATGGGCTGCGTGGGCCTCTAGGATTTATTAGGAATTTCTGAAACTACTATTGGGCTAGGCGCAAATGGACAAAAATTCCAGCAATCCCTCACCAGATCCAAGAGGCACACAAAATTTGCCTTTGGTTCCAAAACACTGTTTTATATACCGGTACTGCAGTGGAGACTGTTAAGTTGAACTTCCACCTAGAACTCTATGTTACACTAGTAAGCAACTTGAACAGTGGACTGGGCCTTGAACTGCAAGTTTTCTGCGAATCTAGCTTCACATAAAGCCTTGACCGGTACGTGGCTACCGTGGGTCTTCCTCGCGGGTGGAGCTTATGCGTCATACTTCAAGACCTTTCATGAGTTTACTAGAGAGAACCCTACTCTCATAGATTGCGACGTTTAACAATCAGACTCATATAGGTGTGTTCTTCAAAAGATGTTATGCAGGACAACATCTCTGCTTCAAAGAGCCACTTAGAACACATTAAGATATACATCAACCTGCCATGCAGATTAGGAGACTATTGCATCTTCATGGATTGGTATTTTTAATAGTAAGGGTACTCTCCTCCGAGTTGACCAAGAGCTTGTCTTCCACATCTAATTCACGGGATCTCCGATCACAAAGAATAGGTTACCACTGTGAACAACTCATATTGTGGGTCTCATACCCATCTCCCTCGATGCATTATCTATCACAATACGTGATAGACCCTCAGTGAAAGTATCTGCCAGATTTTTAGATGTTTGGATATAATCCAATGCAATAACTCCGGAGTTTTTCATTTTTCTGACCGACTTTAACTTTCTCTGAACGTGTCTTGATGACTTCACGTTATCCTTTGAGCTGCTCACTTTAGTGATCACAGTTTGATTGTCACAGTTCATAAGGATACCCGGTACAGGTTTCTCAACTACCGGCAAATCATTCAAGAGCCGACGAAGCCAATCTGCTTCGATCGTAGCTGTATCTAGTGCTGTGAGTTCTGCTTCCATTGTTGACCTCGTTAAGATGGTCTGCTTGCAAGACTTCCAAGAAACTGCGCCACCTCCATGAGTGAATACATATCCGCTCGTGGCCTTTATCTCATCAGCATCTGAGATCCAGTTTGAGTCACTATAACCTTCAAGCACCTTTGGGTGCCCGGTGTAGTGAATTCCATAATTCGCAGTGCCTTTCAAATAACGCAAAACTCTCTCTAGAGCTTTCCAATGCACATCTCCTGGTTTTGAGACAAACCGACTCAGTTTGCTAACAGCAAAAGAGATGTCAGGTCTTGTTGCACTGTCTAAGTACATAAGCGAGCCAATAATCAGAGAATACTTCAATTGATCTCTATCAATTCTTCGATTCTTTTGAAGCAGCACGCTAGCATCATATGGTGTTGGAGAGGGCCTGCAGTCATTATAGCCAAAGCGACTCAAGATCTTTTCCACATAGTGAGATTGAAGGAATGTAATCCCACCATCATCATCTCTCAACAACTTGATGTTCAGAATGACATCAGCCACTCCTAAATCCTTCATCTCAAAACAGCGAGATAGGAAATCCTTGACCTCCTTAATAACATTCAGATTTGTTCCGAAAATCAGTATGTCATCAACATACAAGCAAAGCATAACTCCCTCGCCCCCACCATGGCGATAGTACACACATTTGTCAAATTCGTTCACAACAAAGCCTGTAGCTGTTAAAGTTCTTTCGAACTTCTCATGCCACTATTTGGGTGCTTGCTTGAGTCCATACAAAGACTTCAGCAACTTGCACACTTTCTCTTGCTGACCATCTATTACAAACCCATCTGGTTGTTCAATGTAAATTCCCTCATCCAACTCTCCATTTAGGAAAGCAGTCTTAACGTCCATTTGATGAACAAGAAGACCATGTGAGGCAGTTAGTGAAAGTAGAACTTGAATAGTGGTCACTCGAGCCACAGGTGAGTAAGTATCAAAGAAGTCTTCACCTTCCTTTTGGGTATAACCCTTAGCCATGAGCCGAGCCTTGTACTTTTCGATAGTACCATCAGGCCTAAGCTTCTTCTTGAATACCCATTTGCATCCTATAGGTTCGCACCCATAAGGACGATCAGTTATCTCCCAAGTTTCATTCGCCAAGATGGAATCCATCTCGCTACGAACCGCTTCCTTCCAGTAGTCAGCATCTTCTGATGCATAGGCCTCCGAAATACAACTGGGAGTATCATCTATGAAATACACAAGAAAATCATCACCAAAGGACTTTGCTGTCCTCTGTCTCTTGCTCCTAGTAGGAACTTCATTGTTCTCCTCCACAGGGCTTTCAGAGTGTTCCATCGAAATGGCAGGTTCGGTAATTGTAACTGGTTCTAGATTCGATGAACTAGGCATCTCCTGATTAGATGAGGTAGCCATATCCTTCATGGGAAAGATATCTTCAAAGAATGTCGCATCATTTGACTCCATGATCGTACCGACATGCATGTCAGGTACCTCAGATTTTACAACCAAGAATCTATAGCCAATGTTATGAAAAGCATATCCCAGGAAAACACAATCCATAGTCTTTGGTCCAAGCTTCCGCTTCTTTGGAATTGGAACATTGACTTTCGCCAAACCACCCCATGTTCGCAGATAAGCGAGTTTTAACCTTTTCTTCTCCCATTCCCCGAATGGAGTTATCTCTTTGTTCTTTGTGGGGACTCGAATTAGGACATGACATGCTGTCAATATCGCCTCCCCCCACCATGCCTTGGAGAGACCCGATGTGTCTAACATGGCATTAACCAAATCAGTTAGAGTATGGTTCTTTCTTTCGGCCACCCCATTTGACTGAGGTGAGTAGGGAGGCGTCCTCTCATAGATTGTACCACGTTTCGCAAAAAAAGCATCAAATTCGTTGGAAAAATACCCTCCACCACGGTCGGACCTAAGCCTCTTGATTTTTCGATCAAGTTGGTTTTCCACTTCAGCTTTATAGATCTTGAAAAAGTTCAAAGCCTCATCCTTAGATTTCAGAAGATACACACAGCAGTATCTAGTGGAGTCATCAATTAACGTCATGAAATATTTCTTTCCACCTTTTGTCAAAACACCATTCATTTCACATAGATCTGAATGTATAAGTTCTAGTGGTGCAAGATTTCTCGTCTCCGCAGTCACGTGAGACTTACGAGGTTGCTTAGCTTGCAGACACACTTGACACTTAGATCTCTTGACAGTGGTGAAACAAGGGATTAAGTTCAACTTCGCTAGTCGCGACATGCAACCAAAGTTAACATGACAAAGATGTGAATGCCACACATTTGATTCACTATTGTTGCAAATATGATTAACAACTTTATTGCAAACGTCTGATAAGGATAAACAAAACAAGACTCCTGGCTCGTAGCCTTTACCAACAGAGGTTCCATACTTGGAGATTACAAATTTATTCGACTCAAAGACAAGCTTTTAGCCATCTCTACACAGAAGAGGTCCACTAACAAGATTTTTATTGACGGAGGGGACGTAATGCACATTCTTCAGCTGCACGATCTTCCCCGAAGTAAATTTCAGATCGACCATGCCAACACCACGAACAAAAGCACTTGAACCGTTGCCCATCAGCACGGTTCAAGTCCCTGCGGTCTGATAAGACAAAAACATGGAAATATCACCGCATAGATGCACATTAGCACCCGTGTCAATCAACCAATTAGGAGAATGACATACTGAAAGAATAGTGGGAAATATACCATACCCAACATCCTTCATGTGAGTGTCTCCAATGACAACATTAGCGGTCCTGCCGCCTTTCCCAGGATGACGCTTGTCATAGCGACTGGGGCAACTAGGAGCCCAATGATCAGGATCTCCACACACATGACAAGCACCTTTCTTCTTGTCACTCTTCTTCTTGAAGTTCGTGTGTTGTACAACCTTGTTCTTCCCATCAAACTTTTCTTTACCATCAAGCTTGCCCTTGTTCTTGAACTTGTGGGACTGGAAGTTTTTCTTCTGTACCAGATTGGCACTAGATCCTCCCTCAATACCTCGAGCACGTGTGTCCTTTGCTCTCGCCTTTTCTTCCACACCAAGAGTACCACTGAGATCCGAAACGGAAAACTCCTATGCTTTAGTAAGGTAGCAAAGTTCCTCCATGAAGGAGGAAGCTTAGTGATGATACCCCCGGCAACAAACTTGTCCTGTAGCATGCAATTGAAGTGCTCAAGTTCTCTTGCAAATGACTGTATCTCATGAGCCTGCTCAACCACGGAGCCCTCTTTAGTCATCCTGTAATCATAGAATTGCTCCATGATGTACAGCTCAGTGCCGGCATCCGAGACCCCAAACTTGGCCTCGAGTGCGTCCCACATATCTTTTCCATTGTCAATTGACGCATAAGCATCAACTATGTTCTCACCAAGAACACTCAAGAGAGCAGCCTTAAACAGAGTATCCATTTTCTGAGAAGCTTGTGCCTGTTGAGCATCAAGTTCTCCTTCAGGTCTGCCAAGAGTGGCGTCATAGCAACTCATGGTTTGAAACCATAAGACTGCTCTTACGCGCCACCTCTTATAGTGGATACCCTGAAACATAGGAGGTCTCACGGAAGCAGCAAAAACCACTTGGGATAAATTGCCTATAATAAGGTTTTTGGATTGTTGGAAATATGAGCAATTTACCGAGTGATTTTATTAACAGAAATACTAGATAAAGCATGACTAGTGTAGCAGTGATAAAACAAGCCATGCGATTTGACAAAGAGAAGGTAAACAACATCCTCATATATGAACCGTAACTAAACATATCTTGAGCAGACAATATAGCAAGTTGCATATATGAAATAGAGTCTAACATATCTAGGGCAAATACTAGAACAAGGAACTGTAGCAGAACCTCCAATAGAAAGGGGAGAAACACGTACGTGACAGCAGCAGTAGCAGAGGCACTGGACTTGGGGTCGGTGTCCTCCATGTCATCGAGGAGGTTGTCGATGTCGGGGAAGTAGTCGTCGGAGTCCGGGGCGTCCGTGATGAAGAAGTCAGCAGTTGCGCAGAGCGCTCCCCAAAAACCTTATCACCCTTCTCCCGTACAGGACTCAAAAGGTGCGGTTTCGGAGGCCTACTGTCTCGACTTGTGGTGCACGCCGCAAGCCGGGATGAGGAAGACAGCTACAGGGCAGAGATTGGAACCGGTGGCGAGAGGAAGGAGAAGTTCTGGTGCGTCTCTCTGAGAGGAGCGACCTCCCTTTTATAGGCGTAAGAGAAGGAGGCGAGAGGGCAGCGACGGAAGGTGAAACGAAGAGATGAAGACGAAGCGAACAGCCAGCAGCCGAAGGGCTGCACCGTTCGCATTCAAACTCCACTGTCGCAAAAACTTTTCAGCTTCCGTGTTACCTTTCGTATACCCGTAGTGCGTAGCAAAAATTTAGACATCGGCTCGGCTCAATCCCGCAACCCGCTTGTTCTCATGCTCATACAAGTGGGGAAGGAGCCTCCCTTATAAAGAGGTCCAACTCCCTCTAAACTAGCAATGTGGGACTAAACTTTAGTTCCACCTCTTGGCTTAGCATGGGCCTCTAGGATTTATTAGGAATTTCTGAAACTGCTATTGGGCTAGGCCCAAATAGACAAAAATTCCAGCAATTACCCCTACCATTGCTTGCTAATGTTATCCATAGTTTTCTATTTTTCCTCAGTACATATTATATATTGGCTCCTTTCTGCTACCACACTATGTTTGCATGTATACTTTTGTTACAGTTTCCTTTCAGTTTTCATGCTATTACATTTTAGTGTGTGTACTCATATGAAAAACAAATCATGCTTTTCCCATACAGGCTGACTACTGTATTGCTCTAATATTCGAACCGTTTGTGTTACTAGGATGTGTTAAATTAGTCGTACTTTGTGTTTTGTGTGGAGCCACGTTTTGATCTATGTGTAGTATGCCCATTTGTTGGTTTCACATTTTTTCCGGCGAACGATGTTTTATCCATATATTTAATAAAAAGTGTAAAGGATTGTGATATCTAATTATCTAAGGAAGATTACTTTTTGTATTGATATCAGTGGTTTACTAGGAACCAATGTTTTAAGGCTTATCAATGTTTATGCTTCAGGTTTTCCCCAAACATATGTTTCCTCAAGAATGTTTTGTTATTTGGACATATATTTGAAGAAATGTTCAGTTTTATTTTTAGCATGTATTCCCGCAGCAACACGCGGGGTGTCATCTAGTTAATCTATTTTTCTGTGATATATTCCCTCTAGCCAGGCCCCTCTCTCTCTCTCTCTCTCTCTCTCGTGTGTAGGGAATGTACCTTGCCTTTTTCATACCGCGTCAAAGTTGTTTGCATCAACTTCTATTGTTTTGTTTTGTACTATATAATTTCTTCCAAGAACCGATGGTTCATCTCCCTAAAAAAAAGAATGTATGGGTCATGTTTTAGCATTGAGTGTTTTTCAACCGAAAATATTGAAGTGAAATATTTGAGACAAAACAGATTCCAGAAAAATAGTGCGTTGGCTTGTCCTTGAGTTGTTGTGTTATGTACTCCCTCCATTCCCTTATACAAGGCCACAAACACATATTACAGGTACCAAGATAAGATTTATTGACTTCTTTGCAAGTCAACTTTTCTTTTCGTTAGCCGTGATCATTAATACACCACATGTATGCAACGAATGAATGGCAAGGAAGTGGCTGAGTGTCATTATGACTACGTGCATGTAAGTATTAAAAAATTGCTAGTACGAGAAACCATCATTAATTTTTGCCTCGATTATTGTTGGTGGCCTTGTATTGATGTAAAATGTATTTTTCATAGTGGCTTTGTATAAGGGAATTGAGGGAGTACCATCGTTGTACACTTGTCCTTGTCATGCACTATTATGCCTGGCCGCACGTGCTTCCATATAGACAGCCTTTCCTTATTTAGAGTTAGATGTGAATTAATTATCTACATGCTCGTCATGTGCGCCCGGCAAGACTTTTTATCCTAGCGCTTGTGCGTACATGGCCGGGTGCTCATGCGTGTGACCCCAGGGCTCTTGTGCATGCATGGCGAAACGCCCAAGCGTGTGTGTGCATGCATTACCTCCACTCCAACTCCAACATTTCTTCACTCCCTGCTTCCACAACAAACAGAAAATGTTGGTGAGGTGCTGCCAGGGGGAAAATTGAAGGTTTCTTACTGACCAAAAATAAGATGACATATGTTAGAAGGGAGAGAGTGATTTGGTGGAATAGTTGTTATATTGCTTGAGCCTCGTGGGCATATATATAGGAGTAAAATGATCAACTTGGAGTATAAGACAAGGCAGGACCGAATCCTAGTCTATCTCATCTTTCCTAATAATCAATATACTCAACATCCCCCACAGTCACAACGGTAGCGACGCAGACGGTGAGATTGGAGAAGAATCCAAAGTCAAGCCAACGAACACCCTCCACAGTTGTTACGGTCGATCCATCACGGAAGTCGTGGCTGGAGTGGAACCCAACGAGGTTGCTCAAGCAAGGCGGTAGCCCTTTGTGCCAGTTGTCGAGGTAGCCGAGAGCGTAGGGTGGTGGAGCCGTGGTCGAGGTAGCAGTGCGAATAATGCCATGGTCGAGGTTCAGTCGGGGATAGCCGGTGTCGAGGATGTCATCGTGGAGCCGCGAGCACAAGGTGGCGCCCAGTTAGCATGGGCGCAGTGTGTCAAAGAAGGGGTGCGCCGGAGGGAAGACGGTGTTGACGAGGCGTCGTGGCGGGTGTGCCAAGCCCAGGGACACGTCGTGGACGAAGGCACACATCGGTGTTGCCAGCACCGGGAATGCGTAGACGGACAAAGAAGAAGTTGACGAAGCGCCGCACAAGGCTTGCCAGGCCTGGGGATACGTCGTGGATGAAGGCACGCACCAGTGTTTCCAGCACTGGGCATGCGTAGATGAGGGACCTGCACGAGCTGTACGCCATGTCGGAGAAGTCGGAGCGGCCAATAGAGAAGAACTCGACGACGGTTGCAGCGCCAATCGGCGCAGGGCTGATGTCGCCTGCGGTTGTCGGAGTAGACAAAGTGGTCGGGGTAGATGACGGCGATGATGGCGATGGGCTGGTGCTGGACGAAGACGAAGGAGGTGGACAGGCAGCGGCGGCGGCTATGGGGGTAGTGGCGGCGGTGGCCTGACGACGGCAACGGCGGCTAGATTAAGAGTGCGGCGGCGGTGCTCGAAGTAGGCGAACAACCCTAACAGCGTGACGAAGACCAGCACGGATGGTGGCGCTCCCGCGCCAAGGTAGACGGCGCGACGCATACCACGTGAGGTCGACACGCGGTGACGACAGAGTGGAATGCGGGCCGCGGCGGTGGGGACCGCGGGCCACGACGCTATAGCCCGAAGGGGCCGACGCAGCGATGGAGCGTGGGTCGGTGCAACCACGGGGATGGCCTCGGGGCGGCGGCGGGGACCGCATATCGTGGCACGACGGCCCGAAGGGGCGACGCAGCGGCGACGCATGAGTCGATGCAGCCACGAGGAGAACCACGGGGAGGCAATGCTGCGGCCCCACTGGGCAGCGGCAGCCCGATACTCGATTGGTGGAGAGGCGTGCGGTACTCAGGATGATCTTTACGGGACCCACGGTGGCGCGCGTAACCAACGGGCCAAGTCGGTCGCACGGCGTAGGTGCGGCGGCGAGAGGGTGATCAAGCCGATCGCGCGCGAGGTTGGGGACGCCGCTCGGTATAGGCGGGGTGGCGGCGAAGTACGAGATGAAGCCGGCGGAGACGGACTGCGTGGTACGTCGTGCCAACGAGCGCGTCAGCACCGGCACCCGGGCTGCCAAAGCAGCGCCGGCGCCTGGGCGGCTAGGCCCGAGCGACCAAGGTAGCAGCGGGGCCCGAGTTGAGGCAGCCGACGTGCCTGACACGGTCGGCCCGACGCCGCCGGGGACGAGGCCGGCGAGGTAGATCGCAGGGCCGCGTTGTACAGATGCGTCGGAGGCGGGTGGCGTGGATCGACGGGCGGGCGGGCGCGGTAACAGCGGTGGTCGCCGCATGGCACGAGGCCACTAGGAGGGCGATGCAGGCGTCCCGGTCTGAGAAGGTGGTGAAGGCCGGCGTAGATCAACGAGTGGGCTGCCGCGCATACGACGGTCGTGAGGGGCCGCCTGTCGGGCGAGGCCGTCGGGTCGGTGAAGAGCCTGTCGGTCGTGCCGGTGTCGGAGTAGAGGCGCACGGGAATCGACGGCGACGGCGGGCGACGCAAACCGATCAAGCATAGATCAGAAAACCAAAAAGAAAACGCCGATCAAAACAACAGGCGAGAGTGCGAAAAAACCCGGAGCAAGTGCTTGGGAAAAAGACTCTCTAGGGCAGCCGGCCAACATGGCCGGCGGACGAACCCTAGGTACGGGCGGCGCGGCCCCGGCGGTGGTCATGGAGGCCGGCTGCCTGGGGGGCGGCACGCGGGTGCGGAAGCGGCGGCGGCTAGGGTTTGAGATCGATTAGGCCGACACCATGTTAGAAGGGAGAGAGTGATTTGGTGGAATAGTTTTTGTATTGCTTGAGCCTCGTGGGCATATATATATAAGAGTACAATGATCAACTTGAAGTACAAGACAAGGCAGGACCGAATCCTAATCTATCTCATCTTTCCTAATAAATATACTCAACAACATATGAAAGAAATTGTTCTATCGGACATCACACACGCGCGCGCGCAGAGAGAGAGAGAGAGAGACGTACGTACCAACACAGGTGGTCTGAGGGGTGCAGCATCCTATCAAACAACTTGCGCGTGTAGGCTTGCTCCTCCTCCTTGGTCACAGGGATGGAGATTGCATAAAAGAGAAGATAACCCCCCCCCCCCCCCCCCGAAAGCTGAATCCAGCTGAATCCATCGTTCTCCATTGGTCTATTTCATGTCATGGGATAACCCCCTCGAAAGAAGAGTGCAAAGACCAAGTTCCCATTTCCTCCGTTCATCCACGAGAATCGATATTTGTTCTTTCCACTTTGAATACGTCAATTCTCATCCGTTACTTGAGATTCGATACGTAAGATACGTCATTTCTCATCCTCCATCCGGGCAATAAAGCCAAGGCAAGCTCATATTTGCGTATCTAAAGGCTTGGTGTGGAGTTTTGGGGAGAGGGAGATACGAGTGGAAGATGTGCAGCAGAAGAATAAGGGGAGAGGAGAAGACATGTTTGCAGTGGAAGGGCAAAAGCTCCACTAAACACAGCTAACAGTCAGCATTAAAATGGTTGCACAGATAGTGGCCATGCGTAAGAGATTGACGGTTCTATGATTTAAGTTCATGCGTAAGAGATGGACGGTTCTGTGATTTATCACCTTCAGTTACAGTTGAGGGAACCCTAAAAAAAAGTTACAGTTGAGGGAGAGACGCAGTGACCGAACTTGTACTAGTATTTTGGGGTGACGTGGCTGCACATGTGGAAGACGGGGTGTCTCATGGTTGGGTGGATGGAGAATTGCTGACATGGTGTACTGCTGATGTGGACAATCTGCATGTTAAGAGAATGCCTTGTAGTGGGGATCAACTTTTTAAAAATGTAGGATGTAGGATATATATATATATATATATGTATATATATGTATATATATATGTATATATATATATATATATGTATATATATATACACAAGTTGTAGTGGGGATTCATTGATATGTAGACATGACAAGTTGCTTTAGGGTAAAACTGCAGTTTCATTAGTCTGAACTCATACATTCGCATTACCAGCGTATCTCTGATATGAACCGAGGAGACTCGACTAATAAGTAAAAGAAAGATATGAATTGAGGAGGCATTCAGCATACTTTTAACCTTCGATTGTACACGTTTAACTAGTTCTTGGCCGAATGCTTTTAACTTATCCTACTGAATGCAGAGTGCTAGTGCCAGATATCTTAATACGTGGTAGCTATTTGTACTCTCCTTTTCCTTTTAGTGTTTTGCTCAACACTGATAGGTAGGCATGCTAGGTTGGTGCAGGGTCGTAGTGAGTGCTCTGTCTATGGTTGGTGTCGCTATAGTTTGAACTCTGACCATGTATTGGCACCAAAACGTTATGCCTGATATGAACCTAAGAGGCATTAGGCATATTGTTTTGACAGGACAGAGTAACAATCCTGAGCGCAAAAAGTACACCTGCATGTGTGCATGATCTGAACAATGTTGCCCATGTTCTACCACTCTATATTGCTATGGTAGTTTTAGGTGGGTTCAATCTATACTTTTAGGTGGGTTCAATCTTTTGCAATGAACTCTGAACCAGATTAACCATATGAATTAGCAACAAATTCTGGAATTCTGGCATTTCTGTTTTTCTGGTCAAAACAAGAGCTTAGACTCTAAATTTAACCAGCACTAACAGTAGCAAGTGTTGTACATGGTGCGAGGTGATGCAGGGGCGAGGGTGCTGATCCAGTACAACTTCAAGGTGAACTCTAGCGCGGCGCCGGAGGAGATCTCCCTGGAGGCGGAGCGTACCACGCACTAGTACGGCGTGGATTTCGGGTAATGGGCGTGGGTTAAGGTCACAGCTGGACTACGGGGAGGTTTGTACATGGCCGGCCGGCGGGAGCACTGTCCAGATTGAGTCAACAATGCGAGGGAGTTGACAAGGAACATACAGTCAAGCTGAGTGGGAAGGATAGGGTGAATGGGGCGGAGGTGCAAGCGAGCACCGAGCTGGGCCGGTGGCCGCAGCGAAGGCGGAGGGCGAGTGCGGCAGGTTGGTGTCGGGCACGACCAGCAGCGTTAGCGACGACCGCCTCGCCAACACCGGGGCCACCAGGTAGTACGCTAGCGGCCGCTTGAAGTCGGAGAAGTTGGGTAACGCCGCGAGCACAACCGTCACATTGACTCCGGCGGCCGGGGAAGGCAGCAGCGCGACGATGAGCAGGGAGACATGACCTCAGGGGTTTGGATTATGTCATCCTGCGGGTTGATTAACGAAAACAACGGGCGGGTACATGCAAAAGTGCCACAACGACCGGTCTGTCCACCTGGCTGCCAAGTGTCTTGCTGTGATAGGCCCAAGACCAGATCGTCACATCCAGGGTAAGTTGGGGTATGGTGTGTTTTGCAAGTTTGGGACTAAATCATCACATTCTGTGCAAGTTGAGGTGCCTGGGGTGCTTTTAACTCAACTTTATATGCAGACTAAAAAGAAACGGAGGGAGTACGTACTGCAAGACACCAACAAGTTAAGCCAGGTATGCACCTGCAGTCATCTATGCACGCGTTTTTGCTTGAAAATTTGGACAAAAGTTTGGAGCATCTTTACCAAGATCTTCCACCTGCTACTACCCACAGCTAGTTGGGTAGCCTCCCTCTAGACCATTGGTGGTACTATATGTGTTAGGCCGACCCCAACCACCATCACCAGCAGTTTCATGCGTCATTCAGTTTAGTACTACATAGGTGGCGCGGCTTGTCGCACGTTGGCCGCAAAACGACAGACAACCAGATACAATTAACCATTTTGAAAGATGATAGAGCTAAAGTGCTATGTGTAAAGTGATTTTAGCACATGAATATAGAGTTTCACAAGTCTAAACAATGTAAAAAAAGAGCAGCAATCATTTAAAGAGGAATGTGAACAAGAACACACTATATAAGATAATATTGAGGAGAATAGCCCAAGCAAAGAGCTGGTCACATGTGAATCAAAGCAGTTCTATGTAAGAAAAATATGGATGAATTATTTGTAGTAGGTCACAGAACCACATCTACCTCTGACATTTTCAATCAAAGGGCTAAGACATGTTCTTCAAAATACAAAAAAAACATACACAGTTTTGCGTTGCCTTCCCCAGATATCATGATTTTGTTTCTTTTATGAAGATATCCAAAAGGATATCGTCGACCTGGTCCATAGAAGAATTGCAGCATTGATATTATCAACCATCACAAGGAAAATAACACGACAAAATACGTATCATCTGACATCCTTTGCGGTGCTAAAAAATAGTATGTAAGAAGGATGGGCATATTGTGCACAAGCAATTAGCATATAAGCTTAGGCGAGTATATCACCAATTCAGATTATGTAAAAAGAAGTGGAGCATTGACCATATAGTATATACACAACTTTATTATTCTATAATGAAATGTTGTCTTCGACCTACTTTCCTTTTAGGTAAAACGAGCACAACAATACAACTAATTGTGCCTTTGTTTTGCCTGCAAGGAGAAGTACTGAATAGAAAAATACAACTGATCTACTTTCCTTTGATCTACAACAATACAACCGATCTACAAATCATATATGAGAATGGTACATCTCTATCTTGCAGCACCTCTTAAAAATGTAAGAACAATGGTGGTTTTTCTTCTCTGCAAAATTAAATCGCGGTCATGTAGAATCCATAACACAATGAAGAACCCAAGAGATCTCTGTAGGTGTATATACCAACAAATATCAACTTGGTCATAGGACACCATAATCTATAATCTTATATTCAGGAAAAATTGTATCCCCCAAGCAACACATGAATAAATAGTTACCGACGGGAAAAGAAAGACACTTAGAAATCATGCATGACCCGAAGCACATTAATAAGAATAAAGAATGGGTATACCTGTAGATCCACGGGTGGAGCAACGACGGAGAGTGATACGTCTCCAATGTATCTATAATTTTTGATTGTTCCATGCTATTATATTATCCGTTTTGCATGTTTAATCGGCTTTAATATGCTTTTTTATATTATTTTTGGGTCTAACCTATTAACCAAAGGCCCGGTGCTAGTTTCTATTTTTTTTGCCTATTTCAGTGTTTCGCAGAAAAGGAATACCAAAGGGAATCCAAACGTAATGAAACCTTCGCAATGATCTTTCTTGGAAGAAACGCAATCCAGAAGACTTGAAGTTGAAGTCTAGAACTCCGCGAGGCAACCACGAGGTAGGAGGGCACGCCCATGGGGTAGGCGCGCCCCCACCCTCGTGGGCTCCATGCAGCTCCACCGACGTACTTCTTTTGCCTATATATACTCTTATACCCTAAAAACACCAGGGGGAGCCACGAAACCACTTTTCCACCGCCGCAACCTTCTGTACCCGTGAGATCCCATCTTGGGGCCTTTTCCGCCGATCTGCCGGATGGGGAATCGATCATGGAGGTCTTCTACATCAACACCATAGCCACTTTGATGAAGCGTGAGTAGTTTACCACAGACCTTCGGGTCCATAGTTATTAGCTAGATGGCTTCTTCTCTCTCTTTGGTTCTCAATACAAAGGTCTCCTCGATGTTCTTGGAGATCTATTCGATGTAATACTTTTTGCGGTGTGTTTGCCGAGATCCGATGAATTCTGGATGGGGCGGAGGTCCGATGAATTCCAAGTAGGATGCATCCTACGGGAATGCGCGAGCATCAACAACGATGACTTAAGGAGTAAAGAACATTTGACGCAGTTGCTCCTAACGAAGTTGCACAAGAGATTCAAGTTCCCCGACCGGGATGATAATATAGAACAACCGTGGGATGATCCGAAGATGAAAAAGATTAACAATCACGCCACTGGCATGTTCAGCAATGATTTGGCCTCCTGGAAAGAGAGGGTGAAACGAGCTATTGAGGCTGATGAACCCCTGTCCAAGATTCTGGAGGAAAATCCGACACTTACGGAAGAGGAGTTCAAAAAGTTCAAGGACACTTGCGCTACCGAGGCAGCCAAGGCTAAGGCTGCGAAATTCAAAAGCCTTCAGCAAAGGAACACGGGGAAGCAGCGGCCGGATGGGACACCAAGTGGGACACCCCTCTCAACCGGGCCTTGAACGAACTTAAGGGACTCCTGTTGGACCAGCGGCCGCAATATGGTCGTGTGCATGGCGCTGGAGACGGGGCCACGTGGAAGGTGTTTTACAACGACGGCCCGGAGGCCAAGAAGCAGAAAATGAAGTTTAGTCAGGCGGACATCGACGCAAAGGTGAAGCTTGCGGTCGATAAAAAAGCAGCCGAGGACGCGAAAAAAGCAGCCAAGGACAAATATGAGTTGCTACAACAGACAGTCAATGCATCTGTAACTGCCTGCAGAAATGATTTTGCTACTAACTTGGTTCCAGTTATCATCAACTGGGTGAAGGAAAATCTAGACAAGACGGTACATGATTTCCCGATGCCCAGTTTCGTCGCGAGCAACTCCATGAACAACAACACCATTGCACCATCACTTGCTCAAGCAACCGGGCCTCCTCTCGCAGCCGCTCCCGCTCATAGCAGCCCGTCCTCAGTCTCAGGCGCGCTAGGTGGGCCTTCGTCTTTGGCTGAGCTCGACGCCATCACGGTAATTACATGTCGCACCAACATATATATATATAGATAATATTCCATTTTTGTTGCCTTTCAGTTGTTTTACGCCACAGACATATGTGTTTGCAGGCGAAAGAAACCCCGTGCACCATACTCTACTTGATCAAAGGCCAGAAGGTGGACGTGGGAAAGGGGATGATAATGGACCCCTCTCAACGCACGTTCCACAACCAGCCGATCCCCGCTGGGCACTTCAGGGTTAGGTTGACCAGTGTGAAATCGGGGCACGAGGATTTGCCTCCTCCAGTACAGCATGTGGGAGCGGACGACGAGACCCCGCCGCGGATTGGAAGCTGCAAGGGTTGGGTGCTGCTATGGCCGAAGAATCTTATTCGTCTGGAGGCGGCCGAGAGCACACCAATAACTACCATACATCAACAAGCATGTGCAGAGACCACCACCCCGCCTACGCAATTACCAGCTCCTGTAGTGCCGGGTGAGAGCGGCGGACGACATGATGAAGGGAGTGCAATAGTACTGGCTGATGTAATTTCTCCCGTAGAACAGAGAATGGATGATGAGACGGAGGTCGACCCTATGGATTACCTCAATATAAACGCGTATGACTGTGACATAGATATGATGAGTCAACCATATGACGAATCGGGCTATCAGCTTGCTAATGAGGATATGGATGATATGCCCGGGCAGGGTCGTACCATGGATTGCAAAAAGTCTCTCTTCATGAAATCCTCACAGGACACGCCTGAAGATGCCGCCTCAACACAGGCTCAACTAGCCGGGCGCGAGGGTCGTACAGTACTTAGCCCAGGAACACTTGGGCAGGGGTTAAGGAAGGGTCTGGAAGGTGTGCCCAAGAAAAAGGAGAGGAAGAGATCGGGGAAGGTAACTGCCTCCAAACAAGCCAGAGCACACAGCAGCCAGACGATGCATTCTGAAGAGCGTGTACCCGTGAAAGGTGCGGTCATGTTCCATCTCGGCAAGCCGGTGCTACCGCCGAAACCGCTGGAGGCACTATCAGGGGATCTCAGGAGACTGCACGACCATGTGCTGTCGACTGAGAAAAGCCTACTAGCCTCAAAGGATCCAGGATATCCGACATACGCGGCTCGTGTGCCTAAGGGGAAGTGCTACGTCGACACACGGCCCGCGGAGGTGTTCTTCCTGCGGTTTGACCATATCTTTGAGATGTTTCTAACAAGGCGGCTTGATTTTACTATCGTCCGCCTTTTTGCGCTACATATGAGCTCTGTCATGAAGAGTGAAGAAGTCTCGCAAATCTGTGTGGCGGATCCGTACTACATGCACGAGTCTTTCTTGAGTCTCGGCGACTTTGAGTGTGAAACTGCTAGGGAGTACCTCCAAAACTTCATGGTACAGAATAAGGACTGGGAAATTGTCCTCGTGCCTTATCATACAAAGTAAGTCAGTTCCGGACAACCCTTTCGTACATTTCAATCATTCCTTCTCTCTCATATGGGCAATAATTTGAGGTGTCTTTTCCCTGCAGCAACGGGCGCGCCGTCCTTATCGTTCTTTACCCGCAAGTCTCCCACGCCGTGTATTTTGACCCTTCCAGAGACTACGAGAAAAAGGACTACACCCACATAATGAATATTCTAGATGATGCCCTCCAAGGCTTCAGCTTTAGAGGTGGCCACATGCATATCAAGAAACAAAGGAACAACAAGATGGGTTTCGCGCATAAAACTAACTTCTCCTGCATCCATGTCCCAAAACCAAGCAAGAAGGATGGATTCTACATCGTCCATCTCATGATTCAGTTCAACACAGATCACCAAAAGCTTCGCATTAACAGCAGAAATGATGATCATATCCACAAGTGGCTAGAATCTCATGGAGAAGCAAATTATAAACTTAGAGATGACTTCTTTCGCATCCAAAGCGACATTGCGACGATCATCATGAAAGAAGTCGTCGATGAGAAGGGAATGTTCCACCACGGCCCTATATCGCGAGCTGACGTCCGAACTCGCATAGGCATGCAACGTCTAGACCTCACGCCGTTCAAGAAGCTAGGGTTTGTCCTCGATGATATGGAAGGATGGAACTTCTAGTGATTTATGATGCCGATGATGATGATATGTGTCGGTTGAACTTGTATACTTTTTGTAGCGATGAAACTTTGTGTTGTCCACGGTCCCTGCCGAACTTGCGTAACGCTACTTTGTTAGTTTGCGTACGATGACCTGCGTACCTCTAATTAATTAATTTGTGTACTGTATATGTTGCATCTAGTTGCTAACCCTTTCTTTTTCGGTGTTGCTCTAGTATATTTTGTTGCATATATATGATTGTACATCCTCTTCATGAACATCCATCTCTAACAGGTACCTAGTTTCTTGATGCCGAGATGGAAATGCTATGTCGTGTACAAAGGGAAGGTTCCAGGGGTGTACAACGAGTGGCATGAGTGTCAGGCGCAAGTGAATGGGTTCACGGGCGCCAGCCATAAAGGCTTCAAAAGCAGACAAGAAGGAGAAGCTAGTTACTTGAGGTTCATGCTAGCGCGAGAGAGGACTCGTAACCGCCACCTCATGTACTGCATAGTTCCGCTCTCACTCATAGTGATAGCACTTCTTGCGTATACCTTTGTTTAGATGGATGACGTTGTTGTAGTTGCAAGTGTTCGAGACTTGCATGTATTGCTATTTTCGAGATGATGACAAGATATCACCTTGTGTTGGATGATGATTATGATGATACTATTTGTATGTACATGCTATGATTATATTTGTGGTCTCGCAGGCATTTGTATGTGTATCATGATGACATTTCTATGTGCTAAAGATTCTTCTACAAAGCCTGTTCAACTACAAAATAAATATGCCAAAAAAACTACTTAAATTAGCAGTAGCGAGTGTATAAAAGTTAGCAGCAGCGCCTCAATAGCAGTAGCGCGTCCAGCCAAAGAGCGCTAGCGCTACTAGCAGTAGCGAGCTTCCTCTAACCGCGTTGCTGCTATACTTGTGTAGCAGTAGCGTGGGTGCGCACGCGCTACTGCTATGAGTTAGCTGTAGCGCCTTATTAGTAGCGCGGGTACCCGCGCTACTGATACATCTAAAACCCGCGCTGCTGCTATCCTTTTCCCTAGTAGTGAATACTTACGCTACTTTGCTGCATCACCCTTTCATCTTCAAGGGAAATCCAACGCATGCTCAAGAGGTAGCAAGAAGGATTTCTGGCGCCGTTGTCGGGGTGATCTACGCTCAAGTCAAGACATACGAAGTACCCATCGTAAACTCTTCTCCCTCGCATTACATTATTTGCCATTCACCTCTGGTTTTCCTCTCCCCCACTTCTAAAACTTTTTTCGAAAACCCTTTGCCTTTTCATCGCCTCTTCTCCGTTCGCCTCTTTTCGCTTTCCTCTTGTGTGCTTGTGTGTTGGATTGATTGTTTGTCATGATGGCTCAAGACAACACTAAATTATGTGACTTTTCCAATACCAACAACAATGATTTTATTAGCACTCCGATTGCTCCTATTACTGATGCTGAATCTTGTGAAATTAATGCTACTTTGTTGAATCTTGTCATGAAAGATCAATTTTCTGGCCTTCCTAGTGAAGATGCCGCTACCCATCTAAACAACATTGTTGATTTATGTGATATGCAAAAGAAGAAAGATGTGGCTAATGATATTTTTAAATTAAAGCTATTACCGTTTTCGCTTAGAGATCATGCTAAAACTTGGTTCTCTTCTTTGCCTAAAAATAGTATTGATTCATGGAATAAATGCAAAGATGCTTTTATCTCAAAGTATTTTCCTCCCGCTAAGATCATCTCTCTTAGGAACGATATCATGAACTTTAAGCAACTTGATTTTGAGCATGTTTCACAAGCTTGGGATACGTAATTGCCCTACACATGGTTTGAATTTATGGATGATTATACAAAAAAATTATGCCGGATTGAAATTTTCTTCTACAAACCTTTTAGATTCGGCCGCAGGAGGCACTATTATGGAAATCACTTTAGGAGAAGCTACTAAACTCCTAGATAATATTATGGTTAATTATTCTCAATGGCACACCGAAAGATCCACTAGTAAAAAAGTTCATACGATTGAAGAAAGTTCATACGATTGATGAAATTAATGTTTTGAGTGGAAAGATGGATGAACTTATGAAATTGTTTGCTAATAAGAGTGTTTCTTCTGATCCTAATGATATGCCCTTGTCCACTTTGATTGAGAATAATAATAAATATATGGATGTGAATTTTGTTGGTAGGAACAATTTTGGTAACAACGCATATAAAGGAAACTTTAATTCTAGGTCGTTCCCTAGTAATTCCTATAATAATTATGGTAATTCCTACAACAACTCTTATGGAAATTTTAATAATATGCCCTCTAATTTTGAGACTAGTGTTAAAGAATTTATGAATTCGCAAAAGAATTTCAATGCTTTGCTTGAAGAAAAATTGCCCAAGATTGATGAGTTGGCTAGGAACGTGGATATAATTTCTCTTGATGTTGATTCTTTCAAACTTAGATCTATTCCACCTAAGCATGACATCAATGAGTCTCCCAAAGCCATGAGCATTTCCATTGATGAATGTAAAGAAAGAACCGCTATGATGCGTGCTAAAAAAGATTGCTTTGTGAAAGCGTGTTCTTCTAGTTTTCGTGATGATAAAGATGAAGATTTAAAAGTAATTTATGTGACTCCTATTAAATATTTGTTTTCCAATATGAATCTTGATAAATAATGGACTGGAGATGAGTCAACTTTAGTTAAAGAGCGTCCCAATGATTCAGAGTTTTAAGTTTTTAGATCTTGATGCTAAAATTAATAAAAGTGGGATTGAAGAGGTCAAAACATTACATAGCAATGAACCTACTATTTTGGATTTCAAGGCATTTAATTATGATAATTTCTCTTTGATAGATTGTATTTCCTTGTTGCAATCCGTGTTTAACTCTCCTCATGCTTATAATCAAAATAAAGCTTTTACTAAACATATCGTTGATTCTTTAATGCAATCCTATGAAGAAAAGCTTGAGCTAGAAGTTTCTATCCCTAGAAAAATTTATGATGAGTGGGAACCTACTATTAAAATTAAGATTAAAGATCATGAATGCTATGTTTTATGTGATTTGGGTGCTAGTGTCTCCACGATTCCAAAAACTTTGTGTGATGTGTTAGGTTTCCGCGAATTTGATGATTGTTCTTTAAATTTGCATCTTGCGGATTCCGCCATTAAGAAACCTATGGGAAGGATTAATGATGTTCTTATAGTTGAAAATAGGAATTATGTGCCCGTAGATTTCATTGTTCTTGATATAGATTGCAATCCTACTTGTCCTATTATTCTTGGTAGACCTTTCCTTAGAACGATTGGTGCAATTACTGATATGAAAGAAGGAAATATTAGATTCCAATTTCTGTTAAGGAAAGGCATGGAACACTTTGCTAGAAACAAAATTAAATTACCTTATGAATCTATTATGAGAGCCACTTATGGATTGCATACCCAAAATGATAATACTTAGATCTATTCTTGCTTTATGCCTAGCTAGGGGCGTTAAACGATAGCGCTTGTTGGGAGGCAACCCAATTTTGTTTTATTTTCTTTTTGTTCCTGTTTAGTAATAACAAATTCATCTAGCTTCTGTTTAGATGTGGTTTTATGTTTTAATTAGTGTTTGTGCCAAGTAGAACCTTGGGAAGACTTGGGTGAAGTCTTTAAGATCTTGCTGTAAAAAACAGAAACTTTAGCGCTCACGAGATTAGCTGCCAATTTTACTGAAGAGTGGTTTTAGGTTGATTCTTTTTGCATATGATTAATGGGAAAATTCCTCACATCCACCAATTTATTTCAGAATTTTTGGAGTTCCATAAGTATTTGTTTGATACAGATTGCTATAGAATGTTCTGTTTTAACAAATTCTGTTTTTCGTATGTTCTTTGCTTATTTTAATAAATCTATGAGTAATATCGGGGGGTATGAACCATAGAGAAGTTGGAATACAGTAGGTTTAACACCAATACAAATAAAGAATGATTTCATTATAGTACCGTAAAGTGGTGGTTTATTTTCTTATACTAACGGAGCTCATGAGATTTTCTGTCAAGTTTTGTGTTGTGAAGTTTTCAAGTTTTGGGTAAAGATTTGATGGATTTTGGAATAAGGAGTGGCAAGAGCCTAGGCTTGGGGATGCCCAAGTAACCCCAAGGTAAAATTCAAGGACAACCAAAAGCCTAAGCTTGGGGTTGCCCCAGAAGGCATCCCCTCTTTCGTCTTCGTCTATCGGTAACTTTACTTGAGGCTATATTTTCATTCACCACATGATATGTGTTTTGCTTGGAGCGTCTTGTATGATTTGAGTATTTGCTTTTTAGTTTACCACAATCATCCTTTCTATACACACCTTTTGGAGAGACATGCATGAATCAGAATTTATTAGAATACTCTATGTGCTTCACTTATATCTTTTGAGCTAGATAATTTTGCTCTAGTGCTTCATTTATATCTTTTTAGAGCACGGTGGTGGTTTTATTTTATAGAAATTATTGATCTCTCATGCTTAACTTATATTACTTTGAGAGTCTTTTATAACAGCATGGTAATTTGCTTTGGCTATAAAATTAGTCCTAATATAATGAGCATCCAAGATGGGTATAATAAAAACTATCATATAAAGTGCATTGAATACTATGAGAAGTTTGATTCCTTATGATTGTTTTGAGATATGAAGATGGTGATATTAGAGTCATGCTAGTTAAGTAGTTGTGAATTTGAGAGATACTTGTGTTAAAGTTTGTGATTCTCGTAGCATGCACGTATGGTGAGCCATTATGTGATGAAGTTGGAGCATGATTTATTTATTGATTGTTTTCCTTATGAGTGGCGGTTGGGGACGAGCGATGGTCTTTTCCTACCAATATATCCCCCTAGGAGCATGCGCGTAGTACTTCGTTTCGATAACTAATAGATTTTTGCAATAAGTATGTGAGTTCTTTATGACTAATGTTGAGTCCATGGATTATACGCACTCTCACCCTTCCACCATTGCTAGCCTCTCTAATACCACGCACCTTTCGTCTATATCATACACCCACCATATACCTTCCTCAAAATAGCCACCATACCTACCTATCATGGCATTTCCATAGCCATTCCGAGATATATTGCCATGCAACTTTCCACCGTTCCATTTATTATGACACGCTCCATCATTCTCATATTGCTTTGCATGATCATCTAGTTGACATTGTATTTGTGGCAAAGCCACCGTTCATAATTTTTCAAACATGTCACTCTTGAATCATTGCACATCCCTGTACACCGGCGGAGGCATTCACATAGAGTCATATTTTGTTCTAAGTATTGAGTTGTAATTCTTGAGTTCTAAGTAAATAAATGTGTGATGATCATCATTATTAGAGCATTATACCAGTGAGGAAATGATGATGGAGACTATGATTCCCCCACAAGTCGAGATCAGTCTCCGGATAAAAGAATAATAATAAAAAGAGGCCATAAAAAAAGAGAGAAAGACCCAAATAAAAAAAATAAAAAAATGAGTATGGTAATGAGTATACCCCCCTCCAGACTAAGCTCTCCGGTTTATATAGACACCGGAGAGATCTAGGGTTACACAAGGTCGGTTACAGAGGAAGGAATCTACACGTTCGATCGCCAAGCTTGCCTTCCACGCCAAGGAGAGTCCCATCCAGATACGAGTGCAATCTTCGGTCTTGACATCTTCAGAGCCCATCAGTCCGGCCCATGGTTAATAGGCCGGACGCCCGAGGACCCCTTAGTCTAGGACTCCCTCAGTAGCCCCCGATCCAGTCTTCAATGACGATGTGTTCAGCTCATAGATTGTCTTCGGCATTGCAAGGCGGGTTCCTCCTCCGATGACCTTTAAATAATGTATTCGACCTTCCATTCAATGTCGCCCTCCTCGGCTTCCGTGTATCAATGACTTCAGCTTCCATGTGTCGAACGAATGCGGAAGGTCAGGGTATTTTTTGCAAATAACACCCCAACCATAAAGAGTGTGTATTGAAGAGATTGGATCTTAGATCCATTCGTCACCACGCGGAGAAAATATTCAGAGACCGCTAGGAAAGACCATTCCATTATGGCTAGCATCCCTAGCTCCTCCTCCCGTTGCGACCCAGAGAAAGGTGAGTGGGAGAGGTGCTCTGTGTCCCATAGTCAATTGTTGAAGTTGCAAACGCAAGGATTTCTTCCCCCTGCGGATCAGGTCCCGGTTCAAGCAGGGCTGGCCTCCTTTAATGGCGAGACCCAGGCGGAGGACTTCCCCAATCCATCCGGGGGGAGCGACTGTGTTTCGTCCCCTATCTGCTAAGGGGCATCGGATTTCCAATCCATCCGTTCCTTCGGAGGCTTTTGGAATACTATGGCCTCCAGCTGCATAACTTTACTCCTGCCTCCATCCTGCACATTGCGGGCTATGTCGCTTTATGCGAACTATTTCTGGGCGTCAAGGCCCATTTTGAACTATGGATAAAGTTGTTTTGCCTGGTCCCACATAACCACGAGGGGTCAATATTTGAAGTGGGCGGAGCCAAAGTATGGCGTATCGCTAATACCGGATACCTGCCCGGCACACCGAGGAAGGCATCTGAAGAATGGCCTTTCAAATGGTTCTACATCGAGGACATCGCACCCCCTGACCCAGTTCGAAAGGGTCTTCCCGAATTTGCTAGTGTTCCACTGAAGAAATGCCATAGTTGGCGTCCCCGAAGTCTTGAAGAGGATGATAGTGCGGAAGTTCGTCAGCTCATGGGCAAGATAAAGACACTCTCCCAGTCCGGATTAACAATTGTTGAGGTAATGGCAACCTCCATAGCGTGAGGGGTTCATCCACTTCAATATAGATGGCTCCCAATGTGTCACTACAACGGGGAGGATGACGCCTCCCACTGTGGTCGGAAAGGTCCGGATTCCCCCGCAGCTCTGGCCAAGATACTGGCCGAGCTGTTCAAAGGGGAGGAAGAGGAATTTGTCCGCATCAATCATAGAGATGGGTACTCCATGTATAACCCTCCCAGCTGGGTAAGTCCTGATCCCTCTACTTTTATTCATTCCACTCTCCAAGTCACCTTTAATGAATTCTTAGCCCGTCTATTTATAACAGCACTTGCGAAAGATCACCGTGGGGCTACACAGCCCCGCCCCATAGCCAGAGAACCACGACCAAGAGCTTGATCCTAGGTTCGAAGAGGACCCGGATATATTCGTGGTACTTGTGGAAGGGGTGTTTTACCAGGCAAGTTATGATGGCAAAGAAGTGGCCATTATCGCCGATTATCCTGGTCTTCTTCCTGCTTCCCACGTAAGTCATCAGGAGAAATCCCCCCTGAAAGAGTTTCCTCGCACTGCCTCACCCACCTCACTATCTCTTGCTCCAAAGGGGAAGCGTTCGGCACGTCATCCTACCTCGAGGGCGACTCCGAAGAGAGCGGCTCCTGAGCCGAGCAAGGCCTCTAGAAGGAGGCCGATGAAGACACGGCCAGGCCTTTGTCAAAGAGGTACAGATTTGAAAGCATGCTTTAGTAGTCACATCCAATTGTGATCATCATGTTTGTCGTATATCAGGAAAAAGGTTCGCCGAACAATGTCCGGGAATTCGGCTAGTCGTACTCCCAACAGCCGGCGTGCGGACCTTGCCGGAGGGACAGGGGCCGATACAGGAATGACACCGGACAGTCCTTCAACCGAGGGCTCGGAAGATATGTCCGTTACCAACTCGGAAGTGGAGAGCGCCATGAATCATCGGTGATGGAGGGCCATTTTATGGGACCCTGGCTTCTCAAAAGAGGCGTTTGATGCCTTTAGCTCGGCTGACGAATACATCTGAGCTGCTCGAGATGGGCTTGGAAGAGCCACAAAGCATCATTTGACGGATGTGCTGGTAAGTTTATTTTGTCCAAAAAGGATAACCACATGCTAGTAGCCCTCGAGACTGAAAGAAGTTGGCACAAGTGATTTAAGGATCGATGTGTAACCTGGTTCTGACGAAGAAGAACAACCTACTAGCTCAAGAGCTGGAGTAGTGTCGGACAAAGCTAAATGCTGCTACCGCCAAACTGAAAAAGTCAAAGAAGGCATCTTCTGGTAATGATCCCCTCCATCGAGGAATAACAATTATACAGCAGTTGTGCTAATACTATTGCTTATCTCATAATAGGATGATCAGGTCAATTGGAAAAGAAGTTGAAAACCGCTCAAGCGGGAGAGAAAGAGGCAAAAAGACTACACGCCGCAGGCGAGCATGTCCTGGCCCGAGTCAGAAAGGAGAATAAGAAACTCCAGGACTCAAACACCAAACTGGGCGAAGAACTGAAAGATGTGCGGGCCCATCTAGCCGACTCCGTGAAGTTGAATAAAAAGCTGCGAGGCGGCATATTCAGTACGTGGCCGGATTTTACCGTATAATAGTTTGGAGGTAGAAGTTGCTGATATAGCTATGATTGTAGGTATGTTGACGGGCCGTCCCGAAGAGGAGGTGTCTGGATCATCAACTGATCTTCTACAAGGGATGTCGCAATTGCACGAGCAAGCTCTTCAGGCAATGAGGAGTGTATCCAAGGCCTTATGGCCATCCACCTCCCCTCCAGGGAGTATGGAGGAGCTTGAATAGTTGTTCAAGGGAGCGCGGCGGCGTATTTGACTATGGAAGATATTGGCCTGCCAAGAGGGTGCGCGAGAGGCCTGGGCCATGGTGAAAACATGGTATACCAAGCTGGATCCAAATCATGTGGCCTGGGTCGGACCACTAGGGTCAAATGGGGAAGAAATTCCCGTTAGTTTAGTATATGACCTAGTAACAGTAGCCGCCAAGTATTCCCAGCAGGATTGTAAGTTAGATAGCCTGCTGGATGGCATAGAGGAGGAAGTTTTTATGTCCTAAGTGACTAAGTACTTTCCTTTGCATACGCAACTCTAGATGGATTATAAAATGATTGTCATGGCAGACCTTTTCGCTTCGACCTCTGGACCCGAAGGTGCAGAGTATTTCCGAATACCGGAGCAGCCGAGTAGACCGGGTATGCATGGAAACCAGGCGTAGGGGTCTTAGTTGCTTGAACAGACAATTATACGGCTAGTTATGTTATATGATAGGTCTCCGTCGTATCTACTTTTCCAAACACTTTTGCCCTTGTTTTGGACTCTAACTTGTATGATTTGAATGGAACTAACCCGGACTGACGCGTTTTTCAGCAGAACTACCATGGTGTTGTTTTATGTGCAGAAAACAGAAGTTCTCGGAATGACCTAAAACTCCACGGAACACCTTAGAAAAAACAATAAAAAATCCTCGCAAAAGATGAAGACTAGGGGCCCACACCCTGTCCACGAGGGTGGGGGGCGCCCCCCTGGGCGCGCCCCCCTACCTCGTGGGCCCCCTGGTGGCCCTCCGACGCCAACTCCAACTCCATATATTGACTTTCGGGGAGAAAAAAATCAGAGAGAAGAAATCATCGCGTTTTACGATATGGAGCCGCCGCCAAGCCCTAATCTCTCTCGGGACGGCTGATCTGGAGTCCGTTTGGGGCTCCGGAGAGGGGGATTCGTCACCGTCGTCATCATCAACCATCCTCCATCATCAATTTCATGATGCTCACCGTCGTGCATGAGTAATTGCATCGTAGGCTTGCTGGACGGTGATGGGTTGAATGAGATTTATCATGTAATCGAGTTAGTTTTGTTAGGGTTTGATCCCTAGTATCCATTATGTTCTGAGATTGATGTTGCTATGACTTCGCTATGCCTAATGCTTGTCGCTAGGGCCCGAGTGCCATGATTTCAGATCTGAACCTATTATGTTTTCATGAATATATATGTGTTCTTGATCCTATCTTGCAAGTCTATAGTCACCTAATATGTGTTATGATCCGGCAACCCCGAAGTGACAATAATCGGGACCACTCCCGGTGATGACCATAGTTTGAGGAGTTCATGTATTCACTATGTGCTAATGCTTTGTTCCGGTTCTCTATTAAAAGGAGGCCTTAATATCCCTTAGTTTCCAATAGGACCCCGCTGCCACGGGAGGGTAGGACAAAAGATGTCATGCAAGTTCTTTTCCATAAGCACGTATGACTATATACGGAATACAGGCCTACATTACATTGATGAACTGGAGCTAGTTCTGTGTCACCCTATGTTATGACTGTTACATGACGAACTGCATCCGGCATAATTATCCATCGCTAGTCCGGTGCCTACGAGTTTTCCATATACGGGTTCTCACTTATTTACTTTTCCGTTGCTACTGTTACAATCACTACAAAATACCAAAAACATTACTTTTGTTGTCTTTACTTTTGTTACCGTTACCACTACTATCATATTACTTTGCTACTAAACACTTTGCTGCAGATATCAAGTTTCCAGGTGTGGTTGAATTGACAACTCAGCTGCTAATACTTGAGAATATTCTTTGGCTGCCCTTGTGTCGAATCAACAAATTTGGGTTGAATACTCCACCCTCGAACACTGTTGCGATCCCCTATACTTGCGGGTTATCATTATATTACATTAAGAGTGTAAGAAACATCTTCCAGAGAGAATAGTTCCGTGGGAGTGCATGCATCGATGTGCATGCATTAAGGGTTCCTTTCCCTGGGTGTGCATGCATCGATGTGCATGTTCGAACTGTGATGAACAAATTACAATGTGTATAGCTTCTGGAGGTTCACGATGGGACGAATGCAAAAACATCTTTAGTTCATTGACCGAATATTCCCTTAAGAATGCTAGCTTTCGGCTTCACCCAGTCTGAGGTACACATCCGGATGACCCGAAAGTAACAATCGCAGACGTGCTCCCTTTATGCCCTAGACGAACTAACGGGAACGTAGGGCATAAGCATAGGAGCCAAGCAACCCATCTTGGTCAAAACTTAAGTCATATCGATGCATATAATGGCGAAGAAAAGGTACATATGGGGAAAACACACATATGAGATGAGCTTGGTGCTCGGAAAATAACAATAATAAGCTTCTGTCCAAGAAGCCGTCAGGTATAATGGATGTATATATTTGAGGATGTGTATGTCACAGGTGCGCGGTTTAACCGCACAAAAAGATTTTAAGGCTAAAAGGGAAAAAGTGAAAAGAGAGGAAAAAGTAATGGAAACAATAGAGAGAAGGAAACAAACAAAGAGTTCGGCGCTAGGCTTAGAATCTTCGGAGTCTGGCCGCGTTCCAGGGGTTCGGCTCTAGTCGATTGTCTGATGCATCACGCAGGCGGTACGCTCCTCCAGTGAGAACGTCATCTATGATGAAGGGACCCTCCCACTTGGGCTTGAGATTGTCCTTTTTCTTCTCCGGCAGGCGTAGAACGAGTTCGCCGACATTATATGTTTTGGCCCGCACTTCTCTGCTTTGATACCTGTGAGCCTGCTATTGATAAAATGTGGAACGGGCTTTTGCGACGTCGCACTCCTCCTCCAGGGCATCTAGGGGGTCCCGAACTGTGCGTCTAAGGTCGATGGTAACAGGATACAGAGGACATGATGTTTACCCAGGTTCGGGCCCTCTCTATGGAGGTAATACCCTACTTCCTGCTTGATTGATCTTGATGTATATGAGTATCACAAGAGCGAGATCATAATGGCTAAACCCTAGAAGTCTAGCCTGTATGACTATGGTAATGAGTATATCCCCTTCCGGACTAAGCTCTCCGGTTTATATAGACACCGGAGAGATCTAGGGTTACACAAGGTCGGTTATAGAGGAAGGAATCTACACGTTCGATCGCCAAGCTTGCCTTCCACGCCAAGGAGAGTCCCATCCAGATACATGTGCAGTCTTCGGTCTTGACATCTTCACAGCCCATCAGTCTGGCCCATGGTTAACAGGCCAGACGCTCGAGGACCCCTTAGTCTAGGACACCCTCAGTAGCCCCCGAACCAGTCTTCAATGACGAGGCATTCGGCTGATAGATTGTCTTCGGCATTGCAAGGCGGGTTCCTCCTCCGACGACCTTTAAGTAATGTATTCGGCCTTCCATTCAATGTCGCCCTCCTCGGCTTCAATGTATCAATGATTTCATCTTCCACGTGTCGAACGAATGCCGAAGGTCAGGGCATTTTTTGCAAATAACACCCCGACCATAAAGAGTGTCTATTTAAGAGATTGAATCTTAGATCCATTCGGCACCACGCGGAGAAAATCTACAGAGACCGCTAGGAAAGACCATTCCAATATGGCTAGCATTGACAGCTCCTCGTCCTTTTGTGACCCAGAGAAAGGTGAGTGGGAGAGGTGCTCTTTGTCCCACAGTCAATTGCTGAAGTTGCAAACACAGGGATTTCTTCCCCCTGCGGATATGGTCCCAGTTCGAGCAGGGCTGGCCTCCTTTACTGGCGAGACCTAGGCGGAGGACTTCCCCAATCCATCAGGGGGGAGCGACTGTGTTTCGTTCCCTATCTGCTAAGGGGCGTTGGATTTCCAATCCATCCGTTCCTCCGGGGGCTTTTGGAATACTATGGCCTCCAGCTGCATAACTTTACTCCCGCCTCCATCCTGCACATTGCAGGCTATTTCACTTTATGCGAACTATTTCTGGGCGTCGAGGCCCATTTTGAACTGTGGAGAAAGTTGTTTTGCCTGGTCCCGCGTAACCACGAGGGGTCAATATTTCAAGAGGGTGCAGCCGAAGTATGGCGTATCGCCAATACCGAATACCTTCCCGGCACACCAAGGAAGGCATCTGAGGAATGGCCTTCCGAATGGTTCTACATTAAGGACATCGCACTCCCTGGCCCAGTTCGAAAGGGTCTTCCCGAATTTGCCAGTGTTCCACTGAAGAAATGCCATAGTTGGCATCCCCGAAGTCTTGAAGAGGATGATAGTGCGGAAGTTCGTCAGCTCATGGGCAAGATAAAGACACTCGCCCAGTCCGGATTAACAATTGTTGAGGTAATGGCAACCTCCGTAGCGTGAGGGGTTCAGCCACTTCAATATAGAGGGCTCTCAATATGGCACTACAACGGTGAGGATGACGCCTCCCACTATGGTCGGAAAGGTCTGGATACCACCGCACCTCTGGCCAAGATACTCGCCGAGCTGTTCAAAGGGGAGGAATAGGAATTTCTCCGCATCAACCGTAGAGATGGGTACTCCATGTATAACCCTCCCAGCTAGGTAAGTCATGATCCCTCTACTTTTACTCATTCCGCTCTCCAAGTCACCTTTAATGAATTCTTAGTTCGTCTGTTTATAACAGCACTGGCGAAAGATCACCGTGGGGATACACAACCCCGCCGCACAGCTAGAGAACCATGACCGGGAGCTTGATCCTGGGTTCGAAGAGGACCCGGATATATTCGTGGTACTTGTGGAAGGGGTGTTTTACCTGGCAAGTTACGATGGCAAAGAAGTGGCCATTATCACCGATTATCATGGTCTTCTTCCTGCTTCCCACGTAAGTCATCAGGAGAAATCCCCCCTGAAAGAGTTTCCTCACACTGCCTCACCCACCTCACTGTCTCATGCTCCAAAGTGGAGGTGTTCGGCATGTCATCCTACCCCGAGGGTGAATCTGAAGAGAGCGGCTCCTGCACCGAGCAAGGCCTCTAGAAGGAGGGCCGATGAAGACACGACTGGCCCTTCGTCAAAGAGGTATGGATTTGAAAGTATGCTTTAGTAGTCACATCCAATTGTGATCATCATGTTTGTCCTATATCAGAAAAAATTTCGCCGAACTATGTTCGGGAATTCAGCCAGTCGTACTCCCAATAGCCGGGGTGCGGACCTTGCCGGAGGGACAAGGGCCGATACAGGAATGACACCGGACAGTCCTTCAGCTGAGGGCTCGGAAGATATGTCTGTTACCAACTTGGAAGTGGAGAGCGCCATGAATCATCAGCGACGGAGGGCCATTTTACGAGACCCTGGCTTCTCAAGAGAGGCCTTTGATGCCTTCAGCTTGGCTGACGCGTACATCCAAGCTGCTCAAGATGGGCTTGGCAGAGCCACAAAGCATCATTTAACAGATGTGCGGGTAAGTTTACTTTGGCCGAAAAGGATAACCACATGCTAGTAGCCCCCGAGACTGAAAGCAGTTGGCATAAGTGATTTAAGGATCGATGTGTAACCTGGTTCTGATGGAGAAGAACAACCTGCTAGCTCAAAAGCTGGAGCAGTGTCGGACACAGCTAAATGCTGCTACCACCAAACTGAAAAAGTCGAAGAAGGCATCTTCTGGTAATGATCCCCTCCATCGAGGAATAACAATTATACAGTAGGTGTGCTAATACTGTTGCTTATCTCATAATAGGATCATCAGGTCAACTGGAAGAGAAGTTGAAAACCGCTCAAGCAGGAGAGAAAGAGGCAAAAAGACAACACGCCGCGGGCGAGCGTGTCCTGCCCCGAGTCAGATAGGAGAAAAACAAACTCCAGGACTCAAACACCAAACTAGGTGAAGAACTGAAAGATGTGTGGGCCCAGCTAGCCGACTCCGTGAAGTTGAATAAAAAGCTGCAAGGTGGCATATTCAGTACGTGTCCGGATTTTACCGTATAATAGTTTGGAGGTAGAAGTAGCTATGATTGCATCCCTAGATATAGCTATGATTGCAGGTATGTTGATGGGCTGCCCCGAAGAGGACGTGTCCGGATCATCAAGTGATCTTCTACAAAGGTTGTCGCAATTGCACGAGCAAGCTCGGCAGGCAATGAGGAGTGTATCCAAGGCCTTATGGCCACGCCCCTCCCCTCCAGGGAGTATGGAGTTGCTTGTAGAGTTTTTCAAGGGAGCGCGGCGGCGTATCTGACTATGGAAGATATGGGCCTGCCGAGAGGGTGCGCGAGAGGCCTGGTAAAAATACGGTATACCAAGCTAGATCCAAATCACATGGCCCGGGTCGGACCACTAGGGTCAAATGGGGAAGAAATTCCCGTTAGTTTAGTATATGACCAAGTAACAGTAGCCGCCAAGTATTCCCAGCAGGATTGTAAGTTAGATAGCCTGCTGGATGGCATAGAGGAGGAAGTTTTTAAGTCCTAAGTGACTATGTACTTTCCTTTGCATACGCAACTCTAGCTCGATTATAAAATGATTGTCATGGCAGACCTTTTCGCTTCGACCTCTGGACCCGAAGGTGCGGAGTATTTCCGACTACCGGAGCGGCCGAGTAGACGGATATGCATGGAAACCAGGCGTAGGGGTCATAGTTTCTTGAACAGACAATTATCCGACTAGTTATGTTATATTACATTAAGAGTGTAAGAAACATCTTCTAGAGAGAATAGTTCCGTTAAGGGTTCCTTTCCCTGGGTGTGCATGCATCGATGTGCATGTTTGAACTGTGATGAACAAATCACAATGTGTATAACTTCTAGGGGTTCATGATGGGACGAATGCAAAAACATCTTTAGTTCACTGGCCGAATATTCCCTTAAGAACGCTAGATTTCGGCTTCACCCAGTCTGAGGTACACATCCGGATGACCCGACAGTAACAATCGCAGAGGTGCTCCCTTTATGCCCTAGCCGAACTAACAGGAATGTAGGGCATAAGCACAGGAGCCAGGCAACCCATCTTGGCCAAAACGTAAGTCATATCGATGCATATAATGGCGAAGAGAAGGTACATATGGGGAAAACACACATATGAGATGAGTTGGTGCTCGGAAAATAACAATAATAAGCTTCTGTCCAAGAAGCCCCCAGGTATAATGGACGTACATATATGAGGATGTGTATGTCACAGGTGCACGGTTTAACATCACGGAAAGCCTTTAAGGCTAAAAGGGAAAAGAGCGAAAAGAGAGGAAAAAGTAATGGAAACAATAGGGAGAAGGAAACAAACAAAGAGTTCAGCGCTAGGCATAGAATATTTGGAGTCCGGCCGCGTTCCAGGGGTTCGGCTCTAGGCGATTGTCTGATGCATCACGCAGGCGGTACGCTCCTCTAGTGAGAACTTCATCAATGATGAAGGGACCCTCCCACTTGGGCTTGAGTTTTTCCTTTTTCTTCTCCGGCAGGCGTAGAACGAGTTTGCCGATGTTATATGTTTTGGCCCGCACTTCTCTTCTTTGATACCTGCGAGCCTGTTGTTGATAAAATGCGGAACGGGCTTTTGCAACGTCGCGCTCCTCCTCCAGGGCATCTAGGCTGTCCTGCCGATCGAGCTCGGCCTCTCTCTCTTCGTACATGCGCACTCGAGGTGAATCATGAATAATGTCATAGGGTAGCACTGCCTCCGCGCCGTACACCATGAAAAAGGTGTGTATCTAGTAGTGCGATTGGGCGTGGTCCGCAGCCCCCAGAGTATGGAGTCGAGCTCCTCAACCTAGTGCTTGTCTGATTCTTTCAAAGACCGCACTATTCTGGGCTTAATGCCGCTCATAATAAGACCATTGGCTCTTTCAACTTGACCATTTGTTTGTGGATGATATATGGAGGTGTAATTGAGCTTGATGCCCAGATTAGCGCACCAGGTTTTCACTTCATCCACTGTGAAGTTGGAGCCGTTATCGGTGATGATACTTTGTTAAACGCGATAACGGTGTACAGCACCGGATATGAATTCTATCACCGGCCCGGACTCGGCCGTTTTAACTGGTTTGGCCTCTATCCACTTAGTGAATTTATCCACAATGACCAGCAGATATTTTTTATTATGGCTTCCTCCTTTAAGGGGTCCAACCATATCCAGTCCCCAGAACACAAAAGGCCAAGCGATGGGGATTGTTTGTAGGGCAGTGGGAGGCATATGGCCTTGGTTGGTGAAGAGTTGGCATCCGACGCAATGTTGGACAAGGTCCTATGCATCTGCTCGGGCCGTCGGCCAGTAGAATCTTGTACGGAAGGTCTTGCCAACAAGGGCCCGAGCTGCGACGTGGTGCCCACCGAGACCGGCATGAATCTCAGCCAGGAGCTGCCGCTCCTCCTCCTCGGAGATACACCTTTGAAGGACTCCGGTGGCGCTTTTCTTATAGAGCTCTCCGTCGTGGACCTTGTAGGCCTTCGAACGGTAGACAATGCGGCGGGCCTCATTTTGATCCCCAGGGAGTTCTTTCCTATTAAGGTAGGCCAGGAAAGGTTCGGTCCATGGTGCGATGAATGCCATAATGAGATGGGCCGACGGTGTTATTTTGGTGGCTGAGCTGCCGATGATGTCTGTGTTTTCGGAATCTGGGGTTGTGTTTGGATCCGGACTAGTGTTGCTGCTTTCCCCCTTCCACACCACGAATAGCTTAAAAAGTCTTTCCAGAAAGATATTAGGTTGGACGGGATCGCGCTTAGCGCCGATACGAGCAAGAACATCTGGTGCTTGATTACTTTCTCGGGCCACGTGATGGAACTCGAGCCCCTCAAACCGAGCTGACATTTTTAGGACGGCATTACGATAAGCTGCCACCTTCGGATCTTGGCATCAAGGTCTCCATTTATTTAAGATATTGCGAGGTTCGAGTCCCCGCGCACTTCCATGCGCTGTATGCCCATGGTGACAGCCATCCGGAGACCATGCAATAAGGCTTCATATTCGGCTGTGTATAGTATTTGGAGTATGTACTGAATGACGTCTCCAGTGGGGAATGTTAGAACGACGCCCGCTCCTAGCCCTGCCAGCATTTGGAGCCATCGAAATACATAACCCAATTGGAATATGTGCCTTACCCTTTAGGGAGTTTGGCCTCTGTCCATTCGGCGACGAAGTCAGCCAGTACTTGGGATTTAATAGCTCGATGTGGTTTGTATGTAATATCAAATGGAAGGACCTCAATGGCCCATTTGGCAATCCGGCCCATGGCATCGCGGTTTTTTATTATGTTGTTGAGTGGTACTTCGGAAGCCACCAAGATCGAGCACTCCTGGGAGTAGTGTCGTAGCTTTCGGGATGCCATGAAGACCACGTATGCTATCTTTTGATAATGGGGGTACCGAGATCTGCATGGTGTAAGGACAGTGGATACGTAGTATACTGGCTTCTGAAGCAGGAATTTGTGTCTGTCCTGTTCTCGTTCAACAACGAGTACGGTGTTCACCACCTAATGTGTTGCCGATATGTACAGCAACATGGGTTCGCCGACGTTTGGCGCGGCAGGATCGGATTGCTCGCTAGAAGGGTTTTTATTTCTTCCAGTCCGGCTATTGTCGCGTCCGTCCACTTGAAGTGATCGGTTCGCCGTAGAAGGCGATAGAGTGTCAGTTCTTTTTCTCCCAATCTGGAGATAAAGTGGCTTAGAGCTGCCACGCAACCCGCGAGCTTTTGGACTTGTTTAAGGTCTGTTGGCGTAGCCAATTGTGACAGAGCTTGGATTTTGGCTGGATTTGCTTCGATTCCTCTATTGGAAACAATGAAGCCCAGTAGTTTTCCTGCGGGGACGCCGAAAACACATTTTTCCGGATTGAGCTTAATGTCGTACGCGCGGAGGCTGTCGAATGTGAGACATAAATCATCTATTAGTGTTTCGACATGCCTAGTTTTCACTACTAGGAAAAAGGCTACTAGCAGCGCGGGTAAAATGGCTACTAGCAGCGCGGGTACCCGCGCTACTAGTATCGCGCTACAGCTAATAGTTAGTAGTAGTGTGGGTTAAACCCGCGCTACTGCTATTTCATACCCACGCCACTACTAACGAAATAGTAGTAGCGTGTCCATACGACCAACGCTACTAGTATCCTAAATACTAGTAGCGTGCAGTTTTTTCCCACGCCACTACTAACTAATTAAGAATTAAAAAAATAAAATCCACCAATTCCATTTAATGCATACAGTTCCCAGTAAACACAATAGTGAGCACTGCTGGGCTCCTATTTCATGGTTAACCGAAAACCGAAGGAAATAAATCAGCCGAAAAACCTCATTATGCATTGCTACTCACAAATGACCACTTCAAAGAACATGCAAGTATCTATGTCATTAACAATTGCAAACATAAGTTTCTTTTTACTACAGTTGTTGTATGTACTATCACACAGTTCCTCATTCTGTTGTCACTCAATAGTAAGAAAAATGAAAAGAAAAGATAGAGATAATCTGCCGCAATTGCACTTCGGTGTCATGGATTCAGTCTGCCGCTTCAACATCTCATTATCCTGCAGCACTCTTTCGCTATCATCTACCTATGAATAAAAACAGACCTTACTTGTCAGAGAAGCAAATGTGAAACCTTATTACAACATGTATGCTAAGTCGCTAACCCATAGAGATAGCTGGAACAAATGTGAAAACTTTCCGTGTTGCCGAGTAAGTATATGAGCACCCCTCAAAACATCAATTAGCAAGTACTTGACACATACAAACTTGTACATAAAAAATAACACTTCCGAATTTAATAGGCTTCAAGATTGCAAGGAAGGTATACTAATGAGCTGCAATGCAATCTTCAATGTTCAGTACTTGTACATGCTATGCTCCTGTGGTGAAACCCCTAGCTCATGTGGCTTCACAAAGTCTACATTCCATAGGACATTTTTTAGCAAAGGGTGAAACTGCATACATATACATCTAAAATCATATGTAGTATGTGTCTACTCATCCTATGATTGCCCGAGCTCAGAACTGTATTTCTTATAAAAACTTTAGACATGTTCAGGAAACACATGTAGTTAAAAGAATCCAATTTTTGGTTCTAGGTGCTCATAAATCTGATATATTTGCGCCACTACGACAAAGTAAAGAGCTAGTTCTTAGATTGGATTTGACTTACATATCAATACGTTCAACTAGCTGCACCAAAGAGCACATAGAATTAGTACAATACTGGAAAGTTTTGCTAAAAAAAATTAACCTGTAGTATTGGTCAGCGCTGCACCAGAGAATTACAAACTTAGACATGATAAATAGGGAGCCACATATGCGTATTACAACCATGAGTGTGAAGTGGACATATCTTAGTTCTAGGCTCACAGAGTTGTACTTTTATAATAAACACACAATATGTAGCAACAAACTCCAATGAGATCGACCGCTGACATATTGTATGTAAAAAATCTAACCGCTGAAAGGAACATGATAAAGAGTATTTGAAGAGATGGACAAAGGAACATACTTGAAGCATCTATTTTTTGGAGACTAGGCATTTTGATTCTCAGCATAACCCCAAACCTGTTACAACAGAAGATTTGTCTATGCTCTCAGCTGTAACAATTATCTCTTTTGTCACAAACTCTTCAGCAAAACAACAACAATCAATTGTGAGTAAAAACTAACTGACAATCTGATTCATTCCTAAATGAAATAAGTGTTTAGGGAGCCAAATATCTAGAATGATGTACCACACTTTAAGTCAAGTCAATTTCTATATGCAACTACATAATCAACAAGATCTATTCTGTGACCTTCACCGGCAAATTTCCTGATCTCGTACCAAATCTTCATCTACAGCTCCAAAAAAACCTAAAAGAGGAAAGAGAGAACAAATTATGTGCATCCAAGAAGAAACTTGAGGCTTGAAATTAATGACTTGTAGACTTCTAATGAGCAGGTAACTGTACAAGGGAGATGCTACTACAAATGGAAAAGAGGCACCATCAGAAAAGGGAGGGGCAGAGAGAGATGCCATATGAGAAGGGTGGAGAGAGGCGCCCGTGGGAGGTGGTGGGTAGAAGACTTTGAAGTAGAAGTAAAAACTGAAAGCTAAACACACATTAAGACTACCTACATAAAATTCTTCAGATAGCAAATGAGCGATAGAAAAAAAATACTTCAGATAACAAGGAACAGGCTAACAAGCAACAACACAAGTTTTTTAGCAGCAGCGGCAAGTGACTACCGAGACATTGCTGGTGAAGAGATGAATTTTGGATACCCTTCATCCCCGAGGAGCAGTCTTTGTTGACAGTGGTGCAGGGTGTGATGTTGGACAGACTGAAAAAGCTATTGTCATGCAAGGTAGAAGAGTGTTGGTACATACCTTGAAGTGGACCCTTCTCTTGACCTGCTTGTCCGGCGCGTGGCACACTGACTGAAACAATAACAAGACTAGGCACACATGATCAAAACACCTACATGATGCTTATAATGATTGATTGCAGTTGCATGATATCAATTCGAGGGCAGCAAGAGAACGCACGCGGCGATTGTCGATTCTAGCCTAGGTCAGACGTTCCTCGTTTTTCTGGTTTGCGCATCATTGGCGGTGACGACTGCTATGTGCAAAGCTTCTACTGAATTATCCGATGTTAGGGAATGAGGCTTTAATGTTTAATCCATGGAACCATTTGATGTACTGAATTGTGTGTGTTTTTTCATGCATCTTCGTGATCCAGGGTTGCAGTCCTTGAGCCATGGTTGGAGTTTGCAAATCTTTCTACTGATCTACAAGTATATTTCCCCCCAAACTGGTTGTTCTTCCCCACTATATAATGTGTTGTATTGTTCTTGAGTTGACATGTGCTTTCTTCTATTCCATCAGACCAGATATGCTTTTCTATCTACAGGAGAAAAACATGGTATATTTTAATTACGTAATCATAATGAACTACACTGAACTGAACAAAAGTCATGGGGAAATTCAGAAACAAGGCGTGTGCTCAAATTATCTATGAAAAACTGAATACGGATTCAAATTGCACAAACGAAATGAAATGCTATCAACCTGTGATGTTGCTGAACTGATGGGCATATCTGAGTATGACTCGAGCTGTAAAACCTTCTGTTGAGCTGGGCCGAGGAGCTCAGGCATCCCTCGTCTCGGCGCAGCTACCGTCTCCTCTGCCACGCGATGCCCCCGCCTGACAGCTGCCGTCTCCTCTGCCACGCGATGCCCCCACCCGGCAGCCACGTAGCCACCTATCTCCGCTGCGCGTGCCTCATTGACTCGCTGCGCCTCCGCCTCCGCTCCCCTTCCTCCTGCCGCCGCCCCCACCGGACGAGACCCCGTGGTCGCGCTCCACCGCATCTGCACCGCGCCCACCCCGGCAGCGGCGCTCTCCTTCTTCCGCGCCCTCCCCTCGCCGGCCTCGCTCCCGCTCTTCCACGTGCTCGCCTCCAGCCTCGCCAACCCTTCATCGCTCCCAAACAAGAAAAACAGGATGACATGGGGGAAGGAGGAGACAGTGTGGGAGGCAGCCATGGAAGAGATGGATCCTCGGGACAAGGGAGCGAAAGTGTGGGGATGGTGGCCAGCGGCGATTGTCAGGGCCGGATTTTCGGGATATCAATTCCCTAGAAAATGGCCCTTGTTCTCACCAGCCCCAGGATTACTGTTAGCTGATGAGGCACCAACTTGATACAGAAATTCCAAGAAAAATACAAAATGTGTAGTACAAGACCATTCTGGCCTATGAGTACAACAATTGGTTTATAGTGGCTGATGGCGGAAGCGGTTTATGGTTGATCTGCGTCTATGGGACTCCATTTCCCACAGGAACAGCTGACCAGGGTAACTCCTATCTTCGCGAGGCTGCTGTTACCATTGCGTGGGTTCCGGGGCTGTCATCGCAACGCTCCTCTCCATGCAAGAAATCTGGCCAAGACAATAGTCAGGGACAAGCCAGTGAGTACTTTTGAATGTACAAGAAAACATTATGAACACAGGTAATATATAACAAATGATAATCATGCTCTGAAATAGTCTATGTTCACAACGTCAGTCACGAAATAACAATCCATGATGCACACAAGCAAGGTTATTTATATATAACATGAATATGCAATAAGGGAGTAGAAATAGAATGCACCGATCGGGTGTCTGAAGCGACGCCTCGAAAGGATAATAATATAAAGCATGCCTTAGTCGGCCGTCTGAGCGACGCCACATAAAGGGCTTATAAATAAAAGAAATAACAAGCGTGCCACAGTCGGGCGTCTGTGCGACGCCACATAAAGGGCTTATAAATAAAAGAAATAACAAGCGTGCCACAGTCAGGCGTCTGTGCGACGCCACATAAAGGGCTTATAAATAATTAAAATAACAAGCATGCCACAGTCGAGCGTCTGATCGACACCACATAAAGGGCTTATAAGAGAATAATCACAGTGAATATCCAGGAGGTAGTACCGTCCCAGGGATACTCAATAATTCAAATAATGTAAATGGTTAGTCCATAATAATAGTAATCATAATCATCATGAGTCACAAGTCACGATCAATGTTCTGGTTTAGCAATTTTTCCTCCGAAGACCGACACTAAGACTGACACTTCACTTGACCCATCCCAGACTGTAGTCCTTACCCATGGACACGGCTATTCGAATAGATATAACCTCTGCAGAGGGTGTACTCTTTACCCACGAGTAGCGGATTCCTTTAGTCCATCGGGACTAATTCCATTTACGGTCTTTTAATTGCAAACACACCTGACCCGCACACACCAGCTTAACTTACCGGTGTCTGGAATGACCCATGACACCTGTTAAGCAAAACTCTAAGTAGGGAGGCTACAACCTCGATTAGCATGGGATCAAATTTATACCGCGCGCTACTAAGGGGTGCCCCCCTCTCGGTCCCAACCGGAAACACCCATGCCCCCGGACAAAGTGGCATGCCTACCGGATGCAGCCGGTATCTTCCACCATGGCCTCTCTGTACGGTGTGTGCCAAGAAAGGGGTTGACAACTTACTGAACTGTACCCTACCTGCGGCAGGGAGAAGTTGTAGTACGAAACAAGCATGGGGGTTACTGGAACAAGACTCGGTCTATGGTCGACTCAGGAGGTTTAAGTATTCCCTGCATGATTGGCATAACAAATATATTTCAACCAACAGACAGAATCACCACTCATCATACCGCATCATGCCATACCGGACACAACCATCTCGACGAGGAACTAGAGACAAGCTTGTGTCTACCCAAGACAGAGGCTTTCCCGGCTTCCTCCCAGTAGGCATGAAAGGCATACGAGGATGATTACTATCACAAGCATATCCATTTCCAGAAGCAAAGAATCTTCATTATGCACTCATGCGTATGATCGTATCATCACATAAAATAACAAATGCTCCATGTCAAGGTGGTGTTGTAATCGTATCAAACAACACACAAAAATATTATGCCAGGGTTCACAATGCTTGCCTTCAAGAGTATGTAAGTGGGAGTGCACTTTTTGAAAGTTGCTTCCTTCTTCAAAAAATCCTATTTTGAGAAAACTCAAATTAACACATAGTGTCAAAATAGTAGAAAAAATTTGTTTGGAAAATTTTCAAATAAGTATGAAAATAAACTAGACAGAATTTGAGAAACAACAGAAAAAGAATCAAGTCAATTGGACTTATATTCAAAAAGTTATAGCCAGTCAAGGTTTAGTCAAAATTCTGTTTTTAAAATAAACTGAAAAAGAAAAGTTTCGAATAAAAATACGGAGGAGGCATACTACTAGGATTACGCTTTCACTTAAACCAGCGTGGACCGGCTCGTGGGTCATTGACAGTGGGTCCCTTGGGCCCACTGGTCAGGTTTGACCAGTCGCCTGCGCCTCCTTCCTCCTCTGTCCGAGCGGAGGCCGGGCTCCGGCGATTGACGCCGACGAATGGCGGCTCCCCGCAGGGTTCCCAGGGCAGGTATGGATCTGCTGGTCCAGGGCGGTCCTCCCGGTGGTCGAACGGCTGGCGGGGACGAAGGGAGTCAAGGGCAGCGAGCTCCGCGGCGGACAGTGGCTTCGGGAGGATTGGGGCTTCGAGCTACGGTGGCTCCCGGTCCAGGCTGAGGTGTTGGGTGGCTCCGCAAGATCGAGGGGAAGAGGATGGGAGCACTGGATGGACGGGGGGGGGGGGGGGGGGGCTCTGCTTGCGACGAACGGGACCGGAGGGCGGCGGCGGCCGAACTGGCCGTAGACAAGGAAGAAGACCTCCCCCCATCGGTTGCAAGTTATGGTAGTGCTAGGTGGATGGCTTGAGGTTGCCTGGGGGTTTGGAGGAGCTCGGGGGTCCCTATTTATAGGTGGTCGAGGACGGTTCCGCGGCGGCCGGGGATAAGAACGCCGGCGAACCGCCGTTCTGTAGCCAGGGGGTGCGTGGCGTTGGCTGGTGGGGTTTGGCAGGGTGAGGGGATAAGCTTGAGCTGTTCCAGGGGCGAGCTAGCGCGCGGCTGTGGCTCGGGCGGCGCCGTCCATGGCAGAGGCTATCGGAGCGGCGATGGCGGCTTGCGGTGGTGGTCCTGTGGGGCGCCAGGAGGGGGCCAGGGCAGCTCTGCGTTGAGGGAGGGGTCGAACGTGTTGGCTGCGAGTGGAAGGGGATCAGAACAGGCGCAGAGAGGTGGTAGCGGGACGCGGCGATTCGGGCGCATGCACGTGCAAAACGCGCGCTCTGTCCGCGCCCAGAGCACGCACGCCAAGCGTTCGGCAAAATGCCAGGGCATGCCAGGAGGCTTGGGTGGGGTTGGGGATTAATAGGTCTAGATTAGAGTTATCTAGGATCTTAGTGGACATGCTGGTTTGGCAAAGCAAGCAGGTTCAAAATGCAAACTAGAGTTCATGCCAATTCTGCTCATGCACTTAAGGTGTTTGACAGAATGCTGTGGTCATCTAGGCATCTCTTGGGGTGGCCAAAAACTCCAGATCATAGTCTCTTTAGGTACAAGTGATGATGGCAAGGTTGTTAGGGCAAAACCAGAAACTTGTTAGTGCAAGTTTTTGAGAAAACCAAATCTGGACAGAAAGTAAAGGCTATCATTGCATGGACCAAAAATACTCCAATGGGTCCACTCTCCTGGACTTAGGGGTTTTTTAGGGTGGTTTATAAGCAGGAGAAATATCATGGGCAGTAGTGCAAAACAAAATAGGGTTGCAGTAGAAAACACCCAACTGGACTAGAGAGCAAAAGAGGATGATTTGCTCAAATTTTTCAAAGAACACTAGTGGGTTTTTGCACAAGGTTGAATTATATACTCCTAGTAACATCCCCTAATTTTGGTGGAAGTTTTAAAGGAATATTTAAATAGGTTGTAGTGCAAAAGGGCAAACTGGACCAGATTTGAAAACTTGGGGTAGAGCTCAAAATCTCCAAATGACTAAAAGATATTTTTGCATAAAAGTGATTTAGGAACATGACATGTCATCCCCAAATTTTGGTGGGATTTTTAAATAAATTTATCAAAGGGTTGTAGTGCAAAAGAGGCTCTAAGGCTTATGAGAAACCATTTTCAAGAGAAATAAGGCTCAGGGAAAATACTTGTATAAATAATTCTTCTGATAAAAGAAATGTTTCTAGAGAGGGTATACAAGTCCAACAATATTTGAGAAGTTTTTACTTGGGGTGGAAACTCCACAACTCAGAAGAAAAGAGTGGTTCTGAATCAAAGAAAAATCTAGAAAATAAAAATTTAATTTACCAAGGCAAAATTTTAATCAATAAATCATGGTTAAATTTTTGGGGTGTTACAACACTACCCCCCTTAAGAAAAATCTCGTCCTCGAGATTTGCTAAGGGTTGTTTTGCTAATATTACTCCTATTAGCTGAAACCAAACAGTTTACTCATAGCACAAACTTAGGGTACAACGCATTAGCTGCAACAAATAAATAAATGCTGGGACAATGAACATAGCAGTGATGCCTATACTGAAAACGGTAAATGTACAGGGTCCTGAGAAAACGTCTCTGGTATTGGAGCACACTCCTCTTCTATCGGGGGAAGCGGGTTGACTAGTCAATGAACACGTCCCTCCTGGTCGGGCCTTAGTGGTTTGTCAATGGCGATCTGAGGATTTAAATCAGTGAGACTCTGGAGATAACCCATTACTCATTAGGTCAAACGCTCTTGAGCGATGACATACTGGGCAAGGTTGGCCAGTACTGGGTCTCTTTCGATTCGTCCACGGGAAAAAATGCTACTTCTCCGGGTGCTGCACGACTCAGGAAGTAATAATACCCCCGTTCGCTGGCATATGGTACCGCGAATCGAAGGCGAGCAAGCGCTTCGTACGCGGCAGCTTCTATGGCCATATGCGGAGCCGGCATAGATTTCCCCACAAAGGAGACTTCTGTTGGGTCTTGGTTTGGTTTGTGGGAGGGATGTGCACCACTGCCCAATATTTCGAGGTGGTTGGGGTGATCCTTGCTTTGAGCAACTCGTACTGGGGTGGATGGATAGCACTCATGGTACTACAGGTAAAGTCCCACAATATTTTAACAAAGCTACCTGGGGTTGCATCTGGAGTTCTCAGATAAATACTAGGGCTCGGCATGGCAAGTAAATGGCTGTGAGAGTTGTGCACAAGGTGAGGGATACTTGGCAAGGTCACGAGGTGGCCTTTTATATAGCATTGGGGCTGGGTTATCAATTACGGTGTGGGGTTACTAGTTTGTCGAATCTGCTCTATGGGGTCGGGGTCAATGCTACAAATACACATATCTCACAAAAGTGACGTGTTACTATGGGTGTCGTCGGGGTGGTTTTTGGTAGCTGTGCCCGGAATTAAAAAAAATGCAACCGCACGCTAACATATTTATGCATGGCTACTATTCAAAACAGAGGCACACAAGGAGGCTGCGATTATTTATGGCGATACAAGGTCACACTATTATAGGGCGTGGACATACTAAGACTCGGTACTACTCGAGTGACTTAGTCTACCTCGTTTATATCAAAGCGGGCATGCCTTGTGGACGTCGAGGCTTCTCCACTGGTTTCACCGTCGGGGTTAGCTGGATGGAGTTGAGGGGCAGCAGGGTCGGGGTAGCGATGATGACCATCGCGGGGGTTGTTGTCCACAATCCCGTTGGAGCATGTTCCCAAAAGGCGACGAAGCACTTCTAGGGACACCAAAGTATTTTGGTCGATGGCTGGGGCAGGCCACAAGGACTCGATCAGTTGTCCGAACAGCACGACTGGGTTGTCGGTGTCGGGCTCATCTTCTCCTCTCGCCGGCGCTCGGCGAACCAGTTCTCCACAAGCTGCGATCAGATCAAGGGTGATTTGATCGAACAGTTCCTCTAGTGCACTTACATAAAGCACCAGATGCAACAATGCAGGATCCATCTCGTGATCTCCGTTGGCAACCTGGGGTGGCCTACCATACCCGTCACGGCTGGGGTAGTAGTAGAACGAGCGACAGTTAACTCTAGGCGACAAGTGCCGGAGTTGAACTATAGCCTCTCGAGCAGCTAGTTGGATGGCTTGTGGCTCAAAGGAAGTTGTCCTTCCGGTGAACCTTAGGGGCATTCTGGCGATAGACCCCTACCATAGACATGCATAGTGGCCCAGAATTGACGGCTCTCATCGCTCATGGGTCCTTGGTACACAACATATTCTGGGGGTTCTTCTAATGCAAAGGCATGGCGGGTGAGGTTTGCTAGCACGGTCACAAAACCTCCAACGTTGGTTGTTGTGGTCTCATTGTGCACAATAGGGCCAGGCATTATAGCTTGGTTTGGGGAAGAGGTTGTGCTGTGCTGGGTTGAGGCTAGCGTGCCCTTTTTATAGAAAAAGGGGATGGAGTCTTCCTTCGCACGCTTGCGAATGAGACAATTTAGGCGTCGGTCACTGGCGCTTGATCGACAGGCTAGGCTGATAGGTTGGGCACCGACTGCCAAAAGGTGTCGGGGTCACTGTGTGGCTATCTTACACGAGAAGCTTGGCCGGGTTTAGGTTAAGGTCTGGTGGAATGGTTAGTCTAGGTTTATTGACCTGGCTAAGATAGGATTAGCCAATGGTCAGCCTGGCTCTGATACCAAGGTTGTCAGGGCCGGATTTTCGGGATATCAATTTCCCAGAAAATGGCCCTTGTGCTCACCAGCCCCAGGATTACTGTTAGCTGATGAGGCACCAACTTGATACAGAAATTCCAAGCAAAATACAAAATGTGTAGTACAAGACCATTCTGGCCTAGGAGTACAACAATTGGTTTCTAGTGGCTGATGGCGGAAGCGGTTTGTGGTTCATCTGCGTCTATGGGACTCCATTTCCCACAGGAACAGCTGACTAGGGTAACTCTTATCTTCGCGAGGCTGCTGTTACCATTGCGTGGGTTCCGGGGCTGTCATCGCAACGCTCCTCTCCATGCAAGAAATCTGGCGAAGACAATAGCCATGGACAAGCCAGTGAATACTTTTGAATGTGCTCGCAAACATTATGAACACATGTATAATATAACAAATGATAATGATGCTCTGAAATAGTCTATGTTCACAATGTCAGTCACGAAATAACCATGATGCATGCAAGCAGGGTTATTTATATATAACATGAATATGCAATAAGGGAGTAGAAATAGAATGCACTGATCGGGTGTCTGAAGCGACACCTCGAAAGGATAATAATATAAAGCATGCCTCAGTCGGGCATCTGAGCGATGCCACATAAAGGGCTTATAAATAATTTAAATAACAAGCATGCCATAGTCGGGCGTCTGAGCGACACCACATAAAGGGCTTATAAGAGAATAATCACAGTGAATATCTAGGAGGTAGTACCGTCCCAGGGATACAAAATAATTCAAATAATGTAAATGGTTAGTCCATAATAATAGTAATCATAATCATCATGAGTCACAAGTCATGATCCATGTTCTGGTTTAGCAATTTTTCCTCCGAAGACCGACACTAAGATCGACACTTGACCCATCCCAGACTGTAGTCCTTACCCTTGGACACGGCTATTCGAATAGATATAACCTCTGCAGAGGGTGTACTCTTTACCCACGAGTAACGGATTCCTTTAGTCCATTGGGACTAATTCCATTTACGGTCTTTTAATTGAAAACACACCTGACCCGCACAGACCAGCTTAACTTACCGGTGTCTGGAATCACCCACGACACCTATTAAGCAAAACTCTAAGTGGGGAGGCTACAACCTCGATTAGCATGGGATCAAATTTATACCGCGCGCTACTAAGGGGTGCCCCCCTCTCGGTCCCAACTGGAAACACCCATGCCTCCGGACCAAGTGGCATGCCTACCGGATGCAGCCGGTATCTTCCACCATGACAACTTACTGAACTGTACCCTACCTGCGGCAGGGACAAGTGGTAGTACGAAACAAGCATGGGGGTTACTGGAACAAGACTCGGTCTATGGTCGACTCAGGAGGTTTAAGTATTCCCTACATGATTGGCATAACAAATATATTTCAACCAACAGACAGAATCACCACTCATCATACCTCATCATGCCATACCAGACACAACCGTCTTGACGAGGAACTAGAGACAAGCTCGTGTCTACCCAAGACAGAGCATTTCCTGGCTTCCTCCCAGTAGGCATGAAAGGCATACGAGGATGATTACTATCACAAGCATATCCATTTCCAACAGCAAAGAATCTTCATTATGCACTCATTCGTATGATCGTATCATCACATAAAATAACGAATGCTCCATGTCAAGGTGGTGTTGTAACCGTACCAAACAACACACAAAAATATTATGTCAGGGTTCACAATGCTTGCCTTCAAGAGTATGCAAGTGGGGGTTCACTTTTTGAAATTTGCTTCCTTCTTAAAAAAATCCTATTTTGAGAAAATTCAAATTAACACATAGTTTCAAAATAGTACAAAAAAGTTGTTTGGAAAATTTTCAAATAAGCATGAAAATAAACTAGACAGAATTTGAGAAACAATAGAAAAAGAATCAAGTCAAATGGACTTATGTTTAAAAAGTTATAGCCTGTCAAAGTTATGTCAAAATTCTGTTTTTAAAATAAACTGAAAAAGAAAACGTTTCGAATAAAAATACGGAGGAGGCGTACTGCTGGGTTTACGCTTTCACTTAAACCTGCGTGGACCGGCTCGTGGGTCACTAACAGTGGGTCCCTTGGGCCCACTGGTCAGGTTTGACCAGTCGCCCGCGCCTCCTTCCTGCTCCGTCCGAGCGGAGGCGAGGCTCCGGTGATTGCCGCCGACGAATGGCGGCTCCCCATGGGGTTCCCAGGGCAGGGACGGATCCGCTGGTCTAGGGCGGTCCTCCCGGTGGTCGAACGGCTGGCGGGGACGATGGGAGTCACCGGCGGCGAGCTCCGTGGCGGACAGTGGCTTCGGGAGGGTTGGGGCTTCGAGCTACGGTGGCTCCCGGTCGAGGGGAAGAGGTTGGGAGCACTGGATGGATGGGGGGGGGGGGCTCTGCTTGCGACGAACGGGACCGGAGGGCGGCGGCGGCAGAACTGGCAGGAGACGAGGAAGAAGACCTCCCCCCGTTGGTTGTAGGTTATGGGAGTGCTAGGTGGATGCACTACTAGGGAAAAGCCTATACACAGAATCTTATCAGCAGCGCGCTTCAAAATAACTCGCTGCTGCTAACTAGCAGTAGCGTGCACAGACGAAACTCGTTGCTGAGACAAATTTAGCAGTAGCGCGTCCTCTCAAAGACGCGCTGCTACTATAATTCCTACGAGGCCGTCGCGAGGCTAGTTATAGCAGCAACGCGTTATAGTGAGACGCGCTAATGCTACGTAGCATAGTAGCAGCGCATTTCTCAGATAAGCGCTCCTGCTATGTTTCCTACAAAAATTTAGTCCCACCTCGCTCCATGAAGAGAGTTTCTACCACTTTAAATATGTTACTTCTCAAACTTGGACAAGCACTTGATCTTCATTGAACTCTATGTGTAGAATTTGTGGCTGCAATATGAGTCTTCACCTGTTCCTAAACCGGTGAGGACTCATATTGACAAATCAGATTGTACACAAAAAGATCGTTGATGATCAATGTATTTTTGATATATTGAACAAAGTCTAATTTTACATGCTGACACGTAGCAGTAGCGCTTTATTGTGGAAGGCGCTGCTGCTAGATAGCTTAGCAGTAGCGTCTTTTCCTAAAGAGCGCTACTGCTAAGCCATTCATCTCCCCATCTCCTCCATTCCGATCCACTCACACACACAGCCACTCAATCCTCTCTGATCCGTCTGCGCCGCGCGCCGGTCCACCCCCGTCGCCCCTCTCCTCCGTCTGCGCCGCGCGCCGTCACCTCCTCCTCCTTGCTGGACTCGGTACTGGCCTCCTCCTGCGTCCTCCCTCTCCACTCGCCGCTGGCCGGCCCCTCCTCGCTCCACCTACCTCCTCCGTCCTCCCTCAACTGGCCGTGCCGGCCGGCCCCTCCTCGCTCCGCCTTCCTCCTTCGTCCTCCCTCAACTGGCCGCGCCGGTCGGCCCCTCCTCGCTCCGCCTTCCTCCTCCATCCTACTCTCTTCTCCCTCCTCGAGTCGCCCCTCCTTCTCCCTCCTGCTCATATGCAACATTTTGATTTAGTTGATATAATTTAGTTGATTTATTAGGCTAGTTGATTTAGTTGACTTAGAACATTTTGATTTAGTTGATTTAGTAGGCTAATTCATTTAGTTAATTTAGTTGACTTAGAACATTTTGATTTAGTTGATTTAGTAGGCTAGTTCATTTAGTTGATTTAGAACATTTTGATTTAGTTGATTTAGTAGGCTAGTTGATTTAGTTGACTTAGAACATTTTGATTTAGTTGATTTAGTAGGCTAGTTGATTTAGTTGACTTAGAACATTTTGATTTAGTTGATTTAGTAGGCTAGTTGATTTAGTTGACTTAGAACATTTTGATTTGGTTGATTTAGTAGGCTAGTTCATATGCAACATTTTGATTTAGTTGATATGATTTAGTTGATTTAGTAGGCTAGTTGATTTAGTTCACTTAGAACATTTTGATTTAGTTGATCGTTAATCCTTTGCTCATACTGCTTTAGGAAGAATGGCGCCACCACCACCACCACCACTATGTCGGCTGTGCAAGTCAAGATGCACCAGCAGCCTTGCAACTGGCAAGCTGTTCGGCATCTACTTCCAGCCAAGTTTTCGTCATGCGGCGGTAAGAAATTAGATGAAATGTAATAACTATTTTATTTTTAGTGTTGGCATTACTACATTGTGTCATTTAGCTTATTTTACACAGATCGTCCCATGCAATGTGAGGTTGAAATTCAACAAGCTGACAGGATGGAGGTCGAGAAAGGACGCAATATGTCGCAGATTGGAGGAGATGGATGGGCCCGTTTCGTCGCTCGCATGCATCTTACTGGTGGTGAGTTGATCAGCTTTAACTTGCGAGCAGAAAGACCCCAGCTAGCTGTCATTTATCTCAACCTGGGGGAAGATGATGAAGATGACGAAGATGATGAAGATAATGAGGACCCACTCGATGAAGATGATGAGGACCCACTTCATGAAGCCATCATAGCTCAAAGAACAAGGCTGAGTGAGGAGGAGGTGTCCAACCTGTGGGACATAATTCCGCCACGTGCTGACTTTGTCGGGGTGCCATTCGTGACCCGCTTGACAAATACCATGGTTGATCGACATGATATGGTATGTTATACTTACAAATGCAAATTAATAGTGTGAATTACTTAGTGTACAGTCCAATGATATGGTATGTTGTGTGGAATCTAGTCGATGATATGTTTTAGTGCAGAGTTCGATCACATGCTTATTAATTGATATGTTTTTCTTATTCAGAAATTTGCAAAGAGCATATCTGTGAGTTATGGTATCGAGCCTGATGAAGAAGGCTCGGCTGGACTACGCCTTACTGCAAGGGGCTCCATCACAACCTGTACTTACCGCGTGGACACGGACGGTCGCACACACTTAAACTCAGTTGGGTGGAAGAAATTCCTCGATGGCAAGAATCTTCGTGTTGGACAGGCCATCCTAATTACTATCAGGAACACCAACCGCCTAGGCTTGAGGATGATGATTGTCTTTGATATCATCTAGAACTACATATGTGTGTGTGGCTATATCATCTAGAACTACATATGTGTGTGTGGCTATATCATCTAGAACTACATATGTGTTTGTGGCTATATCATCTAGAACTACATATGATGATGGCCGTTGATATTGTTGGAAATATGCCCTAGAGGCAATAATAGAAGTATTATTATATTTCCTTGTTCATGATAAATTGTCTTTTATTCATGCTATAACTGTATTATCCGGAAATCGTAATACACGTGTGAATACATAGACCACAATATGTCCCTAGTGAGCCTCTAGTTGACTAGCTCGTTGTGATCAACAGATAGTCATGGTTTCCTGGCTATGGACATTGGATGTCGTTGATAACGGGATCACATCATTAGGAGAATGATGTGATGGACAAGACCCAATCCTAAGCATAGCACAAGATCGTGTAGTTCGTTTGCTAGAGCTTTTCCAATGTCAAGTATCTCTTCCTTAGACCATGAGATCGTGTAACTCCCAGATACCGTAGGAGTGCTTTGGGTGTATCAAACGTCACAACGTAACTGGGTGACTATAAAGGTGCAATACAGGTATCTCCGAAAGTGTCTGTTGGGTTGACACGGATCGAGACTGGGATTTGTCACTCCGTATGACGGAGAGGTATCTTTGGGCCCACTCAGTAATGCATCATCATATTGAGCTCAAAGTGACCAAGTGGCTGGTCACGGGATCATGCATTACGGTACGAGTAAAGTGACTTGCCGATAACGAGACTGAACAAGGTATTGGGATACCGACGATCGAGTCTCGGGCAAGTAACGTACCGATTGACAAAGGGAATTGTATATGGGGTTTGATCGAATCCTCGATATCGTGGTTAAACCGATGAAATCATCGTGGAACATGTGGGAGCCAACATGGGTATCCAGATCCCGCTGTTGGTTATTGACCAGAGAGTCGTCTCGGTCATGTCTGCATGTCTCCCGAACCCGTAGGGTCTACACACTTAAGGTTCGGTGACGCTAGCACTACTAGGGAAAAACCTATACACAGAATCTTACCAGCAGCGCTCTTCAAAATACCACGCTACTGCTACTTAGCAGCAGCGCGTGTCTGCCAAACGCGCTACTGACTTGGAAGTAGCAGTAGCGCGTGTGTAGCCTACAGCGCTACTGCTATAGTTGCCATGACCTTGGCCCCCCGCTAGCTATAGCAGTAGCGCACTTTACTGTAGAGCGCTACTGCTACTCAGGTTAGCTGTAGCGCATTTTGGCAAACGCGCTACAACTATCCCTACCTTATCCCCACGGAGGACCGTCCCTCTCACTCACACTCTCACTCTCGCCCGCGTCAACCGTCGTCGTCCGTCGCCGCCGCCGCCGCCTTCGTCCGTCCGCCGCCGAGGTACTCCCCTCCTTCCGTCCCTCCTCCATCCTCCTCGCACATCCTCCCTCCGCCTGCGGCCGCCCCTCCCTCCTCTGCTGCCGCCCTCCTCCCTCCGCCTGCGGCCGCCCCTCCGACCTCCTCCGTCGGCAGCCCTCCTCCCACCGCCCTCTACCTCGCGCCCCTAGCTACCTCTCCGTCGCCCCCACCCCCTGCCACTAGTTAGTACTAGATTTAGTAGTAGTAGATGTTAATTTAGGGTTAGCTAGTACTAGATGTTGCTTAGTTAGTACTAGATTTTTAGTAGTAGTATTGGTAGTTGAACTACTTTAGTTGTAGTTGAACTAGTTTAGTAAGTAAATTAATAAACTAGTTGAACTAGTTGAATTAACAGAACTAATCTATTTTTAGTAAGATAATTAATACAACTAGTTGAACTACTTTATTTTTAGAAAGAACTAGTTTTTTTTCTATTTATAGTAAGTTTATATTTAGTAAGAACTACTTGAATTAATAAAACTAGTTGAACATGTCATGTTTGTTGTTAGTGATAACTTATATGGTTTCAGGTGACCTCCATCGTCCCCGTCACCGACCCCCTCCGACATCCCCGCCGTCGTCCCAGTCACCGATCCCCTCCGACATCGAGGTGAGACCAGCCAAATATCCTTGTATATCCTGTGTTGTTGCTCAAATTGGATGTGGTTGCCCAAGTGGCCGTTCATGTTCAGTTTACATCTCCGAGTGGCCTATGTTTTGCCAGAGTGTTGATTAATTTCCGTTCCGGCAAATTTCAGGCGCTCGATATGTCCTTTTTTAGCAAAGGTCATGCCGGATTTTGTCGTGAATTCTGGCATGACTTGTGCTAGAATATGTACAAGTTTAATCTTTGAATTATGATTGTAGGAAATGTCGTACTCGGACGACGACGGTCTCCCGGGGGAGTGTAGCTGGTGCCACGACGATCGAGGTATGTGCGACAGGTTCGTTCGGCTAGACGACGATCGGCGCTTCAGCATTAAGCTCGAGGAGACCTTCGATTGTGAAACGGTACGCAACAACGACAAGTGTTTTTTTCTCCATTAAGCATGACTTCAACTATTTCAACGTCTAATTTTCATATTTTACAATTCGACTAGCTTATCCCATGCCATGCAAGACGCTATGTCTTGGAGAGGATGGGTTTTGAAGACCATGAAAATTTCGAAACAAAGAAAATACACCTAAGGACCCATCATGATATGGATTTTGAAGTAAATCTGTACAATGCTCAGAGCGTAACCCATTTTGGTTGCCAAAATTGGGAAGCACTTTGCAAAATGTATGGTTTTTATGAGGGTATGATTGTCACCATGGATCTTGGTGATCCTGACAGCGAGGAAGACAATATGGAAATTTGGGTCCGCTATGTGAGTTTCTCAAACATAGTTATTAACTAATTTATATTGTTTATTTCAAAATAGTTGATAGCTTATTTCCATTGACAGCTTATTTTGATTCTTCAAAGGCTGTGCGGAAGATGGTAGATAAAACCCACTACACCGAAGGCACCCAATTAACGTATAAGGAGAAAAATCATCTGATCGCATTTTGTACTCTTCTTGAGAATTACAATGACTATTATCGAACTCCTCCAAATTATGGTGAGTACGTGCCACTAGTGCATGTGTTGAACAACGATAACTTCTCTGGAGATACCCTGGTAAGATTTTTTAATATTACGACATCCGTGCATTTTTTGCATACTTCTAAAACTAGCACATCATTGCTAACTAGGAAGTTATTATTATGTTTTTCAACAGAAACTCCCGATGGATTGTGTGCCTCATCTGATGTCTCTACATGGTCGCCTCTCAGTTCTGAACATACTGCCAGGTAAATCTACGGAGCTCACCTGTGCATATCGGATTTCTAAAACCCGTGAACACATGATCATCAGAGAATGGAAGAAATGTATGGACATTCGCAAGGAGGTTCTTGGAAGTAACATTCAGCGAAAGGCAAGAATGGGAGACAGGCTAATCTCCATTCTCCATAATGGAGAGTTAGGGGCTATCTTGTTTTTTGTTATTTTACCTTAGAAAATGTAGTAGGTCTTAATCGAATGTAATAGAGTTGATAATGTGTTAGAGTTGATAATGATGATCTTGAGGAGCTGTTATGTGATGTCAATGATGAAAACGATGATATTGAGGAGGTGTTATATGACAATGATGTATTATGATGCTAAGTTGTTAATGATATGATGATGATGATGATATTATTATATCATTGGGTGAAAGAACCGCGGATTAGTTTCAAGTGGATGGACATCCACTTGAAACTAGTCCACGGTTCTTTCACCCCATGATGTAATAACTCATTATGATGTAAAAACAATCTCTAAATTCCTATTGTATGAAAACTTGTGTAAAGGTGTATGAATACAACATGAAAAAGAAAAGAAATAAAATACTAAATAATAGTAGTAGCGGGTAAGGAGAAGCGCTACTACTAAGTACCAGTAACGATGTTCTAAAGAACCGTTGCTACTAAGTCAATTTAGCAGTAGCGTCGGTCAAGATGTGCTATTGCTAAGCATTAGCTGTAGCGCCTTATCAGTAGCGCTCCTGCCCGCGCTACTGATAGGCCCCAAACCCGCGCTGCTGCTAGGCTTTTCCCTAGTAGTGTATGGTTATTAGGAAGACTTGTATGTGATTACCGAATGTTGTTCGGAGTCCCGGATGAGATCCCGGACGTCACGAGGAGTTCCGGAATGGTCCGAAGGTGAAGTTTTATATATGGGAAGTTGTCATACGGACACCAGAAAGTCTCGGGGCATATCGGTATTGTACTGGGGCCACCGGAGAGGTTCTGGGGATCCACCGGGAGGGGCCACCCCTCCCGGAGGGCCACATGGGCCGCAAGGGGCAGGGACCCAGCCCCTGGAGGGCTGGGCGCGCCCCCCACCTTGGGCCCATGCGCCTAGGGTTGGGGGGGAAACCCTAAGGGGGGCGCCCCCCTTACTTGGGGGCAAGTCCCCCCTCCCTGGCCGCCGCCCCCCCTCTAGATCCCATCTAGAGGGGTCGGCCCCCCTTGCCCCTTCCCCTATAAATAGAGGGGTGAGGGGAGGGCTGCTGTACACATCCAAAGGCGCAGCCCCTCACCTCCCCAACACCTCTCCTCCTCCGTTACGTGCTTGGCGAAGCCCTGTCGGAGTACTACTGCACCAACATCACCACGCCGTCGTGCTGCCGTTGGAGCTATCTTCCTCAACCTCTCCTTCCTCCTTGCTGGATCAAGAAGGAGGAGACGTCGTCCGTTCCGTACGTGTGTTGAATGCGGAGGTGCTGTCCGTTCAGCACTTGGTCATCGGTGATCCGAATCACGGCGAGTACGACTCCATCATCACCCTTCCCTTGAACGCTTCCGCACCCGATCTACAAGTGGTATGTAGATGCAAACTCACTACCTTGACTCGTTGCTTAGATGAACTCATAGATGGATCTTGGTGAAACCGTAGGAAATTTTTTAATTTTCTGCAATGTTCCCCAACAGTGGTATCAGAGCGAGGTCTATGCGTAGTTCTCTATTGCACGAGTAGAACACAATTTTGTTGTGGGCGTGGATCTTGTCAACTTGCTTGCCACTACTAGTCTTTTCTTGCTCCAGGGGTATTGTGGGATGAAGAGGCCCGGACCAACCTTACACGTACGCTTACGTGAGACCGGTTCCACCGACAGACATGCACTAGTTGCATAAGGTGGCTGGCGGGTGTCTGTCTCTCCCACTTTAGTTGGAGCGGATTAGATGAAAAGGGTCCTTATGAAGGGTAAATAGAAGTTGACAAAATCACGTTGTGGTTATTCGTAGGTAAGAAAACGTTCTTGCTAGAACCCAATTGCAGCCACGTAAAAGATGCAACAACAATTAGAGGACGTCTAATTTGTTTTTGCAGCAATTGTCATGTGATGTGATATGGCCAGAAGTTGTGATGAATGATGAATGATATATTGTGATGTATGAGATCATGTTCTTGTAATAGGAATCACGACTTGCATGTCGATGAGTATGACAACCGGCAGGAGCCATAGGAGTTGTCTTTATTTTTGTATGACCTACGTGTCATTGAAGAACGCCATGTAAATTACTTTACTTTATTGCTAAATGCGTTAGCCATAGAAGTAGAAGTAGTCGTTGGCGTGACAACTTCATGAAGACACGATGATGGAGATCATGATGATGGAGATCATGGTGTCATGCCTGTGACAAGATGATCACGGAGCCCCGAAGATGGAGATCAATGGAGCTATATGATATTGGCCATATCATGTCACTACTATATAATTGCATGTGATGTTTATTATGTTTATGCATCTTGTTTACTTAGAACGATGGTAGTAAATAAGATGATCCCTTACAACAGTTTCAAGAAGTGTTCTCCCCTAACTGTGCACCGTTGCTACAGTTCGTCTTTTCGAAGCACCACGTGATGATCGGGTGTGATAGATCCTTACGTTCACATACAACGGGTGTAAGACAGTTTTACACATGCAAAACACTTAGGGTTAACTTGACAAGCCTAGCATGTACAGACATGGCATCGGAACACGAAGACCGAAAGGTCGAACACGAGTCGTATGGAAGATACGATCAACATAAAGATGTTCACCGACAATGACTACTCCGTCTCACGTGATGATTGGACACGGCCTAGTCGACTCGGATCGTGTAACACTTAGATGACTAGAGGGATGTCAAATCTGAGTGGGAGTTCATTAAATAATTTGATTAGATGAACTTAATTATCATGAACTTAGTCTAAAACCTTTGCAAATATGTCTTGTAGATCAAATGCCAACGCTCATGTCAACCTGAACTTCAACGTGTTCCTAGAGAAAACCAAGCTGAAAGATGATGGCAGCAACTATACGGACTGGGTCTGGAACCTGAGGATCATCCTCATAGCTGCCAGGAAACAATATGTCCTAGAAGGACCGCTAGGTGACGCTCCCGTCCCAAAGAACCAAGACGTTATGAACGCTTGGCAGTCTCGTGCTGATGATTACTCCCTCATTCAGTGTGGCATGCTTTACAGCTTAGAACCGGGGCTCCAAAAGCGTTTTGAGCATCACGGAGCATATGAGATGTTCGAAGAGCTGAAACTTGTTTTCCAAGCTCATGCCCGGGTCGAGAGATATGATGTCTCCGACAAGTTCTATAGTTGTAAGATGGAGCAAAACAGTTCTGTCAGTGAGCACATACTCAAGATGTCTGGGTTGCACAACCGCCTGACTCAACTGAACATTAACCTCCCTGATGAAGCGGTCATTGACAGAATCCTTCAGTCGCTCCCACCAAGCTACAAGAGCTTTGTGATGAACTACAATATGCAGGGGATGGTGAAGACCATTCCTGAAGTATTTTCAATGCTGAAGTCAGCAGAGGCTGAAATCAAGAAAGAACATCAAGTGTTGATGGTCAATAAGACCACTAAGTTCAAGAAGGGCAAGGGCAAGAAGAACTTCAAGAAGGACGGCAAGGATGTTGCCGCGCCCGGTAAGCCAGTTACCGGGAAGAAGTCAAAGAATGGACCCAAGCCTGAGACTGAGTGCTTTTATTGCAAGGGGAAGGGTCACTGGAAGCGGAACTGCCCCAAATACTTAGCGGATAAGAAGGCCGGCAACACCAAAGGTATATTTGATATACACTTAATTGATGTGTACCTTACCAGTACTCGTAGTAACTCCTGGGTATTTGATACCGGTGCCGTTGCTCATATTTGTAACTCACAGCAGGAGCTGCGGAATAAACGGAGACTGGCGAAGGACGAGGTGACGATGCGCGTCGGGAGTGGTTCCAGGGTCGATGTGATCGCCGTCGGCACGCTACCTCTACATTTACCTACGGGATTAGTTATAAACCTTAATAATTGTTATTTGGTGCCAAGTTTGAGCGTGAACATTGTATCTGGATCTCGTTTGATACGAGATGGCTACTCATTTCAACCCGAGAATAATGATTGTTCTATTTATATGAGAGATATTTTTTATGGTCATGCCCCTATGGTCAATGGTTTATTCTTAATGAATCTCGAGCGTAGTATTACACATATTCATAGTGTGAATGCCAAAAGATGTAAAGTTGATAACGATAGTCCCACATACTTGTGGCACTGCCGCCTTGGTCACATTGGTGTCAAGCGCATGAAGAAGCTCCATGCTGATGGACTTTTAGAGTCTCTCGATTATGAATCATTTGACACATGCGAACCATGCCTCATGGGCAAAATGACCAAGACTCCGTTCTCCGGAACAATGGAGCGAGCAACCAACTTGTTGGAAATCATACATACCGATGTGTGCGGTCCAATGAGCGTTGAGGCTCGCGGAGGATATCGTTATGTTCTCACTCTCACTGATGACTTGAGTAGATATGGGTATGTCTACTTGATGAAACAAAAGTCTGAGACCTTTGAAAAGTTCAAGGAATTTCGAATGAGGTAGAGAATCAACGTGACCGAAAGATAAAGTTCCTACGATCAGATCGTGGAGGAGAATAATTAAGTCACTAATTTGGTACACACTTAAGGAAATGTGGAATCGTTTCACAACTCACGCCGCCTGGAACACCTCAGTGTAATGGTGTGTCCGAACGTTGTAATCGCACTCTATTGGATATGGTGCGGTCTATGATGTCTCTTACCGATTTACCGCTATCATTTTGGGGATACGCTCTAGAGACAGCTACATTCACTTTAAATAGGGCACCGTCTAAATCCGTTGAGACGACACCGTATGAATTATGGTTTGGGAAGAAACCTAAGCTGTCGTTTCTAAAAGTTTGGGGATGCAATGCTTATGTCAAGAAACTTCAACCTGAAAAGCTCGAACCCAAGTCGGAAAAATGCGTCTTCATAGGATACCCTAAGGAAACCGTTGGGTATACCTTCTACTTAAGATCCGAGGGCAAGATCTTTATTGCCAAGAACGGATCCTTTCTGGAAAAAGAGTTTCTCTCGAAAGAAGTAAGTGGGAGGAAAGTAGAACTCGATGAAGTACTACCTCTCGAACGGGAAAGTGGTGCAGCGCAGGAAAATGTTCCTGTGATGCCTACACCAACTGAAGAGGAAAATAATGATGATGATCAAGGTACTTCGGATCAAGTTGCTACTGAACTTCGTAGGTCCACAAGGACACGTTCCACACCAGAGTGGTACGGCAACCCTGTCCTGGAAATCATGTTGTTAGACAACGGTGAACCTTTGAACTATGAAGAAGCGATGGCGGGCCTGGATTCCAACAAATGGCTTGAAGCCATGAAATCCGAGATAGAATCCATGTATGAAAACAAAGTATGGACTTTGATAGACTTGACCGATGATCGGCGAGCGATAGAAAACAAATGGATTTTTAAGAAGAAGACAGACGCGGATGGTAATGTTACCATTTATAAAGCTCGACTTGTCGCTAAAGGTTATCGACAAGTTCAAGGGATTGACTACGACGAGACATTCTCTCCCGTAGCGAAGCTGAAGTCCGTCCGAATCATGTTAGCAATTGCCGCATACTATGATTATGAGATATGGCAGATGGACGTCAAAACGGCATTCCTTAACGGACATCTTAAGGAAGAGTTGTATATGATGCAGCCGGAAGGTTTTGTCGATCCTAAGAACGCTAACAAAGTATGCAAGCTCCAGCGATCCATTTATGGACTGGTGCAAGCATCTCGGAGTTGGAACATTCGCTTTGATGAGATGATCAAAGCGTTTGGGTTTATGCAGACTTATGGAGAAGCCTACGTTTACAAGAAAGTGAGTGGGAGCTCTGTAGCATTTCTCATATTATATGTAGATGACATATACTCCTGATGGGAAATGATATAGAACTTCTGGACAGCATTAAGGCCTACTTGAATAAGTGTTTTTCAATGAAGGACCTTGGAGAAGCTGCTTATATATTAGGCATCAAGATCTATAGAGATAGATCGAGACGCCTCATAGGTCTTTCACAAAGCACATACCTTGATAAGATTTTGAAGAAGTTCAAAATGGATCAGTCCAAGAAGGGGTTCTTGCCTATGTTGCAAGGTTTGAGATTGAGCTCGGCTCAGTCCCCGACCACGGCAAAAGATAAAGAAGAGATGAGTATCATCCCCTATGCTTCGGCCATAGGATCTATTATGTATGCCATGCTGTGTACCAGACCTGATGTAAACCTTGCCGTAAGTTTGGTAGCAAGGTACCAAAGTAATCCCGGCAAGGAACACTGGACAGCGGTCAAGAATAGCCTGAAGTACCTGAAAAGGACAAAGGACATTTTTCTCGTTTATGGAGGTGACGAAGAGCTCGTCGTAAAGGGTTACGTCGACGCTAGCTTCGACACAGATCTGGATGACTCTAAGTCACAAACCGGATACGTGTATATGTTGAATGGTGGAGCAGTTAGCTGGTGCAGCTGCAAGCAGAGCGTCGTGGCGGGATCTACATGTGAAGCGGAATACATGGCAGCCTCGGAGGCAGCGCATGAAGCAATTTGGGTGAAGGAGTTCATCACCGACCTAGGAGTCATACCCAATGCGTCGGGGCCGATCAAACTCTTCTGTGACAACACTGGAGCTATTGCCCTTGCCAAGGAGCCCAGCTTTCACAAGAAGACCAGGCACATCAAGCGTCGTTTCAACTCCATCCGTGAAAATGTTCAAGATGGAGACATAGATATTTGCAAAGTACATACGGATCTGAATGTCGCAGATTCCTTGACTAAACCTCTCTCGCGAGCAAAACATGATCAACACCAGAACTCTATGGGTGTTTGATTCATCACAATGTAACTAGATTATTGACTCTAGTGCAAGTGGGAGACTGTTGGAAATATGCCCTAGAGGCAATAATAAAAGTATTATTATATTTCCTTGTTCATGATAAATTGTCTTTTATTCATGCTATAACTGTATTATCCGGAAATCGTAATACACGTGTGAATACATAGACCACAATATGTCCCTAGTGAGCCTCTAGTTGACTAGCTCGTTGTGATCAACAGATAGTCATGGCTTCCTGGCTATGGACATTGGATGTCGTTGATAATGGGATCACATCATTAGGAGAATGATGTGATGGACAAGACCCAATCCTAAGCATAGCACAAGATCGTGTAGTTCGTTTGCTAGAGCTTTTCCAATGTCAAGTATCTCTTCCTTAGACCATGAGATCATGTAACTCCCGGATACCGTAGGAGTGCTTTGGGTGTATCAAACGTCACAACGTAACTGGGTGACTATAAAGGTGCACTACAGGTATCTCCGAAAGTGTCTGTTGGGTTGACACGGATCGAGACTGGGATTTGTCACTCCGTATGACGGAGAGGTATCTCTGGGCGTTGGTCACGGGGTCATGCATTACGGTATGAGTAAAGTGACTTGCCGGTAACGAGACTGAACAAGGTATTGGGATACCGACGATCGAGTCTCGGGCAAGTAATGTACCGATTGACAAAGGGAATTGTATATGGGGTTTGATCGAATCCTCGACATCGTGGTTCAACCGATGAAATCATCGTGGAACATGTGGGAGCCAACATGGGTATCCAGATCCCGCTGTTGGTTATTGATCGGAGAGTCGTCTCGATCATGTCTACATGTCTCCCGAACTCGTAGGGTCTACACACTTAAGGTTCGGTGCTGCTAGGGTTATTAGGAAGACTTGTATGTGATTACCGAATGTTGTTCGGAGTCCCGGATGAGATCCCGGACGTCACGAGGAGTTCCAGAATGGTCCGGACGTGAAGTTTTATATATGGGAAGTTGTCATACGGACACCGGAATGTCTCGGGGGCATATCGGTATTGTACCGGGGCCACCGGAGAGGTTCCGGGGGTCCACCGGGAGGGGCACCCCTCCCGGAGGGCCACATGGACTGCAAGGGGCAGGGACCCAGCCCCTGGAGGGCTGGGCACGCCCCCCACCTTGGGCCCATGCGCCTAGGGTTGGGGAGGAAACCCTAAGGGGGGCGCCCCCCTTGCTTGGGGGGCAAGTCCCCCCTCCCTGGCCGCCGCCCCCCCTCTAGATCCCATCTAGAGGGGTAGGCCCCCCTTGCCCCTTCCCCTATAAATAGAGGGGTGAGGGGAGGGCTGCTGTACACATCCAAAGGCGCAGCCCCTCCCCTCCCCAACACCTCTCCTCCTCCGTTACGTGCTTGGCGAAGCCCTATCGTAGTACTGCTGCACCAACATCACCACGCCATCGTGCTGTCATTGGAGCTATCTTCCTCAACCTCTCCTTCCTCCTTGCTGGATCAAGACGGAGGAGACGTCGTCCGTTCCGTACGTGTGTTGAATGCGGAGGTGATGTCCGTTCAACACTTGGTCATCGGTGATCCGAATCACGGCGAGTACGACTCCATCATCACCCTTCCCTTGAACGCTTCCGCACCCGATATACAAGTGGTATGTAGATGCAAACTCACTCCCTTGACTCGTTGCTTAGATGAACTCATAGATGGATCTTGGTGAAACCGTAGGAAAATTTTTAATTTTCTGCAATGTTCCCCAACAGATATGACCTTGTACTGCTTGAGGATGCATGTTGGCTATGCATGAAATTGTTATCTAGTACTCCCTTCGTTCCAAATTACTCGTCGTGGTTTGAACTAAAACCACGACGAGTAATTTGGAACAAAGGGAGTACTACCTAGTAATGGTTTATGAATTAGATATCTACTAGCAGTACCTAGTATCTAGTATCTGAAAGGAGAACTGAAAGGGAAAGGGGTAATGGGAAAATGATGAAAGATATAGCAGTAGCGAGGGATGGCAAAATCACTACAGCTAGTTAATAGTAGCGCGTTCACGAAAAGCGCTGCTGATATCGTCAACAGTAGTAGCGCGGGTTAGGGCCGCGCTACTACTATGAGTTAGCTGTAGCGCCTTATTAGTAGCGCGTCCACCCGCGCTGCTGCTAGCCTCAAAACCCGCGTACTACTAGGGTTTTCCCTAGTAGTGATGGCTTGAGGTTGCCTGGGGTTTTGGAGGAGCTCGAGGGTCCCTATTTATAGGTGGTCCAGGTTGGTTCTGCGGCGGCCGGGGATAAGAACGCTGGCGAACCACCGTTCTGTAGCCAGGGGGTGTGTGGCGTTGGCCGGCGGGGTCTGGCAGGGTGAGGGGATAAGCTTGAGCTGTTCCAGGGCGAGCTGGCGCGCGGCTGTGGCTCGGGTGGCGCCATCCATGGCAGAGGCTGTCGGAGAGGTGGTGGCGGCTTGCGGTGGTGGCGCTGTGGGGCGCCAGGAGGGGGCCAGGGCGGCTCTGCGGTGAGGGAGGGGTCGAGCGCGTTGGCTGCGAGTGGAAGGGGATCAGAACGGGCGCGGAGAGGAGGCAGCGGGACGCGGTGACTCAGGCGCACGCACGTGCAAAACGCGCGCTCTGGCCGCTCCCAGAGCACGCACGCCAAGCGTTCGGCAAAATGCCAAGGCATGCCAGGAGGCTTGGGTGGGGCTGGGGATTAACAGGTCTAGGTTAGAGTTATCTAGGATCTTAGTGGACATGCTGGTTTGCGAAAGCAAGCATGTTCAAAATGCTAACTAGAGTTCATGCCAATTCTGTTCATGCACTTAAGGTGTTTGACAGAATGTTGTGGTCATCTAGGCATCTCTTGGGGTAGCCAAAAACTCCAGATCATAGTCTCTTTAGGTACAAGTGATGATGGCAAGGTTGTTAGGGCAAAACTAGAAACTTGTTAGTGCAAGTTTTTGAGAAAACCAAATCTGGACAGAAACTAAAGGTTGTCATTGCATGGACCAAAAATACTCCAACGGGTCCACTCTCCTGGACTTAAGGGTTTTGTAGGGTGGTTTATAAGCAAGAGAAAGATCATGGGCACTAGAGCAAAACAAAATAGGGTTGCAGTAGAAAACACCCAACAGGACTAGAGAGCAAAAGAGGATGACTTGCTCAAATTTTTCAAAGAACACCAGTGGGTTTTTGCACAAGGTTGAATTATATACTCCTACAGACATCCCCTGATTTTGGTGGAAGTTTTAAAGGAATATTTAAATAGGTTGTAGTGCAAAAGTGCAAACTGGACCAGATTTGAAAACTTGGGGTAGAGCTCAAAATCTCCAAATGACTAAAAGATATTTTTTGCATAAAAGTGATTTAGGAACATTACATGTCATCCCCAAATTTTGGTGGGATTTTTAAATAAATTTATCAAAGGGTTGTAGTGCAAAAGGGGCTCTAAGGCTTATGAGAAGCCATTTTCAAGAGAAGTAAGGCTCAGGGAAAATACTTGTATAAATAATTCTTCTGATAAAAGAAATGTTTCTAGAGAGGGTATACAAGTCCAACAACAGTTGAAAAGTTTTACTTGGGGTGGAAACTCCACAACTCAGAATAAAAGAGTGGTTCTGAATCAAAGAAAAATCTAGAAAATAAAATTTTAATTTACCAAGGCAAAATTTTAATCAATAAATCATGGTTAAATTTTTGGGGTGTTACAGCGATGGGGAAGAGGGTGCACCATGGCCCTGGATCTGGATCGGAGTTGAGGGAGGAAGGGGAGGGAGAGAGAACGTGATAAGAGGGGATAAGGGAGAGAGGGAGGTGTGGTGCAGTTAGTTGTAGCACATGCCGGTGAACCGCGCTACCACTAAGTTCGCAGTGGTGCTGCCATTAAGTGGGCTGATCAGTACGGCATGATGGAAATCACTTAGTAGTAGCGAGGGGTAAAAACCCACGCTACTACTTTCAACTTAGTAGTAGCGTGGGTTTATAACCCGCGCTACTACTATGGCTGGTCCCGAAAGGCATGGTGGAAATCACTTAGTAGTAGCGAGGGGTAAAAACCCGCGCTACTACTATCAACTTAGTAGTAGCATGGGTTTATAACCTGCGCTACTAGTAATTAGCAGTAGCGCATGTTTTTAACCATCGCTACTGGTAAGATTCTGTGTATATGGTTTTCCCTAGTAGTGTTTGATGACGACGTCGTCCACATAACATTCAACTGTCTTGCCAATCTGTTTCTCCAGGCATGTTTGAATCATGCGTTGATATGTGGTGCCGATGTTCTTGAGCCCGAAGGGCATGGTGTTGAAGCAGAATGGCCCGTATGGGGTAATGAATGTTGTTGCAGCTTAATTGGACTCCTTCATTTTGATTTGATGGTATCCGGAATATGCGTCGAGAAAACACAGCGAGTCGTGCCTGCGGTAGTGTCAATGATTTGGTCAATGCAGGGGAGGGGGAAGGGATCCTTAGGGCAAGCCTTATTGAAGTCTTTGAAATCGACGCACGGGAGCCAGGATTTATCCTTCTTTGGTACCATCACCAGGTTTGCCAGCCAGTCCGGATGTTTTATTTCTCTAATGAATCTGGCATCGATTAGCTTGGCTAGCTCCTCTCCCATGGCTTGGCCTTTGGGATCGGAAAAGCGCCGCAGTGTTTGTTTGACCAGTTTATATCCCTTTAATATGTTGAGGCTGTGTTCGACCAGCTTGCGCGGGATTCCTGGCATATCAGAAGGGAACCAGGCGAATATATCCTAGTTTTTGTGAAGAAAATCCCATAGAACGGTGTCGACCGTTGGGTCTAGTTGCGCCCCAATAGATGTTGTCTTCTTGGGGTCCGTTGGATGGACCTGGAATTTGACTATCTCTTTCGCTGTCTTTAAGGAGGTGGATTTTGGGCGTTTGTCTAGGATCACATCGTCCCGGTCCACCGGGGAGCGCAGTGCGGTTAATTCTTCGGCCACAAGGGCTTCAGAGAATGCCTCAAGGGCCAGGGATGCGGTTTTATTTTCGGCGCGGAGTGCCATGTCCGGATCACTGGCGAGAGTGATTATGCCATTGGGTCCGGGCATCTTAAGCTTCAGGTACCCGTAATGAGGTACAACTTGGAAGCATGTAAATGCCTCTCGCCACAAGAGGGCGTGATATCCGCTGTTGAAAGGGGCCACTTGAAAAGTTATTTCTTCGGAACGATAATTCTCCTGCGTGTCGAATACCACGTCGAGTGTTATTTTTCCCACGCACCGTGCCTTCCGGCTAGGAATGATTCCTCGAAAGGTCGTGCTGCTTTGCTCGATGCCGCTCCTGTCTATTTCCATTTTGTTGAGTGTATCCTCGTAAATGAGGTTTAGTCCGCTGCCGCCGTCCATGAGGACCTTGGTGAGTCGAAAGCCGTCCACGATGGGACTAATGACTAATGCGGCTGGCGCTCGGACTGTCCTGTATTTGGTTCGTCACCGGCATTAAAGGTTATAGCCGTGTCGTTCCAAGGGTTTATCACGGCAATTTGATAGACTTCGATGAGGTTTGCGGAGTGCCCTTTTGCACTTATTGTTTGAAGCGAATGTCTCGAAGACCGTCAATACTCTAGGGTCGTCGTCTTCTGGAGGGTGTTGCTCCGGGGCGTTTTTGGTAAGGATGTCCTGGTCCCTCTTGGCTACCTGCCGGAGTATCCAACATACTCTAAGGCTATGGATTGGTATGGTATCTGGTGTTGTGTGTATTTTGCATGGGCCGTTGAGCCATCCCTCCCGAACGGTTCCGTGCCACGTAATGGGTTTATATTTCTTGGATATTGGATTGGTCGTGTCACGGGAATGCGCCCTTTTCGCCTGGACGAGCGTTTGACTTGGGATCAATGGCTCCCAACAAGCTGCCTGATCTTTCCAGGTGCTTTCCATTGTGCTGTACTTCTGTACGATAGTTGCCAAGTCCGCGAAGTGTGGTATACGGCGGCGATTAATGGCATTGAGGATTCCTTCGTCCGTGCAGTTGTTGCAGAACGCCGATATTGCGTCCTCATTGTGGCAATCTTTAACCTTGCTCTTGACAAGGAGGAATCTGGCCCAGAAGTGGTGGACCGTTTCCTGAGACTGATGTTGTATGCTCATTAGAGCGCTTACGTATCGGTGTGTGGGTGGAATTGAATCCGGACCCTGACCCGATCGATGATCCGGAGTCTGAGGGTTTTCCAGACATAATAGTCCGGACTCTGGAGTATCTTCAGATTGCTTGTGCCCGCCGTCTGATTCTATGTTAGGAAGGCTGGTCACATCCTTTCGCTGGCGGGTATCCGGCTCTGCAGGGTCGGCGATCCAAGCATAGTCCGTCTTTAGCATAGGGGAAGAGTCGCCGTCTTGCTCCTCAACTACCGCTATCTGGTGGGTAACCGGTGGAGATTTAATTTCTCTTTGGTCGGGTTTAAGCCCAATCCGATCGTAATCTGTGGAAATCCCCAGGGCGGCGATGCGATCCAGGAGCTCTTTTAAAGACGAGAACTCTGCCGGATCCATCTGCTTGGAGTGTTTGGGATCGATACGTAGGGGACTTTCGATGGCCCAAGAGGTCACCGTCGGCTTAACGGTCGAACAGGTGGTCATGGTAAAACCACCCAGCCGGAGGGTTTGGCCTGGGGCCAAGCCTCCTCCAGCGGTGATGTTGTCTTTAAGGACGAGGCAAGTCATCGATCCTGTCATCGACGTCACAGTGGAACTCTCAATGAAATCACAAATGTCGGTGTCAAAACCGGAGAATCTCGGGTAGGGGGTCCCGAACTGTGCGTCTAAGGTCGACGGTAACAGGAGACAGGGGACACAATGTTTACCCAGGTTCAGGCCCTCTCTATGGAGGTAATACCCTACTTCCTGCTTGATTGATCTTGATGAATATGTGTATTACAAGAGTTGATCTACCACGAGATCGTAATGGCTAAACCCTAGAAGTCTAGCCTGTATGACTATGGTAATGAGTATATCCCCCTCCGGACTAAGCTCTGCAGTTTATATAGACACCGGAGAGATCTAGGGTTACACAAGGTCGGTTACATAGGAAGGAATCTACACATTCGATCGCCAATCTTGCCTTCCACGCCAAGGAGAGTCTCATCCGGATACGGGTGCAGTCTTCGGTTTTGATATCTTCACAGCCCATCAGTCCGGCCCATGGTTAACAGGCTGGACGCCCGAGGACACCTTAGTCCAGGACTCCCTCAGCCGGCACTCCGTCTCCTCCTTCGCCTCCTCCGGCGCATCCGAGCAGTCCACCTTCTCCTCCGCCTCATCGGCAAAGGCAAAAGACAGACGCCGCCACTCCGGCTGCTCCAGTGCGTCGGAGCACTCTGCCTCGTAAGCAACAACGAAAGAGAGACGCCGCCGCTCCGGCGGCTAGCAGTACAGCCAGAGGCGGGAGGCAATACAGATACGGTCCATCTATCAAGACTCTTGAAAAGTTATCATACGAGAGGAACAAGGAGGAAAACAAGGAGATCAGTAAAGCCCATGTGAGGGACTATTTTGCAAATAAACCTCCTCCTATGAAGGAGACGGTAGATCCGGTGAAAGTGAAGCACACTATCGATGCCCTGAAGTGACCACTACCGCTTTCGCCGGATGACAACCATGTCCGATGTCTTAAAAAGACACTAGAAGATGCGCGCCGGTCGGGAACTACTTCAAGTGATAAAAGGTTAGCAGAACGAAGAAGTGGAAAAAAAATTCCCTAGCTCAGCGAACGGGCGAACCAATCGTGCCCCGTGCTTAAGGTGTCTAGCGATATCGTCGCAAATCTACTGGGGATGGTGCCTGGTACCAATCCTAGTGATACAATGGAGGTGGACGAATTCAGATACCAGTACGGGAAGCCTCTCGTCTAAGATGGAAGTCCTACTCTAACAACGATGATGCGAAGATTCCATGAATGTTAAATGGAAACCTGCAGCAAGTCTGGGAAGGATGCTTTGACGATGAGAATTAAAGATGAGCACGACTTCATTGAACAAGATCTGACTACTGTTGATTTTGATGAGTTTTTCCAGTTCTACAATTAAAAGGCCCTCGACAAATCACTCGTGGCTTGCTACTGTCTGTAAGTACTACTTCTGTAATTAAGTCTCTATATATAGCTCAGCTCTTTCATTGCATTCATATATAATTATCCTCACTATATTATGCAGATTGAATATCGTCGGATGCAAAAAAGCACATATCTATGACATTGGGTTCATTAACCGAAATGTCTTACATGAATGGACGGTTAAACACAATATCTCAGAAACCGAGGACAACTTGCTACAATTGTTGCTCAAAAATCAAAGCAAAGATAAAATACTCTTTCCTTACAACTTCAGGTGAGTGTTACTCTCTTGTGCATATTCGGTTTCCCTTGTTACTCGAGGTTATAGTAATGTAACTGATGAGTTATGCATGCGTGCGCAACTTCCACTTTATTCTCCTAGAGATTAAGCTTGAGCAAGGAGTAGTAACCGTCTTAGACTAGAGACGAAAAGATCCGGAGGACTATGCGGACATGACTCGAATGCTTTAGAAGTAAAATCAATCGATCATTATCGCACCATACCGGCAACTTTATTCATTTCTTGATATCAATTAATTATTTTCTTTGTCTGGCAGGGTTTGGAAGGAGTTCACCGCAATTTCTCCGGGACTGCTGACCGATCTGCAATTTAAACACCCGTAAGTAAGTACTACTACCTAGTTCCGCGCATCTCCCATTGATTCTAGCTAGTTTCATCAATACCATTTAGCATGCTTGCTTGTCTGTTTGATTGACCTCTATTTCTCGTATAGTGCTTGTGGCAGGAAGCCGGAATGATTTTTGTGGATACTACGTTTGCGAGTTCATCTACAACGCGACGGCCTCTAATAAGTAGGGCTACTCTGAAAAACAATATGAAGTGCGTAAGCAAAAATATTCACAATTTTATTTTATTACCATCATTTGTGTTGAGTTTCATTCATACACATGCATTGACCCTCTTCTTCGATTTAGATCTGGCAGATGGGGGATGAACTCCTACCAAAAGATCTCATACGAGCAATTCAAGAGGAATTGACGGGATTCTTTCTTGACCACGTCATCAATCCAGCCGGAGAATACCATGTGGAACTTGACTTCATATGTTAGGGATTGTAAGAGATCTTATATTGTATATATGTAGCTAGTAGCGTCGGATAGATATACGAAAACTTGTTGTTCGACCAATCTCTCGGAGAAGGAAGAGGTCGATAACTTCTCTCTGTATATGTTCATGACGATCTTGTGTACTTAATGGTTTCCTTCATTTGCTTACTAGCGTGTCGAGTTCTCTCTATACGTATAGTACGTAGCGTCGACCAAGCACGGAGATAAGAGAGGTCACTTCTCTCTATTAGCTAGCTAACACAATGTATGAAACCCCTAAATTAACCCTCGAAACCCCCCCCCCCAACCCCCCTCCCCCCCCCCCCTTCAAAACAAAAAACAAAAACCCCACCTCCTAAGCTGCTGACGCGTAGATGCTCCTATCCCGGTTCATAAGCGAACCGGGACTAAAGGTTTTGTGCTTTAGTCCCGACCCTTTAGTCCCGGTTCCAGGACGGACAAATGGGCCTCTGGAACCGGGACAAATGGGCCTTTTTCTACTAGTGATGCCTTGATGCTTAAGTGTTATGCTAAATACATTAAAGCTAAGTATCATATTTAAAGAGGCTTGCCTTCTAATGTTGCCGGCATAAAGAATAAATGGCAGGCTACTATTAAGGGACAAATTATGATTCTAGAAAAAACATATTTCTTTTTTTTCAAAAGCGTGCGCATGAGGATATGCCCAAGAATATATGAAGAGAAACTGCACTCTTGGGACCATTGCAACGCCATCTCTCCACAAACCTAAAGGGGTTTGTTCCTTCGATGGAATGATGTACTGTGGTCAGTTAGATCAATGGTACTTAATTGACCATTGTATTTTATTGGCTCTATATAAGTTCTAACAAAGGGATGAGCTCATAATTTTTTCAAGTACGAATTAAGTTCATGGAGATCCTAAGTTAGAGAAGTTCCATTTCGAGATGACTTTGTATATTGTAGTAACTTGGTTATGCGGTACTAACGGACTGTTGCAATCCTTTTATCTCGTATTCCATTTTATTAAGAAGTGGGCTTATAAGTTTAGCCTTATGATCAAGGGGGAGAATGTTGGATGTTTTTGATCTAGGCTAAACCTAGGTCAATTAAGATCAATTATTAAGGCTGCCACAGTGCAACAATAGTAGCTACAGAATTGCTACAATATGACGTTTTGCCATGATTGGGGGCACACACACAAATATCATCTGACAGGTTGGTCCCCCTGTGGCACTGTGCTTAGAAAATAGTATATAAGAGGAGAAATCCCTATGGGGCACTAAACCTAGGTAAATGATAATGGATGCACGTGCATATCACCTTTAGTTGCTCAATCCCAGCCAGCACAACCAACCACGGGACGGGCTCTCCAGCTCCTTCCGCTAGCAGCAGGAGTAAAAGAAGATGTTTGCCATATTTATTACTCAAGGTGTGTTTGCTCTAATTCATGTCAGTTGTGGTTCAAATCTTGTGCAAATGATCCTGAGACCATCTATGCAACAAGATTGTTATGTGCAGGCATGAGCGTTGGGAAAGATTAATTTTGCGATGAAGTCGTGGTATGATTTATTAGGCATGATTGAAAGTGTCGTGGTTTGAGCATTATCGCTTTTGTGAAGTCGGGTATCCGTTACCGCATGATCCGATTACACGAGGCTTAAAACAAACACTATCCAACGGCATCTATTACCCTCCGGAAATAAGTTAGGTTACAATCATCCGAACCAAATAGCCCATTAGTCTTGACCGAACAAATACTACTCTTATTCAGCGACTTAACTTTCTGTATGCCGGGATCTGCTCCAGCGGCTAGGTTATGTAGGCGATGCATGTATCTGCATCAGCAACCCTGCGCATGTACTGTTGCTGTCGTACGCATGCATGAGACGGACGAACACCGGCGAGGAGGAAGGCGATGGGTTTCGCGAGATGATGATCTATGTCGCGACGGAGTATGCCTCAATGGACTCACGAGATGGGTTTGGCGAGAAAACGATCTACGGCGCGATGGAGTCTGGCTCGACGGACGGACTTCGCCACGACGTCCTATAGCGTGACGGCCTCCATGCGTCGCTTCCTGGCCTCCAGGTGTGGCGCATGGGACTCTCTCTACCAATACGGCGCAAGGCATGATTAATGTTACATCAGACTTGATGACAGCTGGCAGAATACGAAACGATCGGGCAGGGGCAACCTCATCCAAAATACGGTTTGTGCCAGTAAATCAACTACATATCTAAAAAGAATCTCACCCTAAAACGACTTTATTTTTTAGTATGGAGAGTGTGTAAATATTACTATTACATAAGAGCAAGGAAGGGGTAATTTACATTTATTTTTAAGAAACGTCAGGCTGGGATCATTGCATCATGGCTGTATTGAAGCGCTAGCAACAACAACAATCTCAGACTAGCATGTATAGCAGTAGCATTTAAAGTCGCAGTCACACTCGCCCCACCTGTTATCGGAGCTTTCATCTTGGCATGTAGTATCACAACCGTCAGTAAAGCCAAAGCACGGTCCTTCATAATTGCCGCTTAGGTGCCGGCACTGAGTCGGCTCGGCGCATGCAAATGCCATTGAAGGCAGTGGACATACTAGCACATACAAGAACATGGTTAATTAGCCGAAAGATTAATCAAAACAACAGCTTTCGAAAAAGATTAATCAAAACAACATATTAAGTTGCATGCACCAGCCAATTCAATGCAAAAACTTTAGCTGTTATGGGAGGAATATATTTACAACAGTTCATACATGTGCACGTACATACTGGCCGGCAGCTACAATGACAATTAGGAGCACAACTCCAGAGATATTCTTTCCTAAAGGCGCCATTGGTTGTTTTTTTTAAGTTTTTTACGTTGAAGAAAAGAATGAGCAAGCAGGTTGGTGGATGATTTAGTGAGAAGAAGTCTTTAGATTAATTTGCAGCAAATTTACATCTACACGCTCGCCTCTAGCCCATGCAATCAGTTTTTCTTTGCAAAAATGACCCTGGACGTAGGACTGCATCGTGCGCCGTAATTGACTACTCTCGGCATTCCTCTGATCCCCTCTTCGGCCGTGGCGTGGAACCCTAGGCCGAACGCCCGCGCTCCTCTGCTCTCACGTTGGAGCGATGACATCTACCAACAGACGCCCCGTGCAAGTAGTGATCTTCCCACTTGATTTGCCTAAACATATGATCCTATCCCCTAGTGTTTTCCAACTGAAGCTGGCCGGCCATGGTGTCAGGCGCTAGCTGGCCCACCACCAACGTGCCAAAGGTTGCTAGTGGAGACAAATTTGAATGACACGGGGAAAGCCATGGAGTTGGAAGACGGCTGTAAGCAAGCTGAGTCATTGTGAGCTGGATCGTGAGGATCCCACGCTGTTGGAGGCCAACATTGTGGTATCGCCTATTGCTGAGTCAACCGAAAATGTGGTGGAGGGGCCGGATCCTTTTGTACAAGGAAAATTGGTGCAGGAAGTGAAGGCACCACACTGGTCATCGGTGCCTGGGCTCTGTCAAGGCACTGGATCTCAGTCCGTGTGTCTCCACCCGACAGTGAAACGTCACTGTGGGCTCTTGGATTTATCCAATAGTAATACGTGGCATCACTGAAAGTAAGGAACTACTAGGTCATAAGGATCCAAAACTTGTCAGGATGCGAGGCTTAAGACCCAACAGTGAATCTTGCTCACTGACGGCTTAGGGACACTTGGCAGTGATGGGGCGGCTAGAAAGGTTATATTATCTAGTATTGTCGATTAGCACATGCAATCTAAATGTTATGAATAAATGATCATATGTTGTTCCTAGTAAATGTTTGATGGATATTTTTATCTGTGTATAAATGATTTTTTTGTATTCTCCACAATCATTTAAGTGAAATTGAGTCTAATGGGAGCAGTAAGATATATATCTACCAGTGCATTAGTGACTAGTGCGAGCGTCAAGATATCTACAAATCAATTACCAACCAGGATATCTATATTACGCGGTGACGCAATTCAAGTATAAATAAGAGATACTCACTTTTTACTTGTATATATATGTACTACCAGAAATATAATGGATCATAAGAAACATGTTATTTTAACTGGTTCTTTGGACTATGGTTCTCACATCACCATCTACCGCCATATATAATGCCCATGTGGAAGTGACTGTCCCAACAACTTGGTGTCACTAGATCTCATGTTAACTAATAGTGAGATCAAACTAACAGAAACAATCAACCAGTCAGGCGCCGGGAATGGGAGGTCCAGACGTGGATACAAATAACTTTAAGTTTAGCCAAACAATGTATTACATTGCACCAAATTATATGATGTCAATATTCCTATAAGAGTGACTAAAAGTTCAGTGTTGAGATGTTTAATTTAGTGGTTGCGCATGGGAGGGCTATCAAATAGTTACTACCTGATACAGTGATACTAACACCATTGTATGGTTCTGCTTCTAAAATTTGTATCACATCAATGCCTCAAGCCATATAGGATCTGTCCCATCGTTTTATGGTTTGAAGTCATCAATATTATTTACTCTCGTTGGCAGGTTCAGATTTATTTATGGCTCCGAACATCATATTTAGAACATTTTTGCTTTCATCATCAAAAATCCACGTGACATCTTGGTGGGACAAATCGAATAAGTGTATGCATTGGTGTGTGTGTGTGTGTGTGTGTGTGTGTGTGTGTGTTTGTGGTGTATGCATTGGTGTGTGTGCATGTGTGTGTGTGTGTGTGTGTGTATGCTTGAGAAAAGTCAAATTTATTTTGATCCACAAGTCCAACAATTTCATTTGTAACAACATACGTAAGCTAATACTGGTAAGTACCACCAGGCAAACAAAAGTAATGAATGGATTTTAAGCTAACTTGGCACGCCTGTCGAGCGGTTTTCAAGAAAAAAATTCCCTTGGTTGTCCATAGATAGAGAAAAGATATGTTACTTTCCCCCTAATTTAGCAATGGCTAGCTGCCCTTTTGTAATCGATTCTTATGATCTTCTTTCTTTCTCTCTTCTCTTTTAATTATTCAATATATATTTATCTGGCATAGCAGGGGTGGTAACCCCTCCTGTTTATTCAAAAAATATATATGTATTATTACATAAGAGCCAAGAAGGGATACTTTATATTTAAGATAATGACTGGATCGGAGTGCTAGAACCAGCAACAATCTCATAGGAGCAGTAGCAATAGCAGTAGCATTTGAAGTTGTCACAGGCGCCAGAAAAGGTGTTGGGCTTTCAGTTGGCATACACGATTGCAACCGTAGCCATTGGCGCCAAGGCACGGTCTGTGATAATTGCTCCTTAGGTGTGTGTGCAAAGAATATCCGATGGACGCCGACTGCGTGCATGCAGGGCATTGAACGTACTAGCACACCGATGCAAGAACGTGGTTATAATTAGCCGATAGATTAATCGAAACAACATATTAATATAAGTAGCATGAACCAGCCAATTTAACGCCAAAACGACTTAAGCTGCTAGGAGAGATACATACAATTCATTTATACTTCATACATGTGCACATACATACCAGCGGCCACGATGACAATTAGAAGCACGATCACACAGAGATTCTTTGCTGAAGGCGCCATTGGTTGTTTTTCTGGGAAGTTTTTGAACATTGAGAAAAGAATGTGCGAGCAGTTTGGTGGAGGATGGAATGAGAAGTCGGACAATATATATATATATATATATATATATATATATATATATATCACATGCCTAGTGTGTTTCACCATAAAATAAAAGCATAAACATAGTATTCTCCGATCCCCCAATTGGATTAGCGTTTCGGCTCGTTTCTGGCCGGCTTAGGATACAGACCTCCTCCGGTAGTTTTCATTTCAGGCAGGAACCAAGAGGTGACCGGTAATTTGCACCTGTAAAATAAATACAGGTGTAAAAATTTACACCCATTCCAAGCAGGGCCCTAGTGTTTTCCGACAGAAGCACTAAGAGTCCGTAAACATGTTTGTATTTAGTGTTTTATTTACAACTAAAGTTTCCATCAACCACGTTATATATTGTCAGCATTTGATGACTAGGTCCTCCATTGGATGTGGACTGAATGACATGCTAACATAGCTTAATACGCCTAAGTAAACATGACACCAAGTTGCATTGGTACTAACCTACCTCGTTTGTCCACTAATACACTCGTTTCTACTGCATGAATATCGAATCACACTGCTGCGTTAAAAAAACATATTGCTGTATGTGTGTGTTTTAGTTTCAGTTTCTAATCCTCCGTCAAAGCAAGGCTAATAATATAACCTACTGCTGGTTGTATGGATCTTTGCAACCGGGCTCTCAACCTACTCATATAGTAGTTAGGTCCTCACTATTAATACATGGCCCTCTTTCTTCTCTCACGAGTTTCCTATTTCTTGTGCGTAAGCCCTGTTTGGATGAGCTTGGATTAATGATTAGCTGACCAGTCATTAGCTGACTATTTGGCCCTGTCTTATATGGGTCGAGTATTTGGTGAGCACGGCTAGCATGCAACATGCGTGATCAATACTCCCTCCGTTTGTATTTATTCTGCGTATAAAATTAGATCAAAGAAAACTACATAAAGTTTGGCCAAATTTATAACAAAAATATGAACATCTACAATACTAAAACTATATATTGTGAAAATACATTTCATGATGCATCTCATAATACTGATTTTATATTGTGAATGTTGATACTTTTTAATATAAAGTTAGTCAAACTTTACAAGGTTTTACTTTGATCAAACTTTATTGAGTTAAAAGCATCTCAGGTACCTCAACTTGCACAGAATGTGATCATTTAGAGCATCTCCAGCCTTTGCCGCCCCCCCCCCCCCCCCCCAGGATGCATAAAAATAGCCCCCTGGGGGAGAGCCGGCGATACAATCGGCGCTGGGGGCGGTTGGGCGTCCAGCCGTCGCCCCCAGGCGCCGATATTGGCCCACTTTTCAGCCCACTTTCGGCGAATAAAGGGCCCATATGGGAGAGAATAGGCCCATATTCGGCGTGGTTCGCCGTGGCTCGGCGTTGAATTATGAACATAAATATATTTTTTATCACATAGTTCATCACAAAAATCAAATAGTTCAACAAAATAGTGCAACAACAAATAGTTCAATACAAATTACATAGTTCAACAAATAAAAACTCATATTTCATCACACGTCGCGCCCGGCGTCGCCCTTAAGCCTCCATAGGTGCTCCACCAGATCCTGCTGCAGCTGATGATGCACCTGTGGGTCTCGGATCTCCTGACGCATACTGAGGTAGGCAGTCCAGGTTGCCGGTAGTTGGTGATCAACTTCGGCTAGAGGACCCTGCATGTAGTATGGTTCAGTGTCAAACACTGGGTCTTCTTCATGATCTCCCACATTTCATCTTTCGACCAGGTCTGAGCAGGGTACCAGACAACAGCAAATCAAGATTGGAGGACACCAAATGCCCGCTCGACATCCTTCCGGCAAGCCTCCTGTACCTTAGCAAAGTGGGACTTCTTGCCTCATCACGCAGTGTTTGAGATAGTCTTCACAAATGTAGACCATCTCGGGTAGATGCCATCGGCTAGGCGCCCAAATCCAGAGGTCCTGTGTGGCCACCGCCTCAAGTACCACACTGCAACCGGCTTTTGCGCCTTTGTACATCCCCTGCCAAGCAAATGGGCAGTTCTTCCATTTTCAATGCATGCAGTCGATGCTTCCAAGCATCCCACAAAATCCTCTTGCTGCATTCTGTGCTAGGATCCGAGCAGTGGCTTCCGCATTGGGTGTTCTCAAGTATTGTGGTCCAAACAGTGCCACCACTGCCTGACAGAACTTGTAGAAACACTCTATGCTGGTGGACTCGGCCATGCGCCCATAGTCGTCGAGTGAATCACCGGGAGCTCCGTATGCAAGCATCCTCATCGCTGCCGTGCACTTCTGGATCGAGGTGAATACAGGTTTGCCGATGCAATCCATCTTGCACTTGAAGTAGCTGTCAGACTCCTGGATGGAATTCACAATCGTGAGGAAGAGTTTTCGACTCATCCGATAACGGCGCCAAAATGTTTTGTTGCCGTGAAGTGGAGCATCGGCGAAGTAGTCGGAGTAGAGCATGAAGTAGCCTTCGAGACAATGCCGGTTCTTTGCTTTCACCCACCACAGCGCCGAGCCACATCGCCGCGGCTTTTCATTGCTCGCCAGCAGCTGGGCGAGGGCGGTGAGCACCATTAGATGCTCTTCTTCCTGGACGTCGGCATTGGCTTCCTCCTCCAGCAGCGCGGCGAGCGCTTCCTCGTCATCCGAGTCCATCGCCAAGGCAGGCAAATCTCCGAACACCTTGCGCCCAGTGGGCGTGTACCCGCCGCTAAACTGCCCCTCCGCGGCCGGAAACGGCGGCCGGAAATGCCCAGCTGGTGTTGGAGGGGCTGCCTTGGCGAACCTCTGCTATTTTTTCGGCTGGGATTGGCTATCAGCGGTGAAGGGCGGCGGGCGGCGCCGGGATACAGCTAGTGGCGGCCGAGGGCGCGGGGGGTGGGAGGTGAGTCGGGGAAGAAAAACTTGACTTTTCACCTGACGGTGTGGGCCAGCTGCGCTTTTCCCTTGCGCCGGAGCCCCTGATCATCCCCAGTGCACCGGGTTCGGCCTGCGACTACCGGGCCAAAAACGGGCCGAACCGGCGCTTTTCGTCGTCCTGGGGGCGTGGCTGGGGCGTTTTTTTGGCGCCGGCGCTGAAAAGTGGCCTAGGGGCCTGTTTGGGGCGCGACTCGAGATGCTCTTAGTCTCAAACTTCCAAAACTGCACTCCACCATACCCCAACTTGCACTGGATGTGACTATTTGGTCCTGGGCCTATCACAGCATGACACTTGTCAGCCAGGTGGCTGGACCGGTCATGGTGGCCCTTTTGGAGATACCCCGCTACCTTTTCATTTTATTGCAGGCTGTAAAAGGAAGAACCAGTGAAGAGAAAAATGACAAAAAGAAACGGAATGCTTTATATCTAATGTGTAAAAATGACTGATCTTTTAAAGCAAAGGCAGCATGTTCTCCCCAGTCACCATCGTTCTCATCGCCATCTTGCTCTGCATTTGCACTCCATGGTTTAGTACTTTAGTTTGCTCCGGAATGGAACATGCTAGTTGCTTAACCGTGCATACACTTGTACATCCAGTATTCATTTGCTGTATTTTTTCCAACAGATTTATTAATAGTCATTATATGGTGTACGAATCTCATGGTCAATGTAGTGCTACATTGTAGTGCCCTCTTATATACATATACTAGATGATAACCCGCGCGTTGCTGCGGAAATTTGTAGAGCACAAAAGTAGAAGTTAAATTCTATAAAGCCATCTGCCTCAAATGTTCAATAGTTGTAATATCGCAGAAAGAAATGGCAGAAAGGAAGTTAAGTATAAGCAAATGAAAATAAACCAATCGATCATGGAGAAATCCCGACAAAAGGAAATTCAAACTTGTCCTGGTTAGAAGAGGCATGAATTTCACATAATGCAGGGGTAAGACTCATCACTAACTTAAACACGATCATGCGGAACAAACTATGCATTTTGACCTTTTTCTGCTAAAGTGGTCTACATGACTAATATAAATAAGTTAAGTGATGTTACATTATGTTTTAGAATTACACACAAGAAGAAAAAAATACATAGAACAATTATTCGTTACCTTGTGTAGTTTATGACTGAATAACCTTTTTTTTTCAGGAATGTTGATCTGGTGCCCGGTGCCACCGTGCCCAGGCCCAGCGCATAACGGCCGCTGGATGGTCAGTGCATGGAAGCAACGGAGATGAGGAAAAAAATAGCACCACGTGTGAATCAAAGTAGCAAGGATATCATTACTAATGCACCACAATACAGAGTATTGTGGACATGAAATGTACAGCCATCTTGTAAGAAGTCTATATCAGTGCATGCGTGCACGTGTGTGTATGACCGGGGCATTTGTCCGTGCATCTACGCCTGATGTGCGCATGGCTGGAGAGCCAGAGCGTGCAGCCGATGCGGGGTGTGCATGGCCTAGCGCTTGTGCGTACATGGCCGGGTGCTCATGCGTGTGACCCCAGGGCTCTTGTGCGTGCATGGCGAAACGCCCAAGCGTGTGTGTGCATGCATTACCTCCACTCCAACTCCAACATTTCTTCACTCCCTGCTTCCTCAACAAACAGAAAATGTTGGTGAGGTGCTGGCAGGGGTAAAATTGAAGGTTTCTTACTGACCAAAAAAGATGACATATGTTAGAAGGGAGAGAGTGATTTGGTGGAATAGTTGTTATATTGCTTGAGCCTCGTGGGCATATATATAGGAGTACAATGATCAACTTGGAATACAAGACAAGGCAGAACCGAATCCTAGTCTATCTCATCTTTCCTAATAATCAATATCCTCAACGTCCCCCGTAGTCACAACGGTAGCGACGCAGACGGTGAGACTGTAGAAGAATGCAAAGTCAAGCCGACGGACACCCCCCACAGTCGTTACGGTCGATCCATCGCGAAAGTCGTGGCTGGAGTGGAACCCGACGAGGTTGCTCAAGCAAGGCGGTAGCCCTTTGTGCCGGTTGTCGAGGTAGCCGAGAGCGTAGGGTGGTGGAGCCGTGGTCGAGGTAGCAGTGCGAATAATGCCATGGTCGAGGTTGAGTCGGGGATAGCCGGTGTCGAGGATGTCGTCGTGGAGCCGCGAGCACAAGGTGGCGCCCAGTTAGCATGGGCGCAGTGTGTCGAAGAAGGGGTGCGCCGGAGGGAAGACGGTGTTGACGAGGCGTCGTGGCGGGTATGCCAAGCACAGGGACACGTCGTGGACAAAGGCACACATCGGTGTTGCCAGCACCGGGAATGCGTAGACGGACAAAGAAGAAGTTGACGAAGCGCCGCACAAGGCTTGCCAGGCCCGGGGATACATCGTGGATGAAGGCACGCACCAGTGTTTCCAGCACTGGGCATGCGTAGAAGAGGGACCTGCACGAGCTGTACGCCATGTCGGAGAAGTTGGAGGGGCCAACAGAGAAGAACTCGACGACGGTTGCGGCGCCAATCGGCGCGGGGCCGATGTCGCCTGCGGTTGTCGAAGTAGACAAAGTGGTCGGGGTAGATGACGGCGATGATGGCGATGGGCTGGTGCTGGACGAAGACGAAGGAGGTGGACGGGCAGCGGCGGCGGCTACGGGGGTAGCGGCGGCAGTGGCCTGACGACGGTAACGGCGGCTAGATTAAGAGTGCGGAGGCGGTGCTCGAAGTAGGCGAACAACCCTAACAGCGTGACGAAGACCAGCACGGACGGTGGCGCTCCCGCGCCAAGGTAGACGACGCGACGCATACCACGTGAGGTCGACACGCGGTGACGACAGAGTGGAATGCGGGCCGCAGCGGTGTGGACCGCGGGCCACGGCGCTATAGCCCGAAGGGGCCGGCGCAGTGGCGGAGCGTGGGTCGGTGCAACCGCGGGGACGGCCTCGGGGCGGCGGCGGGGACCGCATATCGTGGCACGACTACCCGAAGGGGCGACGCAGCAGCGACGCATGAGTCAATGCAGCCACGAGGAGAACCACGGGGAGGCAACGCTGCGGCCCCACTGGGCAGCGGCTGCCCGATGCTCGATTGGCGGAGAGGCGTGCGGTACTCAGGACGATCTTTATGGGACCCACGGTGGCGCGCGTAACCAACGGGCCAAGTCGGTCGCATGGCCTAGGTGCGGCGGCGAGAGGGTGATCAAGCCGATCGCGCGCGAGGTCGGGGACGCCGCTCGATATAGGCGGGGTGGCGGCGAAGTCCAAGATGAAGTCGGCGGAGACGGACGGCGTGGGACGTAGTGCCAACGAGCGCGTCAGCACCGGCACCCGGGCTGCCAAAGCAGCGCCGGCGCCTGGGCGGCGAGGGCCGAGCGACCAACGTAGCAGCGGGGCCCGAGTTGAGGCAGCCGACGTGCCTGACACGGTCGGCCCGACGCCACCGGGGACGAGGCCGGCGAGGTAGATCGCAGGGCCGCGCTGTACAGATGCGTCAGAGGCGGGTGGCGTGGATCGACGGGCGGGCGGGCGCGCTAACAGCGGTGGTCGCCGCATGGCACGAGCCACTAGGAGGGCGATGCAGGCGCCCCGGTCTGAGAAGGCGGTGAAGGCCGGCGTAGATCGACGAGTGGGCTGGCGCGCATACGACGGTCGTGAGGGGCCGCCTGTCGGGCGAGGCCGTCGGGTCGGTGAAGAGCCTGTCGGTCGTGCCGGTGTCGGAGTAGAGGCGCACGAGAATCGACGGCGACGGCGGGCGACGCAAACCGATCAAGCATAGATCGGAAAACCAAAAAGAAAACGCCGATCAAAACAACCGGCGAGAGTGCGAAAAAACCCAGAGCAAGTGCTTTGGAAAAAGACTCTTTAGGGCAGCCAGCCAACATGGCCGGCGGACGAACCCTAGGTACGGGCGGCGCGGCCCCGGTGGTGGTCATGGAGGCCGACCGCCTGGGGGGCGGCACGCGGATGCGAACGCGGCGGCGGCTAGGGTTTGGGATCGATTAGGCCGATACCATGTTAGAAGGGAGAGAGTGATTTGGTGGAATAGTTGTTGTATTGCTTGAGCCTCGTGGGCATATATAGACATCACACACGCGCGCAGAGAGAGAGAGAGAGAGAGAGAGAGAGAGAGAGAGAGAGAGAGAGAGACGTACGTACCAACACAGGTGGTCTGAGGGGTGCAGCATCCTATCAAACAACTTGCGCGTGTAGGCTTGCTCCTCCTCCTTGGTCACAGGGATGGAGAAGCAGCAGCGACGGTGGGAGGAAGCGAGTGTTCTCCATTGGGGACAAGGATTGGGTCTGTGCTTTTTTTCTTCACTTGATGATCTTAAGGTGGTGGCGGACTGGCGGTGTACTGGAATAACGTACATGATTCAGTTAGGATGTGCAAGATACGGAGGACCAGCTGAATCCATCGTTGTATAAAAGAGAAGATGGGGAGAGGGAGATACGAGTGGAAGATGTGCAGCAGAAGAATAAGGGGAGAGGAGAAGACATGTTTGCAGTGCAAGGGCAAAAGCTCCACTAAACACAGCTAACAGTCAGCATTAAAATGGTTGCACAGATAGTGGCCATGCGTAAGAGATTGACGGTTCTATGATTTAAGTTCATGCGTAAGAGATGGACGGTTCTGTGATTTATCACCTTCAGTTACAGTTGAGGGAGAGACGCAGTGACCGAACTTGTACTAGTATTTTGGGGTGACGTGGCTGCACATGTGGAAGACGGGGTGTCTCATGGTTGGGTGGATGGAGAATTGCTGACATGGTGGACTGCTGATGTGGACAATCTGCATGCTAAGAGAATGCCTTGTAGTGGGGATCAACTTCTTAAAAATGTTGGATGTAGTATATATATATATATATATATATATATATATATATATATATATATATATATATGACAAGTTGTAGTGGGGATTCACTGATATGTAGACATGACAAGTTGCTTTAGGGTAAAACTGCAGTTTCATTGGTCTGAACTCATACATTCGCATTAGCCGCGTATCTTTGATACGAACCGAGAAGACTCGACTACTAAGTAAAAGAAAGATATGAATTGAGGAGGCATTCAGCATACTTTTAACCTTCGATTGTACACGTTTAACTAGTTCTTGGCTGAATGCTTTTAACTTATCCTACTGAATGCAGAGTGCTAGTGCCAGATATCTTAATACGTGGTTGCTATTTGTACTCTCCTTTTCCTTTTAGTGTTTTGCTCAACACTGATAGGTAGGCATGCTAGGTTGGTGCAGAGTCGTAGTGAGTGCTCTTTCTATGGTTGGTGTCGCTAAAGTTTGAACTCTGACCATGAATTGGCACCAAAATGTTATGCCTGATATGAACCTATGAGGCATTAGGCATATTGTTTTGACAGGACAGAGTAACAACCCTGAGCGCAAAAAGTACACCTGCATGTGTGCATGATCTGAACAATGTGGCCCATGTTCTACCACTCTATATTGCTACGGTAGTTTTAGGTGGGATCAATCTATACTTTTAGGTGGGTTCAATCTTTTGCAATGAACTATGAACCAGATTAACCATATGAATTAGCAACAAATTCTGGAATTCTGGCATTTCTGTTTTTCTGGTCAAAACAAGAGCTTAGACTCTAAATTTAACCATCACTAACTGTAGCAAGTGTTGTACGTGGTGCGATGTGATGCAGGGGCGAGGGTGCTGATCCAGTACAACTTCAAGGTGAACTCTAGCGCGGCGCCGGAGGAGATCTCCCTGGAGGCGGAGCGTACCACGCACTAGTACGGCGTGGGTTCCGGGTAACGGGCGTGGGTTAAGGTCACAGCTGGACTACGGGGAGGTTTGTACACGGGAGCACTGTCCAGATCGAGTCAACAATGCGAGGGAGTTGACAAGGAACATACAGTCAAGCTGAGTGGGAAGGATAGGGTGAATGGGGCGGAGGTGCAAGCGAGCACCGAGCTGGGCCGGCGGCCGTAGCGAAGGCGGAGGGCGAGTGCGGCAGGTTGGTGTCGGGCACGACCAGCAGCGTCAGCGACGACCGCCTCGCCAACACCGGGGCCACCAGGAAGTACGCTAGCGGCCGCGTGAAGTCGGAGAAGTTGGGTAACGCCGCGAGCACAACCGTCACATTGACTCCGGCGGCCGGGGAAGGCAGCAGCGCGACGGTGAGCAGGGAGACATGACCTCAGGGGTTGGGATTATGTCATCCTGCGGGTTGATTAACGAAAATAACGGGCGGGTACATGCAAAAGTGCCACAACGACCGGTCTGTCCACCTGGCTGCCAAGTGTCTTGCTGTGATAGGCCCAAGACCAGATCGTCACATCCAGGGTAAGTTGGGGTATGGTGTGTTTTGCAAGTTTGGGACTAAATCATCACATTCTGTGCAAGTTGAGGTACCTGGGGTGCTTTTAACTCAACTTTATATGCAGACTAAAAAGAAACGGAGGGAGTACGTACTGCAAGACACCAACAAGTTAAGCCAGGTATGCACTTGCAGTCATCTATGCACGCGTTTTTGCTTGAAAATTTGGACAAAAGTTTGGAGCATCATTACCAAGATCTTCCACCTGCTACTACCCACAGCTAGTTGGGTAGCCTCCCTCTAGACAATTGGTGGTACTATACGTGTCAGGCCGACCCCAACCACCATCACCAGCAGTTTCATGCGTCATTCAGTTTAGTACTACATAGGTGGCGCGGCTTGCCGCACATTGGCCGCAAAACGACAGACAACCAGATACAATTAACCATTTTGAAAGATGATAGAGCTAAAGTGCTATGTGTAAAGTGATTTTAGCACATGAATATAGAGTTTCACAAGTCTAAACAATGTAAAAAAAGAGCAGCAATCATTTAAAGAGGAATGTGAACAAGAACACACTATATAAGATAATATTGAGGAGAATAGCCCAAGCAAAGAGCTGGTCACATGTGAATCAAAGCAGTTCTATGTAAGAAAAATATGGATGAATTATTTGTAGTAGGTCACAGAACCACATCTACCTCTGACATTTTCAATCAAAGGGCTAAGACATGTTCTTCAAAATACAAAAACAACATACACAGTTTTGCGTTGCCTTCCCCAGATATCATGATTTCGTTTCTTTTATGAAGATATCCAAAAGGATATCGTCGACCTGGTCCATGGAAGAATTGCAGCATTGATATTATCAACCATCACAAGGAAAATAACAAGAGAAAATACGTATCATCTGACATCCTTTGCGGTGCTAAAAAATAGTATGTAAGAAGGATGGGCATATTGTGCACAAGCAATTAGCATATAAGCTTAGGCGAGTATATCACAAATTCAGATTATGTAAAAAGAAGTGGAGCATTGACCAGATAGTATATACACAACTTTATTATTCTGTAATGAAATGTTGTCTTCAACCTACTTTCCTTTTAGGTAAAACGAGCACAACAATACAACTAATTGTGCCTTTGTTTTGCCTGCAAGGAGAAGTACTGAATAGAAAAATACAACTGATCTACTTTCCTTTGATCTACAACAATACAACCGATCTACAAATCATATATGAGAATGGTACATCTCTATCTTGCAGTACCTCTTAAAAATGTAAGAACAATGGTGGTTTTTCTTCTCTGCAAAATTAAATCGCGGTCATGTAGAATCCATAACACAATGAAGAACCCAAGAGATCTCTGTAGGTGTATATACCAACAAATATCAACTTGGTCATAGGACACCATAATCTATAATCTTATATTCAGGAAAAATCGTATCCCCCAAGCAACACATGAATAAATAGTTACCGACGGGAAAAGAAAGACACTTAGAAATCATGCATGACCCGAAGCACATTAATAAGAATAAAGAATGGGTATACCTGTAGATCCACGGGTGGAGCAACGACGGAGAGTGATATGTCTCCAATGTATCTATAATTTTTGATTGTTCCATGCTATTATATTATCCATTTTGGATGTTTAATGGGCTTTAATATGCTTTTTTATATTATTTTTGGGTCTAACCTATTAACCAAAGGCCCGGTGCCAGTTTCTATTTTTTTTTGCCTATTTCAGTGTTTCGCAGAAAAGGAATACCAAAGGGAATCCAAACATAATGAAACCTTCGCAATGATCTTTCTTGGAAGAAACGCAATCCAGAAGACTTGAAGTTGAAGTCTGGAACTCCGCGAGGCAGCCACGAGGTAGGAGGGCGCGCCCATGAGGTAGGCGCGCCCCCACCCTCATGGGCCCCACGGAGATCCACCGACGTACTTCTTTTGCCTATATATACTCTTATACCCTAAAAACACCAGGGGGAGCCACGAAACCACTTTTCCACCGCCGCAACCTTCTGTACCCGTGAGATCCCATCTTGGGGCCTTTTCCGCTGATCTGCCGGATGGGGAATCGATCACGGAGGGCTTCTACATCAACACCATAGCCACTCTGATGAAGCGTGAGTAGTTTACCACAGACCTTCGGGTCCATAGTTATTAGCTAGATGGCTTCTTCACTCTCTTTGGTTCTCAATACAAAGGTCTCCTCGATGTTCTTAGAGATCTATTCGATGTAATACCTTTTGTGGTGTGTTTGCCGAGATCCGATGAATTCTGGATTTATGATCAAGATTATCTACGAACATTATTTGGTTCTTCTCTGAATTCTTATCAGCATGATTTGATATCTTTGCAAGTCTCTTCGAATTATCGGTTTAGTTTGGCCTACTAGGTTGATCTTTCTTGCAATGGGAGAAGTGCTTCGCTTTGGGTTCAATCTTGTGTTGTCCTTTCCCAGTGACAGTAGGGGCAGCAAGGCACGTATTGTATTGTTGCCATCGAGGATAAATGGTGTTTATATCATATTGCTTGAGTTTATCCCTCTACATCATGTCATCTTGCTTAATGTGTTACTCTGTTCTTATGAACTTAATACTCTAGATGCATGCTGGATAGCGGTCGATGTGTGGAGTAATAGTAGTCGATGCAGAAATGTTTCGGTCTACTTGACACGGTCATGATGCCTATATTCATGATCACGCCTAGATATTCTTATAACTATGCGCTTTTCTATCACTTGCTCGGTAGTAATTTGTTCACCCAACATAATATATGCTATCTTGAGAGAATCCACTAGTGAAACGTATGGCCTCCGGGTCTATTTTACATCATACTGGTTTTCCATCAACTTGCCAATTTCCGTCGCCGTTGATTTTGCAATCTTTACTTTCCAATCTATACAACAAAAATACCAAAATAATTTATCTTACTATCTCTATTAGATCTCACTTTTGCGAGTGACCGTGAAGGGATAGTGACAACTCCTTTATCGCGTTGGTTGCAATGTTCTTGATTGTTTGTGCAGGTACTAGGTGACTTGCGTGTAGTCTCCTACTGGATTGATACCTTGGTTCTCAAAAACTGAGGGAAATACTTATGCTACTTTGCTGCATCACCCTTTCATCTTCAAGGGAAAACCAACGCATGCTCAAGAGGTAGCAAGAAGGATTTCTGGCGCCGTTGTCGGGGAGATCTACGCTCAAGTCAAGACATACGAAGTACCCACCATAAACTCTTCTCCCTCTCATTACATTATTTGCCATTCGCCTCTGGTTTTCCTCTCCCCCACTTCTAAAACTTTTTTCGAAAACCCTTTGCCTTTTCATCACCTCTTCTCCGTTTGCCTCTTTTCGCTTGCCTCTTGTGTGCTTGTGTGTTGGATTGATTGTTTGTCACGATGGCTCAAGACAACACTAAATTATGTGACTTTTCCAATACCAACAACAATGATTTTGTAAGCACTCCGATTGCTCCTATTACTGATGCTGAATCTTGTGAAATTAATGCTGCTTTGTTGAATCTTGTCATGAAAGATCAATTTTCTGGCCTTCCTAGTGAAGATGTCGCTACCCATCTAAACAACATTGTTGATTTATGTGATATGCAAAAGAAGAAAGATGTGGCTAATGATATTTTTAAATTAAAGCTATTACCATTTTCGCTTAGAGATCATGCTAAAACTTGGTTCTCTTCTTTACCTAAAAATAGTATTGATTCATGGAATAAATGCAAAGATGCTTTTATCTCAAAGTATTTTCCTCCCGCTAAGATCATCTCTCTTAGGAACGATATCATGAATTTTAAGCAACTTGATAATGAGCATGTTGCACAAGCTTGGGATACGTAATTGCCCTACACATGGTTTGAATTTATGGATGATTGTACAAAAAAATTATGCCGGATTGAATTTTTCTTCTACAAACCTTTTAGATTCGACCGCAGGAGGCACTATTATGGAAATCACTTTAGGAGAAGCTACTAAACTCCTAGATAATATTATGGTTAATTATTCTCAATGGCACACCGAAAGATCCACTAGTAAAAAAGTTCATACGATTGAAGAAAGTTCATACGATTGAAGAAATTAATGTTTTGAGTGGAAAGATGGATGAACTTATGAAATTGTTTGCTAATAAGAGTGTTTCTTCTGATCCTAATGATATGCCCTTGTCCACTTTGATTGAGAATAATAATAAATATATGGATGTGAATTTTGTTGGTAGGAACAATTTTGGTAACAACGCATATAAAGGAAACTTTAATTCTAGGTCGTTCCCTAGTAATTCCTCTAATAATTATGGTAATTCCTACAACAACTCTTATGGAATTTTTCATAATATGCCCTCTAATTTTGAGACTGGTGTTAAAGAATTTATGAATTCGCAAAAGAATTTCAATACTTTGCTTGAAGAAATATTACCCAAGATTGATGAGTTGGCTAGGAACGTGGATATAATTTCTCTTGATGTTGATTCTTTGAAACTTAGATCCATTCCACCTAAGCATGACATCAATGAGTCTCCCAAAGCCATGAGCATTTCCATTGATGAATGCAAAGAAAGAACCGCTAGGATGCGTGCTAAAAAAGATTGCTTTGTGAAAGCGTGTTCTTCTAGTTTTCGTGATGATAAAGATGAAGATTTAAAAGTAATTGATGTGACTCCTATTATATATTTGTTTTCCAATATGAATCTTGATAAATAATGGACTGGAGATGAGTCAACTTTAGTTAAAGAGTGTCCCAATGATTCAGAGTTTTAAGTTTTTAGATCTTGATGCTAAAATTAATAAAAGTGGGATTGAAGAGGTCAAAACATTACATAGCAATGAACCCACTATTTTGGATTTCAAGGCATTTAATTATGATAATTTCTCTTTGATAGATTGTATTTCCTTGTTGCAATCCGTGCTTAACTCTCCTCATGCTTATAATCAAAATAAAGCTTTTACTAAACATATCGTTGATGCTTTAATGCAATCCTATGAAGAAAAGCTTGAGCTAGAAGTTTCTATCCCTAGAAAACTTTATGATGAGTGGGAACCTACTATTAAAATTAAGATTAAAGATCATGAATGCTATGCTTTATGTGATTTGGGTGCTAGTGTCTCCACGATTCCAAAAACTTTGTGTGATGTGTTAGGTTTCCGCGAATTTGATGATTGTTCTTTAAATTTGCATCTTGCGGATTCCACCATTAAGAAACCTATGGGAAGGATTAATGATGTTCTTATAGTTGAAAATAGGAATTATGTGCCCGTAGATTTCATTGTTCTTGATATAGATTGCAATCCTACTTGTCCTATTATTCTTGGTAGACCTTTCCTTAGAATGATTGGTGCAATTACTGATATGAAAGAAGGAAATATTAGATTCCAATTTCTGTTAAGGAAAGGCATGGAACACTTTCCTAGAAACAAAATTAAATTACCTTATGAATCTATTACGAGAGCCACTTATGGATTGCATACCAAAAATGACAATACTTAGATCTATTCTTGCTTTATGCCTAGCTAGGGGCGTTAAACGATAGCGCTTGTTGGGAGGCAACCCAATTTTATTTTATTTTCTTTTTGTTCCTGTTTAGTAGTAACTAATTCATCTAGCTTCTGTTTAGATGTGGTTTTATGTTTTAATTAGTGTTTGTGCCAAGTAGAACCTTTGGGAAGACTTGGGTGAAGTCTTTAAGATCTTGCTGTAAAAAACAGAACTTTAGCGCTCACGAGATTAGCTGCCAATTTTACTGAAGAGTGGTTTTAGGTTGATTCTTTTTGCACATGATTAATGGAGAAATTCCTCACATCCACCAATTTATTTCAGAATTTTTGGAGTTCCAGAAGTATTTGTTTGATACAGATTGCTATAGAATGTTCTGTTTTGACAAATTCTGTTTTTCGTGTGTTCTTTGCTTATTTTAATGAATCTATGAGTAATATCGGGGGGTATGAACCATAGATAAGTTGGAATACAGTAGGTTTAACACCAATACAAATGAAGAATGATTTCATTATAGTACCTTAAAGTGGTGGTTTATTTTCTTATACTAACGGAGCTCATGAGATTTTCTGTCAAGTTTTGTGTTGTGAAGTTTTCAAGTTTTGGGTAAAGATTTGATGGATTTTGGAATAAGCAGTGGCAAGAGCCTAGGCTTGGGGATGCCCAAGGAACCCCAAGGTAAAATTCAAGGACAACCAAAAGCCTAAGCTTGGGGATGCCCCAGAAGGCATCCCCTCTTTCGTCTTCGTCTATCAGTAACTTTACTTGAGGCTATATTTTCATTCACCACATGATATGTGTTTTGCTTGGAGCGTCTTGTATGATTTGAGTCTTTGCTTTTTAGTTTACCACAATCATCCTTTCTATACACACCTTTTGGAGAGACATGCCTGAATCGGAATTTATTAGAATACTCTATGTGCTTCACTTATATCTTTTGAGCTAGATAATTTTGCTCTAGTGCTTCACTTATATCTTTTTAGAGCACGGTGGTGGTTTCATTTTATAGAAATTATTGATCTCTCATGCTTAACTTATATTACTTTGGGAGTCTTTTATAATAGCATGGTAATTTGCTTTGGCTATAAAATTAGTCCTAATATAATGAGCATCCAAGATGGGTACAATAAAAACTATCATATAAAGTGCATTGAATACTATGAGAAGTTTGATTCCTTATGATTGTTTTGAGATATGAAGATGGTGATATTAGAGTCATTCTAGTTAAGTAGTTGTGAATTTGAGAGATACTTGTGTTAAAGTTTGTGATTCCCGTAGCATGCACGTATGGTGAGCCATTATGTGATGAAGTTGGAGCATGATTTATTTATTGATTGTTTTCCTTATGAGTGGCGGTTGGGGACGAGCGATGGTCTTTTCCTACCAATCGATAACTAATAGATTTTTGCAATAAGTATGTGAGTTCTTTATGACGAATGTCGAGTCCATGGATTATACGCACTCTCACCCTTCCACCATTGCTAGCCTATCTAATACCACACACCTTTCGTCTATATCATACACCCACCATATACCTTCCTCAAAATAGCCACCATACCTACCTATCATGGCATTTCCATAGCCATTCCGAGATATATTGCCATGCAACTTTCCACCGTTCCATTTATTATGACACGCTCCATCATTCTCATATTGCTTTGCATGATCATCTAGTTGACATTGTATTTGTGGCAAAGCCACCGTTCATAATTTTTCAAACATGTCACTCTTGAATCATTGCACATAGAGTCATATTTTGTTCTAAGTATTTAGTTGTAATTCTTGAGTTCTAAGTAAATAAAAGTGTGATGATCATCATTATTAGAGCATTATACCAGTGAGGAAATGATGATGGAGACTATGATTCCCCCACAAGTCGGGATCAATCTCCGGACAAAAGAATAATAATAAAAAGAGGCCATAAAAAAAGAGACAAAGACCCAAATAAAAAAATAAAAAAATGAGTATGGTAATGAGTATATCCCCCTCCGGACTAAGCTCTCCGTTTTATATAGACACCGGAGAGATCTAGGGTTACACAAGGTCGGTTACAGAGGAAGGAATCTACACGTTCGATCGCCAAGCTTGCCTTCCACGCCAAGGAGCGTCCCATCCAGATACGAGTGCAATCTTCGGTCTTGACATCTTCAGAGCCCATCAGTCCGGCCCATGGTTAATAGGCCGGACGCCCGAGGACCCCTTAGTCTAGGACTCCCTCAGTAGCCCCCGAACCAGTCTTCAATGACGATGTGTTCAGCTCATAGATTGTCTTCGGCATTGCAAGGCGGGTTCCTCCTCCGATGACCTTTAAGTAATGTATTCGACCTTCCATTCAATGTCGCCTTCCTCGTCTTCCGTGTATCAATGACTTCAGCTTCCACGTGTCGAACGAATGCGGAAGGTCAGGGTATTTTTTGCAAATAACACCCCGACCATAAAGAGTGTCTATTTAAGAGATTGGATCTTAGATCCATTCGTCACCACGCGGAGAAAATCTTCAGAGACCGCTAGGAAAGACCATTCCATTATGGCTAGCATCCCTAGCTCCTCCTCCTGTTGCGACCCAAAGAAAGGTGAGTGGGAGAGGTGCTCTGTGTCCCACAGTCAATTGCTGAAGTTGCAAACGCAAGGATTTCTTCCCCATGCGGATCTGGTCCCGGTTCAAGCAGGGCTGGCCTCCTTTAATGGCGAGACCTAGGCGGAGGACTTCCCCAATCCATCCGGGGGGAGCGACTGTGTTTCGTCCCCTATCTGCTAAGGGGCGTCGGATTTCCAATCCATCCGTTCCTCTGGAGGCTTTTGGAATACTATGGCCTCCAGCTGCATAACTTTACTCCCGCCTCCATCCTGCACATTGCGGGTTATGTCGCTTTATGCAAACTATTTCTGGGTGTCAAGGCCCATTTTGAACTATGGATAAAGTTGTTTTGCCTGGTCCCACATAACCACGATGGGTTAATATTTGAAGTGGGCGGAGCCGAAGTATGGCGTATCGCTAATACCGGATACCTGCCCGGCACACCGAGGAAGGCATCTGAAGAATGGCCTTTCGAATGGTTCTACATCGAGGACATCGCACTCCTTGACCCAGTTCGAAAGGGTCTTCCCAAATTTGCCAGTGTTCCGCTGAAGAAATGCCATAGTTGGCATCCCCGAAGTCTTGAAGAGGACGATAGTGCGGAAGTTCGTCAGCTCATGGGCAAGATAAAGACACTCTCCCAGTCCGGATTAACAATTGTTGAGGTAATGGCAACCTCCATAGCATGAGGGGTTCATCCACTTCAATATAGATGGCTCCCAATGTGGCACTACAACAGGGAGGATGACGCCTCCCACTGTGATCGGAAAGGTCCGGATTCCCCCGCAGCTCTGGCCAAGATACTGGCCGAGCTGTTCAAAGGGGAGGAAGAGGAATTTGTCCGCATCAATCGTAGAGATGGGTACTCCATGTATAACCCTCCCAGCTGGGTAAGTCATGATCCCTCTACTTTTACTCATTCCACTCTCCAAGTCACCTTTAATGAATTCTTAGCCCGTCTATTTATAACAGCACTTGCAAAACATCACCGTGGGGCTACACAGCCCCGCCCCACAGCTAGAGAACCACGACCAAGAGCTTGATCCTAGGTTCGAAGAGGACCCGGATATATTCGTGGTACTTGTGGAAGGGGTGTTTTAGCAGGCAAGTTATGATGGCAAAGAAGTGGCCATTATCGCTGATTATCCTGGTCTTCTTCCTACTTCCCACGTAAGTCATCAGGAGAAATCCCCCCTGAAAGAGTTTCCTCGCACTGCCTCACCAACCTCACTATCTCTTGCTCCAAAGGGGAAGCATTCGGCACATCATCCTACCTCGAGGGCGACTCCGAAGAGAGCGGCTCCTGCGCCGAGCAAGGCCTCTAGACATAGGGCCGATGAAGACACGACCAGGCCTTTGTCAACGAGGTACAGATTTGAAAGCATGCTTTAGTAGTCACATCCAATTGTGATCATCATGTTTGTCCTATATCAGGAAAAAGGTTCGCCGAACAATGTCCGGGAATTCGGCCAGTCGTACTCCCAACAACCGGCGTGTGGACCTTGCCGGAGGGACAGGGGCCGATACAGGAATGACATCGGACAGTCCTTCAGCCGAGGGCTCAGAAGATATGTCCGTTAGCAACTCGGAAGTGGAGAGCACCATGAATCATCGGTGATGGAGGGCCGTTTTATGGGACCCTGGCTTCTCAAAAGAGGCGTTTGATGCCTTTAGCTCGGCTGGCGAATACATCTGAGCTGCTCGAGATGGGCTTGGCAGAGCCACAAAGCATCATTTAACGGATCTGCTAGTAAGTTTATTTTGTCCGAAAAGGATAACCACATGCTAGTAGCCCTCGAGACTGAAAGAAGTTGGCACAAGTGATTTAAGGATTGATGTGTAACCTGGTTCTGACGGAGAAGAACAACCTGCTAGCTCAAGAGCTGGAGCAGTGTCGGATGAAGCTAAATGCTGCTACCGCCAAACTGAAAAAGTCGAAGAAGGCATCTTCTGGTAATGATCCCCTCCATTGAGGAATGAAAATTATACAGCAGTTGTGCTAATACTATTGCTTATCTCATAATAGGATGATCAGGTCAACTGGAAGAGAAGTTGAAAACCGCTCAAGCGGGAGAGAAAGAGGCAAAAAAGACTACACGCTGCAGGCAAGCATGTCCTGGCCCGAGTTAGAAAGGAGAATAACAAAATCCAGGGCTCAAACACCAAACTGGGCGAAGAACTGAAAGATTTGCTGGCCCAGCTAGCCGACTCCGTGAAGTTGAATAAAAAGTTGCGAGGCGGCATATTCAGTACGTGGCCGGATTTTACCATATAATAGTTTGGAGGTAGAAGTTGCTGATATAGCTATGATTGCAGGTATGTTGATGGGCCGTCCCGAAGAGGAGGTGTCTGGATCATCAACTGATCTTCTACAAGGGATGTCGCAATTGCACGAGCAAGCTCGTCAGGCAATGAGGAGTGTAGCCAAGGCCTTATGGCCATCCGCCTCCCCTCCAGGGAGTATGGAGGAGCTTGAAGAGTTGTTCAAGGGAGCACGGCAGCGTATACGACTATGGAAGATATCGGCCTGCCGAGAGGGTGCGCGAGAGGCCTGGGACATGGTGAAAACATGGTATACCAAGCTGGATCCAAATCATGTGGCCTGGGTCGGACCACTAGGGTCAAATGGGGAAGAAATTACCGTTAGTTTAGTATATGACCTAGTAACAGTAGCCGCCAAGTATTCCCAGCAGGATTGTAAGTTAGATAGCCTGCTGGATGGCATAGAGGAGGAAGTTTTTAAGTCCTAAGTGACTATGTACTTTCCTTTGCATACGCAACTCTAGCTCGATAATAAAATGATTGTCATGGCAGACCTTTTCGCTTCGACCTCTGGACCTGAAGGTGCGGAGTATTTCCGACTACCAGAGCGGCCGAGTAAACCGGGTATGCATGGAAACCAGGCGTAGGGTTCATAGTTGCTTGAACAGACAATTATACGGCTAGTGATGTTATATGATAGGTCTCCGTCCACTAGTAGAAAACCAACCATTAGTCCCGGTTCGTAAGGGCCTTTAGTCCCGGTTCATGAACCGGGACTAATGGGTCGTTACTAATGCCTCCACCCATTAGTCCCGGTTCAAACACGAACCGGGACCAATGTGCCTCCACGTGGCCCTGTGCGCCGAGCCCAGTCAGGGGGCCTTTGGTCCCGGTTGGTGGCTCCAACCGGGACCAAAAGTCAATTTTTTTTACAAAAGTGGCTGCTTTAGGGGTTTTGGGGGTTATTTTTAGGTTGTTATTATAGCTAGCTAATAGAGAGAAGTGTCCTCTCTTATCTTCGTCCTTGGTTTATCAACGCTGCTGCTATGTTCATTGCACCCGCAGATATAACATGCTTTGCATCATACATCATCATATATATATATATATATATATATATAATAACAAGTCCTACTTATCATGCATCATCATACAACTTCTACTCGTTATTAATAATAAGTCATACGATCATCATCCTCATAGTCATCGAACCCAACCCTACATAATTGTTCTTAGCACATGATCATCAGTATCAGGTAGGACCTAAACACCCTTAAGGTAAAATAGCATAAAACAATATAGACCCTGACTCTCCATTATGAAGAATGGCGATCATCCTATCTCCAATTCTTGCCCTTCGCTGCTTATTGCTTCCAAGAAGCTCCTTATGACTGTCCATGCATTTTTTCCATTCTTTGATTGTTATGTCTCCACTTCTTTTATAAACCCGGTATGGACAGTTGAGATTCGTAGGACGACCTGGTCGTATGTTCAAAACATGAAGGCTACCATGCGTATACATCAGATGAGGCACACAATCATTCGGGATTATCTGTTGAAAAACATAGTAATAACTTCGTAGTTAGCAATGATGTATTAGTTTTCGAAGTGTGCAAAAAGATGCACGGATGTTGTAATAATAAAAAATAATCTTACCAGGGTATCTTCATGGTAGTTACCGTAGTTCAACACGTGCACTAGTGGCACATATTGACCATAATGTTGAGGTGTTTGATTGTAGATATTGTAATTCTCAAGATCAGTACAAAATCCGACCAGATGATTTTTCTCCTGATAAGTTAATTCGGAGCCTTCGGTGTAGTACATTCTGTCTACCATCTTCCGCACATTCTTTGAAGAATGAAAATAAGCTATCAATGGAGATAAGTTGTCAACTATATATTTTGAAATAAACAATATAAATTACTTAATAACTATGTTTAGCACACATGAGGGAAGAACTAGAGGTGTATCCACAAGGACCCAAATCGAAGGTGTCTCTTGCTCGATTGTAGGATCACCAAGATCCATGGTGACAAGCATACCCTCATCAAGACCATACATCTTGCAAAATGCATCCAAATTTTTGCAACCAAAATGGGTTACACTCTGAGCATTGTCCAACTTTACTTGAAAATCCACACCATGATGGGTACTTAGGATAATTTTTTTGGTTTCGAAACTTTCATGGTCTTCAAAACCCATCCTCTCCAAGACATAGCGTCTTGCAAAGCATGGGATAAGCTAGTCGAATTGGAAAAGATGAAAAATACACGTTAAAATAGTTGAAGTCGTGCTTAATTACGAAAAAAACTATTGTCGTCGTTGCGTACCATATGAACATCGTAGGTCTCCTCGAGCTTAATGCTGAAGCGCCGATCTTCGTCCAGCTCAATGAACCTGTCGCAGATACCTCGGTCGTCATGGCACCATTCGCACTCCCCCGGGCGGTTTTTGTCGTCCGATGAGTACGACATTTCCGGCCTACGTTCATAATTCAAATATTAAACTAGATCATTATTATTAATCACAGGTTGACTATCGATGATCGATGTACATAGCTCCTCTTTCATTCCCGAATGCATTATTATACCAAATTGTCTAGCACACGGGAATGAAGGAGAACTTATCCAATATGAGCATTCAATAAGCAAAACCAAATCATAAAATAAGCAAAACAAAATCATAAAATAAAGTATAGTATTCAAATTAGCATGCATTCAATAATTATAAGCAAAAGTACATCATCTCTTGGTGTCTGTACATCGTCGAATATTATCACTAATACAACTAGAACCGTAGCGCCCGACGGGTATCGACGCGGGCGGTGGACACCCAAAGATAAGGAACCATCACAGGATCATAGCTCCAGTGAGATCCCTGAAAAACCTGCCAGGTATTGTCGAACCTCCCCTCCAATGCAACCATGTAGCGACGGACGTGCTCGTCCTCCTCGCTGACACGGTGACGTACCACCTCCGTGGTGTCCGGATGCCTCACCACCATCACTGGCCCACGCGACCGCCACCAAACAAGGATCGGGTCAACAACGGGCTGCCTCCTCACCAACCTACGTCCACCGGAAGGTAGCACCTCCCAATACCAACCCGGCGGAGCCCAGTCCCGAACATGGCCCTGATCAAGCAGGCCTCCACCGTCGAGTCGACGACGACGAGGATGCGGGATAGGCATCGCCGACGTCGACGCGGGAACTACTTCTATATATAGTTAAATAAAAGTAGTTTTATTAATTAAATCGACTATCTAGTTCAACTACTAAGCACTTACTATAAATAAATAAGTAGTACTTACTAAAAACAAACTACTTCTATATATAGTAAAATAAATTAGTTTATTAAATCAACTAGCTAGTTCAACTATATATAAACTACTGCTTATTTTTTTCCTTTTTCTAAATACTATGAACAAAGAAATCATTAATATTCTATGAACAAAATTAATTACACAATCTAAATATCACCAAAAAAAATCTATTAACAATAATATCACCAAACATGCATATTCAATAATAATATCACCAAAAAAATCTATTAACAGAAGAAAAATCTAACATAATATGAACAAATTAATTACTACACATATCTAATCTAACAAAAAAATCTAATTAATCTAACAAAAAAATCTAACATAATATGAACAAATTAATTACTACACATGTAATCTAACAAAACAATCTAATCTAACAAAAAATCTAATTAAATCAACTATCTAGTTCAACTACTAAGCACTTACTATAAATAAATAAGTAGTACTTACTAAAAACAAACTGCTTCATTATATAGTAAAATAAATTAGTTTATTAAATCAACTAGCCAGTTCAACTATATATAAACTACTTCTTTTTTTTTCCTTTTTCTAAATACTATGAACAAAAAAATCATTAAAATTCTATGACCAAAATTAATTACACAATCTAAATATCACCAAAAAAATATATTAACAATAATATCACCAAACATGCATATTCTATTATAATATCACCAAAAAAAATCTATTAACAGAAAAAAATCTAACATAATATGAACAAATTAATTACTACACATATCTAATCTAACAAAAAATCTAATTAATCTAACAAAAAAATCTAACATAATATGAACAAATTAATTACTACACATGTAATCTAGCAAAAAAATCTAATCTAACAAAAAAATCTGTGAACTACATATCTAAATTATTACACATCTAACCTAACAATAAAATCTATGAACTACAAAAAGAATCTAAAAAAATCTAACAAAAATAAAAAAACGCTCACGTCGGCGTCGAGGCGGCGCGGGGCAGGGGCGACGGCTGGCTCGGGGCGGCGCGAGGCAGGGGCGACGAGGACAGCAGGCTCGGGGCGGCGATGGGGACGGCGGGCTCGGGGTGGCGCGGGGCAGGGGCGACGGCTGGCGACGACGTCGGGACGGCACCGGCGCGCGATGACGGGGCGGCGCGGGACGCGGGCGGCGATGGCGGCGGCGACGACGTGCGCGGGCGATGACGGCGGGCTCGGGGCGGTGACGGAGACAGCGGGCTCAGGGCGGCGCGGGGCAGGGCTCGGCGGCGACGGCGACGAGGAGCAGAGGCGTCGGGGCGAGAAAGAGATGGGTTTTGGCGAAAACTGCTAAGTCCAGTATATATAGCAAGAGCATTGGTCCCGGTTGGTGGCTCCAACCGGTACTAATGCCCCCTTTAGTCCCGGTTTGTGCCACCAACCGGGACCAAAGGCCTAAAGATGAGCATTCGTCCCAGTTGGTCCAACCAACCGGGACCAAAGAGTGGCATTGGTACCGGTTGGTGCCATGAACCGGTACCAATGGACCCGTGTAACTACTTTTTTATTTTCTGCAGCTATTTTTTGTTGGTTCTTCCTGTAGCTATTTTTTTAGTCCCACCTCGCCAAGCGAGAGGCACTCGCAGCTGTTTATAAGCCCTGAGTGCAGAGACGATGACGAAGAGGCTCAATGCTCCTGCACGTTGGTTAGCTTCAAGCCTTGAGGAATACGGTAGACTGCACAGAGCTATGTGCAGTGCAGTGGACACTATTGCAAAAGGCTTGAAGCAAATTAACGAGCATTGCGCCTCTTTTTTATTTTTAATGACTTATTACAACTCAGAAATAAAAAGAAAAAAATAAATGTAGCAGAAAAGAAAAAAACTATATAAAAAACCACTCATAAATAAATAGAAGAAAAAATAATTTTGATTAACTTTACTAAAAAATAGCATAGATCAGATCTGTTCTGACCGTTGCAGCCGGCGATGGTGGTCGTCTCTTCCGTCAAAGGTGGTCGGCCTGAGGCTGGGTGTTCGGATCTCGGGATCCGTCATCTGGCACCAGGTGCGAGTCGGGGAGACGTAGTTGCCGGTGAAAACCGAGCTGACGACGGGCGATGGCGGCGTTCCATGTCGTTACCATGATGAAGGCATCGTCGTGTGACTACCGTTGACCCACTCGTATTGCTCCGGGGGAAACCCTAGGATCTGGTGTTCCAGACCGGACGATGGCGGCACTATGGTGTTGTTTCTCTATTGGGAGCATTGTATTGTGGAGCAGCGCTGGAAGTCAGAGGAAGGAGGCGGAGCGGCTTCGTCTTGCACGGAGCTTCGGTGGAGCTGTCAAGTCATGCCTGGCCGACAGGTGCTATGCTTGGTCATGCCTGGTCGGAGGTGCTACGCACGACAGATCCACCAAGGGCTTCAAGCTGTGTCGGCTGGTGGTACTTGGCAGCATGGCGCTGAGGTGTATCAGTGGCGACCGTGACGTGTTCAGCTGTTTGCGTGGGACTAAAGATGATCATTCGTACCGGTTGGTGCCGGTCGGGACCAAAGAGTGGCATTGGTACCGGTTGGTGCCATGAACCGGTACCAATGGACCCGTGTAACTACTTTTTTATTTTTTGCAGCTATTTTTTTGTTGATTCTTCCTGCAGCTGTTTTTTTAGTCCCACCTCGCCAAGCGAGAGGCACTCGCAGCTGTTTATAAGCCCTGAGTGCAGAGACGATGACAAAGAGGCTCAATGCTCCTGCACGTTGGTTAGCTTCAAGCCTTGAGGAATACGGTAGACTGCACAGAGCTATGTGTAGTGCAATTGACACTATCCCGAAAGGCTTGAAGCAAATTAACGAGCATTGCGCCTCTTTTTTATTTTTAATGACTTATTACAACTCAGAAATAAAAAAAATGTAGCAGAAAAGAAAAAAAAACTATATAAAAAACCACTCAGAAATAAAAAGAAGAAAAAATAATATTGATTAACTTTACTAAAAAAATAGCAGAGATGCTTATTTTTAATGACTTATTACAACTCAGAAATAAAAACAAAAGAATAAATATAACAGAAAAGAAAAAAATATATAGAAAACTACTCAGAAATGAAAAGAAGCAAAAAATAATTGTGATTAACTGTACTAAAAAAGGAGCATATATGCTTATTTTTAATCGCTTATTACAACTCAGAAATAAAAAGAAAAAAATAAATATAGCAGAAAAAATGATATAAAAAACTACTCAAAAATGAGCAGAGATGCGCTTATAGAGGAAATTCAACTTAAATTCATAACGAATTTCAAGAGAAATCCGTATGAATTTATGCTAAATTCCCTATATAAGGGCATCTATTTTCATTTTCAGAGGAGCTCAATAAGGTAGAGAGGGAGGGGCTTATAAACCGGTCCGATTCCCCTTCGGTTGGCGAGGTGGGACTAAACTCTGGTCGCAACGAGGACCAACCCTTTAGTCCCGGTTAATGGCACGAACCGGGACTAATGGGCAGCCTTTGTTCCCGGTTCAAGCCACCAACCGGGACCAATGGTGTTGAGCCAGGAGCGAGGCCCATTGGTCCCGGTTCGTCCCACCAACCGGGACCAATAGGTCCAGACGAACCGGGACCAATGGCCCACATGGCCTGGCCGGCCCCCGGGGCTCGCGAACCGGGTCCGATGCCCCCATTGGTCCCGGTTCTGCATTGAACCAGGACTAATGGGCTGGACCGGCCTGGACCATTGGCCCCTTTTCTACTAGTGGTCGTATCTACTTTTCCAAACACTTTTGCCCTTGTTTTGGACTCTAACTTGTATGATTTGAATGGAACTAACCCGGACTGACGCTGTTTTCAGCAGAACTACCATGGTGTTGTTTTATGTGCAGAAAACAGAAGTTCTCGGAATGACCTGAAACTCCACGGAACACCTTAGAAAAAACAATAAAAAATCCTCACAAAAGATGAAGACCAGGGGGCCCACACCCTGTCCATGAGGGTGGGGGCGCCCCCTGGGCGCGCCCCCTACCTCGTGGGCCCCCTGGTGGCCCTCCAACGCCAACTCCAACTCCAGATATTGGCTTTGGGGAGAAAAAAATCAAAGAGAAGAAATCATCGCGTTTTACGATACGGAGCCGCCGCCAAGCCCTAATCTCTCTCGGGACGGCTGATCTGGAGTCCGTTCGGGGCTCCGGAGAGGGGGATTCGTCGCTGTCGTCATCATCAACCATCCTCCATCACCAATTTCATGATGCTCGCCGCCGTGCGTGAGTAATTGCATCGTAGGCTTGCTGGACGGTGATGGGTTGGATGAGATTTATCATGTAATTGAGTTAGTTTTGTTAGGGTTTGATCCCTAATATCCATTAGGTTCTGAGATTGATGTTGCTATGACTTTGCTATGCTTAATGCTTGTCACTAGGGCCCGAGTGCCATCATTTCAGATCTGAACCTATTATGTTTTCATGAATATATGTGTGTTCTTGATCCTATATTGCAAGTCTATAGTCACCTACTATGTGTTATGATCCGGCAACCCCGAAGTGACAATAATCGGGACCACTCCCGGTGATGACCATAGTTTGAGGAGTTCATGTATTCACTATGTGCTAATGCTTTGTTCCGGTTCTCTATTAAAAGGAGGCGTTAATATCCCTTAGTTTCCAATAGGACCCCGCTGCCACGGGAGGGTAGGACAAAAGATGTCATGCATGTTCTTTTCCATAAGCACGTATGACTATATACGGAATACATGCCTACATTACATTGATAAACTGGAGCTAGTTCTGTGTCACCCTATGTTATGACTGTTACATGACGAACCGCATCCGGCATAATTATCCATCGCTAGTCCGGTGCCTACGAGTTTTCCATATACTGGTTCTCGCTTATTCACTTTTCCGTTGCTACTGTTACAATAACTACAAAATACCAAAAACATTACTTTTGCTGTCTTTACTTTTGTTACCATTACAACTACTATCATATTACTTTGCTACTAAACAATTTTATGCAGATATTAGTTTCCAGGTGTGGTTGAATTGACAACTCAGCTGCTAATACTTGAGAATATTCTTTGGCTCCCCTTGTGTCGAATCAACAAATTTGGGTTGAAAACTCTACCCTCGAAAACTGTTGCGATCCCCTATACTTGTGGGTTATCAAGACCTTTTTCTGGCGCCGTTGCCGGGGAGCATAGCTCTATTCTTTGAGTCACTTGGGATTTATATCTGCTGGACACTATGAAGAACTTGAAAGATGATCGAACTACTATTTTTCCCTCAACTACGAGGGGAGGTAAGGGACTGCCATCTAGCCTTGCACTAGATTCTCCTTCTGTTATGAGTAAGTTTGCGACACCTAAACCTACTACTGCTATGAATTCTGATATGTCGCATGTTATTGATGATGCCACTTCTGCTATGCATGATACTTATGATGAAACTACTTCTATGCTTGATACTACTGTGCCCCTTGGTGAATTTCTTGATGAGCAAATTGCTAGGTCTAGAGAAAGAGAAATTATTGAACTTGAACACGATGATGTTAGTGATGATGATAATATGCCTGCTATTCCTGAGGGTTATCTTTTTGATGCTGAATCTTCTGTAGCTATTCTTGCTTGCCAGGATAAACATGAACTTAAGAGGTTGCTAGTTAAATGGAGTAAAGAATCTTTTAGAGATGGAATGAAACCCTACCCTGCTTTTGCTACTTCACCTATCTGTGTTCCTGATCAGGATTATTATGATTTTTTCTGTTGATCCAGATATAATTACTTTGGTTGAATCTGATCCTTTTTATGGCTATGAATCTGAAACTGTTGTGGCACATCTTACTAAGTTAAATGATATAGCTGCCCTGTTTACTAATAATGAGAGATCGCGCTACCTTTATTTACTCAAGATATTTCCGTTCTCATTAAAGGGTGACGCTAAGATATGGTTTAATTCTCTTGATCCTTATTGTGTGCAAAGTCCCCAGGACATGATTTATTACTTCTCTGCTAAATATTTCCCAGCTCATAAGAAACAAGCTGCTTTGAGGGAAATATACAACTTTGTGCAAATTGAAGAAAGAGTCTCCCACAAGCTTGGGGGAGGCTTCTCAAGTTACTTAATTCTTTGCCTGATCATCCTCTTAAGAAACCTGAAATATTTGATATCTTTTATACTAGACTAACTGATGCTTCTAGAGATTTCCTGGATAGTTGTGCTGGTTCTCTTTTCAGGGAAAGAACACCGGATGACGCTGAAATTCTATTGAATAATATGTTGGAAAATGAAAATAATTGGGCACCTCCCGAGCTACCTCCTGAGCCAGTTCCAGAGCCAATTACTGAGCCTATTCCTAAACCAACTCCGAAGAAGAGAGGTGTTCTATTTCTCAGTCCCGAAGATATGCAAGAGGCAAAGAAATCTATGAAAGAAAAAGGTATTAAAGCTGAAGATGTTAAGAATTTACCTCCTATTGAAGAAATACATGGTCTTAATTAACCACCTGTTGAAGAAGTATATGATCTCAATTACTTATTTAATGAAGAACCTCCCGATATCCCGACACAAGTAGTAAAGGTAAATTCTCTCTATAGATATGATAAAGCTGAAGTCCCTCCTACTAAAATTGCTAGCCAGTGCTTGGATGAGTTTGATGACTTTATGTTTAAGCAATATGACTTTAATGCTTATTTTGGTAGACAATTAAAACAGAATACCTTTATGATTAAACGCTTGGGTGATTATATGGCTGATATTAGAGGTGAACTTAAACTTGTTAGCAAACATGCTTCTATGGTTACCACTCAAGTAGAACAAGTACTTAAAGCTCAGAAAGAAGTGCTTGATGGAATGAATAGTAAGAAAAATGATTATGCTGTTAGAGTGGCTACTAGAACTAGTAGAATGACTCAGGAACCTTTGTATCCAGAAGGCCACCCTAAGAGAATCGAGCAGGATTCTCAGAGAAATAATATTGATATACCTAGTTCTTCTAAGAGGAAGAAAAAGAAAAATGATAGGATTTTGCAAACTTCTAGTGAACCTATTGCTGAACCACCTAAGAATCCGAATGATATCTCTATTTCTGATGCTGAAACACAATCAGGTGATGAACATGAACCTAGTGATAATGTTAATAATAATGTTCATGATGATGCTCAACCTAGTAATGATAATGATGTAGAATTTGAACCTGTTGTTGATCTTGATAACCCGCAATCAAAGAATCAACGTTATGATAAAAGAGACTGTTGCTAGGAAACATGGTAAAGAAAGGGAACCATGGGTTCAAAAACCCATGCCTTTTCCTCCAAAACCATCCAAGAAAAAGGAGGATGAGGATTTTGAGCGCTTTGCTGAAATGATTAGACCCATATTTTTGCGTATGTGATTAACTGATGTGCTCAAAACAAATCCTTATGCTAAGTATATGAAGGATATCATTATTAATAAAAGAAAAATACCTAAAGCTGAAATTTCCACCATGCTTGCTAATCATACTTTTAAGGGTGGAATACCAAAGAAACCTGGAGATCCCGGAGTACCTACTATACCATGCTCCATTAAGAGAAATTATGTTAAAACTTCTTTATGTGATCTTGGAGCCGGTGTCAGTGTTATGCCTCTCTCTTTATATCGTAGACTTGATTTGAATAAGTTGACACCTACTGAAATATCTTTGCAAATGGCTGATAAATCAAATGCTATACCTGTCGGTATTTGTGAGGATGTGCCTGTTGTGGTTGCAAACGTTACTATTTTAACGGAATTTGTTATTCTTGATATTCCCGAGGATGATAGTATGTCTATTATTCTTGGAAGACCTTTCCTCAATACTGCAGGGGCTGTTATTGATTGCACCAAAGGCAATGTCACTTTTCATGTTAATGGCAATGAGCACACGGTACATTTTCCGAGGAAACAACCTCAAGTTTATAGTATCAACTCTATTGGAAAAATTCCATCGATTATATTTCGAGGTTTTGAATTTCCTCTCCCTACTGTCAAGAAATAGTATGATATTCTTATTGTTGGGGATTTTCATATCCCCATTGAGGTAACACTACTTAGTGTTATTCGAAATTTCTCCGGTTCCGTGATTATTCGGAATGAGTTTGTTAGCAAGACTTGATCAACCTTGTTAGTGGGTTCATTTTGATGATCACGAGATGTATGAAACTAGAAGCACAACCTTTTGTACCCTCTTTATATTTTCTGTTATTTAGTAGAAATAAAGTAAAGTAGTATTTTTCTGTCTGTTTCCTGACTTATCCGTGCAATATAAAAATATCCCAAAAATAAAAGTCCTCAGAATGCCATGCCAATTTAATATGATTTTTCGGGAATATTCGAGAATTTACTGTGCAAAAATTAGCACGGGGGGAGCTGCCACCTGGCCACGAGGGTGGAGGGAGCGCACTACCCCCCTGGGCGCGCCCCCCTGCCTCGTGGGCCCACGGTGGCCCTCCTCCACTTATTCCTGCAACCATCTTCTTCCTCTGCCTCACACAAACACGAAAAACCAACTCAAGCACGAGTTCCAGCCCCCGTTGCTGTGATTTTCGATCTCCTTGCTCAAAGCACTTCTCGCAAAACTGCTTGGGGAGATTGTTCCTTGGTATGTGACTCCTCCATTGGTCCAATTAGTTTTTGTTCTAGTTCTTTATTCATTGCAAATTTGTGCTACATACGTGACCATGTTCTTGAGCTTGCATGTGAAATTTATATGGTTCCAAGTAGTTCCAATGCTTTATTTAGGCTCTAGTCACTTGTGGGAGTTGTTACTATCAATCTTATTGAAGTTGGTTCACTTATATTTGAAGTTAATAAAAATTTCAGATTTTTTCAGAAATAATGAAGAGACTTTTGAGGGGCTCGTTGAGCCGAAGCTCTAAGGAAAAGCAAAAGGAAGAAGAGGAGAAGCCCAAATTGAATTTTCCCCGCACCGCGGAGGTCCGGCCGTGTGAATGGCCTTCTGATGACTTCTTGAGGAGAGCTGGGATTTATGAAGATTTCTATTTATTGATTGAGAACGCCGGCCTCACCAACTTCCTCCGCGACCAACGTCATCAGTATCTCTTACTCACAAATACTTTTGTGCAAAACTTCTACTTTTTCCCTAAGAAATCACCTCCAACAGTAGAGTTTCATTTATATGATGTTGTTAAAGAGATGACGTTAGCTGAATTCTACGAGGTTTGCAGAATACCCTTTGAGGGCACCTTAGATGAACCCCGCCGTAACGAAGTAGGAGCTTTTCTTAACACTATCACTGTGGGAGAAACCAGGAAGGTTTCTGATGCAAGGATCACTAGCATACATTTTCCTGTGTTATGCTACTTTGCCTTATTTGCTAGTCGTAGCTTAATTGGATGCGGAAACTGTGGGAACCTTAGTATTCCTGATATTATTATTTTGCTCCATGGTTTATACTGCAATAACTCTGTTAGTATGGGTGGAACTGTTGCTAGACGGTTAAGTCTGAACCGCACTAAAGGCCCCATCTTTGGAGGCATTTATGCTTCACGCCTAGCTGAACATTTTGAAATACCTATTAGGCATGAGGAGAAAGAAGAAACAGCGCTGCCCCGTGTTTATTTAGATTATAAGAGTATGATAGCGCATGATTTTCTTGTTAAGACTCGTGATGGGGAGCTCAAATATAAAATATACTTTCATAAACATCACCCTGAGACTATTACTTTGCCTGCTCCTTCTTTGTTTAACTTGTCTGAAGAACCTCACATCGTTTCGTGGTCGGCTGTTCAAGCCTATTGGAATCCTGCACCAGCCCCGGAACCGGAGACACAAGATGAGCTTCCACGACTATCTGTTTATTCTTGGGATTCAGAGGAGGCTGCCAGCCAGTGGCAGTCAGAGTCTTCTTCGTCACAGTATGACCCCAGCTTCACCTACGGATATTCGCCAGGTTGTCCCTGGCAATAGACCAACTTAGGCCAAAAGCCTAAGCTTGGGGGAGTATGTATTTCCCACCGACATTACATTTATGTTCACACCCACTCATTGCTAGATGTCGGTGCTCATACTTTTTCACTATAATATCCATGCTAGTTTACATTTCTTTTTCCTGCTTTCTTCTTGTGTGTTTGATGAACCTTAAGAAAAAACCAAAAAAATTAGTTAGTTTACTTTCCATGCTTGTAGTAGAATTAAAAAGAAAACCCCAAAATATTTCCCGTTCTTCTTTTGCTTGTTGGGAGCTTTCCCGTGTAAATAGTTTTTATTTGTTTTCCTTCCTTTGGGGGTCGAGAAGACCATATTGAAAATGCTTAGTGGCTCTCATATGCATGATTGTTTATTTAAATTAGAGCCCATATTACTTGTCTTCTCTCTTGAGTTGAATGCTTGTATATTCCAGGGTAGTCCAATGCACGTGCACTCTTATTATTATACACACCGTTCGGTCGTGCAAGTGAAAGGCAACAATGATGATATATGATGGACTTATTGGGATGAGAAAAGCTAGTATGAACTCGACCTCTCTTGTTTTTGTAAATATGATGATTCATCGTTCCTGATTCAGCTATTATGAAGTGAACATATTTGCAATGACATTTAGAGATTATAGTTGCTTGTGCCATGCTTGATTAGCTATGAGTTATATGTGCCAACATGCTATTAGAATGATTATGATGTGGTATGATGGGATGGTATCCTCCTTTAAATGTAGTGAGTGACTCGACTTGGCACATGTTCACGCATGTAGTTGAATCAAATCAACATAGCCTTCATGATGTTTATGTCCATGGTTGATTATATCCTACTCATGCTTGTATTCGGTGTAAATTAGTTTTAATGCATGTTTACGACTGTCGTCGCTCTCTCAGTTGGTCGCTTCCTAGTCTTTTGCTAGCCTTCACCTGTACTAAGCGGGAATACTGCTTGTGCATCCAAACTCCTTAAACCCCAAAGTTATTCCATATGAGTCCACTATACCTTCCTATATGCCGTATTTACCTGCCGTTCCAAGTAAATTTGTATGTGCCAAACTCTAAACCTTCAAATAAACATTCTGTTTTCCATGCTCGAATAGCTCATATGTCAACTAGAGCTGCCCTTATCTTCCGTGTTAGGCGGGTTATTCTCAAGAGGAGTGGACTCCGCTCCTCATTCATGAGAAAATGGCTGGTATCCGGGATGCCCAGTCCCATGCTTCGTGCAAACAAATCAAAATAACTGCAAACAAAACTCCCCTTGGGACCCGTTGAATGTTGGAGGCACTCGGTGTTTCGAGCAAGCCATGGATTGATGCTTCTGTAGGAAGGGGAGTATAAACTTTACCATTCTGTTTGGGAACTGCCTATAATTTGTTTAGCATGGAAGATATCATCGTCTTATAGTTGTTATGTTGACAATGAAAGTATGCCGCTCAAAATATAATTTATTTCTATTTCAAAAATGAGCTCTGACACATCTACAAATCCCTGCTTCCCTCTGCGAAGGGCCTATCTATTTACTTTTATGTCGAGTCATCACCCTTCTTATTAAAAAGCACCCGTTGGAGAGCACACTGTCGTTTGCATTCATTATTATTGGTTTATATTGGGTATGACTTGACTGGATCTCTTTTACCATGAATTACAATGTTTAGTTAGTCCTTGATCTTTAAAGGTGCTCTGCATTTATGTTTTGCGGTCTCAGAAAGGGCTAGCAAGATACCATTTTGTTATATCATGTTATGATTATTTTGAGTTTTGCTATTATGGCTCGCTAGCTGATTATGCTATTGATATGAGTAATTGTGAGACCTACGTGTCATTGTGAGTATGCACTACTAGGGAAAAGGCTAGCAGCGCGGGTGGCCGCGCTACTAATAAGGCGCTACAGCTAACTCATAGTAGTAGCGCGGCCCCAACCAGCGCTACTACTGTTGAACGATATCAACAGCGCTTTTTAGGAACGCGCTACTATTAACTAGCTGTAGCGATTTCTTCAGCCCACGCTACTGCTATATCTTTCATCATTTTCCCTTTCAGTTCTCCTTTCAGATGCTAGATACTAGGTACTACTAGTACATATCAAATTCATAAACCATTACTAGGTACGGTAGTACTCCCTTTGTCGGTGTCAAAACCGGCGGATCTCGGGTAGGGGGTCCCGAACTGTGCGTCTAGGCGGATGGTAACAGGAGAGGAGGGACACGATGTTTTTACCCAGGTTCGGGCCCTCTCGATGGAGGTAAAACCCTACGTCCTGCTTGATTAATATTGATGATATGGGTAGTACAAGAGTGGATCTACCACGAGATCAAGGAGGCTAAACCCTAAAGCTAGCCTATGGTATGATTGTTGTAATGTATATTGTCCTACGGACTAAAGCCCTCCGGTTTATATAGACACCGGAGGAGGCTAGGGTTACAAAGAGTCGGTTACAATGGTAGGAGGTCTACATATCCGTATTGCCAAGCCTGCCTTCCACGCCAAGGAAAGTCCCATCCGGACACGGGACGGAGTCTTCAATCTTGTATCTTCGTAGTCTTGGAGTCCGGCGGACGATGATAGTCCGGCTGTCCGGACACCCCCTAGTCCAGGACTCCCTCAGTAGCCCCTGAACCAGGCTTCAATGACGATTAGTCCGGCGCGCATAATGTTCGGCATTGCAAGGTGGGTTCCTTCCTTGAATAATCCAGAGAAGATCATGAACACCAGGATAGTGTCCGGCTCTGCAAAATAAATTCCACATTCCACCGTAGAGAGAATAAAATGTACACTAGTCCAATCTGCTGACGTATTATGCGGCGTGACATCACACCGCTACCAAGCCACTGTTTGAATCATTTTTTACTTTATACCACCTCAGCACGTTTAGCGAAGCGGTTTCCTTGGCACGTCTTGTCGAAGCAGAGATCGTGTTCCCCTTATTCCGGGATTCTCATCAATACGGACGTGGGTAACCCAACCGCGCCATTGATGGTGGCGCTTGGGAGATAAGCGAGTTTTACCAGGCAGGTGGGGGACGCACGGTTTCGTCCGCCTATATATAAGGGATAAGGATTTACCCTCTCACCTACGCCTTCTTCCTCCTTTGCTTATCCATCTCCGCGCACTCAAGCTCCAACGCCCAAGCTCGCGCATCTCGCCTCGACCTTCTCCGAATATGTCCGGAGCAGGAGGCAAATGGTTGGCCTCCACCGTTAAGGAGGAGCACATCACCAAGCTGCGCAGCGCCGGATACCTTTCCGGCGATATCGCGCATCGGCTGCCTGACGAGGGGCAGCTCATCCCTACCCCTGGGCCTCATGAGAGGGTCGTCTTCCTTCCCCACTTCCTCCGCGGACTGGGCTTTCCACTCCACCCATTCGTCCGGGGGCTCATGTTCTACTACGGCCTGGATTTCCTCGATCTGGCGCCGAACTTCATCCTTAACATCTCGGCGTTCATCGTCGTGTGCGAGGCCTTCCTCTGCATCCGGCCCCACTTCAGCCTGTGGCTCAAGACCTTCAACGTCAAGCCGAAGGTTGTAAAGGGCACGCAAGCGGAATGCGGAGGCGCCATGTTGGGTAAATTGCCCAACGTCCTTTGGCTCGAAGGGGCCTTCATGGACTCCGTCAAGGGGTGGCAATCAGGGTGGTTCTACGTCACCGAGCCGCGCAAGCCCGCATGGGCGGCAGCCCCCGAGTTTAGATCTGGCGTCCCCACGCAGCTCACCTCCTGGAAAGAGAAGGGCTTGCTGTGGGGCAATCCGAAGGAGGTGACGGGACTCCGAGCCTGCATCCAGAAGCTGGTGAGCAATAAGCTCAGGCTCGTCGACGTGGTCCAAGTCATGCTCATCCGCCGGATTCTCCCATGCCAAGAACGGGCATTCAATCTGTGGGAGTTCAATCCGGAACAGCACCAGGCGCTGAGCGGGCTCTTCGATACGACACACGAAGGCGCCTGGAGGGTGCTATTTAAGGGCGCTGAAGCCCCCGCATCCGCGATGGAAGATCGCGGATTTAGCTCGCAGCATCCAACTGACGAGGTAAGTGATTCAACCCCATTACGGGACACTTTGTAGTAATCGAATTGATTCTAAGAGGGTTTCATTCTTTCTTTTCCTTTGACGGGAATGGATGGAGAAGGCCAAGCAGCTTATCAGCCCGGCTCCCATGCCAGAAGACACAGTGGACGCCAGTTTAGCAGGGCTGCTAGTTCCGGCACCGCATGTGGTGCCAGAGAAGAAGGCCAAGAAGGTGGCCGCGGGGACTCGAAAGAGTTCCCGCAATCAGGTGTCCAACGACGAGGCGGACTCCTCCCCTGAAGACGAGGAGGAGGAGGACTCTCTCCCGGAGGAGGGAGAGAAGAAGAGGAAGGTTTCCCCAATAGGGGAGGCTGAAGGGTCCAAGAGGGGGAGGACTATCCCCCCGGACAGTTTCGCCAACTCCACCGTTGGCGAGGATGAGTGGCCTCCAAGGGCCAGGCGTCCGGCAAGATCGTAAGTATCCGGATCTTTGATATGCAATCTCTTTCGTGTCACGTAGTGTCCTTCTAACGCCGCATTCTGTCCGTAGTCCGGCTGATGATGATCTCCCCGCTTCATCAAGCGGGTCATTGGCCCCGTCGGATGTGGATTCACTTCCGACTGCCACTACCCCCCGCGCCGGCAAGGATGCCGAGGTGGGATCCCAAAGAGGGACCCATCAGGAGGAGGCTCCGGAGGCGCCGTCAGGTTGCCTCCCGGACTTTGTGCCGGACTCTACATCGGAACCCGCAGTGGTTCCAGAGTCCGGCGGGCGGCCCCTTCGAAAGAAGGGCAAGACCGTGACACCGGCGACCTCCGTCCAACCGGAGGCGCTGGATAACTTGTTGGAGGCGCTTAAAGGCGCTTCCATCGAGGAAGAACACCGCACTATCATGAGTGCTGTGATTCAAAAGGTTCAGCTTGCCAAGAGCGGGCTGACCGAAGCCTGCAGCAGCCTTTTAACAGGCTTTGAGGTAAGAAGCTAAATTATGTAATGTAATACCGCATAGACAGTAGCCCCTGATGCTTAGTTCAGTGTTCGGAAAGAAAAGCCGGACTGAGGATCTAACAAGATATACGCAGGGTTGCTTAAAATATGTCAATATGGGTTTGCAGGCTGCGCTGCTGACCTCTGCCGCACTATCGGCGGAGGTCGATGTGCTGAAGAAGGATCTCGAGCGGTCCGAGCAAGAGCTCGGCCATGCCAAGAAGCAGCTCGAGGACAAAGAAGGTGAGTAACACCACTTTGAATAGTTACCTTACAGAATAGGGTTTTGGTTGCAATAAAGTTAACAAGGATAATATGGGTATTGCAGGGGCCACTAACGAGGTGGCAGACCTGAAGGAGGCTGTGTCCGCAGCCGAACACAGTGCGGCCGCGGAACGGGCAGAGCGAGAAAAGCAGGAGGCGCGGGTGGCGGAAGTTTGGCAAGAGCTCCAGGCTCTCATGGAAAAGCATCAGAGTTTGGAGCGTGACTCCAAGACTCGAGAGTCCGATCTTGCCTCGGCTCTCGAAAGTGCCAAGTCCGCCAAGGCCGAGGACCATAAGGCCCTTCAGGAGGTTGAAGATATAAAGAAGATAGCGGCGGGTAAGGCATTTTTCATGCAAAGCAGGCATGTTAATGTAAACTACCTGACACTTACCCGCATTCGGAGCTCTCCAGGGGTGTTTGCAGATCTGCCGCGTAGTGCGTCTGATGCCACCGCATTCTATCGTGGCGAGGAGGGGAGCTTGACGGAGAAGGTCTTCTGGTCTCATTACGCTGAGGCCGGCCATCCGGTGCCCCCAAGCGACCAGCTAAAGCAGCTGGTCGAACTCCACAAGGTAGCTGAAGAGGCCATGAAGAGCCTGATAGTCCGGCTGTGGCCTGAACAGGCCATGCCTCGGAGCTACTTCGGCCTTGTGCGGTGGCTGGTGGATGCGTGCCCCTAGGTGGAGGTCATCAAGCGCTCCGCGTGTATTGAAGGTGCTCGTCGGGCCCTTGCCCGCACAAAGGTGCATTGGGGCAAGTTGGATGCGGAGAAGCTTCTCACGGACCCACCGCCACCGGGAAAGGAGTATCGCACGCCCGAGATGTATTACAAAACTGTCCTGAAGGGAGCCCGCGATATTGCGGATGAGTGCCCCAGAAATGTAATCTTTTAGTAAACTCGTTATGTATTATCCTGTGTGCTGAAACTTTGTTCATGTGTGCATTAAGCAACGCTTGTTTAATTTAAAATATTACCTTCTGTGCGGCCATTTGTAAAATCTGAGAGATGGCAAGTCGTTGGCTTCAGCCCCCAAGCCACGAGTGCTGGGGTGTTCGGGATAAACTTGAGCACTCTTGTTACCATTTTTGGGTCCATCTAGGGAGGCGCTCAACACAACGAACAAGGCGACCGGACTTATAATGCTTGAATACTCTCACTTAGCCATAGAATTCTATAATTTTAAATTTCGGTGAAGCCCCTGGTATTCGGAAGGCCAAATCCGGGGCGCTATCCACGCCTTCGTCGGACATTGTCCGGAACTTCGCTCGAAGCGGCGTGAGTCTTTAAGGACCCGAAAAAACCTCTCGAACAGCGACCAGTCTCTCGCCTTATCATGCCAGTCAGTTTTAGCTTTCACCACTGAGGCGCTCGCCCGGCTCAACCGGGGCACAATCGCAGTGGTTCTCCCAGTGCCACCTTAGCCGACAGAACGGAACGTAAGGCACCAAAACGTGGGAGCCGGGCAAACCCAACTATTGACCCAAGACATGATTCAGAGCCGATTCATATAATGCTATAAGTTCGGGGTGCCGTACTTATGAAAGTGTTCGGACTTTATCACACCATAGTTTGGGGAACAGAAGCCCCTGGCGTATTCGGTCGTACCAAAATATACGGGTGCAAGATGTCATGTAATGAACATATGTATAAAAAGGTGATGTAATTGCAGTCGAAAAGTGCTGCGATATTTATTAAAGGAAGTCTGCTATGAGTGCGGACTGATACAAATAGTGCGGTAAGCAAGGGATTTGGACTAAGTAAACATGTCCCCCTCCAGGGGTGAGCTGCGGACTTGGTGTATATAATCGAATTTAATGCTCGTAATTGAGACCACGTGAGTGTTCGTCGCAGCCTTCTTTCGTCCCTGACTGTTGCATCATGAGTTCGGCAGGTTCATCGCCGGACAGGGCCTCTGGTTAACGGAGTCCTGTGTTCACAAAGAAGGAAAATAAAAAATAATAAGAAAAAAGGGGGGCACACTTGCGAGCCCCTGGTGTGGTCGAACCGCACTCTGGGTCCATTGCGATCGTGCCCCTTCCCCTGTGCCAATGGTATCTCCAAAGCGCAATGATGTACGCGGAGTGTTATTCTTGCGATCATGCGCGGGCGAGGGTTGGGGCCGCATTGCTACGCATGCTCTGATCGCGCTAGGTGGTCTTGGTTGGTATTGCTTCGGGCGCGTTTTGCTGTGTCCGGCCGTTTAACGGCCTGACTGGAGAATTGCCTTAAGAGGCTACTCTGTACTTCTGCCGCAAGAGCCGCTATATGTTCCTCCGTTCGGAGGGAGCGTTCCGTATTCCCATTGACCGTGATGACTCCACGAGGGCCTGGCATCTTGAGCTTTAGGTATGCATAATGCGGCACCGCGTTGAATTTTGCAAACGCGGTTCATCCGAGCAGAGCGTGATAGCCGCTGCGAAATAGGACTATGTCGAAGATTAACTCTTCGCTCCGGAAATTATCCGGGGATCCGAAGACCACTTCCAGTGTGACTGAGCCTGTACAGTTGGCTTCCACTCCTGGTATGACACCTTTAAAGGTTGTCTTTGTAGGTTTAATCCTTGAGGGGTCTATGCCCATTTTGCGCACTGTATCCTGATAAAGCAGGTTCAGGTGAAATCCATCGACGATTGGGTCTAAAACCAATGCGGCGAATCCGCCATGGCGTATGCTGGTCGGATGGTCTCTTCGATCGAAAGTGATCAGACAAGAGGACCATGGATTGAACTTCGGGGCGACTGGCTCCATCGCATAGACGTCCCTTAGTGCGCGTTTCCTCTCCCTCTTGGGTATATGGGTCGCGTAAATCATGTTCACCGTCCGCACTTGTGGGGGAAAACCCTTCTTTCCTCTATTGTTCGGCAGTCGGGTCTCTTCCTCGTCGTCGCTGTTTAGCCCCTTGTCATTGTTTTCGGCAATTAACTTTCCTGCCTGCTTGAACACCCAGCAATCTCTATTAGTGTGATTAGCTGGTTTTTCAGGGGTGCCATGTATCTGGCATAAGCGATCGTGTATTCGGTCCAAATTGGACGGACCCGGAGTGGTTCTTTTGAATGGCTTCTTCCGCTGACCGGGTTTAGAGCCTCGGAATCCGGCGTTGACTGCCGTATCCTCCTTATCGTTGCTGTTAATGCGGCATTTGTTTTTGTTTCGACGTGACCTGCCGTTGTTGTCCTTAGTATCCGGACTGCCAGAATTTTTACGGAGATTGTTGCTGCGAGCTAGCCAGCTGTCCTCTCCCGCGCAAAAGCGGGTCATTAATGATGTGAGGGCTGCCATGGATTTCGGCTTTTCCTCCCCCAGGTGCCGGGCTAGCCATTCGTCCCGGATGTTATGTCTGAAGGCTGCAAGGGCCTCTACATCCGGACAGTCAACGATTTGGTTTTTCTTTGTCAAGAACCATGTCCAGAATTGTCTGGCCAATTCGTCTGGCTGCTGAATAATGTGGCTTAGGTTATCGGCGTCTGGTGGTCGCACATACGTGCCCTGGAAGTTGTCGAGGAATGAGGCTTCCAGGTCCTCCCAGCACCCAATTGACTCCGCGGGCATGCTGTTTAGCCAATGCCGAGCTGGTCCTTTAAGCTTGAGTGGGAGATACTTGATGGCATGGAGATCGTCGCCGCGGGCCATATGGATGTGGAGAAGATAATCTTCGATCCAAACCGCGGGGTCTGTTGTGCCATCGTAAGATTCGATGTTTACGGGTTTAAACCCTTCGGGGATTTGATGATCCATTACTTCGTCAGTGAAGCATAGCGGGTGTGCGGCGCCTCTGTATTGAGCAATATCACGACGCAGCTCAAGAGAGCGCTGTCTGCTGTGTTCGGCCCGGCCGGGGTTATTGTATCCGGCGCGACGGTATTCGTCATGGGTCGTGGGGCGCCCACGTGATCCGTAGATGGATCTGGATTGCCTTTCTTTGTCCTCCAATATGTCTCGCAAGTCCGGCGCGTTCCCTCTTGGCTTCGTACTTTTGGAGCGATGCCGCGGTACGGTCTTGGCTGGGGGCCTGGATGCCTCTCTGTCACGAACACGGGGTGGTCGGGAAACCATATCGTGCGCTGGTGATTGCGGTATGTATGCTTCCTCCTCTAATCGGGGGAGCAGCTTGCGTCTTGGGTAGCTTTTGGAGGGGCGTTCGAGTTTATACTCTTCGGCCGCGAGGACCTCGGTCCATCGGTCGGCCAGCAGGTCCTGATCAGCTTGAAGCTGTTGCTGCTTTTTCTTTAGGCTGTTTGCTGTGGCGATAAGCCTGCGCTTGAAATGCTCTTGTTCGACGGGATCCTCAGGTACGACGAATTCGTCATCGTTGAGGCTTGCTTCGTCTTCGGAGGGAGGCATGTAGTTATGATCCTCGACCTCTTCGTCTGCCGCCCTCTCGTGAGGGCTTGCTTCTGCATCCTCCTGCGCTGAGTCTTACTGGAGGGGATTGTCTTCGGCACTCTCTGGGGTATTATTATCTCCTGTGCCGGAATCTCCATTCTTGCTGTGGCGGGATTTAGAGCGGAGCCGCTGACGCCGGCGTTTGGGCTGCTTCTTTAAAGAGTCTGCCTCTGCTGCTTCTTCGCCGTCCCCGTCTTTTGGGGTGTCCACCATGTATATGTCGTATGATGAGGTTGTCTTCCAGTGCCCTGTAGGCGCTGGTTCCTGTTCGTCTCCGGCATCGTTGTCCATAGCGTCGATGTCATCGGAGTCGTAGTCTAGCATGTCGGTTAGATCGTTGACAGTTTCTACAAAGTGGGTGGTGGGTGGGCTCTGAATTTCTTCGTCGTCCGTACCCCAGCCATCCTGGCCATAGTCCAGCCAGGACTCTCCCGATAACGAGAGATGCTTTAGCGAATTTAGGATGTCGCCAAAGGGCGAGTGTTGGAAGATGTCCGCGGCGGTGAATTCCATAACCGGCGCCCAATACGACTTGATTGGTAGGGGCGCGGGAGGTTCGGAGTCCGGCAAGGAGTCCGGCACCTCGGAATCACGAGTTTTGCAGGGGACAAGATTGATGTTCGGCTCCATCGCCGTGGAAGTTGAAGCCCCCAAGGCGGCGTCTATCCACCGATCCTTGATCTAGGTGATCGGCTCTGGACTAATGGCCGAAGCGGATTCATGTGCGGCCACCAAGGAACTGTTCGGCGGCAGAGCTAGATCATGCCCATCGTAACAGTACGGCATGCTCGGCTGCGGCTCGAGTCCGTCGAAGATCAAGTCTCCGCGGACGTCAGCCGTGAAGTTTAGGCTTCCGAATCTGACCTGACGGCCAGGGGCGTAGCTTTCGATCTGCTACAGTGGCCAAGCGAATTAGCCCGCAGTGCGAAGCCGCCGAATACGAAGATCTGTCTGGGGAGAAAAATCTCACCCTGGACAACGTTGTTGGTTGAAGATGCCATCAGGCCTATCAGTGACGACACAGAGGAACTCTCAATGAAAGAACCAATGTCGGTGTCAAAACCGGCGGATCTCGGGTAGGGGGTCCCGAACTGTGCGTCTAGGCGGATGGTAACAGGAGACGAGGGACACGATGTTTTTACCCAGGTTCGGGCCCTCTCGATGGAGGTAAAACCCTACGTCCTGCTTGATTAATATTGATGATATGGGTAGTACAAGAGTGGATCTACCTCGAGATCAAGGAGGCTAAACCCTAAAGCTAGCCTATGGTATGATTGTTGTAATGTATGTTGTCCTACGGACTAAAGCCCTCCGGTTTATATAGACACCAGAGGAGGCTAGGGTTACACAGAGTCGGTTACAATGGTAGGAGGTCTACATATCCGTATTGCCAAGCTTGCCTTCCACGCCAAGGAAAGTCCCTTCCGGACACGGGACGGAGTCTTCAATCTTGTATCTTCGTAGTCTTGGAGTCCGGCGGACGATGATAGTCCGACTGTCCGGACACCCCCTAGTCCAGGACTCTCTCACCCTTCGTTCCAAATTACTCGTCGTGGTTTTAGTTCAAACCACGACGAGTAATTTGGAACGAAGGGAGTACTAAGATAACAATTTCATGCATAGCCAACATGCATCCTCAAGCAGTACATGGTCATATCAACGGCCATCATCATATGTAGTTCTAGATGATATCGATGACGATCATCATATGTAGTTCTAGATGATATAGCCACACACACATATGTAGTTCTAGCTAGATGATATAGCCACACACACATATGTAGTTCTAGATGATATAGCCACACACACATATGTAGTTCTAGATGATATCGAAGACAATCATCATCCTCAAGCCTGGGCGGTTGGTGTTCCAGATAGTACTTAGGATGGCCTGTCCAACACGAAGATTCTTGCCATCGAGGAATTTCTTCCACCCAACCGAGCTTAAGTGTGTGCGACCGTCCGTGTCCACGCGGTAAGTACAGGTTGTGACGGAGCCCCTTGCAGTAAGGCGTAGTCCAGCTGAGCCTTCTTCATCAGGCTCGATACCATAACTCACAGATATGCTCTTTGCCAATTTCTGAATAAGAAAAACATATCAATTAATAAGCATGTGATTGAACTCTACACTAAAACATATATATCATCGACTAGATTCCACACAACATACCATATCATTGGACTGTACACTAAGTAATTCACACTATTAATTTGTATTTGTAAGTATAACATACCATATCATGTCGATCAACCATAGTATTTGTCAAGCGGGTCACGAATGGCACCCCGACAAAGTCAGCACGTGGCGGAATTATGTCCCACAGGTTGGACACCTCCTCCTCACTCAGCCTTGTTCTTTGAGCTATGATGGCTTCATGAAGTGGGTCCTCATCATCTTCATCGAGTGGGTCCTCATTATCTTCATCATCTTCATCATCTTCATCATCTTCATCATCTTCCACCAGGTTGAGATAAATGACAGCTAGCTTGGGTCTTTCTGCTCGGAAGTTGAAGCTGATCAACTCACCACCAGTAAGATGCATGCGAGCGACGAAACGAGCCCATCCATGTCCTCCAATCTGCGACATATTGCGTCCTTTCTCGACCTCCATAGTGTACGGCCCCCAAGGAGCCTCAAATGTCACAGTGTCTCATGTCAGCTTGTTGAATTTCAACCTCACATTGCATGGGACGATCTGTGTAAACTAAGCAAAATGACACAATGCAGTAATGCCAACACTAAAAATAAAATAGTTATTACATTTCATCTAATTTCTTACCGCCGCATGACGAAAACTCGGCTGGAAGTAGATGCCGAACAGCTTGCCAGTTGCAAGGCTGCTGGCGCATCTTGACTTGCACAGTTGACATAGTGGTGGTTGTGGTGGCGCCATTCTTCCTAAAGCAATATGAGCAAAGGATTACTAAATCAACTAAATCAAAATGTTCCTAAGTCAACTAAATCAACTAGCCTACTAAATCAACTAAATCAAAATGTTCTAAGTCAACTAAATCAACTAACCTACTAAGTCAACTAAATCAAAATATTCCAAGGCAACTAAATCAACTAGGCTACTAAATCAACTAAATCAAAATGTTCTAAGTCAACTAAATTAACTAAATGAATTAGCCTACTAAATCAACTAAATCAAAATGTTCTAAGTCAACTAAATCAACTAACCTACTAAGTCAACTAAATCAAAATATTCTAAGGCAACTAAATCAACTAGCCTACTAAATCAACTAAATCAAAATGTTCTAAGTCAACTAAATTAACTAAATGAATTAGCCTACTAAATCAACTAAATCAAAATGTTCTAAGTCAACTAAATCAACTAACCTACTAAGTCAACTAAATCAAAATATTCTAAGGCAACTAAATCAACTAGCCTACTAAATCAACTAAATCAAAATGTTCTAAGTCAACTAAATTAACTAAATGAATTAGCCTACTAAATCAACTAAATCAAAATGTTCTAAGTCAACTAAATCAACTAACCTACTAAGTCAACTAAATCAAAATATTCTAAGGCAACTAAATCAACTAGCCTACTAAATCAACTAAATCAAAATGTTCTAAGTCAACTAAATCAACTAGCCTACTAAATCAACTAAATCAAAATGTTCTAAGTCAACTAAATCAACTAGCCTACTAAGTCAACTAAATTATATCAACTAAATCAAAATGTTGCATATGAGCAGGAGGGAGAAGGAGGGCGACTCGAGGAGGGAGAAGAGAGTAGGATGGACGAGGAAGGCGGAGCGCGGAAGGGCCGGCCGGCGCGGCCAGTTGAGGGAGGACGGAGGAGGAAGGTGGAGCGAGGAGGGGCCGGCCAGCAGCGAGTGGAGAGGGAGGACGGTGGAGGAGGCCGGTACCGAGTCCAGCAAGGAGGAGGAGGTGACGGCGCGCGGCGCAGACGGAGGAGCGGCGACAGGGGCGCGCGGCGCAGACGCGCGGAGGAGAGGGGCGACGGGGGCGCGCGGCGCAGAATTTATGGCTGTGTGTGAGTGGATCCGAAGGGAGGAGATCAGGGAGATGGATGGCTTAGCAGTAGCGCTCTTCAGCAAAACGCGCTACTGCTAAGCTATCTAGCAGCAACGCTTTTCACGATAAAGCGCTACTGCTATATGTCAGCATGCAAAAATACACATTGATCATCAACGATCTTTTTGTGTACAATCTGATTCGACAATATGAGTCCTCACCGGTTTCGGAACAGGTGAAGACTCATATTGCAGCCACAAATTCTACACATAGAGTTCAATGAAGATCAAGTGCTTGTCAAAGTGTGAGAAGTAACATATTTAAGGTGGTAGAAACTCTCTTCACGGAGCGAGGTGGGACTAAATTTTTGTAGGAAACTTAGCAGTAGCACTTGTCGGGGAAATGCGCTGCTACTATGCTACGTAGCAGTAGCGCGTGTCGTATTAACGCGCTGCTGCTATTACTAGCCTCGCGGCGGCCTCGTAGGAATTATAGCAGCAGCGCGTCTTTGGCTGGACGCGCTACTGCTATATTTGTCTCAGCAGCGAGTTTCAGTGGTCCGCGCTACTGCTAGTTAGCAGCAGCGAGTTATTTTGAGGCGCGCTGCTGATAAGATTCTGTGTATAAGATTCTGTGATGGTTAGTTCATAATAATTGCTGAAACTTGAATGCTGGCTTTTCATGTTTACAACAACAAGAGCAAACAGAGTTTGTAAAAGTTTATCTTTTTCTCTTTCAGTTTGTCAACTGAATTGCTTGAGGACAAGGAAGGGTTTTAAGCTTGGGGGAGTTGATACGTCTCCGTCGTATCTACTTTTCCAAACACTTTTGCCCTTGTTTTGGACTCTAACTTGTATGATTTGAATGGAACTAACCCGGACTGACGATGTTTTTAGTAGAACTGCCATGGTGTTGTTTTATGTGCAGAAAATAAAAGTTCTCGGAATGACCTAAAACTCTACAGAACACCTTAGAAAAAACAATAAAAAATCCTCGCAAAAGATGAAGACTAGGGGGCCCACACCCTGTCCACGAGGGTGGGGGGCGCCCCCCCTGGGTGTGCCCCCCTACCTCGTGGGCCCCCTGGTGGCCCTCCGACACCAACCCCAACTCCATATATTGACTTTCGGGAAGAAAAAAATCAGAGAGAAGAAATCGTCGCGTTTTACGATATGGAGCCGCCGCCAAGCCCTAATCTCTCTAGGGACGGCTGATCTGGAGTCCGTTCGGGGCTCCGGAGAGGGGGATTCATCGCCGTCGTCATCATCAACCATCCTCCATCACCAATTTCATGATGCTCACCGCCGTGCATGAGTAATTGCATCGTAGGCTTGCTGGACGGTGATGGGTTGGATGAGATTTATCATGTGATTGAGTTAGTTTTGTTAGGGTTTGATCCCTAGTATCAATTATGTTCTGAGATTGATGTTGCTATGAATTTGCTATGCTTAATGCTTGTCGCTAGGGCCCGAGTGCCATGATTTCAGATCTGAACCTATTATGTTTTCATGAATATATATGTGTTCTTGATCCTATCTTGCAAGTCTATAGTCACCTAATATGTGTTATGATCCGGCAACCCCGAAGTGACAATAATTGGGACCACTCCCGGTGATGACCATAGTTTGAGGAGTTCTTGTATTCACTATGTGCTAATGCTTTGTTCCGGTTCTCTATTAAAAGGAGGCATTAATATCCCTTAGTTTCCAATAGGACCCCGCTGCCACGGGAGGGTAGGACAAAAGATGTCATGCAAGTTCTTTTCCATAAGCACGTATGACTATATACGGAATACATGCCTACATTACATTGATGAACTGGAGCTAGTTCTGTGTCACCCTATGTTATGACTGTTACATGATGAACCGCATCCGGCATAATTATCCATCGCTAGTCCGGTGCCTACGAGTTTTCCATATATGGGTTCTCACTTATTTACTTTTCCGTTGCTACTGTTACAATCACTACAAAATACCAAAAACATTACTTTTGCTGTCTTTACTTTTGTTACCGTTACCACTTCTATCATATTACTTTTCTACTAAACACTTTGCTGCAGATATCAAGTTTCCAGGTGTGGTTGAATTGACAACTCAGCTGCTAATACTTGAGAATATTCTTTGGCTCCCCTTGTGTAGAATCAACAAATTTGGGTTGAATACTCTACCCTCGAAAACTGTTGCGATCCCCTATACTTGTGGGTTATCATTATATTACATTAAGAGTGTAAGAAACATCTTCCAGAGAGAATAGTTCCGTTAAGGGTTCCTTTCCCTGGGTGTTCATGCATCGATGTGCATGTTCGAACTGTGATGAACAAATCACAATGTGTATAGCTTCTGGGGGTTCACGATGGGACGAATGCAAAAACATCTTTAGTTCATCGACCGAATATTCCCTTAAGAATGCTAGCTTTCGGCTTCACCCAGTCTGAGGTACACATCCGGATGACCCGGAAGTAACAATCGCAGACGTGCTCCCTTTATGCCCTAGCCGAACTAACGGGAACGTAGGGCATAAGCATAGGAGCCAAGCAACCCATCTTGGTCAAAACTGAAGTCATATCGATGCATATAATGGCAAATAAAAGGTACATATGGGGAAAACACACATATGAGATGAGCTTGGTGCTCGGAAAATAACAATAATAAGCTTCTGTCCAAGAAGCCGTCAGGTATAATGGACGTATATATTTGAGGATGTGTATGTCACAGGTGCATGGTTTAACCGCACAAAAAGATTTTAAGGCTAAAAGGTAAAAAGTGAAAAGAGAGGAAAAAGTAATGGAAACAATAGAGAGAAGGAAACAAAAGAAGAGTTCGGCGCTAGGCATAGAATCTTCGGAGTCTGGCAGCGTTCCAGGGGTTCGGCTCTAGTCGATTGTCTGATGCATCACGCAGGCGGTATGCTCCTCCAGTGAGAACTTCATCTATGATGAAGGGACCCTCCCACTTGGGCTTGAGATTGTCCTTTTTCTTCTCCGGCAGGCGTAGAACGAGTTTGCCGACGTTATATGTTTTGGCCCGCACTTCTCTGATTTGATACATGTGAGCCTGCTATTGATAAAATGTGGAACGGGCTTTTGCGACGCCGCGCTCCTCCTCCAGGGCATCTAGGGGGTCCCGAACTGTGCGTCTAAGGTCGATGGTAACAGGAGATAGGGGACATGATGTTTACCCAGGTTCGGGCCCTCTCTATGGAGGTAATACCCTACTTCCTGCTTGATTGATCTTGATGTATATGCGTATCACAAGAGCGAGATCGTATTGGCTAAACCCTAGAAGTCTAGCCTGTATGACTATGGTAATGAGTATATCCCCTTCCGGACTAAGCTCTCCGGTTTATATAGACACCGGAGAGATCTAGGGTTACACAAGGTGAGTTACAGAGGAAGGAATCTACACGTTCGATCGCCAAGCTTGCCTTCCACGCCAAGGAGAGTCCCATCTAGATACGCGTGCAGTCTTCGGTCTTGACATCTTCACAGCCCATCAGTCTAGCCCATGGTTAACAGGCCGGATGCCCGAGGACCCCTGAGTCTAGGACACCCTCAGTAGCCCCCGAACCAGTCTTCAATGACGAGGTGTTCGGCTGATAGATTGTCTTCGGCATTGCAAGGCGGGTTCCTCCTCCGATGACCTTTAAGTAATGTATTCGGCCTTCCATTCAATGTCGCCCTCCTCGGCTTCCATGTATCAATGATTTCAGCTTCCACGTGTCGAACGAATGCGGAAGGTCAGGGCATTTTTTGCAAATAACACCCCGACCATAAAGATTGTCTATTTAAGAGATTGAATCTTAGATCCATTCGGTACCACGCGGAGAAAATCTTCAGAGACCGCTAGGAAAGACCATTCCAATATGGCTAGCATTGACAGCTCCTCGTACTTTTGTGACCCAGAGAAAGGTGAGTGGGAGAGGTGCTCTGTGTCCCACAGTCAATTGCTGAAGTTGCAAACGCAGGGATTTCTTCCCCCTGCGGATATGGTCCCAGTTCGAGCAGGGCTGGCCTCCTTTAGTGGTGAGACCCAGGTGGAGGACTTCCCCAATCCATCAGGGGGGAGCAACTGTGTTTCATTCCCTATCTACTAAGGGGCGTCGGATTTCCAATCCATCCGTTCCTCCGGGGGCTTTTGGAATACTATGGCCTCCAGCTGCATAACTTTACTCCCGCCTCCATCCTGCACATTGCAGGCTATTTCACTTTATGCGAACTATTTCTGTGCGTCGAGGCCCATTTTGAACTATGGATAAAGTTGTTTTGCCTGGTCACACATAACCACGAGGGGTCAATATTTGAAGAGGGCGCAGCCGAAGTATGGAGTATCGCCAATACCGGATACCTGCCCGGCACACCAAGGAAGGCATCTGAAGATTGGCCTTCCGAATGGTTCTACATCAAGGACATCGCACTCCCTGACCCAGTTCGAAAGGGTCTTCCCGAATTTGCCAGTGTTCCGCTGAAGAAATGCCATAGTTGGCGTCCCTTAAGTCTTGAAGAGGACGATAGTGCAGAAGTTCGTCAGCTCATGGGCAAGATAAAGACACTCGCCCAGTCCGGATTAACAATTGTTGAGGTAATGGCAACCTCCGTAGCGTGAGGGGTTCAGCCACTTCAATATAGAGGGCTCTCAATATGGCACTACAACGGTGAGGATGACGCCTCCCACTATGGTCGGAAAGGTCTGGATACCACCGCGGCTCTGGCCAAGATACTGGCCAAGCTGTTCAAAGGGGAGGAATAGGAATTTCTCCGCATCAATCATAGAGATGGGTACTCCATGTATAACCCTCCCAGCTGGGTAAGTCATGATCCCTCTACTTTTACTCATTCCGCTCTCCAAGTCACCTTTAATGAATTCTTAGTTCGTCTGTTTATAATAGCACTGGCGAAAGATCACCGTGGGGCTACACAGCCCCGCCCCACAGCCAGAGAACCACGACCGGGAGCTTGATCCTGGGTTCGAAGAGGACCCGGACATATTCGTGGTACTTGTGGAAGGGTTGTTTTACCTGGCAAGTTACGATGGCAAAGAAGTGGCCATTATTGCCAATTATCCTGGTCTTCTTCCTGCTTCCCACGTAAGTCATCGAGAGAAATCCCCCCTGAACGAGTTTCCTCGCACTGCCTCACCCACCTCACTGTCTCATGCTCCAAAGTGGAGGCGTTCGGCATGTCATCCTACCCCGAGGGCAACTCTGAAGAGAGCGGCTCCTGCACCGAGCAATGCCTCTAGAAGGAGGGCCGATGAAGACACGACAGGGCCTTCGTCAAAGAGGTATGGATTTGAAAGTATGCTTTAGTAGTCACATCCAATTGTGATCATCATGTTTGTCCTATATCAGAAAAAGGTTCGCCGAACTATGTCCGGGAATTCAGCCAGTCGTACTCCCAATAGCCGGGGTGCGGACCTTGCTGGAGGGACAAGGGCCGATACAGGAATGACACTGGACAGTCCTTCAGCCGAGGGCTCGGAAGATATGTCCGTTACCAACTTGGAAGTGGAGAGCGCCAAGAATCATCAGCGACGGAGGGCCGTTTTACGAGACCCTGGCTTCTCAAGAGAGCCCTTTGATGCCTTCAGCTTGGCTGACGCGTACATCCAAGCTGCTCGAGATGGGCTTGGCAGAGCCACAAAGCATCATTTAACGGATGTGCGGGTAAGTTTACTTTGTCCGAAAAGGATAACCACATGCTAGTAGCCCCCGAGACTGAAAGTAGTTGGCACAAGTGATTTAAGGATCAATGTGTAACCTGGTTCTGATGGAGAAGAACAACCTGTTAGCTCAAGAGCTGGAGCAGTGTCGGACACAGCTAAATGCTGCTACCACCGAACTGAAAAAGTCGAAGAAGGCATCTTCGGGTAATGATCCCCTCCATCGAGGAATAACAATTATATAGTAGGTGTGCTAATAATGTTGCTTATCTCATAATAGGATCATCAGGTCAACTGGAAGAGAAGTTGAAAACCGCTCAAGCGGGAGAGAAAGAGGCAAAAAGATAACACGCCGCAGGCGAGCGTGTCCTGCCCCGAGTCGGATAGGAGAAAAACAAACTCCAGGACTCAAACACCAAACTGGGCGAAGAACTGAAAGATGTGTGGGCCCAGCTAGCCGACTCCGTGAAGTTGAATAAAAAGCTGCAAGGCGGCATATTGAGTACGTGGCCGGATTTTACCGTATACTAGTTTGGAGGTAGAAGTAGCTGATATAGCTATGATTGCAGGTATGTTGACGGGCTATCTACAAAGGTTGTCGCAATTGCACGAGCAAGCTCGGCAGGCAATGAGGAGTGTATCCAAGGCCTTATGGCCACCCCCCTCCCCTCCAGGGAGTATGGAGGAGCTTGTAGAGTTGTTCAAGGGAGCGCGGCGGCATATCTGACTATGGAAGATATGGGCCTGCCGAGAGGGTGCACGAGAGGCCTGGTAAAAACACGGTATACAAAGCTGGATCCAAATCACATGGCCTGGGTCGGACCACTCAGGTCAAATGGGGAAGAAATTCCCGTTAGTTTAGTATATGACCAAGTAACAGTAGCCGCCAAGTATACACAGAATCTTATCAGCAGCGCGTTGCAAAATAACTCGCTGCTGCTAAATAGTAGTAGCACGCACAGACGAAACTCGCTGTTGAGACAAATTTAGCAGTAGCGCGTCCTCTCAAAGACGCGCTGCTGCTATAATTCCTACGAGGCCGCCGCTAGGCTAGTTATAGCAGCAACGCGTCATAGCAAGACGCGCTGCTAGTAGCAGCGCATTTCTCAGATAAGCGCTCCTGCTATGTTTGCTACAACAATTTAGTCCCACCTCGCTCCGTGAAGAGAGTTTCTACCACCTTAAATATGTTAATTCTCAAACTTTGACAAGCACTTGATCTTCATTGAACTCTATGTGTAGAATTTGTGGCTGCAATATGAGTCTTCACCTGTTCCTAAACCGGTGAGGACTCATATTGACAAATCAGATTGTACACAAAAAGATCGTTGATGATCAATGTATTTTTGATATATTGAACAAAGTCTAATTTTACATGCAGACACGTAGCAGTAGCGCTTTATTGTGAAAGGCGCTGCTGCTAGATAGCTTAGCAGTAGCGTCTTTTCCTAAAGAGCGCTACTGCTAAGCCATTCATCTCCCCATCTCCTCTATTCCGATCCACTCACACACACAACCACTCAATCCTCTCCGATCCGTCTGCACCGCGCGCCGGTCCACCCCCGTCGCCCCTCTCCTCCGTCTGCGCCGCACATCGTCACCTCCTCCTCCTTGCTGGACTAGGTACCGGCCTCCTCCTCCGTCCTCCCTCTCCACTCGCCGCTGGCCAGCCCCTCCTTGCTCTGCCTTCCTCCTCCGTCCTCCCTCAACTGGCCGTGCCGGCCGGCCCCTCCTCGCTCCGCCTTCCTCCTCCGTCCTACCTCAACTGGCAGCGCCGGCCGGCCCCTCCTCGCTCCGCCTTCCTCCTCCATCCTACTCTCTTCTCCCTCCTTGAGTCGCCCCTCCTCCCTCCTGCTCATATGCAACATTTTGATTTAGTTGATATAATTTAGTTGATTTAGTAGGCTAGTTGATTTAGTTGACTTAGAACATTTTGATTTAGTTGATTTAGTAGGCTAATTCATTTAGTTAATTTAGTTGACTTGGAACATTTTGATATAATTGATTTAGTAGGCTAGTTCATTTAGTTGATATAGAACATTTTGATTTAGTTGATTTTGTAGGCTAGTTGATTTAGTTGACTTAGAACATTTTGATTTAGTTGATTTAGTAGGCTAGTTGATTTAGTTGACTTAGAACATTTTGATTTAGTTGATTTAGTTGACTTAGAACATTTTGATTTAGTTGATTTAGTAGGCTAGTTCATATGCAACATTTTGATTTAGTTGATATGATTTAGTTGATTTAGTAGGCTAGTTGATTTAGTTCACTTAGAACATTTTGATTTAGTTGATCGTTAATCCTTTGCTCATATTGCTTTAGGAAGAATGGCGCCACCACCACCACCACAATGTCGACTATGCAAGTCAAGATGCACCAGCAGCCTTGCAATTGGCAAGCTGTTCGGCGTCTACTTCCAGCCAAGTTTTCGTCATGCGGCAGTAAGATATTATATGAAATGTAATAACTATTTTATTTTTTGTGTTGGCATTAATGCATTGTGTCATTTAGATTATTTTACACAGATCGTCCCATGCAATGTGAGGTTGAAATTCAACAAGCTGACAGGATGGAGGTCGAGAAAGGACGCAATATGTCGCAGATTGGAGGAGATGGATGGGCCCATTTCGTCGCTCGCATGCATCTTACTGGTGGTGAGTTGATCAGCTTCAACTTCCGAGCAGAAAGACCCAAGCTAGCTGTCATTATCTCAACCTGGTGGAAGATGATGAAGATGACGAAGATGATGAAGATGATGAAGATAATGAGGACCCACTCGATGAAGATGATGAGGACCCACTTCATGAAGCCATCGTAGCTAAAAGAACAAGGCTGAGTGAGGAGGAGGTGTCCAACCTCTGGGACATAATTCTGCCACGTGCTGACTTTGTCGGGGTGCCATTCGTGACCCGCTTGACAAACACCATGGTTGATCGACATGATATGGTATGTTATACTTACAACTGCAAATTAATAGTGTGAATTACTTAGTGTACAGTCCAATGATATGGTATGTTGTGTGGAATCTAGTCGATGATATGTTTTAGTGCAGAGTTCGATCACATGCTTATTAATTGATATGTTTTTCTTATTCAGAAATTGGCAAACAGCATATCTGTGAGTTATGGTATCGAGCCTGATGAAGAAGGCTTAGCTGGACTATGCCTTACTGCAAGGGGCTCCATCACAACCTGTACTTACCGCGTGGACACGGACGGTCGCACACACTTAAACTCGGTTGGGTGGAAGAAATTCCTCGATGGCAAGAATCTTCGTGTTGGACAGGCCATCCTAATTACTATCAGGAACACCAACCGCCCAGGCTTGAGGATGATGATTGTCTTCGATATCATCTAGAACTACATATGTGTGTGTGTGGCTATATAATCTAGAACTACATATGTGTGTGTGTGGCTATATCATCTAGAACTACATATGTGTGTGTGGCTATATCATCTTGAACTACATATGATGATCGTCGTCGATATCATCTAGAACTACATATGATGATGGCCGTTGATATGACCTTGTACTGCTTGAGGATGCATGTTGGCTATGCATGAAATTGTTATCTAGTACTCCCTTCGTTCCAAATTACTCGTCGTGGTTTGAACTAAAACCACGACAAGTAATTTGGAACGAAGGGAGTACTACCTAGTAATGGTTTATGAATTTGATATCTACTAGCAGTACCTAGTATCTAGTATCTAAAAGGAGAACTGAAAGGGAAAGGGGTAATGGGAAAATGATGAAAGATATAGCAGTAGCGAGGGATGGCGAAATCGCTACAGCTAGTTAATAGTAGCGCGTTCACGAAAAGCACTGCTGATATCGTCAACAGTAGTAGCGCGGGTTAGGGCCTCGCTACTACTATGAGTTAGTTGTAGCACCTTATTAGTAGCATGGCCACCCGCGCTGCTGCTAGCCTCAAAGCCCGCGCTACTACTAGGGTTTTCCCTAGTTGTGATGGCTTGAGGTTGCCTGGGGGTTTGGAGGAGCTCGAGGGTCCCTATTTATAGGTGGTCCATGTCGGTTCCGCGGCGGCCGGGGATAAGAACGCTGGCAAACCGCCGTTCTGTAGCCAGGGGGTGTGTGGCGTTGGCTGGCGGGGTCTGGCAGGGTGAGGGGATAAGCTTGAGCTGTTCCAGGGCGAGCTGGCGCGTGGCTGTGGCTCGGGCGGCGCCGTCCATGGCAGAGGCTGTCAGAGAGGCAGTGGCGGCTTGCGGTGGTGGTGCTATGGGGCGCCAGGAGGGGGCCAGGGCGGCTCTGCAGTGAGGGAGGGGTCGAGCGCGTTGGCTGCGAGTGGAAGGGGATCAGAACGGGCGCGGAGAGGAGGCAGCGGGACGCGGCGACTCGGGCGCACGCACATGCAAAACGTGCGCTCTGGCCGCTCCCAGAGCACGCATGCCAAGCGTTCGGCAAAATGCCAAGGCATGCCAGGAGGCTTGGGTGGGGCTGGGGATTAACAGGTCTAGGTTAGAGTTGTCTAGGATCTTAGTGGACATGCTGGTTTGGCAAAGCAACCAGGTTCAAAATGCTAACTAGAGTTCATGCCAATTCTGTTCATGCACTTAAGGTGTTTGACAGAATGTTGTGGTCATCTAGGCATCTCTTGGGGTAGCCAAAAACTCCAGATCATAGTCTCTTTAGGTACAAGTGATGATGGCAAGGTTATTAGGGCAAAACTAGAAACTTGTTAGTGCAAGTTTTTGAGAAAACCAAATCTGGACAGAAACTAAAGGTTGTCATTGCATGGACCAAAAATACTCCAATGGGTCCACTCTCCTGGACTTAAGGGTTTTGTAGGGTGGTTTATAAGCAGGAGAAAGATCATGGGCACTAGAGCAAAACAAAATAGGGTTGCAGTAGAAAACACCCAACTGGACCAAAGAGCAAAAGAGGATGATTTGCTCAAATTTTTCAAAGAACACTAGTGGGTTTTTGCACAAGGTTGAATTATATACTCCTACTGACATCCCCTGATTTTGGTGGAAGTTTTAAAGGAATATTTAAATAGGTTGTAGTGCAAAAGTGCAAACTGGACCAGATTTGAAAACTTGGGGTAGAGCTCAAAATCTCCAAATGACTAAAAGATATTTTTTGCATAAACGTGATTTAGGAACATTACATGTCATCCCCAAATTTTGGTGGGATTTTTAAATAAATTTATCAAAGGGTTGTAGTGCAAAAGAGGCTCTAAGGCTTATGAGAAGCCATTTTCAAGAGAGGTAAGGCTCAGGGAAAATACTTGTATAAATAATTCTTCTGATAAAAGAAATGTTTCTAGAGAGGGTATACAAGTCCAACAACATTTGAAAAGTTTTACTTGGGGTGGAAACTCCACAACTCGGAATAAAAGAGTGGTTCTGAATCAAAGAAAAATATAGAAAATAAAATTTTAATTTACCAAGGCAAAAATTTAATCAATAAATCATGGTTAAATTTTTGGGGTGTTATAGCGATGGGGAAGAGGGTGCACCATGGCCCTGGATCTGGATCGGAGTCGAGGGAGGAAGGGGAGGGAGAGAGAACGTGACAAGAGGGGATAAGGGAGAGAGGGAGGTGTGGTGCAGTTAGTTGTAGCGCATGCCGGTGAACCGTGCTAGCATTAAGTTCGCAGTGGTGCTGCCATTAAGCGGGCTGATCAGTACGGCATGATGGAAATCACTTAGTAGTAGCGAGGGGTAAAAACCCACGCTACTACTTTCAACTTAGTAGTAGCGTGGGTTTATAACCCGCGCTACTACTATGGCTGGTCCCGAAAGGCATGGTGGAAATCACTTAGTAGTAGCGAGGGTAAAAACCCACGCTACTACTATCAACTTAGTAGTAGCATGGGTTTATAACCTGCGCTACTATCAACTTAGTAGTAGCATGTTTTTAACCATCGCTACTGGTAAGATTCTGTGTATAAGGTTTTCCCTAGTACTGTTTGATGACGACGTCGTCCACATAAGATTCAAGTGTCTTGCCAATCTATTTCTCCAGGCATGTTCGAATCATGCGTTGATATGTGGTGCTAATGTTCTTGAGCCCGAAGGGCATGGTGTTGAAGCAGAATGGCCCGTATGGGGTAATGAATGTTGTTGCAGCTTGATCGGACTCCTTCATTTTGATTTGATGGTATCCGGAATATGCGTCGAGAAAACACAGCGAGTCGTGCCTGCGGTAGTGTCAATGATTTGGTCAATGCAGGGGAGGGGGAAGGGATCCTTAGGGCAAGCCTTATTGAAGTCCTTGAAATCGACGCACGGGGGCCAGGATTTATCCTTCTTTGGTACCATCACCAGGTTTGCCAGCCAGTCCGGATGTTTTATTTCTCTAATGAATCTGGCCTCGATTAGCTTGGCTAGCTCCTCTCCCATGGCTTGGCCTTTGGGCTCGGAAAAGCGCCGCAGTGTTTGTTTGACCGGTTTATATCCCTTTAATATGTTGAGGCTGTGTTCGACCAGCTTGCGCGGGATTCCTGGCATATCAGAAGGGAACCAGGCGAATATATCCCAGTTTTCGTGAAGAAAATCCCGTAGAACGGTGTCGACCGTTGGGTCTAGTTGCGCCCCAATAGATGTTGTCTTCTTGGGGTCCGTTGGATGGACCTGGAATTTGACTATCTCTTCCGCTGGCTTGAAGGAGGTGGATTTGGGGCGTTTGTCTAGGATCACATCGTCCCGGTCCACCGTGGAGCGCAGTGCGGTTAATTCTTCGGCCGCAAGGGCTTCAGATAATGCCTCAAGGGCCAGGGATGCGGTTTTATTTTCGGCGTGGAGTGCTATGTCCGGATCACTTGCGAGAGTGATTATGCCATTGGGCCCGGGCATCTTAAGCTTCAGGTACCCGTAATGAGGTACAACTTGGAAGCATGTAAATACCTCTTGCTACAAGAGGGCGTGATATCCGCTGTTGAAAGGGGCCACTTGAAAAGTTATTTCTTCGGAACGATAATTCTCCTGCGTGCCGAATACCACGTCGAGTGTTATTTTTCCCACGCACCGTGCCTTCTGGCTGGGAATGATTCCTCGAAAGGTCGTGCTGCTTTGCTCGATGCGGCTCCTGTCTATTTCCATTTTGTTGAGTGTATCCTCGTAAATGAGGTTTAGTCCGCTGCCGCCGTCCATGAGGACCTTGGTGAGTCGAAAGCCGTCCACGATGGGACTGAGGACTAATGCGGCTGGCGCTCGGACTGTCCTGTATTTGGTTTGTCACCGGCATTAAAGGTTATAGCCGTGTCGTTCCAAGGGTTTATCGCGGCAATTTGACAGACTTCGATGAGGTTTGCGGAGTGCCCTTTTGCACTTATTGTTTGAAGCGAATGTCTCGAAGACCGTCAATACTTTAGGGTCGTCGTCTTCTGGAGGGTGTTGCTCCGGGGTGTTTTTGGTAAGGATGTCCTGGTCCCTTGGCTACCTGCCGGAGTATCCAACATGCTCTAAGGCTATGGGTTGGTATGGTATCCGGTGTTGTGTGTATTTTGCATGGGCCGTCGAGCCATCCCTCCCGAACGGTTCCATGCCACATAATGGCTTTATATTTCTTGGATATTGGATTGGTCGTGTCACGGGAATGCGCCCTTTTCGCCTGGACGAGCGTTTGACTTGGGATCGATGGCTCCCAACAAGCTGCATGATCTTTCCAGGTGCTTTCCATTGTGCTGTACTCCTGTACGATAGTTGCCAAGTCCGTGAAGTGTAGTATACGGCGGCGATTAATGGCATTGAGGATTCCTTCGTCCGTGCAATTGTTGCAGAACGCCGATATCACGTCCTCATTGCGGCAATCTTTGACCTTGCTCTTGACAAGGAGGAATCTGGCCCAGAAGTGGTGGACCGTTTCTTGAGACTGATGTTGTATGCTCATTAGAGCGCTTACGTCTGGGTGTGTGGGTGGAATTGAATCCGGACCCTGACCCGATCGATGATCCGGAGTCTGAGGGTTTTCCAGACATAATAGTCCTGACTCTGGAGTATCTTCAGATTACTTGTGCCCGCCGTCTGATTCTATGTTAGGAAGGCTGGTCACATCCTTTCGCTGGCGGGTATCCGGCTCTGCAGGGTCGGCGATCCAAGCATAGTCCGTCTTCAGCATAGGGGAAGAGTCGCCGTCTTGCTCCTCGACTACCGCTATCTGGTGGGTGACCGGTGGAGATTTAATTTCTCTTTGGTCGGGTTTAAGCCCAATACGATCGTAATCTGTGGAAATCCCCAGGGCGGCGATGCGATCCAGGAGCTCTTTTAAAGACGAGAACTCTGCCAGATCCATCTGCTTGGAGTGTTTGGGACCGATACGAAGGGGACTTTCGATGGCCCAAGAGGTCACCGTCGGCTTAACGGCCGAACGGGTGGTCATGGTAAAACAGCCCAGCCGGAGGGTTTGGCCTGGGGCCAAGCCTCCTCCAGCGGTGATGTTGTCTTTAAGGACGAGGCAAGTCATCGATCCTGTCATCGACGTCACAGTGGAACTCTCAATGAAATCACAAATGTCGGTGTCAAAACCGGAGAATCTCGGGTAGGGGGTCCCGAACTGTGCGTCTAAGGTCGATGGTAACAGGAGACAGGGGACACGATGTTTACCCAGGTTCAGGCCCTCTCTATGGAGGTAATACCCTACCCTGCTTGATTGATCTTGATGAATATGTGTATTACAAGAGTTGATCTACCACGAGATCGTAATGGCTAAACCCTAGAAGTCTAGCCTATATGACTATGGTAATGAGTATATCCCCCTACGGACTAAGCTCTGTGGTTTATATAGACACCGGAGAGATCTAGGGTTACACAAGGTTGGTTACATAGGAAGGAATCTACACGTTCGATCACCAAGCTTGCCTTCCACGCCAAGGAGAGTCTCATCCGAATACCGGTGCAGTCTTCGGTCTTGATATCTTCACAGCCCATCAGTCCGGCCCATGGTTAACAGGCTGGATGCCCGAGGACACCTTAGTCTAGGACTCCCTCAGCCGGCACTCCGTCTCCTCCTTCGCCTCCTCCGGCGCATCCGAGCAGTCCACCTTCTCCTCCGCCTCATCAGCAAAGGAAGAAGACAGACGCCGCCACTCCGGCTGCTCCGGTGCGTCGGAGCACTCTGCCTCGTAAGCAACAACGAAAGAGAGACGTCGCCGCTTCGGCGGCTAGTAGTACAGCCAGAGGCGGGAGGCAATACCGATACGGTCCATCTATCAAGACTCTTGAAAAGTTACCATACGAGAGGAACAAGGAGGAAAACACGGAGATCAGTAAAGCCCATGTGAGGGACTATTTTGCAAATAAACCTCCTCCTCTGAAGGAGACGGTAGATCCGGTGAAAGTGAAGCACACTATCGATGCCCTGAAGTGACCACTACCGCTTTCGCCGGATGACAACCATGTCCGATGTCTTAAAAAGACACTAGAAGATGCGCGCCAGTCGGGAACTACTTCAAGTGATAAAAGGTTAGAAGAACGAAGAAGTGGAAAAAATTTCCCTAGCTCGGCGAACGGGCGAACCAATCGTGCCCCCCGCTTAAGGTGTCTAGCGATATCGTCGCAAATCTACTGGGGATGGTGCCTGGTACCAATCCTAGTGATACAATGGAGGTGGACGAATTCAGATACCAGTACGGGAAGCCTCTCGTCTAACATGGAAGTCCTACTCTAACAACGATGATGCGAAGATTCCATGAATGGTAAATGCAAACCTGCAGCAAGTCTGGGAAGGATGCTTTGACGATGAGAATTAAAGATGAGCACGACTTCATTGGACAAGATCTGACTACTGTTGATTTTGATGAGTTTTTCCAGTTCTACAATTAGGCCCTCGACAAATCACTCGTGGCTTGCTACTGTTTGTAAGTACTACTTCTGTAATTAAGTCTCTATATATAGCTCAGCTCTTTCATTGCATTCATATATAATTATCCTCACTATATTATGTAGATTGAATATCGTCGAATGCAAAAAAGCACAAATCTATGACATTGGGTTCATTAACCCAAATGTCTTACATGAATGGACGGTTAAACACAATATCTCAGAAACCGAGGACAACTTGCTACAATTGTTGCTCAAAAATCAAAGCAAAGATAAAATACTCTTTCCTTACAACTTCAGGTGAGTGTTACTCTCTTGTGCATATTCGGTTTCCCTTGTTACTCGAGGTTATAGTAATGTAACTGATGAGTTATGCATGCGTGCGCAACTTTCACTTTATTCTCCTAGAGATTAAGCTTGAGCAAGGAGTAGCAACCGTCTTAGACTAGAGACGAAAAGATCCGGAGGACTATGCGGACATGACTCGAATGCTTTAGAAGTAAAATCAATCGATCATTATCGCACCATACCGGCAACTTTATTCATTTCTTGATATCAATTAATTATTTTCTTTGTCTGGCAGGGTTTGGAAGGAGTTCACCGCTATTTCTCTGGGACTGCCGACCGATCTGCGATTTAAACACCCGAAAGTAAGTACTACTACCTAGTTCCGCGCATCTCCCATTGATTCTAGCTAGTTTCATCAATACCATTTAGCATGCTTGCTTGTCAGTTTGATTGACCTCTATTTCTCGTAAAGTGCTTGTGGCAGGAAGCCGAAATGATTTCTGTGGATACTACGTTTGCGAGTTCATCTACAACGCGACGGCCTCTAATAAGTAGGGCTACTCTGAAAAACAATATGAAGTGTGTAAGCAAAAATATTCACAATTTTATTTTATTACCATCATTTGTGTTGAGTTTCATTCATACACATTCATTGACCCTCTTCTTCGATTTAGATCTGGCAGATGTGGGATGAACTCCTACCAAAAGATCTCATACGAGCAATTCAAGAGGAATTAACGGGATTCTTTCTTGACCACGTCATCAATCCAGCCGGAGAATACCATGTGGAACTTGACTTCATATGTTAGGGATTGTAAGAGATCTTATATTGTATATATGTAGCTAGTAGCGTCGGACAGATATACGAAAACTTGTTGTTCGACCAATCTCTCGGAGAAGGAGGAGGTCGATAACTTCTCTCTGTATAAGTTCATGACGATCTTGTGTACTTAATGGTCTCCTTCATTTGCTTACTAGCGTGTCGAGTTCTCTCTATATGTATAGTACGTAGCGTCGACCAAGCACGGAGATAAGAGAGGTCACTTCTCTCTATTAGCTAGCTAACACAATATATGAAACCCCTCCCCCAACCCCCTCCCCCCCCCCCCCCCATTCAAAACAAAAAACAAAAACCCCAGCTCCTAAGCTGCTGACGCGTGGATGCTCCTATCCCGGTTCGTAAGCGAACCGGGACTAAAGGTTTTGTGCTTTAGTCCCGACCCTTTAGTCCCGGTTCCAGAACCTGGACAAATGGGCCTCTGGAACTGGGACAAATGGGCCTTTTTCTACTAGTGATGCCTTGATGCTTAAGTGTTATGCTAAATACATTAAAGCTAAGTATCATATTTAAAGAGGCTTGCCTTCTAATGTTGCCGGCATAAAGAATAAATGGCAGGCTACTATTGAGGGACAAATTATGATTCTAGAAAAAAAACATATTTCTTTTTTTTTCAAAAGCGCGCGCATGAGGATATGCCCAAGAATATATGAAGAGAAACTGCACTCTTGGGACCATTGCAACGCCATCTCCCCACAAACCTAAAGGGGTTTGTTCCTTCGATGGAATGATGTACTATGGTCAGTTAGATCAATGGTACTTAATTGACCATTGTATTTTATTGGCTCTATATAAGTTCCAACAAAGGGATGAGCTCATAATTTTTTCAAGTAAGAATTAAGTTCATGGAGATCCTAAGTTAGAGAAGTTCCATTTCGAGATGACTTTGTATATTGTAGTAACTTGGTTATGCGGTACTAACGGACTGTTGCAATCCTTTTATCTCGTTTTCCATTTTATTAAGAAGTGGGCTTATAAGTTTAGCCTTATGATCAAGGGGGAGAATGTTGGATGTTTTTGATCTAGGCTAAACCTAGGTCAATTAAGATCAATTATTAAGGCTGCCACAGTGCAACAATAGTAGCTACAGAATTGCTACAATATGACGTTTTGCCATGATTGGGGGCACACACACAAATATCATCTGACAGGTTGGTCCCCCTGTGGCACTGTGCTTACAAAATAGTATATAAGAGGAGAAGTCCCTATGGGGCACTAAATGATAATGGATGCACGTGCATATCACCTTTAGTTGCTCAATCCCAGCCAGCACAACCAACCACGGGACGGGCTCTCCAGCTCCTTCCGCAAGCAGCAGGAGTAAAAGAAGATGCTTGCCATATTTATTACTCAAGGTGTGTTTGCTCTAATTCATGTCAGTTGTGGTTCAAATCTTGTGCAAATGATCCTGAGACCATCTATGCAACAAGATTGTTATGTGCAGGCATGAGCGTTGGGAAAGATAAATTTTGCGATGAAGTCGTGGTATGATTTATTAGGCATGATTGAAAGTGTCGTGGTTTGAGCATTATCGCTTTTGTGAAGTCGCACTGGTAGAAAAAGAGGCTTCCATACGCCCCCATTAGTCCCCAAAACAACCGAACCGCGACCAAAGGGGTCTTTAGTCGCGGTTCGGGAGAAGACCCGCGACCAACTATCTGGGCCCAGCGCGCTCGGTCGACAGCTGGCGGACGGGAGGGGCTTTAGTCCCGGTTGGCCTGGCCAACCGGGACTAAAGGTACCCGAAGGCCTTTAGTCACGGTTGGCCAGGCCAACCGGGTCTAAAGGCCCATCCCTATATATAGGACTCAGCTCACTTCACTTCACTCAGCTCACTTCACAATTTTCAGAAGGTGGTGGTGGGTTTGCTTTTGGTTTCTCCTATGCACACAAGGTGTTTGATGAAATGCCTGAGAGCCTGAAACAAACATGATATGAAGTGTCCGAGCCACACTTGAGCTTTCTCATTTATTTTTCCTCCGCGATCGCGGTTAGCAACTTGAACCTTTCATGTGTCATTGATAAAATACGCATGTGTGTAGTTCATTGTTTAATTTGTATTATTTCTAGCTAGTTAGTTTAACAAATGCATCATGGTTAATTATATACTTTATATAATAATAATGCAGATGAATCGGCAATGGATGTACGGTCCCCGACTCTCCGGCGAGTTCACTACGGGTTTGAAAGATTTCCTCGTAGTGGCAAATGCGAACAAGCAGCAAGGTTTTATTATTTGTCCATGTGCTGTCTGTAAGAATCAGAAGGGTTACTCCTCCTCAAGAGACGTTCACATGCACCTGCTTCGGCATGGTTTCATGCCAAGCTATAATTGTTGGACCAAGCATGGAGAAAGAGGGGTTAGAATGGAAGAAGATGAAGAAGGGGATGATATCGATGACAACTATCATGATCATTTCGGTGATAATTTCATGGAGGGTGATGCTGAAGGTGGGGAAGGGTTAGGTGAAGGTGAAGAAGAGGCACATGATGAGCCCGCTGATGATCTTGGTCGGACCATTGCTGATGCACGGAGACGCTGCGAAACTGACAAGGAGAGGGAGAATTTGGATCGCATGTTAGAGGATCACAAAAAGTCGTTGTATCCAGGATGCGATAATAGTCTGAAAAAGCTGGGCTGCACACTGGATTTGCTAAAATGGAAGGCACAGGAAGGTGTAGGTGACTCATCATTTGAAAATTTGCTGAAAATGTTGAAGAATATGTTCCCGAAGAATAACGAGTTGCCCACCAGTACGTACGAAGCAAAGAAGGTTGTCTGCCCTCTAGGTTTAGAGGTCCTGAAGATACATGCATGCATTAATGACTGCATCCTCTACCGCGGTGAATACGAAAATTTGAATGAATGCCCTGTATGCACTGCATTGCGTTATAAGATCAGAGGCGATGACCCTGGTGGCGATGTTGAGGGCGAGAAACCCAGGAAGAGGGTTCCCGCCAAGGTGATGTGGTATGCTCCTATAATACCACGGTTGAAACGTCTGTTCATGAACAAAAAGCATGCCAAGTCGTTGCGATGGCACAAAGAGGACCGTAAGTCCGACGGGGAGTTGAGACACACCGCTGATGGAACGCAATGGAGAAAGATCGACAGAGTTTTCAAAGATTTTGCAGCTGACGCAAGGAACATAAGATTTGGTCTAAATACTGATGGCATTAATCCTTTTGGCGAGCAGAGCTCCAGCCATAGCACCTGGCCCGTGACTCTATGCATCTACAACCTTCCTCCTTGGTTGTGCATGAAGCGGAAGTTCATTATGATGCCAATTCTCATCCAAGGCCCTAAGCAACCCGGCAACGACATCGATGTGTACCTAAGGCCATTAGTTGAAGAACTTTTACAGTTGTGGGCCAGACCTGGTGTACGTGTCTGGGATGAGCACAAAGGAGAGGAATTTGACCTACGAGCGTTGCTTTTTGTAACCATCAACGATTGGCCTGCTCTCAGTAACCTTTCGGGACAGACAAATAAGGGATACAATGCATGCACGCACTGCTTACATGAGACTGAAAGTGTACGTTTGGTTAATTGTAAAAAGAACGTGTACCTGGGTCATCGTCGATTTCTTCCCCGAAATCATAACGTAAGAAAGAAAGGCAAGCATTTCAACGGGAAGGCAGATCACCGGCCGAAGCCTGCGGAACGTACTGGTGCTGAGATATTTGATATGGTCAAGGATTTGAAAGTCATCTTTGGAAAGGGTCCTGGCGGACAATCAGTTCCGCGGGGAGTTGACGGGCACGCACCCATGTGGAAGAAGAAATCTATATTTTGGGAGCTAGAATATTGGAGAGTCCTAGATGTCCGCTCTGCAATCGACGTGATGCATGTTACGAAGAATATTTGCGTGAACCTGCTAAGCTTCTTGGGCGTGTATGGGAAGACAAATGATACAAAGGAAGCACGGCAGGACCAGCAACTTTTGAAAGACCCAGATGACCGGCATCCGGAATGGTTTCAAGGTCGTGCTAGCTACGCTCTTACCAAAGAAGAGAAGGTCATTTTTTTTGAATGCCTGAGCAGTATGAAGGTCCCGTCTGGCTTCTCGTCGAATATAAAGGGAATAATAAACATGTCGGAGAAAAAGTTCCAAAACCTGAAGTCTCACGACTGCCACGTGATTATGACACAATTGCTTCCGATTGCTTTGAGGGGGCTCCTACCGGAAAACGTTCGAGTAGCCATTGTGAAGCTATGTGCATTCCTCAATGCAATCTCTCAGAAGGTAATCAATCCAGAAGATCTACCACGGTTACAGAACGATGTGGTCCAATGCCTTGTCAGTTTCGAGTTGGTGTTCCCACCATCCTTCTTCGATATTATGACGCACCTCCTGGTCCACCTAGTCGAAGAGATTTCCATTCTCGGTCCTGTATTTCTACACAATATGTTCCCCTTTGAGAGGTTCATGGGAGTATTAAAGAAATATGTTCGTAACCGTGCTAGGCCAGAAGGAAACATCGTCAAGGGCTATGGAAATGAGGAGGTAATTGAGTTCTGTATTGACTATGTTCCTGACCTTAAGCCGATTGGTATTCCTCAATCGCGGCACGAGGGGAGACTAAGTGGAAAAGGCAAGATCGGAAGGGAATCCACGATATCTATGGACGGTCATTCTATGACTGAAGCACACCACACAGTTCTGCAAAATTCCAGCTTGGTGGCTCCGTACTTCGAGCAACACAAGAATATTTTACGCTCGGACAACCCGGGGAAGCCTGAATCCTGGATTAGAAAGGCCCACATGGAGACTTTCGGCAGTTGGTTGCGAAAACATTTAATGAATGACAATGATGTTGGAGATCAGCTGTACATGTTGGCCAAGAAACCATCTTCGACTATAACGACTTTCCAAGGGTACGAGATAAATGGGAATACATTTTACACCATCGCCCAAGATAAAAAGAGCACCAACCAAAACAGTGGTGTCCGCTTTGATGCAGCAACCGAGAATGGGCAAAAGGTCACATATTATGGTTACATAGAGGAGATATGGGAACTTGACTATGGACCCTCCTTTAAGGTCCCTTTGTTCCGGTGCAAATGGTTCAAGCTAACAGGAGGTGGGGTAAAGGTGGACGAGCAATACGGAATGACAATGGTGGATTTCAACAATCTTGGTTACCTTGACGAACCATTCGTCCTTGCCAAAGATGTCGCTCAGGTTTTTTATTTGAAGGACATGAGTAGCAAACCGAGGAAACGGAAAGATAAGAAAACGATCAGTACATCATGCGATGATCCAAAGAGCCACATTGTTCTTTCAGGGAAAAGAAACATCGTGGGAGTGGAGGACAAGACAGACATGTCAGAAGATTATAATATGTTTGGTGAAATTCCGCCCTTCAAAGTGAACACTGACCCAAGCATTAAGTTAAATGATGAGGATGCTCCATGGATACGGCACAATCGTAAGCAAGCAGGGACACAAGGGAAGAATTGATGTGAAATAATTTATTGTACCAAACTTTGTATTTGGTCGATGAACTGAATGATGTATCAAACCTTTTGTCAAACCTTCAAGGGGTTTTAAAATGAATTAGTTTTATTTTTCTGATTTTTTTTGATATATAATTGTTTTTTTAAGATTTTAAAATGAATTAGTTTTATTTTTCTGATTTTAAAAGGAAAAAGGAAGAAGAAGAAAGAAGGAAAAAGGAAGAAAAAAACAGAAGAAAAAAACAGAAGAAAAAAGGAAAAACAGAAGAAAAAAACAAACAGAAGAAAAACATAAGAAAAAAACAGATGAAAAAAGGAAAAAGGAAAAAAGGAAGAAAAAAGGAAAAAGGAAGAAAGGAAGAAAGGAAGAAAAAAAGAAGAAAAACAAAACAAAATAAATAAAGCAAAAAAGAAAACAAAAAAAGACCAAATGCCACCTACTGGGCCACCACGGCCTGAATACGACTAGAAACCCATTAAAGGGCCAGGATTCAGGCCCGCAGAAGGCCCAGTAGGCCCATAGGCACATAGTGACAGAATAGGCCCGTAAGCCTGCAATTGAGAGGAGCTCGAAGTGGTGAGCGCAGCCGCGCTTATAAACCATTGTCCAAGCCTCTCGGCTAGCGAGGTGGGACTAAACATCCCACCGCACCGCGCCAGTTCTAGCACAGACCTTTAGTCCCGGTTGGGGAGGCGGACCGCGACTAAAGGGTACCCTTTAGTCACGGTTGTTGTCCCCAACCGCGACTAAAGGGTCTTTCTGCGCGGGAACGAAAGCGGCGCCAAAACCCTTTAGTCCCGGTTGGGGAGGCGGACCGCGACTAAAGGGTACCCTTTAGTCCCGGTTGGGGAGGCGGACCGCGACTAAAGGGTACCTTTAGTCGCGGTCCGCCTCCCCAACCGCGACTAAAGGTGCGTCTATAAATAGCATCTCCTCTCTCTCGAGGCCGAAGCGCTGCCCCGACGCCGATCGACGCCGAAGCCCTGCCCCGACGCCGACGCCGAAGCCCTGCCCCGACACCGACGCCGACGCCGAAGCCCTGCGCGCCGCCGCCCCCGTCCCCAGTGAGCGCCGCCTCCGCCCGTGCCCTGCCCTTGCCCGCCGCCCGTGCCTTGCGCCCTTGCCCGCCGCCAGCCGCCCGCCGCCCGCCGCCCGCCGCCCGACGCCCGACGCCCTGCCGCCCGACGCCCGCTGGCCCTGCCTGCCGTCCTCCGCGCGCCGGCAGAAGAAGAAGAAGGAAGAAGAAAAAGGAAGAAGAAGAAGAAGAAAGAAAAAGGAAAAAGGAAGAAGAAGAAAGAAGGAAGAAGAAAACAAAAGAAAAACAGAAGAAAAACAAGAAAAAGGAAGAAAAAAGGAAAAAGGAAGAAAAAAAAGAAAAAGGAAGAAAACAATAGAAGAAAAAAGAAAGAAGAAAAAAAAGGAAGAAGAAAAAAAGACAGAAGAAAGAAAGAAGAAAGAAAAAGGAAGAAGAAAAAACAAGAAAGAAAAAGGAAGAAGAAGAAAGAAAGAAGAAGAAAACAAAAGAAAAACAGAAGAAAAACAAGAAAAAGGAAGAAAAAAGGAAAAAGGAAGAAAAAAAAGAAAAAGGAAGAAAACAACAGAAGAAAAAAGAAAGAAGAAAAAAAAAGGAAGAAGAAAAAAAGAAAGAAGAAAGAAAGAAGAAAGAAAAAGGAAGAAGAAAAAACAAGAAAGAAAAAGGAAGAAGAAGAAAGAAAGAAGAAGAAAACAAAAGAAAAACAGAAGAAAAACAAGAAAAAGGAAGAAAAAAGGAAAAAGGAAGAAAAAAAAGAAAAAGGAAGAAAACAACAGAAGAAAAAAAGAAAGAAGAAAAAAAAAGGAAGAAGAAAAAAAGAAAGAAGAAAGAAAGAAGAAAGAAAAAGGAAGAAGAAAAAACAAGAAAGAAAAAGGAAGAAGAAGAAAGAAAGAAGAAGAAAACAAAAGAAAAACAGAAGAAAAACAAGAAAAAGGGAGAAAAAAGGAAAAAGGAAGAAAAAAAGAAAAAGGAAGAAAACAACAGAAGAAAAAAAGAAAGAAGAAAAAAAAGGAAGAAGAAAAAAAAAAGAAAGAAAGAAGAAAGAAAAAGGAAGAAGAAAAAACAAGAAAGAAAAAGGAAGAAGAAGAAAGAAAGAAGAAAGAGGAAGAAGAAAGGAAGAAGAAGAAAAAAAGAATTTTTACTTAAAGGATCTTATTTTTTAATTCCTCCTCCTCTATGTCCCCTTAATCTTATTTTTTAATTCCTTTATACTTAAAGAATTTTTACTACATGCAGGAGTGACATATGGCGGACGATAGAACCGAGCCGCTTAGGGATCCGGAGGCTGAACGTTATTTAATGGGCATCATCAACAACGAGATTCCTTATGTGCCGGGCTCAGAATATGAGCAACAAGAGGATGTAGTCTCTTCTTATCTGAACCTTGACGGTGGCACAGAGATTGTCGATGATCAAGAAGGTGAAGGAACGGACATTGTCGACGGAGGTCAACCGTCAACAACCGACGATCTCGAATTGCAAGTAGCAACCACCTCCGGCGAGGTATATATATACATTGAGCCTCTCGTGATACAAACTTACTGAAATGTGAATACATATGTATTAACGCGCGCGACTCTCTTTCTTTTTTTAGCCCTCCGGATCGAGTACGACAAAGCGTGGCAAATCCAAGGCGATGAAAACAGGAGAAACATATGCTATTGAGTTTTTCAGTGAAACTGGCAAGCCCCTACAGCACACCTCAAAGTTTATCAACCAATGCGGAGTCGTTGTTAGAGACAACGTCCCGATCACCGTCCAGGAATGGAAGGAGCCAAAGAAGGCACGTCTTGGTTTCAGTTTTGTCGACAAGAGAACGAAAAAGGATTGCTGGAGAAAGCTTATGGAACATTTCATTCTACCTCCGGAATACAACAAAGTCGATGAATTCGGTAACGAGGTTCCGGGTGGACGTCAGAGGAGGAGGCTAGTTAAAGAGTTCGCTCTTCAGAAGATGGGCGAAGCATTCCGGAACTTCAAGAAAAATTTAACCCGTGACTATGTCAACAAGGGCAAGACTCCGGATTTCAATGGACAACATGAGAAACTGAAAGATGATTGGCCAGAATTTGTGAGGCAAAAGCAATCGGAGCATTTCAAGGAAATATCAAAAAAAAAAGGATAATGCGAGTAACAAAAAGTACCATCATATTATGGGGCCAGGAGGATACCTCCTTTCGGAGCCTAGGTGGAAAAAGATGGAGGAGGACCTGAGGGTGCGAGGAATCCCTCTAGGTACAGAGGGATGGGACCCAAGGGCCAAAAGCTGGTGGTACGGGCATGGGGGATCGCTAGACCCGGAGACAGGGGTGTGTGTTCACCAGCAGAGACAGTTTGCTCCCACCCAAGCCCTTATTGACGCAATGACCCAAGCTCAAGAGGGCTTGATCAAGTTCAACAGAGAGAAAGACGCACTGACAATAGCCCTCGGGAATGATGAACACGGAGGACGTGTACGAGGCAAAGGCAAAGTTCCGTGGAAAGTAGGGTTTTCCCAGGACAATGACCCGTACTGTTACAGAAGCCGTAAGAGAAAGACGGACCGGGATGCAGATCTTATGACGAAGTTAGCATCGGAACTCCATGAGTTGAAGCAGACCGTGCATGAACTAGTGAGAGAAAAATCAGATGCAGGGCCGCATGAAGATCATGAAGCGGATCGCGGAAGCCAGCAGCGGAGAAGCAGTGTGGCTTCCACGGATGCCCCGCCTGGTGCTAGTGCACCGATGATCGAGATTCATGCACCGCAGCCTCACTACCCCGTGGATGATGTAAAGGAGATGAAAGAATATGATCTGCATTATCCCGTGGGGAACGTTTCCACGAAGGTAGCTAGCGGCAGTGCTTTACCCTGTACACCTGGAGCACTCCACCACAACAACCCCATTGCATATGGCTATGCTCGTGTCATGGTGGAAGACATAGTCCAAGGGTTTGAGGACCTGGAGATTGACAAACCTACACCCGAAGGGGAGAGAAGACTTGGAGATGTCAAGCGCCAGTTCATTCTATGGAAAAAGAAGTACATAGTGTTTCCAGGCGAGGCGCCAAGGCTAGCAAGTCCACCCCCCTCCGATGGTGGTGGTGGTGGTGGCGGTGGTGGCGGTGGTGGTGGTCGTGGTGGTTCACCTACACCTCCTTCACGCCATTCGACGCCGTCCCCCGATCCACAACCTCCGGCGGGTACGACGCCCCCCAATCCTCCTCCGGCGGGTACGACGCCCCCCAATCCACCTCCGACGAAGAAGCAGAAGCAGGCGGACAGCAAGGAAACCCGCTCCTGGACTATTAACCCGGACCCTTATGTACCTAAGACCACAAGGGTACCGGAGCCATCATTGAAGCCTCTCCCCCCAAGGCCTGGGGAACTTAGTGAAGCTGAAATCAAATTGGCCGCGTCTGCTGATTATGAGAAATCGAAGGCGGATATGAAGGCGAAAAAAGAGCCTGAGCCCAAGCAAGTATTCACTGAGAAGCAAAAGAAGTGGGCTAAGGATTTTTTGACGACACCGTCCCAAGCCGAGCTGAATATGTCTGACGACTATGGACATGAACTTCGTAGGCAAGCAAAAATATTGAAGGAGGAGAAAGAAGAAAGTAAAAAAAGCGGGAAACAAGTTGACCAGCTCGGGATGCAGAAGAAACAATCGATCCCCCCGCTCATAGTGAAAGTCGGTCCGGAAGAGGACCCCGAGATCATAGCAGCTGCGGCAGCAGTTGGATTGACTGTAGCGGGTGCCATGAAACAAGCGTCCGAGATGGGTTTGACTCTTCGTGCCTTCTTAGACCTTGAGGATGCGCCAGTATGTGAGATAGCATTACAATATGTGCAGAATGGGCCTCTCGTCGAGCCTGCGCAGGAAAAGAGTCTACCACCACAAATGCGAAATCTGCTACGTTGGTACAAGCAATTCATAACATGGGCCGACAAAGAATATGTTTATGCGGATGTTACAGATGAGCATCACACCAAACGGTACTCTGTAGAAGTTCATATGAGTGAATTGTTCCAGCTGTTCAATCTGCGCGACCTCGACAAATCTATGCTGAGTTGCTACGTTCTGTAAGTGATTTATTTCTACCTCATCTCATTCTTCATTGCCTGCACTATATATATATATATTGTCCTAACTATATTGTTGCGTACGCTATTATGCAGATTGAAGATTTGGGAATGCAAAATAAGAAACATCCATGATGTTGGGTTCATTGACCCACATATCGTTAATGGACATGTGTTACAACATCACCCCGAAGACGTGGAGAAAGACCTGTACAAGTTTCTTAGAAAGCATCAACTCAAAAGTCATATTCTATTTCCTTACCATTTTGGGTGAGTGTTTCTCTCTTGTGCCCATTCTCTTTTGTTTACTCCATGCATGGTATGTCTAATCGATGAGTTATGCATGACTGTGCATGTAACGTGTCCGCAGGTTCCACTGGATTCTGCTAAATATTGAACTTCACACCTCCAGAGTTCTAATCATGGACTCTATGGATTCGGATCCAAAGCGTTGGGCCGACATGAGAAAAATGCTGCAAAAGTAATTATTTTCAATCATTTGAGCTCTATATCGATCGGTCTCTTTCGTTCATTTCCTAATATCAAGTAACTAATAACTCCCTTATTCATTTAATTTTCTTTGCCCTGTAGGGTTTGGCGACGGTTCTCAGAAGAAATTGTCGGTGAATTCAAACATGAACTAGATTTCAGAAGGTTAGTTAATGTGGATAAGCAGCCACCGGGGACCAATCTATGTGGATACTATGTTTGTGAGAACATCCGGAGACACACCACTGAGCGAAAGGCATCAGATAGCGTGCGGAACGCGACGGATAACTTGCGGAGGAGGCTTAGTCCAGAAGCTCGCTTCCGACCAATTCAAGAAGAATTAGCAGGATTTTTCATGAGGGAAGTCATCAATCCTAAAGGAGAACACTATACCGAGGACGAAGAAATTTATATGCATACCCGAGATTGAAACTTGTTCGAAGTTGTATATGGTCATCCATCCTAATTGTGTATGGAAACTTGTTCGAAGTTGTATATGGTCACCCGAGATTGAATATATATTATATATTCCTCTTGAATTCTTCTTGTTTGAAATTTCATATGCATGTATATAATAGCGTAGAATATGTGTACTGAAACTTCATCAAAAATAAAATAAAACACAAAATACAATATAAAACAAATAAAACACTACAAATTAAAAAGAAACCAGGTTTAGGGGGGCTGAAACCCTAAACCTGCGGAGGAGGCCTTTAGTCCCGGTTGGCCACGAGAACCGGGACTAAAGGTCCTCCGCCCAGACGGACCACGGGCGCCCACGTGGACGGGCCTTTAGTCGCGGTCCGTAAGGGGCGCGACTGGGTCTTTAGTCGCGCATATTTAGTCCCGGTTGCACAGCCGGCACTAAAGGCTGTTGCGAACCGGGACTAAAGGGCTTTTTTCTACCAGTGTCGGGTATCCGTTACCACATGATCCGATTACACGAGGCTTAAAACAAACACTATCCAACGGCATCTATTACCCTCCGGAAATAAGTTAGGTTACAATCATCCGAACAAAATAGCCCATTAGTCTTGACCGAACAAATACTACTCTTATTCAGCGACTTAACTTTCTGTATGCCTGGATCTGCTCCAGCGGCTAGGTTATGTAGGCGATGCGTGTATCTGCATCAGCAACCCTGCGCATGTACTGTTGCTGTCGTACGCATGCATGAGACGGACGAACAACGGCGAGGAGGAAGGCGATGGGTTTCGCGAGACGATGATCTATGTCGCGATGGAGTATGCCTCAATGGACTCACGAGATGGGTTTGGCGAGACAACGATCTACGGCGCGATGGAGTCTGGCTCGACGGACGGACTTCGCCACGACGTCCTATAGCGTGACGGCCTCCATGCGTCGCTTCCTGGCCTCCAGGTGTGGCGCATGGGACTCTCTCTACCAATACGGCGCAAGGCATGATTAATGTTACATCAGACTTGATGACAGCTGGCAGGATACGAAACGATCGGGCAGGGGCAACCTCATCCAAAATACGGTTTGTGCCAGTAAATCAACTACATATCTAAAAAGAATCTCACCCTAAAACGACTTTATTTTTTAGTATGGAGAGTGTGTAAATATTACTATTACATAAGAGCAAGGAAGGGGTAATTTACATTTATTTTTAAGAAACGTCAGCCTGGGATCATTGCATCATGGCTGTATTGAAGCGCTAGCAACAGCAACAATCTCAGACTAGCATGTATAGCAGTAGCATTTAAAGTCGCAGTCACACTCGCCCCACCTGTTATCGGAGCTTTCATCTTGGCATGTAGTATCACAACCGTCAGTAAAGCCAAAGCACGGTCCTTCATAATTGCCGCTTAGGTGCCGGCACTGAGTCGGCTCGGCGCATGCAAATGCCATTGAAGGCAGTGGACATACTAGCACATACAAGAACATGGTTAATTAGCTGAAAGATTAATCAAAACAACAGATTTTGAAAAAGATTAATCAAAACAACATATTAAGTTGCATGCACCAGCCAATTCAATGCAAAAACTTTAGCTGTTAGGAGAGGAATATATTTACAACAGTTCATTCATGTGCACGTACATACTGGCCGGCAGCTACAATGACAATTAGGAGCACAACTCCAGAGATATTATTTCCTAAAGGCGCCATTGGTTGTTTTTTTAAGTTTTTTACGTTGAAGAAAAGAATGAGCAAGCAGGTTGGTGGATGATCAAGTGAGAAGAAGTCTCTAGATTAATTTGCAGCAAATTTACATCTACACGCTCGCCTCTAGCACATGCAATCAGTTTTTCTTTGCAAAAATGACCCTGGACGTAGGACTGCATCGTGTGCCGTAATTGACTGTCAGCATTCCTCTGATCTCCTCTTCGGCGGTGGCATGGAACCCTAGGCTGAACGCCCGCGCTCCTCTGCTCTCACGTTGGAGCGACGACATCTACCAACAGACGCCCCGTGCAAGTAGTGATCTTCCCAGTTGATTTGCCTAAACATATGATCCTATCGCCTAGTGTTTTCCAACTAAAGCTGGCCGGCCATCGTGTCAGGCGCTAGCTGGCCCACCACCAACGCGCCAAAGGTTGCTAGTGGAGACAAATTCGAATGACACGGGGAAAGCCATGGAGTTGGAAGACGGCTGTAAGCAAGCTGAGTCATTGTGAGCTGGATCGTGAGGATCCCACGCTGTTGGAGGCCAACATTGTGGTATCGCCTATTGCTGAGTCAACCGAAAATGTGGTGGAGGGGCCGGATCCTTTTGTACAAGGAAAATTGGTGCAGGAAGTGAAGGCACCACACTGGTCATCGGTGCCTGGGCTCTGTCAAGGCACTGGATCTCAGTCCGTGTGTCTCCACCCGACAGTGAAACGTCACTGTGGGCTCTTGGATTTATCCAATAGTAATACGTGGCATCACTGAAAGTGAGGAACTACTAGGTCATAAGGATCCAAAACTTGTCAGGATGCGAGGCTTAAGACCCAACAGTGAATCTTGCTCACTGACGGCTTAGGGACACTTGGCAGTGATGGGGCGGCTAGAAAGGTTATATTATCTAGTATTATCGATTAGCACATGCAATCTAAATGTTATGAATAAATGATCATATGTTGTTCCCAGTAAATGTTTGATGGATATTTTTATCTGTGTATAAATGATTTTTTTGTATTCTCCACAATCATTTAAGTGAAATTGAGACTAATAGGAGCAGTAAGATATATATCTACCAGTGCATTAGTGACTAGTGCGAGCGGCA